>JAQQTO010000042.1:33005000-34205000 GCA_029884595.1 Ormosia semicastrata
CCAAAACCACCAGATTCAGCATAATCAGAACCTACAACACCTTACCCCTTGTTACCGTACCACTCTCTCACCCATGCTTCTTGCCCTTGTAGCGTTTGCAACCATTTTCTCCTTCCATTTTATGTTTCTGGTATTGCTATTGCGTTTTTGATATTATTGTTTTTTTTTTCCTAAGCCTTAATTTGCATTTGGGCTTTATTTTGTTTTTGGGCTAACCACTTTTTTTACATTACATTTGTTCTCTTATTTGAATCTTTAGGTACTGATACAAAAAAAAAATGCATTTTGATCTTCTTCTTTTTTTATTTTCTTTGTTGACTTAATTTTCTTTTGTATGTTTATTATATTATTGATCTGTTTATACTAATTTTGTGATTCTTTTCTTAAAAAAAATAAAGAATAAAAAGGGTTATCTGAGTTGCGACAACTTGTTAACCCTTGCATTTTGTAATCATCTGAGTTGCGATAGCTTGATGATTTATATTATTATTATTATTATTATTATCTTGTTTTCATTTTTTAAGTTAAATCGCTAATTGATAATTTTAAATAAAAGTTTTGTAACAAATTTGATAATCAGTGAGTGACATCTCTAGCGTGATGCGAGTTTCACCTATTTAATCTTTAATTTGAATAAATGAGTCGCGACGGCTTATTAATTTAAATTTTTAAAGTTTTTTTTAATAAAATCGACTAACCCACAAGTATTTTCTAAAAAACTACGTGACTTTGAGTTCCTCATTGCACCTGAGGATACGTAGGAGCAGGACTCTTATTCTGTCAAGCCAAAATTTAATTTTTTATAATTTATTTGTTGATTTCATTATTTTATTTTGTTTAGGGGTAAAATAAATATTTTCAATGATTATTAAGAATTTGCATAATTAACTTAAGGTACCGTCTTAGGACGGATGTGTTAGGGGTGCTATGCGAGTAAGTTTCCACCCTTTCCTACACATAACCGACTTTCGAATTCAATCTGGTTTCAAAGACTATTCTTCTTGGGTTTTCTAATTTTTCCTAATAAAAAATAAAATTGGTGGCAACTCCTAATTTAATATTAATTAATTTTAAGTTGTTATTCCACCGCGATTATGACGGTCGCGATAGATGGCGACTCCGCTGGGGATATTTGGAGAGTCAGGCCTATCATTGTTAATTGTGCAAATTATTAATGATCTCTATTTATTTATTTTACCCATTTTTGTTCTTTTTTTTCTTATTTGTTTGTAAATAGATTTTATTTAGTACTTTTATGTAAATATCTGATAGCATTATCCTATGTATATTATGACTTGTATATATACCTTGTGCTTAATTATTGAAACCTTATGATAGATCATTGTTGGTTGGCTATTGTATATATGTTTTTGCAAGTTTGGAGGGTAATTTTTTTATCTTTTTAAATTTTTGTACAGGTTTGTATGCTCCTTACACACACTGCACTTACACGTTTATCACACATATCTGAGTAGGGGCCTATACTCGGGTCTGAGTGAAGCCGAAGTTAGGTAGAGGTTGCATAGTAGTAGCCATTTTGGATGTACATCCTGTTTGATTATCGCAAAAACCTCATCTAAAGTGTGCTTTTTTTCATGAATGTCCCACACTTAGTGGTTTACTCACTGTTTGTGGTCAACATTCTGAAATGGGACTTAGCTCTAAAGGCCTTTAGAATAGAAGAGTCACCCAATGAAAGTTCTCACGAATTAGAAGGACTCATAAATCATTTGGATAGAAATCCTCAAGTTTAAGGCAATCACATTAGGACACAAAGGGAGCGTACTTTTTCTTTATCTCTTCCTCATGCCATCCATTTTTGCATAAAAAAAAGTCTTAAAAAAATACATTATCTTGCATTTTCATGGCATTCATAGCATTCTTAAGAAAAAAAATCCTCTTACATTTTCATGTCATTCCTAGCATTCTAAAAAAAGATCATGCATTTTCATGGCATCCTTGGCATTAAAAAATATAAATAAATAATAAATCATGCATTCTCATAAAAAAATCATGCATTTTCATGGCATCTTTAGCATTCTAAAAAAATGATATAAAAAAAATAAATCATGCATCTTCATTCCATGCATTCAAAAAATGTTTTCATTTCATCTTATGCATGACATTAATCTCATTCATTTCATCTCATTCCTTGAATGATGTTACCGTGTTCAGCAACCATTGCGCGACAAGGAAAGAGACATCAATCAAACCCGTGTTCACAATATAAGGATTCGAACAAAGTTGCTTGTAGTGATGGCAGCTGAAAACGAAGGCAGGAACCTAAGTTTGGAAGTGGATGAAATGAAAGGAAGGATGAATGAGGTGACAGAGCCTCAAAGAAGAATAGAGGAAATGTTGTTAGCTATGAGGGAGACCCTCACCTTGATGGGGGCAGCTGGAAGTACAAGAGTAATTGGGGCACATTCGTACCCACTGAATATTACTTCCATGAGGATAAACCCAGGAGTCACTACTGAGATACCTTCTTCGGGAGGATCCTCAAACACTGCATCAGTAGTAATTCCTATTGGAGAAGGATATCATTCATTGGAAGGTACTTAAAATGAGGTCCATGGTAACACTAAGTTCACGTGGGAACCACCACATATATCCATTCAGATGCCAACTGGATTTCCTGCCAGTAATGGGCACACTACTGTTCAGAATGATAAGATGAAAGAAGAGTAGATGGGAAAGATAGAGGAGTAAATCAAGGCTATCAAGGGTCCTAGCACCTACGGTCCTCTTGGGATTGAAGAATTGTGCCCTACTGCTAACATCATCATCTCCAAGGATTTTAAAATCCCAGAATTTGTCAAGTATGATAGGAGCACCAACCCCTTTTTCCATCTAAAAACTTACATTACCAAAATGTCCATTTAGTCTAAGGACTGGAAGTTTCTCGTCGGCTTCTTTCGTGAAAGTTTGACTAGGCCTGCTTTAGAGTGGTGTATCCAACAGGACCTTTCGAAAATCTCCTTTTGGGATGACTGGGCGAATTTGTTTATGGGACAATATCAGTTTAATCTGGATACAGCCCCAACCCGAGAGCAGTTGGGAACACTATAGAAGAAAAATGAGGAGACATTCAAGCAATAAACCCAAAGGTGGAGAACTCTCGCAACTCAAGTGCAACCGCCATTAACTCTAACGAAAATGTGCTCATACTTCTTGGGGACTTTAGGAGCTCCCTATGTTGGGACAATGGTAGGTGCTGCTTACCAAGACTTTGCTGAATTAATTGCTGCTGGAGAGAGGATTGAAATTCTAGTAAAGGCTGGTAAATTGCCAATTAGTAATAATGAAGGTAGTTTCAAGAAGGGGTTTCCTACTAAGAAAAATGAGCCAAAAGTGAGCTATCTGCAAAACCAACAACCTTCACAGCCCCTTTATCCACTGTCTTATCCTGCCTATCGAGCCCCTCCATATAACCAAAACACTTACCCTTCTGCACCGGCCCATCTACCTGACCTAACCACCCCTCCCACAAATGCACCTCAAACCTAGCCACTCCAAATCAACAATGTTCCTATATCTCAACCATACGCACCAGCTCGCCCAACCTATACCCAATATCCACTTGCAGCTTCACAAAATTTCCCAAATCACCCACAGCCTCGACCAAACTTCCAAAATCAAGGTCGTTTTCATCCCCAAGGCCTAACTTTTTTCCCAAGATTGTCCATTTCGAATGCAGAGTTATTCCAAAGGCTCTATGATGCCCATTTAATTTCGGGGAGTCCTGTGCGCCCTATGGAGTCACCATTCCTGAGTTGACATAACCTAAATTTGACTTGTAAATTTCATATGGACGTTTCTAGGCATTCCATTGAAGACTGTGAAGCTTTTAAGACAGCAGTGAAGAAGTTAATTGCTTATGGGAAGCTTGATATCCAAGAGGAGGCTGAACCCGATATTGTTAACAACCCAATTCCTAATCACGGTGGAAGGAATGGGGTAAATACTTAGAATAGTTGATCAAGGAAACCTCAAAAAGTTCAACTTAGTGGTCGTTCATAAACAATACCTTAGAGTCCTCCAACACTGGGGAATTTCTAAGCAACTGGTATTCTGATTTGTTTATCAAGTAGTTACCATGAAACGATGGCTTAATTGTATCAACATATGCTTGTTCGATCAATAAAATCATTTGGGTTTTTAACTTATGATAACTTTCTTGAAGCATTAGTGTAATGAATTTGCATGGATATCTTGTTTCCTTTCATTTTCATCACGTTGTCTTTCTTGACATTTTTTTTGCTTTCGTTTCTTCGAAGTGTTTTCCTTGTATTTGGATCCCATTGAACGCCAATTCTCAGTTTGGTATATGTCAATAAGGTTCGCGTCTGCAAGTGCCTTTTACAAAAAAAAAAGAGCAAAAAGAAAAAAAAAAGAAAAAAGAATCAAAAAGGAAAAAGGGAGTAAAGAAGTAATCACTTGGTGTGCGCTATCTTTTCGTCTCAAAATTAAAGTTTTGAAAATAAACAATCATGATTTGAAAATGAAGAATGGCCATTTTTCTCTATCTTTTACATAATTTCATCATTTTCATCTCTCGTTACCTCTTTTGAGCTTGAAAATTTCTTCAATAAACCTTGGATAAAGATCACCCCTACACTAGGGGATAGCACAAAGTAAAGGTTGATTGTCATGGTGACTATTTTGAAGCATAATGAAAAAAGAAAAGGTGAAAGGGGCAAGAAGTAAAAAAACTAAAAAAAAAAGGAAGAAGAAAAAATGAAACAAAAAAAGAGAAAGGAAAAAAAAGAAGAAAGAAAGTGAAATGAAATGGGTCATGAAATGAAATGGGGAAGAAATTGAGAACAATAAGAGAAAAGTGTGTTTGAAAGTGCAAAAGAAGTTGACAAAGTTCAATTTTGAAAGTGCAAGGATCCTTAGTCCCATTCAACCCTTAAACACTTGTTTGAGCCTTATATCTTTCCTTTCATAACCCCTAGCCTTGGCCACGTTACAAGCCTTAAAAAGTCCATTCTGATCAATGAAGGGTTGTTGTCATTTTGTTAACTTTAATTTTGAGACAAAGGTTACATTCATCTAAGTATCTAGTTCATTGCTCTTAAAAAAAAGGAAAAGAAAAAAAAAAGAATTTCACCAGGGCAAGTTTCTACCATGTTCGAGCTGGCGGCCCTACACTGGGGCATTCTTTTCCCTAGTTCAATTTAACCTACACTGGGGCAAATCTTTTGGTCACTAGGGCGAGTTCATGTTCTATTCAATTCAGTCCTAAACTATTGTAAATTTTTCTTTGGTTCAATTTGGGTCTTACACTAGGACAAGTGTCTATCCTGCTAGGGTAATTTTTCTTTTCCTTGGTTCGATTGACCAACACTGGGATAAATCTCTCGGTCACTAGAGCGAGTGTTAGCCTTATTCTATTCAATCCTAAACTGGGGCAAATTTCTCTTTGATTCAATTTGACTTAATGTAGATGTTCAGTAGAAGGAAATCCTTGGTCATAATGTCTAGTGAGCAACTAAATAACGTTTTCATGAGGATCAAACAAATCCATATCAAGGCAACTCTTCTTTGACTCATATACCATCGTTTGTGTCTTATTCCATATGTACCATTTTGTGTTGTCAATCTTCCAAGGCCAAGCTGGAAGTTGTTCACTTAGTCAATTCCTGTTTTGTTGTACTTTTGAATCTATGTCTATCTGTTACGTAATGCTTCAGGTAAGGTGAACATGAGTATAATATTATGATTTGACCATCTAATGGCAATCCCTTGATGAATAATTCAGAATGAAAAGAACTCAGAAGTTTCAATTAAAGGGGAAAATGATATCTCAAAGGATAATCCAAAAATAAGAGGTACCTAAGCAAAAAAAAAGGAAAAGAGCCCGTTAGACTAAAAACCCGAAAGGGTAGTTTAAGCAAAAGCTGGGGCAAATAAATAGGAAGATGACTTGAAGCCCCTTGAAAAGTTCACCAAACTGGGGCAATTTGGTTCAATTGGCCATACCGGGACAAATTTTTGAAGGATTAAAGAGAAGATATGAGTAATCAAGCAGTTGCAGGAAATCAATTGGATGAGGGACAAAGTTAAATACTGGAGTAAAATTTTCTCTCAAGGACTCAGCCAAGCAAGGGTTCATGACAAGAGATGATCATTTCATTTCTCAAAAGGAGAGTTGAGAGTGGCAAACAAGGAAAGAGAAAGAGGAAGAAAAAGGAAAGAAAGGATGAGAACCGAAGTTATCAGGTCCAACGGGCTAAAGCACGTGAACGAGCGGTTTGATTGGTCAAAGCTTTCTAAGGTCGTCTTTGGTTCAAATGATTTTTTTTTAAAAAAAAGAAGAAAAGAAAAGAGAAAAAACAGAGAAAAAAAGAAAAAAAGAAAAGAGAGAAAAAAAATAATAAAAGAAAAAGAAGATCTTTTCGGGCCGCAGTTACCCATTGTCATTTAAATTTCGAGACTCAGTTGCCCATTGTCATTTAAATTTTGGGACTTAGTTGCCCATTGTCTTTTAAATTTCGGGATTCAGTTGCCTATTGTCTTTTAAACTTCGGGACTTAGTTGCCCATTATTTTTTAAATTTTGGGACTCAGTTGCCTATTATCTTTTAAATTTTGGGACTCAGTTGCCCATTGTCATTTAAATTTCGGGACTCAGTGTTGTCCATTATCTGTTAAGTTTCGGGACTCAGTTGCCCATTGTTTTTTAAATTCTGGGACTCAGTTGCCTATTGTCTTTTAAACTTCGGGACTCAGTTGCCTATTGTCATTTAAATTTAAGGACTCAGTTGCCTATTGCCTTCTAAATTCCGGGACTCAGTTGCCCATTGTCATTTTAAGTTCTGTTGAGTGCATCGGCTCCATACATTTTAAATTCTGTTGAGCGTATCGACTCCATATATTCCATGCATTTTAAATTCTTGTCTTTTACTTTTTGAGCGCATCAGCTCCATGTCTTTTAATTCCTGTCTTGAGCGCATCAGCTCTCTGTCTTTTAATTCCTGTCTTTTCTTTTGAGCACATCGGCTCCTGTCTTTTACTTTTGAGTGCATCGGCTCCTGTCTTTTACTTTTTGAGCGCATCGGCTCCCTATCTTTTAATTCCTGTCTTTTGCTTTTGAGCGCATCGGTTCCTGTCTTTTGCCTTTGAGCGCACCAGCTCCTTGTCATTTAAGTTTCTATCATTAAGCGCATCGCTCTTTGCATTGTTTTGTTTCTTTTCGCTCTCGAACAAAATTCGAGTTCATGTTTTTACTTGTTCCTTACCATGATAAAATGAAAAACTACGGTTATTGTTTTTTATCTAGTAAGAAACAAGTAAAGAGGGGCAACTGTGAACACTCAATTTTGTCCGAGGCATTTTGTAAAAAGAAAAAGAAAAAAACTCATTAACCCATAACCCATTATCCAACCCATTAACCCATAACCCATTATCCAACCCATTAACCCACAACCCTTAAGCACTTATCCTAAATAAACCTCATCGTTATCCTAATTCCTAAGCACTTATCCTAACTATCCCAAACAAACCTATCCTAAACTAATCATAACTCATCCTACCACAAACTTATCTTAAACCAACCTTAGCAGTTATCATCAAACCCATCTTAACACAAACTTATCCTAACATAAACCCATCCTAACTTAAACTCATCCTAAACAAACTTATCCTAAACCCCCATCACTTATCCTAAACAAAATCCTAATCACATTTTAACTCAAACTCATCAACGTAATCCTCTCCTATAAATACCTATCACACACACACTCAGAAGAGGACTTATTTTTTTAGCCTTGAAACACACCTCTACCCATTTTTTTACTCACGTTGCTACCTTCTCTATTCTTTTCATCTTCACCTTAATCCAACACTACTAACCCACCATCACATAACAGACTCCCTTCCTTCACTACTATTCATCTTCTTCAACCTCCTATCACCCACCAAAATGACCATAAAAACCACCAGATTCAGCATAATCAGAACCTGCAACACTTTACCACTCAGGAACCTCCGCTACCCCTTGTTACCATACCACTCTTTCACCCATGCTTCTTGCCCTTGTTGCATTTGCAACCATTTTCTCCTTCCATTTTATGTTTCTGGTATTGCTTTTGCGTTTCTGATATTTTTTTTTTCCTAAGCCTTAATTTGCATTTGGGCTTTATTTTGTTTTTGGGCTAACCACTTTTTTTACATTACATTTGTTCTCTTATTTGAATCTTTAGGTACTGATACAAAAAAAATGCATTTTGATCTTCTTCTTTTTTTTATTATTTTTTAAAGGATGTTATATTTTCTTTGTTGACTTAGTTTTCTTTTATATGTTTATTATATTATTGATCTGTTTATACTAATTTAGTGAATCTTAAAAAAAATAAAGAATAAAATGGGTTATCTGAATTGCGACAGCTTACTAACCCTTGCATTTTGTAATCATCTGAGTTGCGACAGTTTGATGATTTACATTATTATTATTATTATTATTATTATTATTATTATTATTATTATTATTATTATTATTATTATTATTATCTTGTTTTCATTTTTTTAAGTTAAATCGCTAATTGATAATTTTAAATAAAAGTTTTGTAACAAATTTGATAATCAGTAGATAACGTCTCTAGCGTGACGCGAGTTTCATCTATTTAATCTTTAATTTGAATAACTGAGTCGCGACGGCTTGTTAATTTAAAATTTTAAAGTTTTTTTAATAAAATTAATCAACTCACAAGTATTTTATAAAGAATTACGTGACTTTGAGTTCCTCATTGCACCTGAGGATACGTAGGAGCGAGGCTCTTATTCCGTCAAGCCAAAATTTAATTTTTAATAATTTATTTGTCGATTTCATTATTTTATTTTTGTTTAGGGGTAAAATAAATATTTTCAATGATTATTAAGAATTTACATAATTAACTAACGTACCGTCTTAGGACGGGTGTGTTAGGGGTGCTGTGAGATTAAATTTCTATCATTCCCTACACATAATTAACTTTTGAATTTAATCTGATTTTAAAGACTATTCTTCTTGAGTTTTTTAATTTTTTTTAATAAAAAATAAAATTAATGACGACTTCTAATTTAATATTAATTAATTTTAAATTACTATTCCACCGCAATTATGACTGTCGCAACAAGGTATCATCTCTAAATATTCAATGTGAAATTGTGTACATTCATGTATTATTTGAAGGAGCAGTATGCCCCGTTCTTACGTTGCTGGAGCTACAAGCCTACAAGGGTCTTGGGATATTGCGGGGCTACCTATGGTTTGGAAGAAGGTGGCCCCAGCCTCAGTCCTCAAGTGACGGTGATGACCATTGCGGAGGATTTCAAAAATATGTATATGTTTGGCAATGCTTAATTATTTTGGATAATAGCTTCGCTCATTATAAAAGCTGTTTTCAGCTGCTCGCAACAAGCTTGGGTAGAAAGAACAAAAAGCGGTGATTATATTTTTTGGGCAAAAATAGTTTTTATCCCCTAATAAAAACTATATTTAATGGTTTTAATTCTTGATTATTTTACAATTTAGATATAAAAATACTTTTTAATCCTTTAATAAATAATGTTTAAATCACTTCATATTTATTTTGATAATTTACTGCATAAAAGTAATTTTTTTAATATAAGTCAATATAAAATATATTATTTTAAAATCACTTTTAACATAACATATTAAACATAAAACTAATTTTATTATAATTTATTTTTAAAAATTAATTATATACATAATTGATTATTAAATTATTTTAAGGTAATCTAAACACATAACAGATATAGGGAGGGAGAGTTTGTTAGAATTTTTTTTATTGACTTGCATAAATCATATTATAATTTTATAAAACTCAAATTAATTGGATGTCAAAATTATTATAGTATTTTATTTAGTACAAATTGTGATTATTATTGTTAATGAGCCTATTATTGTTAAAGCACTGTTCATATGTGAATTTTATTTTATTTTGTGGGTCATGTATATGAATTTGTCATAATGGGTAAGTTTAACCTATTTTAGTTATTCTATATATATAGGAAAAGATTCCTATTCTTAACTACTTTAATGCATAAAGTTGTCTCATTAATACTAATACGTGAGCGACTATTGTGGGATAAGAATAGTATTTCTTCTTCATCGAGATTACTTTTTAGGGTTTCAATAATAACGTTCTCATCGACGTATTTTCAAGGTAACCCAAAAAACTCTTTATATGCATTAATATGTCATAAATATTGAGATTAATAGATCCAATAATTTTCTCGGAGCCAATGTTTTTTAATTCTATTTATGACTATTAATTTTGTGTAAATCTTAATGTATGTGATGTTTAATTCAATTATTTTTAAATTGATTTCAAAAATAAAGTTAAGGCTTTTGTAGATGGAGATTTGAGAAATTAGAGATAAGAATTGTTCATTGTCGTGGAAAATTGAATATGAAATCCTGAAATTACCAAAAGCCCTTTTTTGGTTCTTTGCATTGTTCGTTTCATTCCTTTTTTGGATCTTTTCAAAAATTAAACTTAGGGATTTGAACATCAATTTTTCCTGAATCTAAAGGCACCAGAATCACCAATTTTGGTTGAGAATTGATGGAGAGTTTGCGTGCAACCCGTGAACCTTTTTTCAGGTCCTGTAACGGGTTGCACAACCCGAATTCAAGATTTCTGGGTAGAGAATATGATAATGGATGGGCAGCCATCGCATGAAACTTGGGCGTCTGCCATTAATGGAGGATCGAAGATTCTGTTGGGTTGCTGTAGCTCGTGAAAGAGGGAAGCTTTTCCCCTTGGTGATGCGTTGCGAGTCGCAGGTCTATTTTCCGATCAGATCCGCATGAAAATCCAATAAGGAGGGGCTACTTTTCAGTCACTGCATTTGCAACCCACAAGGGCGCCATAGCCACTGCTCGATGCAATGAGAGGAAGAAGGAGATAGGTAGAGCGCCTCTACCATGGCTATTGTGCAACCAGTTGCAGCAGCCATGGAAGCTACTTACAACGCAGCCTTAAAAGGAGAACAAGAGACCAATATGGTCTGTGGTCGGTGCTCGCCTATCCGCGCGCATCCTTCGTGCAGATCCAGCGAGAAGGAGATGGCAGACCTTATTCTGCCTTGGCCGCTTGTGCGTAGCTTTTCTGTGGAAGGAGATGAATACACAGGTTACACTCGCATTCTCCAAATCGGGTCACCTGACCCGGTATTCCTTTTAAGATCATTAAAATATATATATATTTTGGTAAATTTTAATTAATTTTTTGTGTATATAAACATTTATTTGTAATTTTTCAGAGTTTTAAATTGTTAAAAATAAATGGTACTCTCCTATTTTGTCTCTGAAAACTTTTGTGTATTATTGTGATGCTTTTGGACATAATATATGTTGCACACTCTCACACTTATTGTTATTTGATTATTTAAATAAATTTGATATTATGTTTTGTGTGTGTGTGTGTGTATATATATATATATATATAAAGTCTTGTGTAATGTTAAAAAATTATAGTATACTCTCCAAGTTTTGACCTAAAATTTTTTTTTCAGCATGATTGTGACACTACTGAAAGTGTTGTACAATCTGTACTCTCAGACTTGATATTGTTTAGCCACTGAAATAATTTTTAATATTATTTTGTGCATAAAATGCTATGTAAAATATTGTATATTGTTATTTCTTGTTATTCTTTATGCAATTTTGTTTTAAGAGTAATTATTTAAAATGTTATGGAGTTTTTGGGCAACTTTCATAATTGTGAACTCATCTTCGCGTGACTAATTATGTTGAGGTGTTATTTTGTTGATATTTTTTTTAATAATGTTGTGTTAGAGATTATGTTGATAATGCACTTACCTTATCGGTTTGCCTTTATTAATGTAATTCCTGATGATTTGTTAAGTGGTACTATTTGTTACCAAGTGGCTTCTAGTACTCAAGAGGGGGGGTGAATTGAGTATAAAAACTTTTTTTACAAAACCTCTTTTTAATTAAAACAAATATCAAAAGCTTAATAAATAAATACACAGAAAGAATGAGAAGAAGAGAATAAACAATAAATAACAGCGTAAAAAGAATATGCAATAAAATAAATTACTTAAAATAAAGAGATTAGGGAAAAGAGAAGCAGACACAGTATTTATCCTGGTTCGACCACTAACCCACTTGTGGTCTACGTCCAGTCCTCGAAAGCCGAGATTTTTCACTAAGTATACAAGCTTCAATAGGTGCTTGCTCCCGTTACAAAATAGAGCACTTTTCACACACAGGGACACTATACCCTTGTGCTAAAGTCTCAACCTGCAGGGATACCTCACCCTTATACAAACCTTGAGGGATACCTCACCCTCGATACAGATTATCAAAAAATAGAGATGAAGAGAAAACTCTCAAACAGAGTATGTAATATAAGTTGAAGTGCTAATAGAGCTCTCACAGAAATATCTCAAAGTTTTTAAGCAAGAAGAGCGTAGAAAAAAATAGTTTTCACAAAGACAGAGTAATCAGAAAATAGTTCAGAATAAGGGTTATGGAAAACGTGACCCAGGCTTACTATTTATAGGGAAAATTAGGTTAAACAGCCGTTGGGTACAATTTAATGGCAATTAAAATTCTTGTCTGTTTCCATTTACGTAAACACAGGTTCGTGTTTATTCGAATAAAGCAACAGCTTATTCGAATAAAACGCATCGTGTAAAACTCATCTGAAAAGGGTTATTCGAATAACCATCCTGTTATTCGAATAACTCGTTAAAAACAATTCAAAAACCAAAGGTTATTCGAATAGCAACTTGGTTATTCGAATAACGTATTTAAAAGGAAGTTCAGATAGAAATCTTTATTCGAATAACAGATGAGTTATTCGAATAACTCATTAAAAGCTTGTTTCTGAAAAACTTAGTTATTCGAATAAACGAATGTCTATTCGAATAGCCACTTTAAAAACCAGATTCTCGTGAAGACATTTATTCGAATAGGCAATGTTTTATTCGAATAAATCAAGCCAAAAACTGTTTTGAAAAAGAGATGATTCAAAGATACTGAGTTTGTTTCAAAACAGATTTTTTTATCTTTTCTTTCAAAAACAAAGAGATATTAATGTGAACTCCGTACAATAGATCCTAAGTCCTAATACTAATCACATATAAACTTGGACTTGGTTTATTACTCATCTTCATTTAATCTTCTCGTTTGTTATCATCAAAACAAATCTTCAATGGTAAGCATCCAAACACATTCTCCCCATTTTTGATGATGACAAACTAACAAAGAGACTATCAAAGAGAAAACATTAGTGTATATAATTGGAATTCACAAAAGGTATAAAAGCTTACTCCCCTTCTTTAAATAAGAGGTAATATATATATATATATATCAGATAAGTGCGCAACTCCCCTTTCAATTGGAATCCAATCCTATTTAAAGTTACCTGTCTTTTCTCAAATAAAGTCAAGTGATCAAATATTTTCTCCCCCTTTTGTCATGAGCAAAAAGGAGGGATAAGTCCCATAAACATATAGCAAAGTGTAGAACAAGCTCAAATCAATAGATCAACAGTAATTTATTCATGCATTAATAAAATGAGATTCAAGTACATAAGCCATAAATAAAATTACATAGAGCCAAACAAAAGAAAACTAAAAGTAAGCATCCGGAGGTGGTGGTGAAGAGACTGGTGCAGGAGCAGGTGAAGCAGATCGAAGAGCCGCAACCTCACGTTCAACGCCTTCTATTCTGTCAAACAGAATAGAGAAGGTATGTTCCATGTAAGCTCGGTTGTCTTGCAAGGTGGCCATGATCTGTTCCAGAGTGACAGGAGAGCGAGGTGCAGCAGCAGGGTCATCAGCAGGAGCAGCAGGGGCAGCAGGGGCATCAGCAGGGTCAAGCTCGTCCTCAGCAACCTCATCTGGGTACACCCAACCTTCATCAGTTTGAATCATCTTCATCTTTCGTAAGGTGTGAGCGCCAAAGACGTTGTGATGAGTCAGAGCAATGGCCCTCTCAGTCTCTAAGACTTGAGGATACTTGCTCAGCAAGGTAGTGACGATGATGCCATAAGGTAGGTCTGATTTGTCCTTGCCCTTGGCCCGCATCATGTGCCTCATGATGAACACAGGCCAGTTGACCTGATGGCCATTCTTCAGAAACCACAGCATGAAGACGTCTTCCTCGCTGAGATAGGCGTAGTTTCCACCGCGAGGGGCCAGAATGTGAGCATAGGCGTAATGCATAAGCCTATCTTGGCTTTTCAGCATTCCACCCTTGAGACCTTTATCAGGAAGGGCCAGGCCAGGCTTCAGCAGGTCTTCAACTGCTTGAAGTTTGTTGAAGTCTCCAAGGAATGGTGTGTCATCCTCTTCAACAAGGGCCCCGGAGAACTGCAGCCCGAACAGAGTTGACCAGTCCAGTGGTGTGATCACTATGTTCTGATCACATACCTCAGAAAGAAGATTCTGGCCGTCAAACGTCAGATTGCAGAAGAACATCTTCACCAAGGCTGGATAGATGGTGGCCCGGTGAGAGCAAAGCTGAAGAACACCCTGGTTTTGCAGTAAGGTCAGAAAGTCGAAGCCGCGGTACTGCTGGAAAAAGAAAAGATCTAGATACTTGGGTTGAACCAAGTTTCGCTCCCAGAAGTGAGAGATGAAGCGTGCACGGTGCTCTTCATTGGAGGAGAGCCTTCGAAGGTCAAGCGGGTTGGTGCCTGGAGCATTCTTCGTGCGAGGACGTTTGCTAGAGGAGGAAGCCATGAGAGAGAGAGAGAGGAAGCAAAAAGCGAAAGGTTGGAGAGGGAGGAGTGAAGAGTCAGAGAAGAGTAGAGAAAAGGAGGGTGAAAGGCTTTGGGCGTGCGTAGGGGTTTATTTAAAGAATCCCGTGTTTATTCGAATAAACAGAGGATTATTTGAATAAACCTTGCAGGAAAGGTGAACAGAGACAGGCGCGTAGGTAACTGAAGAGGTGTGGTAGCTAGGATTTATTCGAATAAGAGATGTTCTATTCGAATAAAACGACCGGAAAGCCAAGCGTTTTGGCTATTTGAAAGGGTTTATTCGAATAACTATGGAGTTATTCGAATAAGCAGAGACCAATCGATCAACACGATAGAACAAGGGTTCAGGTTATTCGAATAACCTGAGGTCTATTCGAATAGACCGAGACCAAGACCAGAAACTGATAAAAACAGGACGCTGGTTATTCGAATAAAAAGGGGTTTATTCGAATAAGCAGAGAACAGAAAGACACACTGAGAAACGTAGGTTTCTGGTTATTCGAATAGAGAAGATTTTATTCGAATAAGCAGAGATAAAAAACGTTCAGGTTAAGGCAGGGGTATCAGTTTATTCGAATAAGTTGAAGTTTATTCGAATAAGGCTGATGTTCAAACACATAAAATAGCTATCAGTGAAGGATTTTATTCGAATAAGGCCTTGCCTATTCGAATAAAGCTAACACAGAGACATGTACATATATGAAATTTAAAGGCATACAAACATGATAATGATCAGCAAAAAAAAAAAAAATAAGCAAGTAAGCAGTTCAAATATTTGATTGATCAATTATGCCCAATTCTCCTCGAATATAAAAGAATGCTTCTTTTGCTAAGGGTTTAGTAAAGATATCTGCAAGTTGCTTAGATGTTTCAACAAACTCAAGAATGCAGTCTCCTTTTTGTATATGATCTCTGATAAAGTGATGCCTTATCTCTATATGCTTTGTTCTTGAATGCAGTATGGGATTCTTAGAGATATTTATTGCACTAGTGTTGTCACACCTTATCGGGATGTGATCAAGCTGAAGACCGTAGTCTAAGAGCTGTTGCTTCATCCAAAGGATTTGAGCGCAGCAACTCCCGGCTGCAACATATTCAGCCTCAGCGGTAGACAAAGCCACACTATTTTGTTTCTTACTATGCCAAGAAACTAAAGAACTACCAAGCAAGTGGCAAGTCCCACTAGTACTTTTTCTGTCTAATTTGCACCTAGCAAAATCAGAGTCAGAATAGCCTATTAGGCTACAAGAGGCACCCTTAGGATACCATAAGCCCATTTGTGAAGTGCCTACTAGATATTTCATTATTCATTTGACAGCACTTAAGTGAGATTCCTTAGGGTTGGCCTGATATCTAGCACACATGCACACACTAAACATAATATTGGGCCTACTAGCAGTAAGATAAAGGAGAGATCCAATCATACCTCTATATTTCGTTATTTCTACTGATTTACCTCCTTCATCTTTATCCAAGTAGCAAGATGTGCCCATCGGAGTGGCCATGTGTTTAGCGTTTTCCATTTCGAATCTCTTGAGCAATTCCTTGCAGTATTTGGTTTGACTTATGAAAGTCCCTTTGTTTGTTTGTTTGATTTGAAGTCCAAGGAAGAAATTTAATTCTCCCATCATTGACATTTCAAATTCATTCTGCATTGACTTAGCAAAATCTTTGCAAAGGGATTCATTAGTAGCACCGAAAATAATATCATCCACATATACTTGCACAAGAAGAATGTCATGCTTTTTATTTTTAATAAAAAGAGTAGTATTGACTTTTCCTCTCGAAAAATCATTTTCCAAAAGAAACTTGCTCAACCTTTCATACCAAGCTCTAGGAGCTTGCTTTAAACCATATAGAGCCT
Source organism: Ormosia semicastrata (assembly GCA_029884595.1). Classification (NCBI taxonomy): domain Eukaryota; kingdom Viridiplantae; phylum Streptophyta; class Magnoliopsida; order Fabales; family Fabaceae; genus Ormosia; species Ormosia semicastrata. The sequence goes on from JAQQTO010000042.1 coordinate 33,021,614, forward strand.
TTTTAAGTTTAAAAACATGGTTGGGTAGTTCATGATTTTCAAAACCTGGAGGTTGTTCAACGTATACCTCCTCTTGAATAAAGCCATTCAGAAAAGCGCTCTTGACATCCATTTGATATAATTTGAAATCCATGATGCAAGCATAAGCAAGTAACATTCTAATAGCTTCTAGTCTAGCTACAAGTGCATAGGTTTCTTCATAATCTATTCCTTCTTCTTGATTATACCCTTTAGCAACCAATCTAGCTTTGTTTCTAGTTATTAATCCATTTTCATCAAGTTTGTTTCTAAAAACCCATTTAGTTCCAATTATAGGGTGATTATTAGGTCTAGTAACTAATTCCCAAACTTGATTTCTTTCAACCTGATTTAATTCCTCATGCATAGCTAGGATCCAATGTTCATCATCAAAAGCTTCAATTAAATCCTTAGGTTCAATTTGAGAAACAAAAGCTAAGTGATTACAAGTATTTCTAAGGGAGTTAGGAGTACTTACACCTTTAGATACATCACCGATAATTTGATCAAGGGAGTGATATTTTGAAGTTCGCCATGCTTTGGGAAGTTCCAAAGCTTGCGAATCCTCTTGTCTTAGTTCATCTTCTTTTTCCTTGATTTCCTTTTCTTTCTTGTCGTGTGTGTTTCCGCCAAGATTTCTGCTACATCATCAACAACAAGATCCTTTCTCGATCCACTTTGGTCAATTTCATCAAATGCAACATGTATAGATTCTTCAATAGTCATAGTTCTTTTATTGTAAATGCGAAAAGCTTTACTATGATTTGAGTAGCCAAGAAATATACCTTCATCAGACTTAGCATCAAACTTGCCTAAATTATCTTTTCCATTATTTAAAACAAAACATTTGCAACCAAAAACATAAAAGTGTGAGACATTTGGCTTTCTTCCCTTATACAACTCATATGAGGTTTTCTTTAAAATAGGCCTTATAAGAGCCCAGTTCATTACATAACAAGCTGTACTTACAAAGATCTCGCCCAAAAGTATTTAGGAAGAGCAGCCTCATTAAGCATAGTTCTCGCCATTTCTTCTAAAGAACGGTTTTCCTTTCTACAACTCCGTTTTGTTTGCGAGTTCTAGGGCAGAGAAATTATGATTAATGCCATGTTCATCACAGTAATTTTCAAAGACATTGTTTTCAAATTCGCCACCATGATCACTTCTTATAGAAGGAATTTGAAAACCTTTTTCATTTTGAATAATTTTGGCAAGTCTTTTAAAGGCTAGAAATGCATCATTTTTATTTGCAAGGAATAAAGTCCATGTAAACCTAGAAAAATCATCCACAATCACTAAAGCATAGTAATTTCCACCAAAGCTCATAGTTCTAGATGGTCCAAACAGATCCATGTACAAAAGTTGTAAAGGTCTAGTGGTAGAAACTATATTTTTCGCTTTAAAAGAGACCTTTATTTGTTTACCCTTTTGACATGCATCACATAATTTATCTTTTATAAAATTAAGCTTGGGTAGTCCAATTACTAGCTCTTTAGAGACCAACTTCTTTAAGTGATCCATGTGAATGTGTGCAATTCTCCTATGCCATAGCCATGAATCATCATTCTTACTCAAAAGACATTTAGCATCATTTGAAGATATATCATCAAGACTAATCATATAGATGTTGTTTACTCTATGACCAATGAATTTAACATGCTTGTCATTTTTATCTTCAATTATGCAACAATTTGAATCAAATATAACTTTATTTCCTTTATCACATAATTGGCTAATACTAAGTAAGTTGTGTTTCAAGCCTTCAACAAGCAGCACATTTTCAATGGAAGAGTTAGGGTTCTTACCGACTTTGCCGATTCCAAGAATTTTACCCTTGTTATTATCGCCATAAGTGACGTGTCCATGATTCTTGGGAATAAGTGCGGTGAACTTTGAGTCGTCCCCGGTCATGTGCTTGGAGCAGCCGCTATCAAGATACCAATTTGAACTCCTTGCTTTCAAGCACACCTACAACACAAGTTTAGTTTTTAACTTTTGGTACCCAAACTTTCTTGGGTCCTTGTGTGTTAGTTTTTGGTATAGTACCCTTGGGAACCCAAACCATTTTTGTTTCAACTTTTGTATTTATGTTTTTCCTTGCATTGCATGTTGAAGCACTATGTCCTTTTCTTCCACAATAAAAACATTTAATAAAAGGGCTACTTGAAACACTAGAATGCACAAAGAAATTTTTATAGAGTTTTTGTTGATTTTTTGGGTTATAACCTATCCCGGCTTTTTCAAAACCACTCTTTGTCTTCCTAATAAAATATTTAAGTTATCCCTTCCAAAGGTGAATTTAGAAAGAGTGTTCTTTAGATCTTCGTTTTCTTTTTCAAGTGTATGACATGAAGAACAAGAAGCATGTGAAGAATGATTTGTGCATGCATCAATGATTCCTAAAGTTTCGTTTTCAATTTTCAATTCTTCTATTTCTTTATTTAAAACAAGAATTTGTTTTTCTAAAGAAGAAATTGTTTTCTTAGATGAAAAAATAATTTTTGTGAGTTTTGAAGATTCTTCATGTAATTCCTCAAAAGCATCTTGTAACTCATCGTAAGAAGGTAATAAAGTATTAGAACTTACCTCGTTTTCGCTTTCTTCTTCTTCTCCTTTTGCCATGAGACACAGTTGAGCTTCTTCGCTATCTGAACTGTCAGTTGAGTCCATGTCGTTTTCATCCCACGCTATGTAGGCTTTTCTTCCTTTTCTTTCCTTGAAAGGCTTCTTTTCAAATTTTTCTTTCTTCTTTTGATAAATGGGGCACTCCATTTTCATGTGACCAGGTTTGCCACATTCATAACAAGTTGGAGTCGATGAAGCTCCTTCGCCTTTGAAGTGTGTGTCTTTTTAGGAGGAAGGGAGGTCTTCTTTGCGTTCCCTTTTTCCTGAGAAATTTACCAAACTTTTTAACCAACAAACTTAAATTTTCTTCACTTACCTCAACGTTTTCTGAGCCTTCTTCATTTTCTTCATCATCATTTTCGATTAATGAAGAGGTGGCTTTGAGTGCTATTCCCTTTTTCTTTTTATCATTCTCTTCGCTTTGGCTTAATCTGCTTAACTCCAACTCGTGCTCGTGAAGTTTTCCAAAGAGGGTAGCTAGAGTCATTGTGGACAGATCCCTCGATTCGGATATAGCTGTCACTTTGGGTTGCCAAATCCTGCTAAGACATCTCAACACTTTGTTAATCAAATCTTCATTTGAAAAGCTTTTGCCTAAAGATGCAAGATGATTAACTATGTGGGTGAACCTCTTTTGCATTTCTGAATGCTTTCTCCTTGGTTCATTTCGAATAGTTCATATTCACGAGTTAGAGAATTGATTCTCGACCTCTTAACTTCACTAGTACCCTCATGGGTAACTTGCAAAGTATCCCACATTTCTTTAGCAGTTTTACAATTTGAAATTCTAAAAAATTCATCATATCCCAAAGCAGTAGTAATAATATTTTTGGCTTTTAAATTGAATTGCACTTTTCTTTTGTCTTCATCAGACCATTTATTTCGTGGTGTTTCGGTCCTTACACCATCGACCTCATGTGTGGGTATAAAAGCGCCATTTTCAACAGCGTCCCAAACATCTAGATCAATAGCTTCGATGAAGATTTTCATTCTTTCCTTCCAATATGCGTAACCATCCCCATTGAAAAAGGATGGTCGGTTTATGGAGGATCCTTCTGAAAAACCATTTGAAGAAGCCATATACTCTTGAAGCTGCTAAGCTCTTTATACAAGAGTCTAGCTCTGATACCACTTGTTACCAAGTGGCTTCCAGTACTCAAGAGGGGGGGTGAATTGAGTATAATTTTTTTTTTTACAAAACCTCTTTTTAATTAAAACAAATATCAAAAGCTTAATAAATAAATACACAGAAAGAATGAGAAGAAGAGAATAAACAATAAATAACAACAGTAAAAAGAATATGCAATAAAATAAATTACTTAAAATAAAGAGATTAGGAAAAGAGAAGCGGAGACACAGTGATTTATCCTGGTTCGACCACTAACCCACTTGTGGTCTACGTCCGATCCTCGAAAGCCGAGATTTTTCACTAAGTATACAAGCTTCAATAGGTGCTTGCTACTGTTACAAAATAGAGCACTTTTCACACACGGGGACACTATACCCTTGTGCTAAAGTCTCAACTGCGAGGATACCTCACCCTTATACAAACCTTGAGGGATACCTCACCCTCGATACAGATTATCAGAAAATAGAGATGAAGAGAAAACTCTCAAACAGAGTATGTAATACAAGTTGAAGTGCTAATAGAGCTCTCACAGAAATATCTCAAAGTTTTTAAGCAAGAAGAGCGTAGAAAAAAATAGTTTTCACAAAGACAGAGTAATCAGAAAATAGTTCAGAATAAGGGTTATGGAAAACGTGACCCAGGCTTACTATTTATAGGGAAAATTAGGTTAAACAGTCGTTGGGTACAATTTAATGGCAATTAAAATTCTTGTCTGTTTCCATTTACGTAAACACAGGTTCGTGTTTATTCGAATAAAGCAACAGCTTATTCGAATAAAACTCATCGTGTAAAACTCATCTGAAAAGGGTTATTCGAATAACCATCCTGTTATTCGAATAACTCGTTAAAAACAATTAAAAACCAAAGGTTATTCGAATAGCAACTTGGTTATTCGAATAACGTATTTAAAAGGAAGTTCAGATAGAAACCTTTATTCGAATAATAGATGAGTTATTCGAATAACTCATTAAAAGCTTGTTTCTGAAAAACTTAGTTATTCGAATAAACGAATGTCTATTCGAATAGCCACTTTAAAAACCAGATTCTCGTGAAGACATTTATTCGAATAGGCAATGTTTTATTCGAATAAATCAAGCCAAAAACTGTTTTGAAAAAGAGATGATTCAAAGATACTGAGTTTGTTTCAAAACAGATTTTTTTATCTTTTCTTTCAAAAACAAAGAGATATTAATGTGAGCTCCGTACAATAGATCCTAAGTCCTAATACTAATCACATATAAACTTGGACTTGGTCTATTACCCATCTTCATTTAATCTTCTCGTTTGTTATCATCAAAACAAATCTTCAATAGTAAGCATCCAAACACACTATTTTGGGGCACTTTGCATAATTGTGAGCTCACCTTCGTGGGACCAATTGTGGCAATGTGCTATTTTGTTGATAAAATATTATTATTCTGTGCCATTATGGATTATGTTGATAATGCGCTTACTATATTGGTTTGCCTTTATTAATGTAATTCCTGATAATTTGTTAAGGCATTAAGGTTGTGCCCTTAGAGTTCTTAGCATCCTCCCGGAACTAGCTTTAGGGACATGATTTTGATGTCTGTGGGAGTTTACTCATGTGCTGTAATTCGAGACCCTTAGGCGGGATTGCAATTGCATGGGGAAGCTCCATTATGGTTATTGCTCATCTTGTTTATTAAAATACTCGATAAGAAAATCTTCCTTTAAAATATTGATTCAACTTTGCTTATGAAAATAAATGTTTTTGACAAAGTTGTGTGGGATCAATTATGAGAAGTGGATTGAGTCAATGAGTTTATTTCTGGTCATCTCTATTATTGATGTTGCTTTCGCTATGGATGAACCCCAAAGCTCATAGATATACTTTCCACTACGATTGGGGTGAAATATGAAAAGCGTGATCATTCAAATAAAGATCGTCTCATGATCATAAAGTACAACACGGACAAAGCCATTAAGGAGAGTCTTAATGAAGCAGATAATGTCAACCAATTTTAAAAGGCTATTGACAAATTTAGAAGGACCTATGACCTCTTTGTGTTGACCAAGACTAAACATAGTGCTGTGAATAGTGATCGTGAACGCGCCACGAAATTTGCAGATTGGCTCATACGAACTAATCTTATAGTGTTTAATAATTGGATTAAGGATAAAGAAGTTGAGCCCCTGACTCTAATGTGTTTTGAATCCAATTTTGTTGATGTTCCTTCTAACTGTAACACCCCAAAAATTATTTATTTCATCATAAATAATTATTTTATAATATTTATGATTTTTGAAAATTTTTCTAGAATTTTTCGGAAACGTCAAATATTTTAATATATTCTTTGTTTTGCATGTGCGCTGAGCGGAGCCTGGAAAACGAAATGTTTTCCCTGAGGCTTGTAAACTTTGAACTGTGAAAACGTCGACAGGAGATCTTACTAAACCCAAGGCCGAGCACAATTTACGAGGTTTATATTTTTTGAGATTTTATCCGATAAATAAAATCGCAAAACATTTTATTATCTGAGAGACAACAAAATATTATTTCTGCTAACTGTAACTTTTGTCCACTGAGTAATAGCTCTAGTAGATTATTTCTATCTAATTATTTTTATGATATCATCTAAGTGACCTCACACTTCACCTTATCGAGAAGCGTACAAAGCTTCTCAAGGAAGCTTCAAGGGAAACTTCTAGGAAGTTTCCTATCAACCACCACATTCTTTCTCCTCTCAAATGGGTTGCACGGTTGGAGGGAAGGAAAACAAAAGATTGTATATTTTCATTTTACTTCTCCTATTTACATTTCATTTAGCCTTCTCTCCCTCACGCACATTTCTCTCTTTCTCTCTTCTCCCACACGGCTACACACCACCATTGTTGAGCCTTCTAGCTTTCTTGCTCAAGCCAACTTAGACCATTGTTTCCCCTCATCATCTCGAAGCTTTCTTCCTTGTTGGACACATCTTAACTCTTCCATTTTCGCCATTTACTGCCCAGCTCCAAAGCTTGAGGCTTTGAGGTAAAGCTCTCAACTTTCTTCTCTTTTTCTCCCCATTTTCGTGGTCCTTGGTCACCATTGTGATCAAGGACTCCTCTTTTCAAGTTTTAGTGGTTGATTTAGTGAGTTGGCCATCTTAGGTTCTTCTCGTGGGTGGTGTAGGAAAAGCTTGAAAAAAGCTTACTTTCCTTATTGTCTCTTAAGGTAAGAGGAAGATTATTCTCTTCAACCCATTTTGGTGGTGAGAAACTTATTGTTGTGTTGATGAGGTGAAACCCATTTGTAGGATACCCATTTGTTTGAGTGATTTTGATTGTGTTTTGATTATTTGAATGATATGATTATGATGTATGTTGATGGATATTGGAATGTTTGAAGGATGGTTTGAGTTTTGGATGTTTTTTTTTTTGCATTTCCAAAGGATTACACGGCCTAGGTCGCATGAGGGCACACAGCCGTGTAATCCAAGCTGGTCAGGTCGTGTTTTACTGAACTCTAGAGGAGTACACAGCCTAGGCCATGTAATCGAGGCCGTATAACTCCTCACGACCGTGTAACTTGCTGGTGAAAAATTGTAGACTTTTTTAGCTCCTTGGAGGCTCATGGTCTCCTTGGGCACTTGACATAAGGTTCCCGTACTAAGATAAACTTAATTAATTGAATGATTAGAAGTTGATTAGGGATTCATAAAATGGAAAGAACCAAGGATGAACATTTATCTTATAGCTTAGAATAATCTTGAATAAAGAAAGAACATGAGTATGAGTGAGGTTGTGAGAAACATAATGAAATTAAGGTTTGAAATTGACTTGATGTGGGTTCGTGAATGGGACAAGTGATTGTTGGTAAATAATATGACATGTGATTTTAGACATGTTATGATATGGTTGTGAATTCATATATGAATATGTATGTGTGCATTGAATCCTTATGCATTTGAATCATGATTGATATAGTCTGACATGATGAGCATGATTGAAACATGCATGAAAAACTCCATTGGACTATTGTTAAGGGCAAGTTGCTTAGGAGTTGAATACACCTTTGTGCGAGTGCAAATAGACAAGTGTAGGTCACTTGCTGACCTTGGTGGCGTCAGGGTGCGGGTACCTCGCAATGAATAGTTAGTAACTCTTCTGTTCGTGGTGCAGACCGATGCAAAAGCACCGATGATCTGGACCGAGACACTGTCCTATATCGAGATCTGTGTAGAATGGTTTGTACAAAGCCATGATGTGCACGTTGATAAATTGAGAATTTTAGCACTTGAAGGCCTCGGCAACCGCGATACAGATATATCTCCTAATCATTCTCTCTGATGTTTTTGTCTAGCTTCATGGAGTAAGATTTTTGGTATCATATGCATGTGCATAGTGAGTCACCATATCATTTGACATTTACTTATTCATATGAAAAATTAATCTGTTGTCTTATTACTATTATAATTGCCTGTAAATGCTAAGTTGTTTATTATTTGTTTTAATACTGGTTAACATTTTTGAATTGTTATGTGGGCATCATGCGCCATTTTGTTTCCTTACTGCCATAATAGGTAATGAATGTAGAATGTCTTACCTCTTTTTTGTATTTTTTGCTATTCTATTTTACTTATGTGATTCTTTGAAGACGTCGGCGAAGAATGAGAAGTTTAAGAGTTCCCCGATTTTTGGCCCGACTTCGACTAGCACCTACTTTTGGATCATGACGGCACGTCCACGAGGAATTTTGGGTTATGTGCGATTGGCTTTCCTTGGAGGTCCAGACTGATGGCACATTAACTTTACCTCGGATCGTTGTCTCTACTTGGGAGATGTGTCAGTGTCGTTAGCGTGGGGGCGTTATGATCCGCCCATCTTTACCTGCAGTGTTAGGTTACATTTAGAATTTTACATGCCCATTAGGGACATATGGGGTGATCGTTACTACACCCCACAGGAGGATTCATTCCTCTCCACTACCCGAGCCCTGACCCGTAATTCGATGGCTCCGATGAGGGTCTCTTCTGACGAGGAAGACCTTGAGGAGGATCTTGACACGGTTCATTCTCTCTCTTCTTAAGGGCTGATACTGTCAATAATCACTGATGACTATCTGTGTTCTTTTTAGGGCCTTGATATTCATTTTGGAGGTCTGTATATCATTTTTGGGGGCTTGTAAAGCTCAGACTTCTTTTTGATAGGCCTTGATGTAATTAATGACTTACAGTCTGTTTTAAACCGTATATATATATATATATATATATATATATATATATATATATATATATATATATATATATATATATATATATATATATATATATAATGTACCTTTTGCATGGATGTATGAATTAATCTTTATGTTTTTTCGCTTACAATTAAACAAACATATATATATACATACTTGTGTATCTCTTATAAGTGTTAGTACATTTGAATATTTCTTTGATGAACAAGTTATTGAATATAAATGTATACATATAATAAAAAGAAAAAAATAAATATTCACCATTTTATTTATACAATTATAATCAAATAAGTTGAATTATAATTTAATGAACCGAGTCTTAATTTATACTTTTGTTTTTCACATTGTAATTAATGATGTGACGTTCCCTCTCGAAAAGGAACGTTGCATTAAGTTGGTATCAGAGCCCCGATTTATGTTTTCTTTAGGTCTTTGTGGTTAGGTCTGACTTGTGTGATTCTTTGTGATTGTTATTCCGGGAGGATACATCTAATTTTTCATTGTGTGTTTCAGTTAGTATCACTTGAAAGGACGATATGGCACGAGGCAGAGATATAGCTACAGTGATAGAGGCGATGCAGCGAATGGCAAAAGTTATTACCCAACAAACGGAGAAAGTTGCCCAGTAACAGGAGAGGGTTGCTCAACAACTCAAAGCTATGGCTGATGCTCAAAATTTAGCGGAGTTCTGTCGCCACAACCCTCCTTAATTCAAAGGAGAATTTGATTCGGAGAAAACTAGTTTGTGGATCAAGGAACTGGAGAAAATCTTTAGAGGCATGAACTGTGCCAATGACAAGAAAGTGACTTATGCCACTTTTATGTTGATTGGAGATGCTGAAGACTGGTGGAACAGAGCACAGAGAGTGTTAGAGGCAGAAGGTCGCGCAATTACTTGGGAGTTATTCAAGAATAAGTTCTTGGACAAATATTTCCCCGCAAGCGCCAGACATGCGAAGGAAATGGAGTTCCTCAACTTGAGACAAGGAAACTTGTCTATCAGTGAATACGCCGTGAAGTTCGAAAGCTTATCCAAGTTTTCAACATATTTCTAGCACCAGCCAGACGAGGTGTGGAAATGTAAAAAATTTGAGGAAGGACTGAGGCATGAGGTAAAGAGAGCAGTTATCACCTTCAAGATCAACCAATTTTCAGAGCTGCTAGATACGTGTTGCCAAGTGGAAGCTCTAGATCAAGCTTGAGACACAAGAAATCGAAACTTTGGACCTACCAGGTTCCAAAGAGGAGGCAGAAACAATGCAAACCGTTTCCAAAAGAAGCCTTATTCCCGACCACCGGGAAATCAATAGCAGACATCAGGTGGAGGTTCCAGTGGAGGTTCTAGTGGGAACTGAACCGGATCGAATGTGGCATTTTCTTCGAAGTGTATGAAGTGTGGGAAGGATCACCTAACAAAGGATTGTTCCATCAAGGGGATTATCTGTTATCGATGTGGAAAACCTGGACATGTCTCCAGAGATTGCAACCAAACTAAGGCTGAACCTTCAATCAATGTTACACGAGCTGCAAAGCTGCAAGCAGGAGGCAGAGTCTACACCATGAGCGGAGATGAAGTCTCTGAATCTGAAGATCTTATATAAGGAGAAGGCACTATAGGAGGTAATCTTTTGACTGTACTATATGACTTTAGGGAAACCCATTCTTTCATTTCCTATGCCTGTGTGCGATGACTTAGTTTACCTATGTCTTCGTTACCTTTTGACTTGATTGTTTCTACTTCCACTGATAAACTTGTTGTTACTACCAAAGTCTGTTTGAATTGTCCATTGATTGTTGAGGGTTGAATCTTTTCTGTTGATTTGATCTATTTACCTCTTTCCCAATTAGACGTAATCTTAGGGGTGGATTGGTTGTCTTCTAACCATGTCCTGTTAGATTGTTCTAGTAAAACCATAATTTTCCCTGTGGATAAAGTTTCTAGATTTTTGACGGATAACTAAGTTCGAGCTTTCTTGAAAGAAGGAGCTTAGGGATACAAGCTATTGTCTTCCTTAAAGGTTGAGAGCGAAGCTGATATGAATGCAATTCCAGTGGTTAATGAGTTCCCCGAAGTCTTTCCTGATGATGTACCTGGTTTAATGCCGAAGCGGGAAATAGAGTTCGCTATTGATCTTATACCGGGATCTAGTCCCGTGTCTATAGCGCCTTACAGAATGTCACCATCAGAGTTAGCAGAGCTTAAGAAGCAGTTGGAAGAGCTTTTGGAAAAGCAGTTCATTAGACCTAGTGTGTCGCCCTGGGGAGCACCAGTGTTACTAGTCCGAAAGAAGGATGGTACTTCGTAATTGTGTGTGGACTATTGCCAATTGAATAAGGTCACAATCAAGAATAAGTATCCACTTCTAAGGATAGACGACTTAATGGATTAACTGAAGGGAGCAGCAGTGTTCTTTAAAATCGATCTGCGATCAAGCTACCATCAGATTCGAGTCAAGGTGGAGGATATTCCCAAGATGGCTTTTCGTACCCGATACGGTCATTACGAATATCTTGTGATGCCGTTTGGTGTAACGAATGCACCTGCTATCTTCATGGACTATATGAACAGGATCTTTCGTCCTTACCTGGACAGATTTGTTGTTGTCTTCATTGACGACATCCTGATCTACTCTCAAAATCAGGAGAATCATGCTGAACACCTTAGTATAGTTCTCCAGATTCTGAAGGAGAAGAAGTTGTATGCCAAAATTTCAAAGTGTGAATTTTGGCTAGGCGAAGTCAAGTTTTTGGGCCATGTAATCTCAAAAGAAGGGATTGCAGTGGATCTGTCAAAGGTGGAAGTAGTTCTACAATAGGAACGGCCAAAGACAGTGACAAAAATTCGAAGCTTTGTGGGTTTAGCTGGATACTATCGAAGGTTCATTGAAGGATTCTCTAAAATAGTAGGACCTCTCACTCAGCTCACAAGAAAGAACCAAGCCTTTGAATGGACTGATGCTTGCGAAGAAGGTTTCAAAGAATTGAAGAAACGACTAACTACTTCACCAGTGTTAGTTCTACCCGATCCAAATGAACCTTTCGAAGTGTATGGCGATGCTTCATATCAAGGTTTAGGAGTCGTGCTTATGCAAAATGGAAAAGTAATGGCTTATGCTTTGAGACAGTTATGAGTGCACGAGAAGAACTATTCGACACATGACTTGAAATTAGTGGCTGTGGTTTTTGCCTTGAAGATATGGAGGCACCTCCTGTAAAGATTGGAGATAAGATAGTAAAATAACTCAGAGGAAAGGAAATCTCATTGGTGAAAGTGATCTGGAATGAAAAGACCAGAAATGCAACATGGGAGCTGGAAGACAAGATAAAAGAGCAATACCCACAACTATTCTAAAGTATGAAAATTTCAAGGACGAAATTTCTTTTTAGAAGGAAAGAGTTGTAACACCCCAAAAGTTATTTGTTTCATCATAAATAATTATTTTATAATACTTATGATTTTTGGAAATTTTCTGGAATTTTTTGGAAATATTGAATATTTTTAATATATTTTTCGTTTTACGTGCACACTGAGCAGAGCCAGGAAAATGAAATATTTTCCTGAGGTTGGTAAACTTTGAAATGTGAAAACGTCGACGGGGGATCTTACTAAACCCGAGGCTAGGCACAGTTTATGAGATTCACATTTTTCAAGATTTTATCCGATAAATAAAATAGCAGAACATTTTATTATCTGAGAGACAACAAAATATTATTTCTGCTAACTGTAACTTTTGTCCACTGAGCAATAGCTTTAGTAGATTATTTCTATCTAGTTGTTTTTATGACATCATCTAAGTGACCTCACACTTTACCTTATTGAGAAGCATGCAAAACTTCTCAAGGAAGCTTCAAGGGAAACTTCTAGGAAGTTTCCTAGTTTCCTATCAACCACCATACTCTCTCTCCTCTCAAATGGGCTGCACGGCTGGAGAGAAGGAAAATAAAAGATTGTATCATTTCATTTTACTTCTCTTATTTAGATTTCATTTATCCTTCTCTCCCTCACACATATTTCTCTCTTTCTCTCTTCTCCTACACAGCTGCACACCACCATTATTGAGCCTTCTAGCTTTCTTGCTCAAGCCAACTTAGACCATTGTTTCCCCTCATCATCTCGAAGCTTTCTTCCTTGTTAGACACATATTGACTATTCCATTTTCGCCATTTACTGCCCAGCTCCAAAGCTTGAAGCTTTGAGGTAAAGCTCTCAACTTTCTTCTCTTTTTCTCCCCATTTTCGTGGTCCTTGGTCACCATTGTGATCAAGGACTCCTTTTTTCAAGTTTTAGTGGTTGATTTAGTGAGTTGGCCATCTTAGGTTCTTCTTGTGGGTGGTGGACGAAAAGCTTGAAATGAGCTTACTTTCCTTATTGTCTCTTAAGGTAAGAGGAAGATTATTCTCTTCAACCTAATTTGGTGGTGAGAAACTTATTGTTGTGTTGATGAAGTGAAACCCATTTGTGGGATACCCATTTGTTTGAGTGATTTTGGTTGTGTTTTGATTGTTTGAATGGTATGATTATGTTGTATGTTAATGGATCTTGGAATGTTTGAAGGATGGTTTGAGTTTTGGACCTTTTTTTGCATTTCCAGAGGATTACACGGCCTAGGCCGTGTGAGGGCACACGGCCGTGTAATCCAAGCTGGTTAGGTCGTGTTTTGATGAACTCCAGAGGAGTATACAGCCTAAGTCGTGTAATTTTACACAGTCGTGTAATCGAGGTCGTGTAACTCCTCACAGCCATGTAACTTGGTGGTGAAAAATTGTAGACTTTTTTAGCTCCCTGGAGGCTCATGGTCTCCTTGGGCACTTGACATAAGGTTCTCGTACTAAGATAAACTTAATTAATTGAATGATTAGAAGTTGATTAGGGATTCATAAAATAGAAAGAACCAAGGATGAAAATTTATCTTATAGCTTAGAATAATCTTGAATAAAGAAAGAACATGAGTATGGGTGAAGTTATGAGAAACATAATGAAATTAAGGTTGAAATGGACTTGATGTGGGTCCGTGAATGGGACAAGTGATTGTTGGTAAATAATATGACATGTGATTTTAGACATGATATGATATAATTGTGAATTCATATATGAATATGTATGTGTGCATTGAATCCTTATGCATTTGAATCATGATTGATATAGTCTGACATGATGAGCATGATTGAAACATACATTGAAAAAGTCCATTGGACTATTGTTAAGGCCAAGTTGCCTAGGAGTTGAATCACACCTTTGTGCGGGTACGAATAGACAAGTGTAAGTCACTTGTTGACCTTGCGGGCGTCGGGGTGCAGGTACCTCGCAATGAACAGTTGGTAGCTCTTCTGTCCGTGGAGCAGACAGATGCAAACGCACCGACGATCTGGAGCGAGACACTGTCCTATATCGAGATCTGTGTAGAATTTCTTGTACAATGCCATGATGTGCACGTTGATAAATTAAGAATTTTAGCATTTGAAGGTCTCGGCAGCTGCGATACAGACATATCTCCTGATGATCATTCTCTCTGATGTTTTTGTCTAGCTCCGTGGAGTAGGATTTTTGGTATCATGTGCATGTGCATAGTGAGTTGCCATATCATTTCACATTTACTTATTCATATGAAAAATTAATCTGTTGTCTTATTACTATTATAACTGCCTGTAAATGCTAAGTTGTTTATTATCTATTTTAATACTAGTTAACATTTTTGAATTGTTATGTAGGTGTCATGTGCCGTTTTGTTCCTTACTGCCATAATAAGTAATGAATGTAGAAAGTCTTACCTTTTTTCTGTATTTTCTGCTATTTTACTTATGTGATTCTCTGAAGACGTCGGCGAAGAAAGGGAAGTTCATGAGTTCCCCAAAATTTGGCCCTACTTTGACTAGCACTTGCTTTTGGATCATGATGGCACGTTCACGAGGAATTTTGGGTTATGTGCGGTCGGCTTTCCTCGAAGATCTAGACTGCTAACTTTAGCTCTGATCGCTGTGTCTACTTGGGAGACGTGTCGGTGTCGTTAGCGTAGGGGCGTTATGATTCGCCCATCTTTACCTGCAGTGTTAGGTTACATTTAGAATTTTACATGCCCATTAGGGACATGTGGGGTGATCGTTACTACACCCCATAAGAGGATTCATTCCTCTCCACTGCCCGAGGCCCAACCCGTAATTCAGTGGCTCCGATGAGGGTCTCTTCTGATGAGGAAGACCCTGAGGAGGATCCTAACCCGGTTCCTTCTCTCTCTTCTTAGGGGCTGATACTGTCGATAGTCACTGATGGCTATCTGTGTTCTTTTTGGGGCCTTGATATTCATTGTGGGGGTCTGTATATCATTTTTGGGGCTTGTAAAGCTTAGGCTTCTTTTTAATGAGCCTTGATGTAATTAATGACTTACAGTCTGTTCTTAAACTGTATATATATATATACATACATACTTGTGTATCTCTTATAAGTGTTAGTACATTTAAATATTTCTTTGATGAACATGTTATTGAATATAAATATATATATATAATAAAAAATATTCACCATTTTATTTATACAACTATAATCAAATAAGTTTAATTATAATTTAATGTACTGAGTTTTAATTTATACTTTTGTTTTTCACATTCTAATTAATGATGTGACGTTCCCTCCCGAAAAGGGGTGTTACACTAACACTTGTTGGTTAGATATTGGTGCAACTACTTACGTTATAAGCTCATTACTAGAGTTCAAATATGGGTGAAAGCCAAGTAAAGGAGAGTTGATGGTCATAGTAAGAAATATAGTTAGTGTTAAAGTAGAGTATATAGGTGTTATTTCCTTAAAGCTATGTACTAGATACTCTTTAGATTTAAAAGACACCATCTATATGTCCTCTATAAGAAGGAACTTGTTTTTGATTTCTATTTTGGATAGTTGCACTTGTTGAATTGGAGGGTTTTAGGGTTAGGGAAATGAAAAGAGAGAAAGATGGCTAAACAATATGAAACTAAGAATATTATTGATAGGAATGAGATGTGATACAATTCCATAACCTAGTACTCCTATTTATACTAATGCTTAGGTGTACAAGCCCAAGTCTATTAACACTAAGATTAATAACCCTCATATCTTCTAACACTCCCCCTCAAGTTAAAGCTTACTAAGCTTTAAGCTTGTTACAATTACATCTAAAAGAAAATAAACTAAAACATAATTCGGCAAAGAGTGTGACAATGGTAGGCAACTAAATTTGGAATGGAGATAGGGCCAATGCATCTGGGACTAAGATGAATAAGGCCAATGCATCTGGGACAAAGCCAGGGACCAATGCATATGGTACAAAGCCAAGGCTAGTGAGTCATAACCAACGTAAGTCATCATCAGAATGATCATCGATAGGAAGAGAAATCACCACTAATATGATTCATCTATGGGAATGAAGTCACCATTGCAATGATCGTCGATGGGAAGAGAAGTCACCACTAGTATGATTCATTTATGGGAGAAAAGTCATGACAAACACCGCCATTGAAGTATATATAAAGATAGATTTATTCTCATTCTCCCCCTCAATGTTATGGTAGCATTTAAAAAGAACCAAACACTAGCCAAAACTAGGTATAATCACTACAAAGAATGCCAAACAGCCACGTGGAGGTTAAAGATGATGTACTAAGGCAAACGAATGGTGGAGGAGCCCAGAAAGAGGGTGAAACAGTCATGGATCAATGTATAATGACCAAAAACAGAAACCACAAGGTACCTGAATGCACCAATTCAAAAGGGAGTCATGACAAACAGTCATGAACACAAAAGGCAAGGGTAGATCCAGACAGAAGAGAGAAGGGCGACCACGGCACTACAAACTACTGACGGAGGTGGTGGCCCTCGCGCCGACGAAAAAGCAGGGCATGTTGCTATGCTCAGGTACTGTTGACGGTGCGTGTGGGGTTGCTAGGGTCGGGCTTCTGGGGTTTGACCGAATAGGAAAAGGTGATTTTGGTGGTGGGGTCGCTAGCTTGAAAGGTCACCAAAAAAATCACCGGTCATCGAAAAAGTCACTGAAAAAGTATGATTGCGGCAGAAGACGGCAGTGGTGGAGATAGGAGATGAGATGCCAGAAAGACGTCACAGGAAGGGAGAAAAGCCGGTAAACCAAAATGGAAACAGGGTTGGCTAGAAAAGATATAGAAAGAGAGTGCCGAAAGGAAAACTCAGCAACCAGAGGCAGTGGCTAATCAAAGTTCCAGATCTTTGGGAACTCGACAATGAAAGTGATGGGACAAGTCATAGAGGATGGTACCTCTCTGATACCATGTTGAATTGGAGGGTTTTAAGGTTTAGGAAAGGAAAAAAGAGAAAGATGGCTAAACAATAGTAAACTAAGAATATTATTGATATGAATGAAATGTGATACAATTTTAGAACCTAGAACTCCTATTTATACTAATACTTAGGTGTGCAAGCCCAAGTCCATTAACATTAAGACTAATAACCCTATTATCTTCTAACAACATTATCATATCTATTTAGTGATAAGAGAGTTTCCCTACCTTATGATTCCATTTTGGTTATTTTTGGAGTT
Source organism: Ormosia semicastrata (assembly GCA_029884595.1). NCBI lineage: Eukaryota > Viridiplantae > Streptophyta > Magnoliopsida > Fabales > Fabaceae > Ormosia > Ormosia semicastrata. The sequence goes on from JAQQTO010000042.1 coordinate 33,039,132, forward strand.
TCGTCTAATGACTTTTATATGTTAAATATTAACCTATTTCTATTAATCTAATGATGTTTAGATATCAATAATGTTGTTGGGAGTTGCTAAAAACTTTTCTTTATTGTGGCACATATGTTTACGATACATCTCTAGGGAGAGAATGGAGAGGTTAATTAAAGAAAATTTTCTTCATGATCTTGATCTTTTGCTAGATTCTTATATGACTATGGTATTGAGGCACAATACACCATGCCTGACATCGCATCAAAACAGAGTTGCAAAAAGGCAAAATCATACTCTTATATAGATGGTGAGATGTATGCTTAGTCATTCTATTCTTTCATAATTCTTGTGGAGAGATGCCTTGAAGACTGCTGCTTATATATTGAATCACGTGTCAAGTAAATCTGTGTTGAAGACTCCATATGAGCTTATGACAGGCAAATAGCCTACCTTGAGGCATTTCCATGTTTGGGGTTATAGGGCAGAGGTGAAACCTTATAACCCACATTTAAATAAACTTAATCTCAAAACCATTAGTGGTTTCTTCATTGGTTATTGTATTGGTTTAAGGGGTTCTAGGTTCTATTGTCCTTCTTATACTACTAGAGTTATTGACTCCTATCGGACTGTGATAAGCACGATTTTCAAACATTAGTTAAACCTCATATTTAGTCTCTTGGACCTCTTATATACTTAATTGATTGATTTTGGTCACAATTTGTAAGTTTGGGCTCAAATTGGGCTTAATTGATTTTTGTAGTATTATTAGGATTTTACAGTGTTTTTGTATTTTGGCTATATCTTGAGTTCTAGACATCTAATAATTATATATTTTACCTTGTAGGAAAGCTGAGAGAAATCTCTACAACTTTAATGAAGATTACAAAGTCTAAATCAGATGTCTATTGGGTTATATTAGGCCACAAAGTCAAAACATAGTGATGCCGCTGGAACCCGAGCAGCCTGTACTAATTGGTCCATAACTTGAGCTATAGGTGTGATATGGACCTGAAACTAATGGCATTGGAAATCTTACACACAAATATCAAACTCTTATGCAGACCATGAATAGAAACTACAACGTTTTGATGGCTTTTCACTCATGTGAAGTCGGATGACGGGATCAGAGACCTGCTAAGAGTGATTTGAGCATAACTCTCTCATCTTAATCCCGATTGAAGTGATTTCAGTGGCGACGGAAAGCTAAGAGGCTAAAAATTAACTTTAAATTAGGAGAAAATTATGATTTTTAATTTTTAGGTTAGTTATTTTGTTATAAAGAGGATATCCGAGATAGATAGAAACCCTAGCCGTTTTACTTTATTCTTCTTCTTAGAGTTTTCTCTCGTCTCTTTAGATTTCATCTTATTTTCTTCTTTTTCTGAGTTCTTCCCTCCCATTCATGGAAGGGTAGAGCCTTTAATCAATACAAGGAATTGACATTCTAAATGATTAATCTTGAGATTCTGTTTTAATTGTTTACATTCAATTGTTAATCAAGTTTCTCTTCCTCTTCTTCTCTTTATTTGATTCTAATTGAATACTTAATTTTATTAGAATTTTCATATGTTAATTGCATAATTATCATATGCTAAGAGAGGATTTCAGAGACTAAACAAGGCATCAAAGGTGTTTGATGCAATGTTTAACTTGGTTGGATCTTGGTTTTTAAGTTAATTCGGATTTTGGATAGATGCTTAATTTGTCTAATCTTAATTAATTGAATTCTGGATGTGTATTTAGTAGAAGATCCATGGATCATTTTGAGGTGTCTTGATGTGAACAAAGACCAAGGATTTAATTGATAATTGAATGGATCTATAATGATCAAGGATGGATTAAAATCAAGATCGGTTAATTCCCTTGGATTGGTTGTTTCATAATTCTATTTTCTCCATTTAATTACTCTTTGTTTCTGAGTTTTAATATTGCAAACCCCTTTCCCCCTACTTTTGTGTCTTGATGACATCTTTCTCCCTTTTTCGACCTAGTGTTACCTTGTGTTGAAATTATTTTGGTAAATTGGATATAAATTGATTTAAATTTGCTAGCCTCGATAGTTATCAAATTTTTTGTGTCATTGCTGGGGATCACTCTTATTTTGATCAATCTTTTTAAAAGTATATTTGATTACTAATCTTTTACTAACCCCTTTGTTGTTGTGTTTTGGTGGCTTTAAGGAGAAAACGGGTGATTACGAGTCACATTGCAAAATTTCGTACAGACAACAAACATGCCTATAATGAGCTGAAATTTGGTTAATTGAAGGAAAACAGCCTAATAAACAAGGATCATAGTAAATTATGACGTCACCCTTGGTTTTCCAAAATTCTATTATTTAGACCACTTTTTCAATTTTTTAAGATTTTTTATTACATTTTTTAGTTTCATTTTTGTGTAGTTTTCATGCTATGGTGGTCCCATATTTTTTTAAAAATGTTTAGATAGGTTAACTAGATTTATTTTGGTAGATTTTAAGTGTTGTGTAGTCAATTTTTCTTGTTTTGTGTTTTTGAGTTTTCTATGTTGCATGACTAGGTCTTCTACTAGTTCCTTACTTGATATTGATCCTTGCATTGAAAGAACCTTGCATACACTTCTTAGAGCTTATAGGCTAAGTGAAAGAATTGTTTCTGAACTTGACTTTGACATTGAAATTGAAAGAGAACCTAAGAGCTTAAGTGATGTTGCAATTATGGGTGATAACATGCAAAATAGGACCCTAAAGGAACTTGCTGCTCCTGATGTTACTTAGCAATATTTGTGCATTCAATATCCTGATCTTAATGTTGATTTTGAATTAAAATCTGGATTGATATACTTGTTGCTTAAGTTTCATGGTCTAGTAGGTAAGGACCATCATAAGCATTTAAAAGAGTTCCATGTGGTCTGTTCAACCATGAAGCCACAAGGGATCCCTGAGGAACACATCAAGCTGAGGGCATTCCCTTTCTCACTTACTGATGCAGCCAAGGATTGGCTATTTTACCTTTCACTAGGTTCATTCATGAGTTGGGATGACATGCATCGGCTATTCTTAGAGAGATTCTTCCCTGCATCTAGAGTTGCTGCCATAAGAAAAAACATATGTGGCATAAGGCAAATGACAGGAGAGACTTTGCACGAGTACTGGGAAAGGTTCAAGCAATTGTGCTTAATTTGTCCCCACTACCAGATTAGTAATCAGTTATTGATCCAGTACTTCTATGAGGGCTTACTGCCAATGGACAGAAGCATGGTGGATGCCGCGAGTGGAGGTGCCTTAGTTGACAAAACCCTACTGTAGCAATAGATTTAATAGTAAATATGGCAGCATATGCATAACAATTTGGCACACGAGTCATTACTTCAATCAGAGGAGTCAATGAGGTTTAATTGTCTCATATTGATCAACAGAGAATGGAGCATAGACTTGATGAACTGACTTCCTTGGTGAGACTGTTGGCACTAGGACAACAATTACCTATGAAGGGGTCTGCAAAAGTGTGTGGAATTTGTTCTTATCCTTCACATCCCACAAATGCATGCCCTACACTTCAGAATGGTGGTTCTATTTTTCCAGATCAATCTATTGTTGCAGCAAGTGTCTTTCTTGGTAAACCACAATATCAGCAGCAACAGCAGCCTAAATATGATCCATTCTCTAACACATACAAACCTGACTGGAGAGATCATCTTAACTTGAGATATGGGAATGCAGCACCACAACAGCAGTTTCAACCTCAAGTTGGACTAAGTAGACAACAATTTTAGCAGCCTATTCAACTACCAAGTCCAACAGCCACAAAACCTGAGCCTTCATTTGAGGATTTGGTGAAGCAGATGGCCACCAACAATATTCAGTTCCAACAAAAGGACAGAGGCCACCATACAGAATTTAGAAACCCGAAATGGACAATTGGCCTCTTCATTGAGTCAGTTGTAGGCACAAGGTTCTAGCCAACTTCCAGCACAAATAATTCCTAATCCAAAGGGGAATGTGAGTGTCATTATGTTGAGGTCTGGAAAATCTGTACAAGCACCAACTGAACATCAACCAGCAAGAAAGCATCAACCAACAAAAGAAATAATTTCTAATGAACCAGCCTAAAAATCTGAGGGTCTGAAGAAATCAGTTGTTGCCGATGAGCAGTGGCAGCCGGTAATGGCTCTTCCCTTTCCATAGAGAGTTATTGAGGCCATAAAGATACATCAGGCTGAGAAGGACAAAGAGCTCCTTGAAAAATATTTTGTCTTTCATATTGATTTAATTAATAATTTGGTTGATAATTCATATGCTGACTTATGTTAGGAGTTTCCTAAGATTATTGATTTTGATGACTTTGTGTGTGGTGATTTGTATGCTTGTTATGATGGTGATAAGTTGTGTTCTGTGTGTTCTGAAATTTTTATATTTTTAGGATATGATGAATATGTTCCTGTGTTAGCAGATTGTGCAACAAGTGATACATATGCAGAGGTTCAAGCAACAGAAACAGAATCATTGCAACCCCCTAGATTACTACCTTTTGTAGCGCAACCACCAAAGTTAGAGCTGAAGCCACTACCCGAACACCTGAAGTATGCATACTTGGCAGATAAAAAACAGTTTCCTGTGATCGTGGCCAAAAAGCTCCTTGTTGAACAGGAGGAGAGACTCCTATAAATTCTGAGAGAGCATAAGAAAGCCATCGGATGGACTCCAAGCCATAGACAACAGGAGTTTGGCTCTGCAGATAATGTTTGTAATGGTCCTAACTTATACATAATAGCCATAGAATGTCTTTGGGTTCCCGATCAAAGCCCTTATGCTTCAACCATAACTTGGTCATCACGCTTCAAGCAATGGGACCCCAGTGGAAATTTCTTATTAGCTGTAATAGGACCTTAATGAATCTTCACCTTGATAGGGATGTTTCTTCTTTCTCTCTTTTATTTTACTTGTCCTAGATTAATTGATGATAATTGTGGAATGTTGTTTTCTTTTGAGCTTTACATTGAGGACAATGTAGAATTTAAATGTGGGGGAGGAATTTACATTCTGCTTTATTTTTGTTTTCTATTTTCAGCTTTTCATTCCATTTTTCTAATTTTGAAAAGAAAATGTGTATTTTTAATTGCTTTCCAATGATGTTTTGAGATTTGTGAAGTTTATGAGTTTGAAGCAATTGAAATTCAAGGTTCATAGCATGATTCAATAAATTATCTTCCTTTTTGAATTTGACATGCTTGATTTTGGATGTTTAATTAGTGAATTGAATTTGATAGATGCATACCTTGTGAGATTTTGAGCCTATTGATGGATGGATTTAGTATTTGTGTCATTCTCTTCTTTCTTATGCGATTTTCACTCATGACAATTGATCACTCTAGAACTTGCTTTGATTCTTTTTTAGGCTACATTTTCATTTGCATACATAAACATGATTGAGGCATTCTTTCTTGAATTTGCTACTTTAGCCAAACAGCTAACCTTGCATCATTTTCCTTTGATTAACCTCCTTGAGCCTATTTACCTATCCTTTGTCTTAGTTCATTATATGCCTTATGTGAAAAACAATATTTTTACCTTACTTCAGGGAATGAGAGAGCATTGGTTCATTTTCATTGGAGGAGCTCTTTTGCTTGTGGGCAATTTATAGTACAAGTGTGGGAGTTGTGCAATCTGATGTGTAATATGCAAAGTGTTTAGTGGAAGAAAAAAGAAAAAGAAAAAGAGCCAATTAAAAAAAAGAAAAAAAAAAGAATAAATACAATAAGGTTATGAAAGAAAAGAAATAAAAAAAAGAGGAAAGGAAAGGAATATGTAAAGAGAATGTACATTATATGGAATTGGGGGTAAAATTTCATGCTTGTCAATTAAGTTTCTCCCCAATGCTCTTTTATTCTCTTGGGTATTTAGCTTGTTATATCTATATTATTTCTTTCCCTTACCTTGGCCCAATTACAACCTTGAATAAAGTCCTCTTGATTTATGTGTGCATGTGCTTGAGTAGTGGAGAAGTAGAAGATAAGCAAGCTTATGGTAGTACAATTTTTATAAGTTGAATTGAGTGAAATACTTACCTTTTAAACACTTGAGGGATTGAGAGTGTATCTTGTGAGGATCTATCATTCTTGATTCATGTTTTTCAATTTGAAGCTACCTTACTTGTTGGTTTGAGATGTGAAGAAATGTTACTTCATGAATATTTTGATTTCTTGAATCTTTTCTTGCTCTTCTTACTTATAAACTTTTACATTCTTGAAGGTCATTGGAAAGTGAATCTCTTTGAGTTTTAGTTTTTGAGTTTTTGTGTTTCTTGTCCCTTAGTTTGAATCTTTAGTTTGCATGGGATGTACAAAAGTTAAGTGTGGGAGAATTTGATAAGCATAATTTTCATACATTAGTTGACCCTCATGTTTAGTCTTTTGGACCTCTTATATGCTTAATCGATTGGTTTTGGTCACAATTTATAAGTTTGGGCTTAATTGATTTTTCTAACATTATTAGGATTTTATATTGTTTCTGTATTTTGGTAATATCTTGAGTTCTAAATATCTAATAATTATGAATTTTACATTGTCGGAAATATAAGAGAAAGCTCTACAACTTTGATGAAGAGCACGAAGTCTAAATCGGATGTCTATTGGATTAGATTGGGCCACAAAGTCAGAACACAGTGGTGCCGCTGGAACTCGAGCAGCTTGCACTAATTGGTCCATAACTTGAGCTATAGGTATGATATGGACCTAAAACTAGTGGCATTGGAAAGCTTACACATAAAGCTCAAACTCTTGTGGAGATCATGAATTGAAACTACAATGTTTTGATGGCTTTTCACCCATGTGAAATTGGCTGACAAGATTAGAGACCTATTAAGAGTAATTTAGGCATAATTCTCTTATCTTAATCCCAATTAAAGTGATTTCAGTGGCCAAGGAAAGCTAAAAGGCTGAAAATTGATTTTAAACTAGGGGAAAACTTAGGATTCTTGATTTTTAGGTCAGTTATTTTGTTATAAAGAAGGGACCCCAGATAGATAGAAACCCTAGCCGTTTTACTTGATTCTTCTTCCTAGAGTTTTCTCCCGTCTCTTTAGATTTTCATCTTGTTCTCTTCTTTTTTTGAGTTCTTCCCTCCTATTCATGGAGGGTTAGAGCCTTTAATCAATCCAAGGGATTGACATTCTTGATGATTATTCTTGAGATTTTATTTTAATCTTTTACATTCAATTTTTAATCAAATTTCTCTTCATCTTCTTCTCTTTATTTGATTCTGATTGAATGCTTAATTTGATTGAAATTTTCATATGTTAATTGCGTAATTATCATGTGCTAAGAGAGGATTTCAGAGACTAAACAAGGCATCAAAGGTGTTTGATGCAATCTTTAGTTTGGTTGGATCTTGGCTTTTAAGTTAATTCGAGTTTTGGATGGATGCTTAATTTGTCTAACCTTAATTAATTGAATTCTAGATGCGTATCTAGTGGAAGATCCATGAATCATTTTGAGGTGTCTTGATGTGATCTAAGACTAAGGATTTGGTTGATAATTGAAAGGATCTATAATGATCAAGGATGGATTAAAATAAAGATTGATTAATTCCTTTGGATTGGTTGTTTCATAATTCTGTTTTCTCCATTTAATTACTCTTTGTTTCTGTGTTTTAATCTTGCAAACCCCTTCCCCCCTGTTTACTGACCTCCTAATTTGATTTCGTGATCATAATTAGAGTGATCTGTGGGTTCGACCCAATGTTACCTTATGTTGCAAGTTATTTTGATAAACTAATTATAAATTGATTTAAATTTGGTAACCTCGACAGTTATTAGATTGTCTATTTTGAAGTAGACTTACAGCATGGTGGAACTTAGGAGTCGTGTATTGTTGATTTAGAGAGGAGAATGTTATTGTTCCTATTCTTGTTGTTCCCTTTCTAGAGATAATGTCATCTCCTTTGATCCATAATGATGACATTGTTGATCTTGTTGATAATGTTGAAATCCCTCAACAAGTCAAAAATGATGTACAAATTTTTGATGTTATTGTGATTCCACTGAAAAGATCTGAGCGGGTTCCTATATCCACTAAGTCTACTAGATTCAGGGATTATATTGTGTACCTACAGGAGCATGAGTTTAATTCAGTTAAGGATTCTGATCTTATTTCCTTTCAAGAGGTCGTGGTTAATCCTGATAGTGCACAATGGCTAGTGGCTATGGAGGATAAGTTGGCTTCTATGAGAAAGAATAATGTTTGGGAATTTTTGTAGTTGCCTATTGGTTGTAAAACTGTTGATTGTAAATGGGTCTTTAAGACCAAACATGATGCTAGAAGTGAAATTGAAAAAGTATAAGGTCGGCCTTGTTGCAAAGGGATATAACTAGAGGAAATACATTGATTATAAGGAGACTTTCTCACCGATCTCCACTAAAGTCTCTTTTCGTGTTATGATAGCCTTGATTGCTCATTTTGATTTGGAGCTTTATCAAATGAATGTTAAGACTACCTTCCTAAATGTTGATTTGTATAAGGATGTATATATGGATCAACTTGATGATTTTGTTGAAGATGGTAAAAATCATATGGTATGCAAATTGAGAAGATCCATTTATAGATTGAAACAGGCTTCCAAGTATTAGTATTTGAAATTTAATTATATTATTGGCTCTCTTGGCTTTAAAGAAAATACTGTTGACCAATGCATTTATCTGAAGTTTAGTGGGAGCAAATTCATCATTCTTGTTTTATATGTTGGCTAATGATGTTGATTTTCGATATGAGACTAAGTAGATGTTGACAGCACATTTTAATATGAAAGATCTTGGTGATGCTTCTTTTGTATTAGGCATTGAGATTCACCGTGACAGATCTCGTGGTATTCTTGGCTTATCTCAAAAAGCTTATATTGAAAGGATTTTGAATAGATTTAATATGAAATCTTATAATCCTTGTGCTGCACCTATTCAAAAGGGTGAAAGACTCTCTAACACCCAATGTCCTCAAAATAATAAAGATGTTGCTAAAATGAAGAGAGTCTCATATGCTTCCGTTGTTGGCAGCCTTATGTATGCTCAAGTTTGTACACGTCCTGATATTGCATTTTGTTATTAATGTACTTAGGCGATACTTGAGCAAACCTGGTGTGGCTCATTGGTAGGCTGTAAAATGAGTTATGAGGTATCTACAGGGTACCAAAGCTTATATGCTTACCTATAGGAGATTGGATTACCTTGAGGTGATTGACTATTCTGATTCTGATTATGGTGGTTGTCTAAATGACCACAAGTCCACATCAGAGTATATATCTTTATGTTTGAAGTAGTAGTTGTTTCTTGGAAGAGTGTTAAACATACACTTACAACTACTTCCACTATGAAGGCAGAGAATATATAGCTTGTTATGAGGCTATGTATCAAGCGAAATGATTGAAAGATTTGATTACTGAACTTCGTATTGTGGAGAGTATTTTCAGGCCTTTTACTATCTATTGTGGTAACTTTTTCGTAGTGTGCTTCTCTCAAATCAATAAGAGCTTTAAGTGCTTGAAGCTTTTGACACAAAGTATATGTTTGTTAGAGAAAAGATTTAAGAGTTTCAAACTCATGTCGAGTATATCCCTACGTAACTTATGATTACAGATCCCCTAACCAAAGGTTTCATTGTCAAAGTTTTATTGATCATATAATCCATATGAGTATAATGAGATCTTTTGATGTTTTGGGTTCGTGAAAGTTTGTTTTGTAATTTTATTGTGACCTCATTTTGTGATTGTGTCTCAAGACCATGAATAATTATATTGTTATTATTGTCATTGCCATATAATGTTGTTATTAGTATTATCTGCGTAGTATTATTTGTTTATGGCAGATTGTGGAGACATTTTGGACCTAGTCTCATTTTTTATTGTGTTGAGATGTTTGTTGAATCTCAGAAAGTATCTTGGGCGAATGCTTAGAGCCATTTTGTTGGGAAATGCACTTCAATCACATATTGGCATGCAATTTTGGATATGTTTTCCTATTACCCATATACCATATTTTGATGTGTCATCGAAATATGAGTATCTTGCATGTATGATATAAGTACTCCTTCGAGTATGATTTTTTATGCGAAATTTGACATGTGTTGCTGCAAACCTAAGTGCAAATTATCTCAAGTAATAAAATCTCGGGAGTCTGAGGTCGATCTACAGGGAATTGATGAATAAAAATTCTTTGAGGTAAGGAAAGGATTTGCCACAATAATAAAGGTGATAAAACTTGTTCACAATTAAAAAAGATTTGCTTGGGTTAGGAGATCCACTCTTGGTATATAAATTAAGGTCAATATTATTTTTTTTTTATAACTCAATTAGAATCCATGCATAACGGAGGTTCCAATCAAAAAATACAACATTCAAAGTTCTTTTAAAGTTATATATGTAGTTATATTATGGTTCATTTTATTATCCACTAATGTCAACACTTATAAATGAGTTCAAGCATTTATGGTGCCAATCTTTTGTCTACCATAAATCAAGATCTTCACTTTACTAGTAGGGTTAATGACGACAACACTTGTAAATGGGTTCAAACATTCATTGTGTTAATCTCTTGTCTACAACAAATCAAGATCTCCACTTTACAAGGAGGGTTTCTAAATTGATTGGAAATAAAATATAACATATATAATGATCACTTGATAATATATCATTCAAGCACAAGAAAGATACTAATCTAACCTTATTTTATTACCGAATACTTCACCTTTTCACCCAAGCAAAATAAAAATTAGTTACTCATAAATAAGAAGGAAGAAAGAGAGAAGAAGAAGGAGATCAACATAATTTCTATTTAGAACAAAAGAAAACTACAACAAGAGAAACAAATAATACAAGAACAATATCTTGATCTCTAAATCAAGATGATTCTAATAAGCAACCAATGGTGCCTTTTATAGAGCATAAAGGGTACAAAATGACAAGGGAGTTGTTTAATGAGTGGGTGGATGAATAGAAAATGACAATAGAGTTGTTTAATGAGTGGGTGGATGAGTGAAAAATTATTGCCACGCTTGTCTTCCCACTCAACCAATTTATTTGTCTTCACATGATTGTAACTCTAATATAACGTCTTCTATTGCATAAGCAGTACTCATGAAAAAGGGTTTTTTCTCAGCTTTCCTATGCCACTAGTTTTAGCCCAATCTAACTCCTAAATCCCAATATATGTTCCAATATTTACACAGTACTTGGGTTCCAGCAACAACACGTCTGTTCTGACTTCTAGGCCTAATATGGCCTAGTAAACATTCGACTTAGCTCTTATGTTCTTCATAAAAATTGTAGATTTGGGTCTTAGCTTTCATTTGGACTTAGTGTGGTATCAATTGAACTCCTATAACTCAAGAAATGGTCTGATGAATGCCCAGAGGTCAAGCAGCACTCTAGTTTTTGTTTCTACTCCAATTTAAATTGTCCAAACGTTTGATTCAGCTCTTGAGGTCTCATGAATGTTGTAGAGAATTGTCTTAGATTTCCTACTAGACCAAAATCACATTAATCAAATATTTGCAACTCAGATTATAGCCAATTTACTGAATGTTGCCAAATAGACAAATTAAGGCCAATTCATGCAATAATTTCTTCAATGATTCAATTAAGCTCAATTGTTGGGAATTGCGGATACATCACGCAGCAGAAAAATAAGATTCCCACCAAGGATCTATGCGAAAAATTCATAATCCAATTTTTAAAATTATTTACCTGTTGAAGCGTGATCAAAGGAAGTGACGTGAATCACCAACACCGTAACAGCGACGATGTCTCTACGATACCCACACGAACAGACTCACAAACGTCCAATGTTCACAAAAGGGAGCCTTACGTCTCTCACACAGTGCTAGTTGTGAAGAGAAGAGAAGAAACTTGTCACTCTCTCACTCACTTTTCTGTAGATGCGGCTAGGATTCTATAATGTGTGTCTTAGCAGCCCCCTTAGCAGTACTATTTATAATAGTGACTGCCTTAAGTGAGCGTGAGCAGCAGTAAGGTAAGCTATGTAACCCTAGACTCATTTGTTATGAGTCTGGCCCATATTTAAATCTGAGTCCAACTTGGATCTATTGCTCCAATTTTAATCTGCTCTATGTGTGTGACCCTATAGGTTCTTATTACGTTAGCAGTAATATTAAAATCTTATTTTAATATTACAAGTGGTGAGCGGTATCTAGCAACACATCACTGCTACCCAAGTAATGAGAATGTCAGTGATTTGACATAACCTTTCCATGACCAATGTTTCTGTGTCGTTTAGTCCCTTTGTCAAGATATCTAGATTGAACACAAGGCATGAAATGCGTCACCCTTGTATAGTCCAATCCTTTGTTTCCTGATACTTGAGTAGACTTTGTAACAACAAATGAAATCAATATCTCATATTGACTCATTTGAGCATAATCATGCATTTCACAGTCTCACTCAATCAGGGGGCCCGAAGATATCGCTCTTGTTATGTAGGAGTGATAAATCCCATCTAAGTCACTCACATCCCTCTGCATGATTCGCGGTATGTCCAATAACTAACTTTATAATCACCTTATTACAGATGACGTTTGATGGCATTAAAACACACAACTCCTCATGTAGGAATCATAGTGATTTCAGGTCAAAGGACCACAGACATCATTGTTACTATGAGAATCGCTTATGACACTCACGTAACGATCCATGTAGCGTTCTCATGGCGGGTTAGTCCAATACATCATTACTCTAATATGTACTCATGTGAAGAATTGGTATCTCATATCCATGACCCGTGAGATGTAGTCATCAGTCTATGCACATACTAGTCTCAATGCATTATTGTTGTCCTAATTAACAATAATATTTGACTAGGGACATTTAAGAATAGTGTTCTAATTTTATCCAATAGGATCTCACGATCAAGTCAACCACCTGATGTCCTATGGCATCAAACTTACTATTCTAAGTACTTTATTATGTTTATTAAAAAGAACACAATAAATGAAATGCCTCATATATTAAAAATAGCATAATAGAATGTATGTAAATATAGACAAATGTATCAGCCTCTAGGGCATACACCAACATCAATATCATAAAATATGACAAAACTAACTTAATTAAACCTAATTGAATCTTAAGAAGCCCAGTGAGAGGATTATTAAATGAATAAAATATATTTCTATTAAATTTCCCCACACTTAACTTTTGCACTCTCGGGCAAAACACATAAGACCAAAACTAGGGAACAAGAAAAAATAATAAAAACTCAAAAGTTAAAATCTCTAAAAGACTCAATTTTTAATGATATTCAAGAATGCAAAAGTTGATAAGCAAGAAGAGTAACTAAAGATTCAAGGGATCAAAACATTTATGAGGTAATGTTTCTTCATATCTCAAACCAACACACAAGGAAACTTCAATTGAAAAGCATGAGTCAAGAATGATAGATCCTCACAAGATTCACTCTCAATCCCTCATGTGTTTGAAAGGTAGGCATTTCACTTAATTAAACCCATGAAAAATTGCACTACCATAAGCTTGCTTATCTTCTACTTCTCCACTACTCAAAACACACGCACACACAAATTAAGAGGACTTTATTCAAGATTGTAATGAGGTCAAGGTAAAGGAAGGGGTAATATAGATATGACAGGTTAAATACTAAAGAGAATAAAAGAGCATTAGGGTTGAGTTCAAATAACAAGCATGAAAGTTCATCCTAACTCTACCTAATGCAAATTCCTTTTACATATTCTTTTCGCTTCCCCTTTTTACCTTGTTCACCTTTCTTTAAACTATTTTTTTTTAATATGGATACTCTTTCCTTTTTCATTAACCGTTTTGCACATACACCCCCACACTTGTTCAAGAACTCATCCAATGTCAATACTTTCTTATTCCCTAAGGTTGGGTAAGAACGTGTTTTTTTTTTTAAGGCATGTAATGAGCTAAATGTGAATCCTTATGTCCCTAAAGCATGTCAAATGGTTTTTGATGATAACAAAAACCAAAATGAAGATCAAGTGCAAAAGAGAATATCAAGAGCAAAAAGAAAAATCAAGATCAAAGAAAGAAGTCAAGAGGTTTATTTAGTTATAAGACTTAGAACATTAATGTTAAATGCTCTCAAGATTTCTCAAATGGTTTTTCAATATATCATTTCAAAATAAGTGGGAAATTTCAAAGTTAAACATGGCTTTCAAGAAAACTTGTGTTTCAATCTTAAATCTAACACTCTTAAAAAGATTTATGTTTAATCAAGTGTCTTGAGGTGTTAAGAATGACTTACAAGCTTTATTGGACTTGAAAAATGTGTTCAAAGGCCAATGTAATCGATTACATGATGTTTGTAATCGATTACATAGCAAACAGAAGCCATGTAATCGATTACATGAGCAATGTAATCGATTACAAGCAAGTCAGAGGCCATATAATCGATTACACAATATATGTAATCGATTACATCAAGCTCAGAAAGGCAAGAACATGATCAAAGAGTCATGTAATCGATCACATGGATATTGTAATCGATTACACAGCAAGTCAGAAGCCATGTAATCGATTACATGAATATTGTAATCGATTACAAGCAAAGTCAGAAGCCATGTAATCAATTACACCAATAATGTAATCGATTACACAGAGCCCAGAAAGCCAAGAACACGTTGGAACAACAATGTAATCGATTACATAAGTTGTGTAATCGATTACAAAAACCCTGACAACGTCCAACGGCTATATTAAATGCATTAAATGCATGCCCAGAACACCCCAACGGCTCTATTAATTGAGAAACTTATAAATACCAAAGTTGGGTCTTTATTTGAGGTTGACCAAAAACCAAAAACTGATCATCAATACTTCCAAACGTGAATCAATCCTCAAATCCATTTCTTGCTCTATTTTTTGTTAAAAACGTGAAAAATCTTTGAGAGCATATTGGAGCTTCAATTTGTAATCATCTGCTCTAGTGAGAGCTTCATTCATTCTATCATTATTGCTTTGTAAAAAGGGTAAGGCATCCCTCCAAAAGTGTAAAGGGTGAGGTATCCCTTAGTTGAAGAGACTCAAGCTCCAAGGGTGATGTATCCCAAAATGTTGAGTGTTCAAGGTTGTAGTGGTTGTCAAGCACCCATTGAAGCTTGGAGATATAGTGAAAAATCTCAAGTTGTTGCTTGGGGACTGGACGTAGATCACAAGTGGATTGGTGATCGAACCAGGATAAATCATTATGTTTATTTTCTCTAAACTCTTCTCTTTACATTAAGTACTGTTTTATTGATTTGCTTGAATATTGGTACCTTTGGCTATTGCATTTATAAGTGAAAGTGTTTATCTTTTATATCCAATCATCTCTAATCATCAATTAGCTTCAACAAAAATTGTTTATTAAACGATTTGCGAAAGATTTGAGAACTTAGTTTTCATACTCAATTCACCCCCTTCTTGAGTATTGAGGCCACTTGGTAACAAGTGCTATCAGAGCTAAACTCTTGTATAAAGAGCTTAGCAGCTTCAAGAGAAGTGATGGCTTCAAATGGTTTTTCAAATGAAGGTTCTTCTATAAACAGACCACCTTATTTCAATGGAGATGGTTATGCCTATTGGAAAGAAAGGATGAAAATTTTCATTGAAGCTATTGACTTAGATGTGTGGGATGCCGTTGAAAATGGTGCTTTTGTCCCAACACAAACTAAATATGGTGTGAAAATTAATACACCTAGAAATGAATGGACCGATGATGATAAAAAAAAGGTTCAATACAACTTGAGAGCCAAGAACATCATCACCACATCTTTGGGGTATGATGAATTCTTTAGGATGTCAAATTGTAAAATCGCAAAAGTAATGTGGGATACTCTACAAGTAACTCATGAAGGTACTAGTGAGGTAAAACGATCTCGAATAAACACTCTTACTCATGAATATGAATTATTTAGAATGAACCAAGGTAAGAGTATTCAAGATATGCAAAAGAGGTTTACTCATATTGTTAATCATTTTATCTCATTGGGAAAGACATTTCCTAATGAGGATCTTATTAACAAAGTCTTGAGATGTCTAAGCAGGAATTGGCAACCCAAAGTGACGGCGATTGCGGAATCAAGAGATTTATCAACAATGTCTCTAGCCACCTTATTTGGAAAGCTTCAAGAACATGAGCTGGAACTAAATAGGCTCAACCAAAATGAAGAGCATGACAAAAAGAAGAAGGGAATTGCATTCAAAGCTACTTCTTCTACAATTGAAGATGATGATGAAGATGGTGAAGAGGATGGTAAAAGTGTTGAGCTAAATGAGGAGAATCTTAGTCTCCTTGTGAGAAAATTTGGAAGATTCCTAAAGAACAAGGGATTTCAAGGAAGACCACCCTTTCCTCAAAAGAAAGCGTATCACAAAGGAGAAGGATCCTCTACTCCTCCAAAATGCTATGAATGTGGAAAACCGGGACACATGAAAATGGAGTGTCCTATATATCTCAAGAAGACGGAGAAGTTTGAGAAAAGGCCTTCTAAGGAAAGGAAAGGAAGAAGAGCATATATAGCTTGGGAGGACAATGACTTAAGCTCTTCCGATGATTCGGAGAATGAAGAAGCCCATCTTTGCCTCATGGCTCAAGGAGAAGAAAGTGAAGAAAGCAACACCGAGGTAACCTCTTCTAACCTAGAACCTTCACCTTCTTATGATGAATTGCAAGATGCCTTTCAAGAATTGCACGATGAATCTTTAAGGCTCACAAAAATGGTTTTGTCTTCCAATAAAATAATCTCCTTATTGGCAAACAAAGTTTTTATTTTAACTAAGGAGATAAATGAGCTTAAAATTGAAAATGAGACTTTAGGACTCATTGATGCTAATTCATTATACATGACTTGTTCCTCACATGATAATACATCCATATCATTACCTTGTTTATCATGCAAAGTTTTTGAAAAAGAAATTGAAGATTTGAATAACACTCTTGCAAAATTCACTTTTGGAAGAGACAACTTGAATGTATCGTTAGGGAGACAAAAATGTGTTTTTTAAAAAGTCAGTTTGGGATTTAATCCAAACAATCATCAAAAGTCTTATAAGAATTTCTTTGTTTCCTCAAATACCTCAAGTAGTCCCTTTGTCAAATGTTTTCATTGTGGTAAGAAAGTGTTGGGAATTGCGGATCAAAATATCTCGCAGCGGAATAATAGGATTCCCATACAGGATCCATGCGAAAAGTCCATAATCCGAGTTTTTTTTTTAAATTTACCTCTTGAAGCGTGAAAAACACAAGCGAGGTGAATCACCAACACCATAATAGCGATGATGTTTCTACGGTATCCACACGAACAGACTTGCAAAAGGAGTCACGCCTCTGTTTCGTGGTGCTAGCTGCGAATAGAAGAGAAGAACCTTTCACTGTCTCTCACTCACTTTCTTAGGTGCGGCTAGGGTTGTGATGTAACATCTATAGCAGCCCCCTTAATAGTACTATTTATAATAGTGGCTGCCTTAAGTGAGTGTGAGCGAGTAGTAAGGTAAGTTGTGCAACCCTAAAACCCATCTATGTCATGAGTTAGGCCCACAATTGAATCCGAGTCCAACTTGGATCCTTATTGCTCCAATTTAGTCTGTTTCTAAGTGTGCGACCTGCAGGTTCTCATGACGTTGGTAGTAATATTAAAATCTCATTTTAATATTACAAACAAGATGTGGTATCTAGCAACACATCACTGCTACCCAAGTAATGAGAATGTCGGTGATTTGACATAACCTATCCGTGATCAATGTTTCCGTGTAGTTTAGTCCCTTTGTCCGGATATCCAGATTGAACACAAGGCATGGAACGTGTCACCCTTGTTTAATTCAATCTTCGGATTTCTGATTCCGAGTAGACATAGTAATAACAAATGAGATCAATATCTCATATTGACTCATTTGAGCATGGCCATGCATTTCATAGTCTCACTCAATCGGGGGCCGAAGATATCACTCTGTTATGTAGGTAGGAGGGACAAATCCCATCTAGGTCACTCACATTCCTCCACATGCATCGCAATATGTCTAATAACCAACTTTATAATCATCTTGTTACAGATGACGTTTGATGGCATTTAAAACACACAACTCCTAATGTAGGAATCGTAGTGATTTGGTCAAAGAACCACATACACCATTATCACTATGAGAATCGCTTATGACACTCACGTAACGATCCACGTAGCGTTCTCATGGCGGGTCTGTCCAATACATCATTACTCTAATATGTATCCATGTGTAGACTTGATATCTCATATCCATGACCCGTGAGATGTGGTCATCGATCCACGCACATATTAGTCTCAATGCATTATTGTTGTCCTAATTAACAATAATACTTGACTAGGGACATTTAAGAATAGTATTTTATCCAATAGGATCTCACCATCAAGTCATCTACTTGATGTCCTATGGTATCAAACTTACTATTTTAAGGACTTTATTATGTCTATCAAAAAGAATACAATAAATGAAATGCCTTATATATCAAAAATAGCATAATATAATGTATGTCAATACAAACAAAATATATTGGCCACTAGGGCATACACCAACAGAAAGGGCATAGTGCATCAATTTGCAATGTTAGAAAGAACATAAACACTAAGGTTGGAATAAAAAGAGTTTGGGTTCCTAAAGGTACCATGCCTAACTCTAACACACAAGGACCCAAGACAATTTGGGTACCAAAGGTTAAAACTTGAATGTGTGTTGTAGGTGTGCTTGAAGACCAAGAGCTCAAGTTGGTATCTTGATAGTGGTTGCTCCAAGCACATGACCGGTGATGGCTCCAAGTTCTCCTCCCTTACACACAAGAAACATGGTCATGTCATATATGGTGATAACAACAAAGGGAAGATTCTTGGAATTGGCAAAGTTGGTAAGATCCCTTCATCATCTATTGATAATGTTTTGCTTGTTGAAGGACTTAAACATAATTTGCTTAGTATTAGTCAATTATGTGATAAAGGCAATAGAGTTATATTTGATTCCTCTTGTTGCATAATTGAGGGAAAGGATGATAAGCAAGTTAAGTTTGTTGGTCATAGAGTCAATAATATATATATGATTAGTCTCGATGATATCTCCTCAAATGATGCTAAATGCTTTATGAGTAAAAAAAATGATTCATGGTTATGGCATAGAAGAATTGCTCACATTCACATAGATCACTTAAACAAATTGGTTTCTAAAGAACTTGTAATTGGTCTTCCAATGCTCAAATTTGAAAAGGACAAACTTTGTGATGCATGTCAAAAAGGAAAACAAGTAAAGGTCTCTTTTAAAGCTAAAAACATAGTTTTAACTTCTAGACCTTTACAACTCTTGCATATGGATCTTTTTGGTCCCTCTAGAATTATGAGCTTTGGTGGGAATTACTATGCATTAGTGATTGTGGATGATTTTTCTAGGTTTACATGGATATTATTCTTGACCCACAAAAATGATGCTTTTCAATCATTTAGAAAACTTGCCAAAGTTATCCAAAACGAAAAAGGTTTTTGTATTGTATCCATAAGAAGTGATCATGGTGGTGAATTTGAAAATCATGAATTTGAAGCTTTTGTGATGAACATGGCATTGTGCATAATTTTTCTGCCCCTAGAGCACCACAACAAAATGGTGTTGTAGAAAGGAAAAATCGATCTTTAGAGGAAATGACAAGAACTATGCTCAATGAGGCCAACCTTCCTAAGTACTTTTGGGCGGATGCGGTTAACACCGCTTGTTATGTTATGAATAGAGCCCTAATAAGGCCAATTTTAAAGAAAACCCCATATGAATTGTACAAAGGAAGAAAACCTAAGGTGTCACATTTTCATGTCTTTGGATGTAAATGCTTTGTTTTGAATAATGGAAAGGATAACTTGGGGAAGTTTAATGCAAAATCTGATGAGGGAATATTCATTGGTTATTCTATTCATAGTAAGGCCTTTAGAGTCTATCATAAATGAACTATGACCATAAAAGAGTCCATACATGTTGTATTTGATGAAACTAACTCAAATGACCCGAGAAAGCAGCTTGTTGATGATGTTGCAGAAATCTTGGCAAAAACACACTTGGAAAATCAAGAGAAAGAGTCCAAGAAGTAAGAAGAGAGACTCCTTGATCACTCATGGCAAAAAGATTCAGAAATCTTGGATCTACCCAAGGAATGGAGGACTTCAAGATATCATCCTCTTGACAAGGTGATAGGTGATGTATCAAAAGGGTAATCACTCAAAACTCACTTAGAGATGCATGTAATCACCTAGCCTTTGTCTCTCAAGTTGAACCTAAAAACATAAATGAGGCCATTAATGATGAGCATTGGATCTTGGCCATGCAAGAAGAACTAAACCAATTTGAGAGAAATCAAGTTTGGGAATTAGTTCCAAGGCCCAATGATCATCCTATAATTGGCACCAAATAGGTCTTTAGGAACAAACTTAATGAAACGGGCTTAATAATAAGAAATAAAGTTAGGCTTGTAGCTAAGGGATATAATCAAGAAGAAGGCATAGACTATGAAGAAACTTATGCTCCCGTAGCTAGGTTAGAGGCCATTAGAATGCTACTTGTATATGCTTGCATCATGGATTTCAAACTCTATCAAATGGATGTCAAAAGTGCATTTTTAAATGGTTTTATACAAGAAGAAGTGTATGTAGAACAACCTCCTGGTTTTGAGGATTTTGAAATGCCCAACCATGTTTTTAAACTGAAAAAGGCCTTGTATGACTTAAAACAAGCTCCTAGAACATGGTATGAAAGGTTGAGCAAATTCCTTTTAGAAAAAAGTTTTTCTAGAGGCAAAGTTGACACTACCCTTTTCATAAAACATAAAATGCATGACATACTTCTAGTTCAAATCTATGTTGATGACATTATATTTGGAGCTACTAACAACTCTCTTTGTAAATAATTTTCAAATATTATGCAAAGTGAGTTTGAGATGTCTATGATGGGTGAGCTCAATTTCTTCCTTGGTCTCCAAATCAAGTAAACAAGAGAAGGAACTTTCATAAGCCAATCCAAGTATTGCAAGGAGTTGCTCAAGAAGTTTGGAATGGACAATGCCAAGCATATGGCTACTCCTATGGGCACCTCTTGCTATTTGGACAAGGATGAAGGAGGTAAATCGGTAGAAATTACGAAATATAGAGGTATGATTGGCTCACTCCTTTATCTCACTGCAAGTAGGCCTGATATAATGTTTAGTGTATGCATGTGTGCTAGATATCAAGCTAATCCTAAAGAATCACACCTAAGTGCTGTTAAAAGAGTAATAAAATATCTAATAGGCACATCACAAATGGGTTTATGGTACCCTAAAGGTGCCTCATGTAGTCTTATTGGGTATTCCGATTCTAATTTTGCTGGGTGCAAAATGGATAGAAAGAGCACTAGTGGGACATGCCACTTACTTGGAAGCTCACTAGTTTCTTGGCATAGCAAGAAGCAAAATAGTGTGGCATTGTCTACAGCTGAAGCTGAATATGTTACAGTTGGGAGTTGTTGTTCTCAAATCCTTTAGATGAAACAACAATTGTTGGACTATGGTCTTGAGCTTGATCACATCCCCATAAGATGTGATAATACTAGTGCAATCAATTTGTCCAAAAATCTCATTTTGCATTCTAGGACTAAACATATTGAAATAAGATATCATTTCATTAGAGATCATGTTCAAAAGGGTGATTGTATGCTTGAGTTTGTAGAAACCACTAAGCAACTAGCTGACATTTTTACTAAACCCCTAGCAAAAGAAGCATTTTTCTATATAAGAAATGAACTTGGCATATTGGATCAATCATGCATAAGTTAAATATTTGCTGCATAATCCTAAAACTAATGCATAAACTTGTGTTTTTCTCGCATAATTATGCCACACTTCTTTGCATAATCTTTGAATTTTTCATCATATTTGAATCCAATACTGACTTGAGCATCGGAGATTTCCCCTAAGTTATTTTGCAGGTGCTCCCTCATGCCCAAGACTCCCAAGCAACTCAACATCCTCAAAATTTCACCAAAAATGGTGAAATTCTTGGTAAAAATGGTAATTTGGATCAATTATGTGAGTTGAATCATAATATGATTAAATTATATGTTTGAATGATGATTTGAATTGATCTAAGTTGCTTTGGAATTGATTTGGATGGATTGAAGTTGATTATATGTTGTTTGAAATGTAAAATCTAAGTTAAATAGTGCTGGTAATCGATTACAATGCCTTTGTAATCAATTACACAGGTTCTGTCACGCATGTAATCGATTACACACCTTTTGTAATCGATTACAATCAACTCAGAACTCAGGTAATCGATTACATCAACTATGTAATAGATTATAAGGTTCCCAGAAAGCATGTAATCGATTACACCAAAAATGTAATCGATTACATACCCACCAGAATGCATGTAATCGATTACACACTCAATGTAATCGATTACACAGGGTTTTTTAAAAGGTTTCTGACGCGCGTAGAGCTCATTTTTCAGAACCTATTCATCTTCTTCGTCCTCCTCCTCTGCTCCCACGCACCCTAAACCTCTCAAACCTCAAAATCTCTCATTTCTCACTCAAACCTCCATCAAAATCCCTCATTTCACCTCTCTCAATCTCGGAAAACCCCTCTCCACATAACCCATCTCTCCAAATCTCCTCACATCCCTCACCCAAATCTCCTCATCTTCTCTCACAAACCCCATCTCCATTTCTCTGCCCTAACCTCGTCCCTCTCTCTCTCCTCACTTATCCCCAACCATTTACCACTCATCCCACTCTACTCCTTCTCATCAATGGCTGAATCCTTTCATCGCTCGAAACGCCCAAGAACAGGGGCTGCCATTGGAGGGTATTCTGGTGGTTCTTCACGTAACATATCTGGCCTGGACCTCAGGAGAAACTTCTCCACAGTGAAGCGAGCTGAGTTGTTCCGGAAGAACTTCCAGCTTCACAAGATCATCTCTCCCAGATATCTTCCCATCACCTTCTGCGAGAGTGAACCTTTAGCGAGCTTTAGAACCATAGAAAATTTAGGCTTGCTAGGTTTCCTAAGCATAGAGAAAGCTATCTACCCTAACCTTGTGCAAGTCTTTTATGCAAACTTGAAGGTTGAGGATAATTGTATAATCTCTGAAGTGAAAAAGTAACAAATAAGGTTAACAATGGCTGAATGGTATAGGCTAACGAAGCTCACTCCTGATGGAGCTCACTTCTGTGGGAATGCCAATGTTTGGGGGCATGAGTTTGAGCATAAGACTGCTTTTCTCTCTTTGATTAGGACTGGCTACTCCCCCTAGTGATCCTAAACGAAGAATCATGGCCACTGGCCTCATTATGGAGAACAGGGTTCTCCACTACCTTTTGGTCCGAGGATTGATTCCCAGGGGAGGGAATTACTCCCAAGTCCTCAAGGATGATGTGGTGGCCTTATGGGCAATGACCACCGGGCAGCCAATTAACTGGGGTTATTACATTTTAGAGCATATGCTGGATGTCAAGAAAAAGAAGAACTCTGCAGGCCCATTTGCCATGTTGGTAACCACAATCCTAGAGCACTGTTGTATTTCGCTGGCTGAGGAATCCAAGGACACCAGCTCGAAGGGACCACAATCCATTGGCCTGCATACCCTGAAGAAGCTCCAGCTCTATAAGGTGGATGATAGGTGGCATTACATCGCTCATGGCACTTTTGGTCATATCCATCACGATCCAGATAGTGACGATGATGAGGAGGCTCAGCATCCTGCCCCTGCTCCTGCTCCCACTCCTACTACTCTTGATCTCCTGCTCCAAGAAATGCGCAACCTGAGCGCTAATGTAAACACACGCATGGATCATATAGAGCAGAAGATTGACCATCTTGAGCTGAGGATGGACTACTCAGATCAGGAGCTTGCCTCCATTCGATCTCTCCTGGGTGGACCTCCTATTCCTCAGAACGCTGCTGCTGCACCTCCCACATCCTCTGCCTCTCCGGTTCCCCTGTCCTTCGCTGGTCCATCTGGAGTCCCTGTTGATGATGAGGAGCTTCTGGACTCTAACGACGATCTTGAGCCCAGCGATGATAACGATGATCTAGGAGACACTGTTGCGGATCCAGAGGGTGATGTCTTTTGTGACAGCGAGGCCACTGATAGTGATCATGGCTCATTGCCTTGATGCTTTTTGTTTTGATAACTACCTTGTATTTATTTTGTTTTGACTCTGATTATATTACATTGGTATACATTTATGGTTTTTTTTTTGTTATTGGCTACTGGTTGTGATAAGTTCCCTTGTACATGCTGATTAATAATATCTGAACTTGTTTCCGCTTTGAATGTTTGGCTGTTTGATAATATTGATTGGACTGATTAATCGTTGGATCTCTTGTTCTGGCAAAATTTGGGGAATTATGAAATATAGTTGTTATGCTGTCCATTTTTTCTTTAAATGCTTATGTCTTTTTGATAATGACAACGGGGGAGAAAATAAGGAAAAATGAAATGAAATCTAATTAAAGGTTGCATGAGTACGGGGGAGTCATTGAGCTTTTGAGCTCTTAAGCTTTTCATATGCAAAATCTAACCCAATATCATGCATAAACTCTGGGGGAGCATTGCGCTTAAATATCTATTATATACAAATGCAAAAACTCTTTCTTTTTCCTATGATCAGTTTGTCATCATCAAAAAGGGGGAGAATGTGAATGCTTATGTCCCTAAAGCATGTCAAATGATTTTTGATGATAACAAAGGCCAAAATGAAGATCAAGTGCAAAAGAGAAGATCAAGCACAAAAGGAAAAATGAAGATCAAAGAAAGAAGTCAAGAGATTTATTTAGTTATAAGACTTAGAACATTAATGTTAAATGCTCTCAAGATTTCTCAAATGGTTTTTCAATATATCATTTCAAAATAAGTGAGAAATTTCAAAGTTAAACATGGCTTTCAAGAAAACTTGTGTTTCAATCTTAAATCTAACACTCTTAAAAAGATTTATGTTTAATCAAGTGTCTTGAGGTGTTAAGAATGACTTACAAGCTTTATTGGACTTGAAAAATGTGTTCAAAGGACAATGTAATCGATTACATGATATTTGTAATCGATTACACAACAAACAGAAGCTATGTAATTGATTACATAAGCAATGTAATCGATTACAAGCAAGTCTGAGGCCATGTAATCGATTACACAATATATGTAATCGATTACATCAAGCTCAGAAAGGCAAGAACATGGTCAAAGAGTCATGTAATCAATCACATGGATATTGTAATCGATTACACAGCAAGTCAGAAGCCATGTAATCGATTACATGAATATTGTAATTGATTACAAGCAAAGTCAGAAGCTATATAATCGATTACACCAATAATGTAATCGATTACACAGAGCCCAGAAAGCCAAGAACACGTTGGAACAACAATGTAATCGATTACATAAGTTGTGTAATCGATTACACGAACCCTGACAATGTCCAACGGCTATATTAAATGCACTAAATGCATGCCCAGAACACCCCAACGGCTCTATTAATTGAGAAACTTATAAATACCAAAGTTGGGTCTTTATTTGGGGTTGACCAAAAATCAAAAACTGATCATCAATACTTCCAAACGTGAATCAATCCTCAAATCCATTTCTTGCTCTATTTTTTGTTAAAAATGTGAAAAATCTTTGAGAGCATATTAGAGCTTCAATTTGTAATCATCTGCTCTAGTGAGAGCTTCATTCAATCTATCATTATTGCTTTGTAAAGAGAGTGAGGCATCCCTCCAAAAGTGTAAAGGGTGAGGTATCCCAAAGTGTTGAGTGCTCAAGGTTGTAGTGGTTGTCAAGCACCCATTGAAACTTGAAGATATAGTGGAAAATCTCAAGTTGTTGCTTGGGGACTAGATGTAGATCACAAGTGGATTAGTGATCGAACCAGGATAAATCATTGTGTTTGTTTTCTCTAAACCCTTCTCTTTACATTAAGTACTATTTTATTGATTTGCTTGAATATTGGTACCTTTGGCTATTGTATTTATAAGTGAAAATGTTTATCTTTTATATCCAATCATCTCTAATCATCAATTAGCTTTAACGAAAATTGTTTATCAAATGATTTGCGAAAGATTTACGAACTTAGTTTTCATACTCAATTCACCTCCCCTCTTGAGTATTGAGGCCACTTGGTAACACTAAAAACAAAGAATGGTCAAATAAGCTCAAAGAGGTTAAGCAAGGGAAAATATGCAAGGTTGACTATTTGGTTAAAGTAGCTATTTCAAGAAAAATGTCTTAATCATGTTTATATATGCATGTGAAAATATAACCTCAAATAGAGTCAAAGCAAGTTCTAGAGTAACAATTCCATGAGTGAAAATCACACAAGAAAGAAGAGAATGATGCAAATGTTCAATCCATTCATCAATAGGCTCAAAATATCACAAGGCATACATCTATCATTCTTAATCCACCAATTCAACATCTAAAACTAAGCTTGTGAAATTTAAGAAAGAAGATAATTTATTTAATAATGCTATGATCCCAAATTTTCAATTGTTTCTTCTACACAAAATAGTTACTTCCCCAATTTAGATGCGTCTCAAGAGTAAAATTACTTCAAGAGTAAAATTTATTCCTTACTCTGTCATACTTAATTGGTTTTGCTGTTAGTAAGTTGCTGACAAATTTTTTTTTATGTCAACTATCCTCCACCCCAACTAGATCACAACATTGTCCTCAATGTTAAAATATAGATGAGTAAAGGATAGAATATATTACCTATTGTGGCTATTATGGAAAAGAGAATCCTGATACAAATTTAAATAGAAATAAAGTACGATAAATAAAATCAAAAGTAAAGGTAAGTTATAGATAGAGTGTTAGATCAAATCCACGTTCCTTGATGCTTCCCTTTGACTAATCTATATGAGCTATTACTAGATCAGGTTCATAAACAAAAGCTTGTAATTTATCAATTAACTCATCGACAGTAGAAGTAGAGACAAGGATATGCTTGGCCGAATGTATGATAAAGTTTTGTTCCACATCATGGCTAAGAAAAGATAACAAATCATTAAAAAAATTATTAACATTCAACAAACCTATAGGTTTATGGCGGATGTTCAGTTGGGCCCAGGAGACAAATTGAATAACTTCTGTCAAAGTACCATAGCCACCTGGTAAGGTAATGAATGCATCAGAATTGTCAAGCATTTTAGTCATTCGTCCATTCATAGTCGATACTCGTAGTTCCTCCCCAATTGTCTTTCCAGTGATGTTCCTTTGAATTAAAGCTTTAGGAATGATATCTAAAACTTGACTGCCTCCTAGATGTGTAGTGATTGATACAGCCCCCATTAACCCAATGTTATCTCCCTTATATACTACATGAATTTTTCTCGCAGCAAGCGCTCGACCAAGAGTGGCTGCTGCTTCTACAAACTTTATACCCTTCTTAAAACTTGACCCATAAAATATATAGATATTGATAAATTGACGAACAGAAGCTCCCACCATTTCTATACTCACCTTCCCTTTGAATGATTATGAGTTAGATGAAAATGAAGAAAATAGAGCGTTTAAATAGGGAAAAGAATGGAAAATGTAATGATAGCACCTATATGGGTAGGCTAGCTATTGTCAGAAAAGTTTGAAATTAAGAAACACAAATTTTTTTTTTTTTTTTTTTTTTTTTTATTATTATTTATTTCTTTGAAATAAAACAATATCTAGAACTGGTCCAAAACTGGAGGCTAGGCTCTCACGCCCATTTATTCAACAAAGATGACATATTTTTATACTATGTGTCACCAGTACAGTTGTCATGGCATATCTTTATAATGCGTATCATGAGTGCAATCCATCCTCACAAGGCATGGCTTTAGATCTCTGCCTAGGCTAGAATTACACCTTAGGAAGTTATGTACTCGTTAAAGCACATAATCTGGCATTCGTGAGTGCTCGACACCCTCGGCACCTAGTGCATCGGAGCTCATATAGTTAAGTACAAGATAATGCTCAGTAGCTGTTTATGTTCACAGCAAAGACGGGACTCCTCCTTCAGTCCAATAGTGCTATAGAGCCTAGGTTCCAAGAATTAGGAATGTAGCAAGTGACTCTCTACAAAGCATGACACATGAACCTTATTTATAAACTGACGTGCAATGGTATCCTCCTGAGTCTATGACAGGACGAGCATCCACCCGAGGCTCCTGATCTAATTAAAGACCAGGTACAACTAAAGTTTCGTCCTCATTCTTTTTTTTTTAGATGAATAAGATAATAACCTTCATATTGTTGTGATTGTGGTTCACATCTTCCTCTGGTTTTACGTCCAGTAACGACTTAAACGCCTTCTATAAGTCTAGGATAAGCTTCCAATCTAATTTTCTTATAAATTGGCAAACAAGGTCTTTTAGAGTCAGATTCCCAAGACTGTAACGTTTATGATCGTCCCTGAAGAGATTTCACAAATTAAGAAGTTCATGATGCATAACTCCACAAGAATGCATCTCAAGAGTCAATAAGATATCATCTAATGACTCTTTACTCAGTCCATTCTTAATAAAGTATATTTTATCTTCTCAATTTGTAGAAACCATCCCCAAAGAACGACATTGCTTGTTACAATTCCATTGTGCACATTTGTGACAAACTTGTAATCTTTTCACTCTTCTCCTTTTAGAATACGAACTCTTACCGAGACCTGACATGTATGAGTCAAATGAATTTGAAAATTTACCTGCTAAACTGACCTTTGCTTCCATTATTCAGCGTATATCTTCCGAGTTGCCCTTGTGCATTAACATTCTCAATCTTTCACACCTAACTTTGTAGATTTTTGTTAGAGCATTTTGAAGAAGAGAAGGAAAATGTTTTCTTAAATTCAGGAGAATGACATCCATTTTAAAGGAGAAGGAATCATTTATTATGGGAAACTGAAAAAAATTGAATTGAGAGCCACAGAGTACCATTATCTGCCACTTAACCGGTGTCACAAAGAACTACAAAAAGAAAGCAACAAAATTAAAATAAATTCTTTTCATAACAAGGATTAGAAAGGGAGATGTATTCTACCTCAACAACTTAGGTTTCCAGAAATGGTTTGAGTTTTTTCCATTGAACTTAAACACATTATCATTCCTAGGGTTCTCAATGTCGATGGCCCCATGAGGATACACGTGGTTGACAACAAAAGGACCACTCCACTTAGATCTCAATTTTCTAGGGATATGTGAATATGAGAATTATAAAACAGAACTTTTTGACTGATTTCAAAAAATTTCTTCAAAATTGATTTGTCATGAAAAGCTTTTGCTCTAACTTTATAAATCTTTGAGTTTTCATATGCGTCATTTCTCAATTCCTCAAGTTTATTTAATTGCAATTTGCATATCTTGCAAGTGTCACCAAGGTTTAGGTTAAAAGTTTTAATGGCCCAAAATGTTTTATGCTTTAGTTCTACAGGAAAGTAGAAAGGTTTTTCATAGACTAATCGATAGGGTAACATGCCTAAAGATGTTTTGAAAGCAGTACGGTAAGCCCAAAGTGCATCGTTTAATCTTAAAGACTAATTTTTACGATTTTGGTTAACCATTTTTTCTAACATTTGTTTAATCTCATATTACCAAGTGGCATCAATACTCAAGAGGGGGTGAATTGAGTTTATAAAATAAGTTCACAAATTTTTCACAAAATACTTGAATTCTTATTTTCGTTAAAGCTATTGTTTGTTAGAGATGAATGGATAGAGGAGATATAAAATTTTCACTCTTAAATAAATTAACCAAGAGAGATAGAATTCAGATGAAGCAATAAAATAGTGCTTAAAGTAAAGATTAAAGTTTAAAGAAAACAAACACCAAGCTTTATCCTAGTTCAGCCACTAATCCACTTGTGGCTTACGTCCAATCCTCAAGTAATCACTCGAGATTTTTCACTAAATTCCAAGCTTGAATCAGGTGCTTGTAACATTTACAAATTGGAGCACTCAACACCACCTTGGGATACCTCACCCTTTGTAGCTTAAGCCTCTTCAAACAAGGGATGCCTCATCCTTTACAATATAGAGGGATACTTCACCCTCTTACAATGATTTCAAGATGATAAAATGAAACTCTCACAAGAGTAATTGATATAAATTGAAGCTCTAGAATGCTTTTCAAGGATATCTCAAAGATTTGTAGAAAAATAGAGCAAGAATGATTTCAAGGATTGATTCACGTATTAAAGTGTTAAAGAGATGTTTCGACTTCAAGGTCAACCATTAATGATGCCCCAACACAAGTATATAAGGTGTTTTTGATTGAAGGAGTCATTGGGGGCTTTAATGCCCAGTATTTAATGCACCTAATATAGCCGTTGGCCAATGTCAGACCAATGGTAATTAATTACACCCTACTGGTAATCGATTACATGGCTGTTTGAACGTATTCTTAGCTTTCTGGGCAGGATGTAATCGATTACCAACCTTGTGTAATCGATTACACGGCCTCTGCCAAACTTGTAATCGATTACAACCTCAGTGTAATCAATTACAAGGCTTCTACCATGCTTGTAATCGATTACATGCTCAATGTAATCAATTACAAGGCCTCTGTTTAGCTTGTAATCGATTACAATGCATGTTTAATCAATTACCTTGTCCTTTGAACACATTTTTCAAGCCCAATTAAGTGTATTGGTCAATTCTTACTCATAGGAGCTTTGATTTTAACAATATTTATATTTGAATTATGAAATCCAAGATTGAAATCAACATATCACTTAAAAAGATAAACTTTGAATTATAAGTTGATTTAAAAGAATCTTGAAAAACCATTTGAAGATAATTGAGATACCTTGAGAGCATTTTACATTGTTATTCTAAGACTTATATCTATATACCTCTTGGTTTCCTTCTTTTGATCTTGGTCTTCTCTTTTGATCTTGATCTTCATCTTTGATTTTGTTATCATCAAAAAGTCATTTGATATGCTTCAAGACATAAGCATTCACATTCTCCCACTTTTTGATGATGACAAACTAAACTTTTCAAAGGAAGAGAAATATTTCCATTTATTTGATTATCAGATATTTAAGCGCAACACTCCCCCATAATGTATGCATGATATAGGATTTATATGAAAGCGTAAAGCTTAGAGCTCAAAGCTCCCCCGTACACATGCAACACATAAATGCAACATATCAAAGCTTAGAGCTCAAAGCTCCCCCATACACATGCAACACATACATGCAACATATTTCACTAATTTCACTAATTTCTCCCTTGTTGGCATTATCAAAAAAATTGACATAAGCATTTGGCTATAATTTCGGCAGCCTTTTAGCAAGATTGCCTCAAAAATTAAAAACCAACAAGAAATAAGCATTTCAGCCCAAGTAGTTTGCAATCAGAGTATGTATAGGTAGATCAATATGAGGCATTAATCATAATGGCTACAGATTCATATAGAAAAGAAATATACCAAGTTTGATAATCATTAATATAAAGACAGATCCAAAGTCATATACAAAAATATATAAAAGATCATAACAAGACAACATGGTCACTGAGTCCCTGTCACTATCCACATAAGATGCTACATCATCCATATCATCGTCATTAGTGGCAAGGTCATCCTCAGAGCCTAGGATCTCCTCATCATCATCAGGATGAGTACCAGAAGGACCAGCAAAAGAGAGAGGGGCAAGAAGAGCAGGAGGAGCAACAGGAGGAGCAGCAGCAGCTTGCCTTGGTACATATCCCAGTCCTTCTAAAAAAGATCGGATAGAGGCTAACTCTTGATCGGAGTAATCCATCCTCAACTCTGGATGATCCACCTTTTGGTCAATGCGACCCACCCCCATTTTCAGGCTACAAATTTCCTGTAGCAAAAGCTCTATGGTGGCTGTGGGAGAAGGCTATTATCCTCTATCTTCATCATCATCTTTCGAGTCATGAGGAATATGATCATAGATCCCGTGGGTAAGGTAGTACCATCTGCCCTCTACCTTATTCAGCTTAAGCTTTTGCAATGTGTGTAAGCTTATGGACTGTGGACCTTTGGAACTTATGTCCTTTGACTCCTCAGTCAAGGAAATATGGCAATGTTCCAATATGGCGATGACACAAGCATAACATATGGAAGGGCAGAATTCTTCTTCTTCCTAACATCCAACATATGCTGAATTATATAGTAGGCCCAATTGATTGGCCAACTTGTGGTCATCGCCCACAATACCACTACATCATCTCTCAAAACTTGGGAGTAATTTTTTCCCTTAGGAATCAACCCTCTGGTCACAAGATAGTGAAGTACTCTAATTTCCATGGTTAATCTAGTGGCCATCACTCTCTTCCTATCCCTAGGAATTTTATAGCTAGACCTTGTTAGGGAGGTCAGTGCAGCCTTATACTCAAAGTCATCTCCCCAAGCATCCTTATTTCCATAAAATTTTGTGCCATGATAATCAAGCTTAGTCAACCTACACCATGCTTCCCTAGTGACCTTAACTTGTTTCTTCTTTACTTTAGATATTAGACATCCATTCTCATATCTCAGGTTTACATAAAATACCTTAACTAGATTCAGGTAAATGTCCTTTTGAATGCTGAAGAAGCTTAGCAAACCTAACCTTTCTATCAATCTGAAGCACTCTAAGGGTTCACTTGAACCAAAGGACTGAGTAAGATACTTGGGAAAGATGAGTTTCCTCAATTGGAAGTTTTTTCAGAATAACTCTGCCTTCTTGGTGGTGGAGAAGTGACACATGAGGTCCAACCCTGAGATGTTACATGGAGGATCACTAGAAGACTGTCCAACGTTGGCCCTTATTCTTGGACATTTCGTAGGTTGAGAAGAATCAGCCATTGATGGAAATCATGTGGTGTTTAGTGGTAGGGAAATTTGGAAGGTAGATGAGGAAGAGTGGAAAACGTGGGTTAGGGCTTTAAATGGAGAGAGAGAGAGAGAGAACAAGAAGGGATATGGGGAATGAAGATTGAGGAAATTTTTGGTAAAATTGATTGAGGGTTATGATGAAGAAGAGAAATTCAAGTGGTATGGTAGTTACATGAGATGATTTATCCAAGAAATGTGAGAGGAATTAAAGATTTGGGAGTGAGGAGAAGAAGAGAGGTCGTGGAGGAGAAATGAGAAGGTTTAAGGGAAAATGGTTGTTCGAGCGTTGAAACCCCTTTTAAAATTTTTGTGTAATCGATTACAATAGGTGTATAATCGATTATCAGCCCTATAGAATCCTTGTAATAGATTACAGGTTTGGTGTAATCGATTATCATCTGTGATTGACATGGACTAGATGCACATGGTTTTGATGTCGACAAACAAGAAAGCAATGGGAACACAATGATCAAGTCACAAGGAACTCAAGCTTAGCATGTAGGTTATAGATCTTGTGTAAAGGTATATTAAGGATTCACCTCAAGCTCAAATGGCTTCCTTAAAATGAATTTACAAAATGGTTTTTCAACTAAGGATCAAAAGGTTTTTTGCAACAACTCTTTGAAATCTTATATCCTCTTTCAAGTAAATCTCCTTGTATGTGCCAAAATTGAAATAAGCCTTTTTGGGAACTTACCAGTTTTTCAATAAACACAAAACTGCTTCTGTAAATGTTAGGAGCCAAAATTCTAAGGCCCCTAACCAATTAGGACCAACTCCTAACCGGTTAGCTTGTTCAAACAGAGGCTTTGCCTCGTTATTTATCAAATGCCTAACCGATTAGGCAAAGTGGTTAATCGGTTATTTAACAATTCAAAAGCCAAAATGTTTTTGTCCTAACCGATTAGGTAGGAGACCTAACCGGTTATTCTATAACTCAGAAGCCAAAATGATCTTGTCCTAACCGATTAGGTGAGAGACCTAACCGGTTAGTTTCACTCTCAGAAGCCAAAAATGTTTTACCCTAACCGATTAAGTAGGAGACCTAACCGGTTATTCTCCAACTCAGAGGCCATTATGATTATGTCCTAACCGATTAGCCTGGAGCTTTAATCGGTTAGCATCTTTCCCAGAACCTATTTTTATGTTGTCCTAACTGATTAGGACACATCCCTAACCGGTTATTTATCAAAACAGAATAAAATTCCTTTAAGCTTAAAGGGCCCCTAACCGATTAGGGGGCTTGGCTAACCGGTTAGTCTATGTTCTGGAAAAATAACTAGAAGCTCGTAACGGCTATATTAATGAGCATTAATTGCTCACGTCTACCACCAACGCCACTAAATGGCCTTTAACTATACATTTGGTTGTTGGGCTTCAATGGGGGGTTAGAAAAACTGAGTCTATCAATCTAAAAAATTATTACTGAGCTTTAAATAAGTTTTTCTCATCATTTTACAAAATCCTCTGTTTTGAGCTTGAACTTGTGTGAATCCAAAATACCATAGCTCTTCAATTTGTATTACTTGCTCTACAGAGAGTTTCTTCCATTTAAATCTTATACAATCTGTTTAGAGAGGGTGAGGTATCCCTCAAGTGTTGTAAGGGTGAGGTATCCCTTGGAAATAGAGGCTCAAGTATAAGGGTGAGGTATCCCAAAGTGTTGAGTGCTCAAGGTTGTAAAGGTTGTCAAGCACCTATTGAAACTTGAAGAAATAGTGGAAAATCTCTAATGATTGCTTGAGGACTGGACGTAGATCACAAGTGGATTGGTGATCGAACCAGGATAAATCACTGTGTTTGTTTTCTCTAAACCCTTCTCTTTACATTGAGTACTATTTCATTGAATTGCTTGAATATTGTTCTCTTTGATTATTGCATTTATAAGTAAAAGTGTTTATCTCATATATCCAATCATTTCTAATCATCAAAAGCTTCAACAAAAATTATTTATCAAACGATTTACGAAAGATTTACGAACTTGTTTTACATACTCAATTCACCCTCCCTCTTGTGTATTGAAGTCACTTGGTAACAAGTGGTATCAGAGTTAGACTCTTGTATAAAGAGCTTAGCAGCTTCAAGAGAAGTGATGGCTTCAAATGGTTTTTCAAATGAAGGTTCTTCTATAAACAGACCTCCTTATTTCAATGGGGATGGTTATGCCTATTGGAAAGAAATGATGAAAATTTTCATTAAAGCTATTGACTTAGATGTGTGGGACGCCGTTGAAAATGGTGCTTTTGTTCCAACACAAACTAAGGATGGTGTGAAAATTAATACACCTAGAAATGAATGGACCGATGATGATAAAAAGAAGGTTCAATACAATTTGAGAGCCAAGAACATCATCACCACATCCTTGGGGTATGATGAATTCTTTAGGGTGTCAAATTGCAAGACCACAAAAGAAATGTGAGATACCCTATAAGTAACTCATGAAGGTACTAGTGAGGTAAAATGATCTCGAATAAACACTCTTATTCATGAATACGAATTGTTTAGAATGAACCAAGGTGAGAGTATTCAAGATATGCAAAAGAGGTTTACTCATATTGTTAATCATCTTATCTTATTGGGAAAGACATTTCCTAATGAGGATCTTATTAACAAAGTCTTGAGATGTCTAAGCAGGAATTGGCAACCCAAAGTAACGGCTATTGCAGAATCAAGAGATTTATCAACAATGTCTCTAGCCACCTTATTCAGAAAGCTTCAAGAACATGAGCTGGAACTAAATAGGCTCAATCAAAATGAAGAGCATGACAAAAAGAAGAAGGGAATCGCACTCAAAGCCATCTCCTCTACAATTGAAGATGATGGTGAAGAGGATGCTGAAAGTGTTGAGCTAAGTGAGGAGAATCTTAGTCTCTTTGTGAGAAAGTTTGGAAGATTCCTAAAGAAAAAAGAAATTTCAAAGAAGACCACCCTTTCCTCAAAAAAAAGTGTATCACAAAGGAGAAGGATCCTCTACTCCTCCAAATGCTATGAATATGAAAAACCGGGGCACATGAAAATGGAGTACCCTATGTATCTCAAGAAGACGGAGAAGGTTGAGAAAAGGCCTTCCAAAGAAAAGAAAGGAAGGAGAGCATACATAGCTTGAGAGGATAATGACTTAAGCTCCTTTGATAGTTCAGAGAATGAAGAAGCTCATCTTTGTCTCATGGCTCAAGGAGAAGAAAGTGAAGAGAGCGACACCAAGGTAACTTCTTTTAACTCAGAATCTCTACCTTCACATGATGAATTGCAAGATGCTTTTCAAGAATTGCATGATGAATCTTTGAGGCTCACAAAAATGGTTTTGTCTTCTAACAAAACAATTTTCTTATTGGTAAACAAAGTTTCTACTTTAAGTAAAGAGATAAATGAGCTTAAGATTGAAAATGAGACCTTAGGACTTATTGATGCTAATTAATTATGCATGACTTGTTCTTCACATGATAGCAAATCCATATCATTACCTTGTTTATCATGCAAAGCTTTTGAAAAAGAAATTGAAGATTTGAATAACACTCTTGCAAAATTCACTTTTGGAAGAGACAACTTGAATGTATTGTTAGGGAGACAAAAATGTGTTTTTCAAAAAGTCAGTTTGGGATTTAATCCAAACAACCATCAAAAGTCTTATAAGAACTTCTTTGTTCCCTCAAAAACTTCAAGTAGTCCCTTTGTTAAATGTTTTCATTGTGGTAAGAAAGGGCATAGTGCATCCACTTGCAATATTAGAAAGAACATAAACACCAAAGTTGGAATCAAAAGGGTTGGGGTTCCTAAAGGCACCATACCTAATTCTAACACACAAGGACCCAAAACAATTTGGGTACCAAAGGTTAAAATTTGAATGTGTGTTGTAGGTGTGCTTGAAGACCAAGAGCTCAAGTTGGTATCTTGATAGGGGTTGCTCCAAGCACATGACCGGTGATGGCTCCAAGTTCTCCTCCCTTACCCACAAGAAACATGGTCATGTCACATATGGTGATAATAACAAAGGGAAGATTCTTGGAATTGACAAAGTTGGTAAGATCCCTTCATCATCTGTTGATAATGTTTTACTTGTTGAAGGACTTAAACATAATTTGCTTAGCATTAGTCAATTATATGATAAAGGCAATAGAGCTATATTTAATTCCTCTTGTTGCATAATTGAGGGAAATGATGATAAGTAAGTTAAGTTTGTTGGTCATAGGGTCAATAATATATATATGATTAGTCTCGATGATATCTCCTCAAATGATGCTAAATGCTTTATGAGTAAAGAAAATGATTCATGGTTATGGCATAGAAGAATTGCTCACATTCACATGGATCACTTAAACAAATTAGTTTCTAAAGAACTAGTAATTGGTCTTCCAAAGCTCAAATTTGAAAAAGACAAACTCTGTGATGCATGTCAAAAGGGAAAACAAGTAAAGGTCTCTTTTAAAGCTAAAAACATGGTTTCAACTTCTAAACCTTTACAACTTTTACACATGGATCTTTTTGGTCCCTCTAGAACTATGAGCTTTAGTGGGAATTACTATGCATTAGTGATTGTGGATAATTTTTCTAGGTTTACATGGACATTATTCTTGGCCCACAAAAATGATGCTTTTCAATCATTTAAAAAGTTTACCAAAGTTATCCAAAACGAAAAAGGTTTTTGTATTGCATCCATAAGAAGTGACCATGGTGGTGAATTTGAAAATCATGAATTTAAAACTTTTTGTGATGAACATGACATTGAGCATAATTTTTCTGCCCCTAGAACACCACAACAAAATGGTGTTGTAGAAAGGAAAAATCGATCTTTAAAGGAAATGGCAAGAACTATGCTCAATGAGGCCAACCTTCCTAAGTACTTTTGGGCGGATGCGGTTAACACCGCTTATTATGTTATGAATAGAGTCCTAATAAGACCAATTTTAAAGAAAATCCCATATGAATTGTACAAAGGAAGGAAGTCAAATGTGTCACATTTTCATGTCTTTGGATGTAAATGTTTTGTTTTGAATAATTGAAAGGATAACTTGGGGAAGTTTGATGCAAAATCTGATGAGGGAATATTCATTGGCTATTCTATACATAGCAAGGCCTTTAGAGTCTATAACAAATGAACTATGACCATAGAAGAGTCTATACATGTTGCATTTGATGAAACTAACCCAAATAAGCCAAGAAATGAGCTTGTTGATGATGTTGCAGAAATCTTAGGAAAGACGCACTTGGAAAATCAAGAGAAAGAGCCCAAGAAGCAAGAAGAGAGACTCCTTGATCACTCATGGCAAAAGGATTCAGAAATCATGGACCTACCTAAAGAATAGAGGACATCAAGATATCACCCTCTCGATAAGGTGATCGGTGATGTATCAAAAGGGGTAATCACTCGAAACTCACTTAGAGATGCATGTAATCAT
Source organism: Ormosia semicastrata (assembly GCA_029884595.1). Taxonomy (NCBI): domain Eukaryota; kingdom Viridiplantae; phylum Streptophyta; class Magnoliopsida; order Fabales; family Fabaceae; genus Ormosia; species Ormosia semicastrata. The sequence continues at coordinate 33,077,347 of JAQQTO010000042.1, forward strand.
TTAACCTTTGTCTCTCAAGTTGAACCTAAAGACATAAATGAGGCCATAATGATGAACATTGGATCTCGGCCATGCAAGAAGAACTAAATCAATTTGAGAGAAATCAAGTTTGGGAATTAGTTCCAAGGCCCAATGATCATCCCATAATTGGCACCAAATGGTCTTTAGGAACAAACTTGATGAAACGGGCCTAATAATAAGAAACAAAGCTAGGCTTGTAGCTAAGGGCTATAATCAAGAAGAAGGCATAGATTATGAAGAAACTTATGCTCCCGTAACTAGATTAGAGGCCATTAGAATGTTACTTGCATATGCTTGCATCATGGATTTCAAACTTTATCAAATGGATGTCAAAAGTGCCTTTTTAAATAGTTTTATACAAGAAGAGGTGTATGTAGATTAACCTCTTGGTTTTGAAGATTTTGAATTACCCAACCATGTTTTTAAACTGAATAAGGCCTTATATGGCTTGAAACAAGCTTCTAGAGCTTTGTATGAAAGGTTGAGCAAATTCCTTTTAGAAAAAGGCTTTTCTAGAGGCAAAGTTGACACTACCCTTCTCATAAAACACAAAATGCATGACATACTTCTAGTTCAAATCTATGTTGATGACATTATATTTGGAGCTACTAACAACTCTCTTTGTAAAGAATTTTCAAATATTATGCAAAGTGAGTTTGAGATGTCCATGATGGGTGAGCTCAACTTCTTCCTTGGTCTCCAAATCAAGCAAACAAGAGAGAAAACATTCATAAGCCAATCTAAGTATTGCAAAGAGCTGCTCAAGAAGTTTGGAATGGACAATGCCAAGCATATGGCTACTCCTATGGGCACCTCTTGCTATTTGGATAAGGATGAAGGAGGTAAGTCTGTAAAAATTACCAAATATAGAGGTATGATTGGCTCACTCCTTTATCTCACTATAAGTAGGCCTGATATAATGTTTAGTGTATGCATGTGTACTAGATATCAAGCTAATCCTAAATAATCACACCTAAGTGCTGTTAAGAGAATAATGAAATATCTAATAGGCACATCACAAATGGGTTTGTAGTACCCTAAGGGTGCCTCATGTAGCCTTATCGGGTATTCTGATTCTGATTTTGCTGGTTGCAAAATGGATAGGAAAAGCACTAGTGGGATATGCCACTTGCTTAGAAGCTCACTAGTTTCTTGGCATAGCAAGAAACAAAATAGTGTGGCATTGTCTACTGCTGAAGCTGAATATATTGTAGTTGAGAGTTGTTGTGCTCAAATCCTTAGGATGAAGCAACAACTCTTGGACTATGGTCCTAAGTTTGATCACATTCCCATAAGATGTGATAATACTAGTGCAATTAATTTATCCAAAAATCTCATTTTGCATTCTAGGACTAAACATATTGAAATAAGACATCACTTCATTAGAGACCATGTTCAAAAGGGTGATTGTATGCTCGAATTTGTAATTACTTGCTTCATTAGTGCAATTGATTACTTGCTGCATAACTTATCCTCTATGATACCTATTTTGCTCCTCTACTGCATAATATATTTGTTTCGCTGTGTAATTTTATGAGTTAATCTCTTTTAAATCCAATACTAACTTGAGCGTCGGAGTGTCCCCTTATTTTGTTTTGCAGGAGCTCTGTTCATGCTTAAGTCCCCCAATCTTAAAACTCAAGTTCCTACTGTGAAAAATGTTCTCTGAAGTTCCTCCTACTTGACCTGGTATTGGGATGATTCTTTTTTAATGAACATGAAGTCAAGCCAAAAATGGACTCCAAGAAGACGTGAATTCATATGCTCAAGGATTATTCCCATGAAATTGTTCTAGTTCTATTAGTGAAATGATCAAATAAAAGAAGAAAATACCATTTTATTTGGCCTCTAGAAGTGTTTTGGAACCTTGAGGAAGTCTCTGTCAAGACAAAATAATCGGTTAAGCATGGCATCTAACCTGTTACCCTGTGTTTGGAAGCAATTTTGTGCCCTCTGTCAAGCAAAATAACTAGTTAGCACAATTCCTAATCAATTACCCTGTTTCTGGATTCCACTTTGTGCGTTCTGACTTAGCACAATAACCGGTTAGCCACCCATCCTAATCAGTTATTGGAGAACACAGCAGCTTAATTCCAATGGCCCTAACCGGTTACCCACCTTTCCTAACCGGTTAGGTCACCTCCCTTAAACATTCCCTAGCAGCGTGGTTCTCTCCATTCACACATCCTCATCCACATTATCAACTTCATCCTCTCAAGAGCTCTCACACCCATTCCCTCACATTCATCCCTTACCATAAAACCACCATAAATTCAGCCTTTAAACCCATTTCTCTCACAATCCCTCACTTTCCATCATCTTCCTCAGATTAAAACTCTATTTTTCTTCCAAATTTTCCATCTCCCTCACACTCTCTCTCTGCACCACCGTGCCCTAAGCCTCCATTCCCACCATGGCTAGCAGCTCTTCCTTCCCTAAAAGGTCATGCACCAAAAATCCCAATGTCCCAAAAGAAACAACTCCTACTGATACTGACCTAGATTTCCCAATAGCTTTGAATCTCAAAAGATACTTCACTGACCCTGCTCAGATGAAGAAATATCAGTTGGAATTTCATGCAAGACACATCATCTCACCTAAATGGATGGACTGGGAGTTTTTTATCCAAGAAGGATTCACTCCTCTTATAGAGCTTCTTGAATTCCATGGGTTGAGAACCCTCGTCACCACAAATCCAGGGTATTTCTATCTTGAACCTACTAAAGTCTTCTTCTCCAATTTATCTATTAAGGGTGGAACTTTGATTTCTGAAGTTAAAAAGCACAAGATTGTTGTGAATCCCAGTGAGTGAGTTCCTTTGTTTGATCTTCCCCACTCCGGTGAAAAGCTCAGATTGGAAAAATATGGCCAATGGGAAAATTATGAGATAGATCAAGCTGCAATGGGCATGCTTCAGCCTGGTGTTCCAATGCCAAAGGGAACTTTTACTACCGAGCTTCTGAAGCTACATGATCGTCTTCTTCATTTCATTGTCACTCATATCCTAGCACCAAAGGCAAGTAATTATGCCCTGGTTGAAGAGGAAGACATCTTCTTGATGTGGCTTCTCAAGGAATGCATAAAGATCAACTGGCCTTTTTACATTATACATAATATGATGAAAGCTAAAACCAAGGCAGTTATGGATCTTCCGTATGCCCTTTTGATTGCTCGAATCCTAGACCACCATAAGGTTCCCCTATTGGACGATGACATTGTAAACACTGCAAGTTCCCATAAGTTTAGACTTGCCTCTCTTAATAGAATGCACATGAAGAATGTCAATGGCGAATGGACTTATGGTCCTGCACATGTGGCAGGAGCACCACCAGAAGAAATTCCCGCTGATACGACTGATGTCCCTATGGAAGAGGCACCAGAAATGAGTAGTGTCTCCAAAACCACAAGTGAAGCCTGCATTCTTGCAGCCATCGCAGATCTGCGAACCTACCAAGAGCATAGCAACTCAGCAATTTTTGATCGGTTAAGTGCTATGGAGGACCGCTTGGATAGGATCGAGCGTCACTTCCCAACACCCGAAGACCCTGGGGCTTAGGCATGGACTCTCTGTTTCTATCATAGTTGTATTGTTGAACTAATTGCTTCTGAGCTCTATTTTGACTATGCTTAGTTATATTATTTTGGATATTTTGGTAGACTTATTTGGCATGACTGATGACTAATTATCTTTGACTTATTTTGGTAGTCTTAATAGTTATCTTTGACTCTTGTTTTGAATCTTGAACATATTTAATTATGGTATGCCTTATGAGTTTCTGTATGACTGATTATGAGTTTTTGGAAACTATGTTTAATCTTATCAATTAGTTTATGTTTTGAATGCTTGGTCTCGTATACCCTATCTATGTCTACCTAGTTTACTGGATTTTTTTTTTTTTTGATTATGACAAAAGGGAGAGAAGGATAAGGGCTTTCTATTTATTGAGAAAAGTAGGAAAAATAATTGTATGTGTTATGATAATGTGTTGTCTGTTAATGGTCCTGGAATCCCAAAACAAAGGGGGAGCTGTGCATCTCTGATTCAAGCACCTCTTGAACAAAAGAAAGGGAGTAAGTCTCCAAATTCTATTATGAATTCCAATTATCATTTGAACTAATTTTTTTCTCAATAAGTGTTTGTCATCATCAAAAAGGGGGAGAATATGATTGATATGGACTAGATGCAAATGGTTTTGATGTCGACAAATAAGAAAGCAATGGGAACACAATGATCAAGTCACAAGGAACTCAAGCTTAGCATGTAGGTTATAGATCTTGTGTAAAGGTATATTAAGGATTCACCTCAAGCTCAAATGGCTTCCTTAAAATGAATTTGCAAAATGGTTTTTCAAGTTAGGATCAAAAGGGTTTTTGCAACAACTCTTTGAAATCTTATATCCTCTTTCAAGTAAATCTCCTTGTATGTGCCAAAATTGAAATAAGCCTTTTTGGGAACTTACCAGTTTTTCAATAAACACAAAACTGCTTCTGTAAATGTTAGGAGCCAAAATTCTAAGGCCCTTAACCAATTAGGACCAGCTCCTAACCGGTTAGCTTGTTCAAATAGAGGCTTTGCCTCGTTATTTATCAAATGCCTAACCAATTAGGCAAAGTGGCTAATCGGTTATTTAACAACTCAGAAGCCAAAATGTTTTTGTCCTAACCGATTAGGTATGAGACCTAACTGGTTATTCTATAACTCGGAAGCCAAAATGATCTTATCATAACCGATTAGGTGAGAGACCTAACCGATTAGTTTCACTCTCAGAAGCCAAAAACATTTTGCCCTAACCGATTAGGTAGGAGACCTAACCGGTTATTCTCCAACTCAGAAACCATTCTGATTATGTCCTAACCGATTAGCCTGGAGCTCTAATCGGTTAGCATCTTTCCCAGAACCTATTTTTATGTTGTCCTAACCGATTAGGACGCATCCCTAACCGGTTATTTATCAAAACAAAATAAAATTCCTTTAAGCTTAAAGGGCCCCTAACTGATTAGGGGGCTTGGCTAACTGGCTAGTCTATGTTCTGGAGAAATAACCAGAAGCTCATAACGGCTATATTAATGAGCATTAATTGCTCACATCTACTACCAACGACACTAAATGGCCCTTAACTATAAATTTGGTTGTTGGGCTTCAATGGGGAGTTAGAAAAACTGAGTCTATCAATCTGAAAAATTACTACTGAGCTTTAAACAAGTTTTTCTCATCATTTTACAAAATCCTCTATTTTGAGCTTGAACTTGTGTGAATCCAAAATATCATAGCTCTTCAATTTGTATTACTTGCTCTAGAGAGAGTTTCTTCTATTTAAATCTTATACAATCTGTTTAGAGAGGGTGAGGTATCCCTCAAGTGTTGTAAGGGTGAGGTATCCCTTGGAAATAGAGGCTCAAGCATAAGGGTGAGGTATCCCAAAGTGTTGAGTGCTCAAGGTTGTAAAGGTTGTCAAGCACCTATTGAAGCTTGAAGAAATAGTGAAAAATCTCTAACGGTTGCTTGAGGACTGGACGTAGATCACAAGTGGATTGGTGATCGAACAAGGATAAATCATTGTGTTTGTTTTCTCTAAACCCTTCTCTTTACATTGAGTACTGTTTCATTGAATTGCTTGAATATTGTTCTCTTTGATTATTGCATTTATAAGTAAAAGTGTTTATCTCATATATTCAATCATTTCTAATCATCAAATAGCTTCAACGACAATTGTTTATCAAACGATTTGCGAAAGATTTGCGAACTTATTTTACATACTCAATTCACCCCCCTCTTGAGTATTGGGGCCACTTGGTAACACCATCTTTTTGGGAACCTTTGTAATCGATTACAGGGTTGGTATAATCAATTACTTGCTTGACAGAGCCTTTGTAATCGATTACAAAGGCTTGTAATCGATTACCAATTTACTAAAATTCAGTTTTTGCACTTTAAACAGTAAAGGGCTAAACTCAAAGCATCCAAATTAGTTCCAAAATGTTTCAAAGTAATTTCAAACATTATGCAAGCATAAAAACTAATTAGTTCTTGATCTAAAACACATATTTATGCATAATCACTACATTTACTAAGAATTTAGACCATTTTGACATAATAAGCTTCTTGGTGGACTTTGTCATGATAGAGTACCTGCAAAATAACTTTTGGAAAACTTTCGATGCTCAAGTCAGTATTGGAATTAAGAATGATTACAAAATAGAAAATTAACCACCAGAACATCATCATTATGCAGCAAAAGTGACATATGATGCAGCAGATTGAATTTGTGCAGAATTTCAGCTTATGCATATTGATCCAAAATGCCAAGTTCATTTCTTATATAGAAAATTACTTCTTTTGCCAAGGGCTTAGTGAAAATGTCAGCTAGTTGCTTAGTAGTTTCCAGATATTCAAGAATGCAATCATCTTTTTTAACATGATCCCTAACAAAATGATATCTTATTTCAATATGCTTTATTCTTGAGTGCAAAATAGGATTTTTAGACAAATTAATTGCACTAGTATTATTACACCTTATAGGGATGTGATCAAGCTCAAGACCAAAGTCTAGAAGTTGTTACTTCATCCAAAGGATTTGAGCACAACAACTTCTAACTGCAATATATTCAGCTTTAGCTATGGACAATGCAACACTATTTTGTTTATTGCAATGCCAAGAAACTAGTGAGCTTCCAAGCAAGTGGCATGTTCCACTAGTACTTTTTCTATCCATTTTTTATCCAGCAAAATCAGAATCGAAATACCCAATTAGGCTACAAGAAGCACCTTTAGGGTACTATAATCCCATTTATAAAGTTCCTATTAGATATTTCATGATTCTTTTAACAGCACTTTGGTGTGATTCTTTAGAATTTGCTTGAAATCTAGCACACATGCACACACTAAACATAATATCTGGACTACTTGCTGTAAGATAAAGGAGTAAGCCTATCATACCTCTATATTTTGTAATTTCTACAGATTTACCTTATTCATCCTTGTCCAAGTAACAAGAAGTTTCCATTGGTGTAGCCATTTACTTGGCACCCTCTATTGCAAACTTCTTGAGCAACTCCTTGCAATATTTTGATTGACTTATGAAAGTCTTATTCCTTATTTGCTTGATTTGGAGACCAAGGAAGAAGTTGAGCTCACCCATCATAGACATCTCAAACTCACTTTGCATAATATTAGCAAATTCTTTACAAAGAGAGTCATTAGTAGAACCAAATATAATATCATCAATATATATTTGAACAAGAAGAATGTCATGCTTTTTATGCTTGATAAAAAGAGTAGTGTCAACATTTCCTTTAGAAAAGCCATTTTCCAAAAGGAACTTGCTCAACCTTTCATACTAAGCACGAGGAGCTTGTTTTAAGCCATACAAGACCTTTCTCAATTTAAAAACATGGTTGGGCAGTTCAAAGTTTTCAAAACCAGGAGGTTGTTCCACATACACTTCTTCTTGTATAAAGCCATTTAAAAAGACACTCTTGACATCCATTTGAAAAAGTTTAAAATTCATGATGCATGCATATGCAAGTGGCATTCTAATGGCTTCTAATCTAGCTACTGGAGCATGTGTTTCTTCATAATCTATGCGTTCTTCTTGATTATAATCCTTATCGACAAGCCTAGCTTTGTTTCTTATTATTAAGCCCATTTCATCAAATTTGTTCCTAAAGACCCATTTTGTGCCAATAATTAGATGTTCATTGGGCCTTGGAACTAATTCCCAAATTTGATTTCTTTCAAATTTAGCTCATCTTGCATGGCCAAGATCCAATGATCATCATTAATGGCCTCATCTATGTCTTTAGATTCAACTTAAGACATAAAAGCCATATGATTGCATGCATTTCTAAGAGAGTTTCAAGTGATTACCCTTTTTGATACATTACCTATTACTTTGTCAATAGGATGATATCTTGAAATTCTCTATTCTCTTGGAAGATTATTTGAACTTTCCTCCTCTTGTTGTGGTGATGTTTCCTCCCTTTGGCTTTCTCTTTTTTGCTTTTCTTCTTTTCTTCCAAGGTAAGTGTTGGATAGAATTTCTGCAACATCATCAAATGTAACATGTATTGATTCTTCAATAGTCATGATTCTTTTATAGTAAATTCAAAAGGATTTGCTATTAAGTGAATAACCCATAAATATTTTCTCATCGGATTTAGCATCAAATCTGCCTAGGTTATCTTTTCCATTGTTTAAAACAAAGCATTTTCAACCAAAGACATGAAGGTGAGAAATGTTTGGTTTCCTTCCTTTATAAAGTTCATAAGAGGTTTTCTTTAAAATAGGCCTTATTAGAGCCCTATTCATAACATAGCAAGCAGTGCTAATCGTATACGCCCAAAATTATTTAGGAATGTTTGTTTCATTAAGAATAGTTCTTGCTAACTCCTCTAAAGATTGATTTTTCTTTTCAACTACTCCATTTTGTTGTGGAGTTCTAGGAGTAGAAAAATTATGTTCAATGCTATTTTCATTGAAAAACATTTCAAATTCATGATTTTCAAATTCTCCACCATGATCACTTCTAATGGATGCAATGCTACAATTTTTCTCATTTTGAATAACCTTTGCAAGTTTTCTAAATGCATGAAAGGCATCATTCTTATGAGCAAGAAATAGAGTCCATGTATATCTAGAGAAATCATCCACAATCACAAAAGCATAATAGTTACCCCCAAAGCTCATAGTTCTTGATGGTCCAAAAAGATCCATATGCAAAAGTTATAAAAGTCTAGTTGAAGAAATAACATTTTTAACTTTGAAAGAAACTTTTACTTGTTTACCCTTTTGACATGCATCACAAAGTTTGTTTTTCTCAAATTTGAGCTTTGGAAGATGAATCACTTTAGAAACAAGTTTGTTTAGGTGATTCATATGAATGTGGGATATTCTCCGATGCCATAACAATGAATCATTTTCTTTACTCATAAGACATTTTGCATTTTGAGAGGTAATATCGTCAAGATTAATCATATAGACGTTATCAATTCTATGACCAACAAACTTAACTTGTTTATCATCCTTACCTTCAATTATGTAACAATTAGAGTCAAAAATAATTCTATTTCCTTTATCACATAATTGACTTATGCTTAACAAGTTATGCTTGAGTCCTTCTACATACAATACATTATCTATTGAGGTAAAGGAATTCTTACCAACTTTTCCAACTTCAAGAATCCTTATTTTATTGTTGTCCCCATATGTGACATGTCCATGTGTAACACCCCCAAAAAATTGTTTGTTTTATTATGAATAGTCATTTTATAATATTTGTGATTTTTAAAAAAATTTGAAGATTTTTTCAGAAATGTTGAATATTTTAATATATTCTTCGTTATGTGTGTGCACTGAGCAGAGTCTGTGTAACACCTCAAAAATTGTTTACTTTATCATAAATAGTAGTTTCATAATATTTTGTGATTTTTGTGAATTTTTTTGAATTTTTTCGAAACTGTCAAATATTTTAATATATTTCTCAATTTTGCGTGCGCGCTGAGCGGAGCTAAGAAAATAAAATATTTTTCCTGAGGCTGGTAAACCTTGAATTGTGGAAATGTTGATGGGAGATCTTACTAAACTCGAGGTCGGACACAGTTTACGAGGTTCACATTTTTCAAAATTTTATTTGATAAATAAAATATTGGTCTGTTCTGTTAAATGAAAATTTTTCAATACGCTCTATTATCCATCGGACAATAAATACTAACTTTGCAAATTGTAACAATTGTCCATTGGGTAATAACTTGTAGTAAAAATATTTATCACATTATCTAAAAATCTACTTTATGTCTAATCATGTTGACTTTTCAAATTTCTAACAAAGCTTCTCAAAGAAGCTTTGTATCAAGCTTCTCATGTGAGCTTTCTAAAGCTTCCAAGACACACTTCTCTCTCTCTCCCTCTCTCTCTTCTCCACGGCCATGAGCCAATTTTGGGGAGCCAAAAAAATTTATTTTCATTTCATCATTTCCATTTCTAATTTCAAACCCTAAAAGCTACTATCACTTTCTCTCTCTACCATTTCTCTTCTCTCATTTTTCTCTCTCAAGTTTTCCCCTCCTTCTCTCTTCTTCTTCCCATGGCAGCACCACTCCCATCCTCCCCCATTGTTACTTGATTTCAAGCAACCTCCTTGCTTGAATCTACTACTCCATTGAAGCTTTTCTCTTCTTGTTAAAATCTCCTACAAAGAACTCAACTTTTCTCTTCTCCTTTTCTCTCCAAAACCACCGGCCACCCACCACCATCAACCCTCCATTTTTCTTTTGTTTGCTCTAACTTATCACATTTCTTAAACCCTCTCATCACCATTACCCTTTTCTCTTTAGTGACCACCACCAAAATCCACCATTTTCGTTTTCCTCCATCAAGCTTCAAAGTTGGAGACTTTGAGGTAAAAGTTCATAGCTTTCTCATTTTTCCATCTCATTTTCGTGATCCATGGTCACTATGGTGATCATGGATACCTTTTTCAAGCTTTGATTATGATTCTTGTGAGTTTGATGTTCTTAGGGTTTTCTTGAAGGGTGGAGGCCGAATTTACAAGGAGTTTCAAGGAAGTTTCTTGCTTGTTTTTCTCTCTTGGTAAGAGGAAGACTATCCACTTCAACCTCTATTGGTAGTGGGAAACTTGTATTGTGTGTTGGTTGTGAGAGAATCCATGTTAAGGTTACTCTCTTAGTTGTGTGTTTTTTAATGATTCTTGTATTTATTTTACTCTATGTGATTTATTGATTATAGCTGTGTATATTGATGATCTTGGATTGATTTTGATGAATTGAAAACATGCTTTGGAAGCAAGAGTTCCTTGCTTTCCTTAGTGAGGCTCACAGCCATACCCTTCCATAGGGTGTCCATGAATTAAAATTTTGCAACAAGTGGAGAGATAACTAATCAAGTGAAATAACAATTAATGGATCAAAGAAAAATTTAGGTTCTTACCCTTTAGAGAGACTCACGGCCTCTAGGGCCATTTTGGGTCCAAGTATGTAATTTTTGGGCAACCTTGGAAATTTAGTAATTAAGTGTTAAGTAATTAACAATGCGATGGAAAGAAACTTAAATTGGTGACCTAGAGTGATTTTTGAACTTAAGGGAAGAACAAGAGTGAGTGTGAGACTTGGGAATCTTAGAATAATGTTCTAAGTGAATATGATACAATCTAAGTAGAGAACTTAACTAATTAAGAGAATTACAAGAGAATTCACCTAGAGAAAGATTTCATAAGAAAGTATTTGATTAAAGTATAACTTCATAATAAGCCTTAAAAAGTGTACATGTCTCGTTGAGAATTTGATGATATAACATTATAGGTCCATGAGTGGGACCAAAATTCTGTGGATGTTCAACTTGGCCAAATTGTGACATACTGTGGAAAAGTATATCATTGTCAAATATACATGTATATGCATTATGTCAACATGTATTGTGAAAGTCCGATAGACTATTGTTAAGGCCATGTTGCCTAGGAAATTAAATCACACCTATGTGCAGGTGCAAGTAGATTAGTGTAGGTCATACTATTGACCTTGGGGGCGTCGGGGTGCGGGTGTCTCACAATGGTCAATTGGTAGCTCTTTTAGGCCGTGAGATAGATCGATGCAAATGCACCGACGATCCGAACTGAGACACTGTCCTATATCGCGATCTAGTGTAGAATGTCTTGTACAATGCCATGATGTGCACGTTGATAAATTGAAAAATTTTAGCACTTATTGGCCTCGATAGCCGAGTTACAGACATGTCTCTGATCATTCTCTCTGATGTTTGTGTCTAGCTCCATGGAGTAGGATTTTGATTTCATGTGCACATGCATTATGAAGAAACATATTATTTGACATTATCCACATGATAATTTGAACCGTTGTCTTGCTAATATTACTACTACCTGAAATTGCTTAGTTGTTTACTTTTTTCTTCTTAACGCTAATTATTATTTCTGATATGCTATATGGGCGTCTTGCACCGTTCTGTTTCTTTACTGTCATAATTAGTAATGAACGTAGGATGTCTTACCTCTTTTCTGTATCTTCAGCTATTCTGTCTATTTATATGTTTCCCGAAGACGTCGGTGAAGAAGAAGAAGTACACGAGTTCCCTGGCTTTTGGCCTGACTTTGACTAGTACTGGTTTTGATCATGGCGTCCCATCCGAGAGGCTTTTTGGATTACGTGAGATTGACTTTCCTTGGAGGTCCGGACTGTCGACATATTAACTTGGGTACGGATCGCTGCATTTATCTCGGAGACGTGACAGTGTGTCTATCTTGGGGGCGTTATGATCCGCCTATTTTTACTTGTAGTGTTCGTTTGCACCTAGAGTTTTACCTGCCCATACGAGATATGTGGGGTGAACGACATTACTCCCCACAGGAGGATTCGTTCCTATCTACCGCACGAGCCCCTGCTCGTAATTCGGTGGCTCCGATGAGGGTTTCCTCTGACGAGGAAGACCCTGAGGAGGACCCAACCATGGTTCCTTCTCATTCTCTGTAGGGGCTGATGCTGTGGACGGTCGCTGATGGCTATCAGTAAATCTTTTGTGGGCCTGATATTTTGTCTTTTTGGTGGGCTGTGTATGTATAATCTTTTGGGGCATGTAAAGCTTTTGCTTTTTGTACATTTGGTGATGTGACTAAACAAGTTTGATATAAATATATATATGTATGTTGTTTGAATGTATGATTTACTTTTATTTACTCCTTATTGTAACTACGTCTTATCATTTTATTTTATTATTTAGTAAAAAAGAGAAATTCACCAAATCATTGAACGTTTACAGCTAAAATAGACTTATTTATATTATAATGAACCGGGTCTTAGTTAAATAGTTTATACATTTCATTTTCCGCTTCATGGTTATGGTGTGACATTCATTCCTTAAAAAGGGGCGTTACACCATGCTTCTTTAGTGCAAGAAAGGAGAACTTGGAGTCATCACCCGTCATATGCTTAGAGCAACCATTATCAAGGTACCAACTTGGGCTTTTGGTCTTCAAGTACACCTACAACACATATTCAAATTTTAACCTTTGGTACCCAAATTGTCTTAGGTCCTTGTGTGTTAGAGTTAGGCAAGGTGCCCTTAGGAACCCAAACCCTTTTAGTTTCAATTTTGGTGTTTATGGTCTTTCTAACATTACATGTGGATGCACTATGCCATTTCTTACCACAATGAAAACATTTGATAATAGGGCTACTTGATGTACTCAAGGAAACAAAGAAATTCTTATAAGACTTTTGATGGTTACTTGGATTATATCCCAAATCGATTTTTTAAAAAATATATTTTTGCTTCCCCAATAACACATTTAAATTATCTCTTCCAAAAATAAATTTTGCAAGAGTATTTTTTAAATCCTTAACCTCCTTTTCAAATGATTTACATGATGAGTAAGATAATTGAATGGATGCATTATCAAGTGAAGTGCAAGTCATGCATAATGAGTTAGCATCAATAAGTCCTAAGGTCTCATTTTCAACTTTAAGTTCATTAATTTCCTTGTTCAACATAGAGACTTTGTTTACCAATAAGAAAATTGTTTTATTTGAAGATAAAACTATTTTTGTGAGCCTTAAGGATTCATCATGCAATTCTTAAAAAGCATCTTACAATTCATTATAAGAAGGTAAGGAGTCTAGGTTAGAAGAAGTTACCTCGGTGTCACTTTCTTCTTCTTCTTCTCCTTTAGCCATGAGACATAAATAAGCTTCTTCATTCTCCGAGCTATCAGAGGAGTCCATGTCATTTTCTTCCCATGCAATGTATGCTCTTCTTTCTTTCTTTTCTTTGGAAAGTCTTTTCTCAAACCTCTCCGCCTTCTTAAGGTATACGAGACATTCCATCTTCATGTGTCCTAGTTTTTCACATTTATAACATGTTGGAGTTGATGAGGTTCCTTCTCCTTTGTGATATGTCTTCTTTGGAGGAAGATGTGCTCTTATTTGAAATCCCTTCTTCTTTAAGAATCTCCCAAATTTTCTCACAAGGAGACTAAGATTCTCCTTATTTAGCTCTAGATTTTCTATGTCATCTCCATCATCTTCATCATTATCTTCCATTGTAGATGAGGTGACCTTGAGTGCAATCCCTTTCTTCTTCTTATCATGTTCCTCACTTTGATTGAGCTTATTTAGCTCCAATTTATGCTCTTGGAGCTTCCCGAATAAGGTGGCCAAGGTCATTGTTGATAAGTTTCTTGATTCTATAATAGCCGTCACCTTGGGTTGCTATTTCCTACTCAAACACTTCAAGACTTTGTTAATAAGATCCTCATTAGGAAAAGTTTTTCCCAATGAAGCAAGATGATTTATAATATTTGTAAATTTTTTTTGCATCTCTTGAATGCTTTCTCCTTGATTCATTCTAAATAATTCATATTCATGAGTGAGTGTGTTTATTCTTGATCTTTATACCTCACTTGCGCCCTCATGATTTACTTGTAAGGTATCCCACATTTCTTGGGCGGTCTTACAATTTGACACCCTAAAGAATTCATCATACCCTAAGGATGTGGTAATGATGTTCTTGGCTCTCAAGTTGTATTGAACCTTCTTTTTGTCTTCATCCGTCCATTCACTTCTAGGTGTGTTAGTTCTTACACCATCTACTATGAGTGTGGGAACAAATGTGTCATTTTTAATGGCATCCCACACATCAATATCAATAGTTTCAATAAAAAAATTTATTTTTTCTTTCCAATAGGCATAACCATCACCATTGAAATAGGGTTGTCGATTAATAGAAGAACCTTGGTTTGAAAAATCATTTGAAGTCATCACTTCTCTTGAAGCTTCTAAGCTCTTTACATAAGAGTCTAGCTCTGATACCACTTGTTACCAAGTGGCCTCAATACTCGAGAGGGGGTGAATTGAGTTTATAAAATAAGTTCGTAAGTCTATCGCAAAATACTTGAATTCTTATTTTCATTGAAGTTATTGTTTATTAGAGATGAATGGATACAGGAGATATAAACTTTTCACTCTTAAATGAATTAACCAAGAGAGATAGAATTTAGATGAAGCAATAAAATAGTTCTCAAAGTAAAGAGTAGAGTTTAGAGAAAACAAACACTAAGCTTTATCCTGGTTCAGCCACCAATCCATTTATGGCTTACGTCTAGTCCCCAAGTAATCACTTGAGATTTTTCACTAAATTCCAAGCTTGAATTAGGTGCTTGTAACCTTTACAAATTGAAGCACTCAACACCACCTTGGGATACCTCACCCTTTGTAGCTTGAGCCTTTTCAAACAAGGGATGCCTCACCCTTTACAATATGGAGGGATACCTCACCATCTTACAATGATTTCAAGATGATGGAATGAAATTCTCACAAGAGTAATTGATACAAATTGAAGCTCTAGAATGTTCTTCAAGGATATCTGAAAGATTTGTAGAAAAATAGAGCAAGTATGATTTCAAGGATTAATTCACGTATTAAAGTGTTTAAGAGATGTTTCAAGTTCAAGGTCAACCATTAATGATGTCCCAACACAAGTATATAAGGTGTTTTTGATCAAAGGAGCCATTGGGGGCTTTAATGCCCAGCATTTAATGCACCTAATATAGTCGTTGGGCTATGTCAGACCAGTGGTAATCGATTACACACTACTGGTAATCGATTACATGGCTGTTTGAATATGTTCTTGGTTTTCTAGGCAGGATGTAATCGATTACCAGCCTTGTGTAATCGATTATATGGCCTTTGCTAGACTTGTAATCGATTACAGCCTCAATGTAATCGATTACAAGGCTTCTGTCATGCTTATAATCGATTACATGCTTAATGTAATCGATTACAAGGCCTCTGTTTAGCTTGTAATCGATTACAACACATGTGTAATCGATTACCTTGTCCTTTGAACACATTTTTCAAGCCCAATTAAGTGTATTAGTCAATTCTTACTCATAGGAGCTTGGATTTTAACAAGATTTACATTTGAATTACGAAATCCAAGATTGAAATCAACATATCCTTAAAAAGATGAACTTTGAATTATAAGTTGATTTAAAAGAATCTTGAAAAACCATTTGAAGATAATTGAGATACCTTGAAAGCATTTTACAATGATATTCTAAGACCTATATCTATATACCTCTTGGTTTCCTTCTTTTAATCTTGGTCTTCTCTTTTGATCTTGATCTTGATCTTTGATTTTGTTATAATCAAAAATTCATTTGATATGCTTCAAGACATAAGCATTCATAATCTCCCTATTTGCTAATTCTATTTGTCCACTAGTTTGGGGGTGATAAGGGGTGGCAATTTTGTGTGTAATGCCATATTTCTTCATTAAGGATTCAAATGGTTTATTGCAAAAATGTGTTCCCCCATCACTGATGATAGCTCGAGGGATTCCAAATCGACTCAAGACATTTTCTTTTAAAAATTTAAGAACAAATTTATGATCATTATGTCGACATGGAATCGCCTCAATCCATTTTGAGACGCAATCAACTGCAACCAAAATATACACAAATCCAAATGATGATGGAAATGGACTCATGAAATCAATTCCCCAATAATAAAAAATTTCAATGACAAGGATAAGGTTTAGAGGCATCATGTTTCGCTTAGAAATAGAACCCAATTTTTTACAATTTTCACAATTTTTGTAAAATGTATAGCTGTCTTAAATAAAGTGGGCCAATAAAATCCACACTGTAAGATTTTCACAACTATTTTCTTTGAAGAAAAGTGACCTCCACATGCTTTTGAGTGACAAAATTTAATGACATTACCTACCTCACTATTGGGTACACATCTCTGAATGATTTGATCAAGATAATATTTGAACAAATATAGGTCATCCCAATGAAAAATTTTCACCTCAGTCAAAAACTTTCTTCTGTCTTGGTGCGTCCATTGAGGCGGCATCTTTCCTGTTGCAATAAAATTGACTATGTTAGCAAACCAAGGCATGAAATCGATAGAAAATAAAAATTCATCAGGAAAAGAATCATCGATAGGTGTGATGTCAAAAGGTGAGTCTGTTGTAAGTCTGGACAAATGATCTGTAACAACATTTTCGAGTCCTTTCTTATCTTTTATTGTGATGTTGAATTCTTGAAGCAACAAGATCCACCATATCAACCTAGGGTGGCATTCTGCTTAGACGTTAAATATCTAACAGGAGCATGATTGGCAAAAACAACAGTAAAAGAACTAATTAAATAAGCCTGAAATTTGTCCAATGCTATGAAGCACAGACACGGACACGGGACACGACATGGACATGGATATGGAGACACACTAAATTCAAAAATTATAGGACACAGACACAGCATATATATATATAATTACAAAATTTAAGTAAAAAAATTCATAATTCATTAATATCATTTCTATAAACTTGAAGATTTATAATATCTTAATATATGTCATATGTACCAATATTTGCTACCTAATAAGCCTCTCTTGAAAAAATATGGAGCATAATTTTTTATTAATATATTCTAAAAAATCTCTTAAACTAACTTCTCCTAATAGAACTAACCATGAATGAGTACATGTGCATAAAAAAATAACTAGAGGGAATATTGGTATGAAGCAAGATTTAGTGACGACGAAGTGGATGATTTGGTACGAGTAAAAGTAGAAAGAGTAGATGAAAATAGTGGTGTATGAAAAGATAAAACTTAAAAGTCTAACAGTGATATATGAAAAGATAAAACTTAAAATACTGATGTGTGAAAATAGTGACTTGAGACATTAGTTATGTGATTGAGCTTGGGTGGGTTACGGGCTTACTAATTAAACGTTAATCATGGAAACTTTTTAAAAAAATTATATTAATGAATCGTATCCACTTCATGTCTGAGACGTGTCCAAGCGTGTTCGAGACATGTCTAAATTGAAAAAAATAATCTTTTTAATCGGACACATTCTGACACGTAGGACACATGTGTCGTACAGGTGTCCCCATGTGTCTGACATGGACACGTGTCCGACACGCGGACACACCTCAACAACGGCGTGTCCGTGCTTCATAGGTCTAATGCAAAAATTATAGCAAGTAGTTCTTTTTCAGTAGTAGTGTAATTTATTTATGCATTATTTAAAGTTCGACTTGTGTAATAAATTACATGAGGCTTACCTTCCTTTCTTTGGCCTAAAATAGCGCTAACAGCAAAATCACTAGCATCACACATCAACTCAAAAGGCAAAGACCAGCAAGGGGTTTGCATGATAGGAGCAGATGTCAGAAGACCAAATAATTTTTCAAAAAAAATTTGGCATTCTTTAGTCCAATCAAATAGTGCATCTTTTATTAGAAGATTACATAATGGTCTAAATATGGCACTAAAGTCCTTAATGAACCTTCTATAAAATCCTGCATGTCCTAAAAATGAATGAACTTCCCTGACTATTTCTGATGAGGGCAAATGGGCAATTAATTCAACTTTGGTCTTATCAACTTCAATTTTTTTAGAAGATATCACATAACCTAACACTATTCTTGAGGTAACCATGTAATAACATTTTTTCCAGTTTAACACAAGTCCTTTTTCTTCACATCTTTTAAGAACTTTTTCCAAATTATTAAGCCAAATTTCAAATGAATTTCCATAAATTGTCAAGTCATCTATGTAAACCTCTAAATAATGCTCAACCATGTCACTAAAAATACTTAGCATACATCTTTGAAATGTTGTTGGAGCATTACAAAGGCCAAAAGACATTCTTCTATATGCAAAAATGCCAAAGGGACATGTAAAAGTAATCTTTTCTTGATCGTCTAATGCAATGGGTATTTGATAATAGCCCGAATAACCATCAATAAAATAGTAGTAGGGATGTTCTACTACCCTTTCCAGAATTTGATCAAGAAATAGCAATGGAAAATGATCTTTCCTAGTAGCAGCATTTAATTTTCTAAAATCAATACACATACGCCAACTGGATGAGACTCACATAGTTATTAATTCACGTTTTTCATTTTCAACCATTGTTATTCCAAATTTCTTAGGCATAACTTGTGTAAGGCTGACCCACTGGCTATTAGAGATAGGTTAGATAATTCCAACATCAAGTAATTTAAGAACTTCAACTCTAACTACCTCTTTCATGTGTGGATTTAATCTTCTTTGAGGTTGTTAAGATGATTTAGCATTATCCTCTAAATATATTTTATGTGTATAAATTAATAGATTAATGCCTTTTATGTCCTTTAATATCCATCCAATTGCACTTTTATGCCTTTTAAGTACATCTACCAACGTACCTTCTTGTTCTCTAGTAAAGGTCGAGGAAATTACCACTGGAAAACTTTGCTCTTCTCCCAAAAATGTGTACTTCAACCCAACAGGTAATGACTTTAGTTCCAGTGTGGGTAATTCTTCATAGGTAATATCATTCATGGGTTTTAGCTCTTCAAATCTTGGCTTCCATCCTGTGTATTCCATTACCTGTGTACAATCAAGTAAAGAACATATTTCATAAATATCATCATCGAATTGCATACTTGAGTCAAATGAATTGATTAAACAAATTTCTAATGAGTCAGAAGAACTCCTGGTTTGAAGATGGTCATCTACAATAGCCTCAACCCCTTCAACTTCCTCCTT
Source organism: Ormosia semicastrata (assembly GCA_029884595.1). NCBI lineage: Eukaryota > Viridiplantae > Streptophyta > Magnoliopsida > Fabales > Fabaceae > Ormosia > Ormosia semicastrata. The sequence goes on from JAQQTO010000042.1 coordinate 33,096,939, forward strand.
TTCGTCATGAACTTCCAATGGTTGCTTGCACATGTTGAAAACATTAAGCTCCAATGTCATATTTCCAAATGTTAGTTTCATCACTCCATTTCTGCAATTTATCAAAGCATTAGATGTTGCTAAAAATGGGCGACCTAAAATAACAAGAATTGACTTACAACTATTAACCATAGGCTCAATTTCCAAGACAATAAAATTCACATGATATATAAATTTATCAACTTATACCAACACATTTTCTACTATTCCTTTTGGAATTTTAATTGATCTATTGACAAGTAGAAAAGTTACAGAAGTTAATTTTAACTCACCCAGGTTGAGTTGCTGATAAACTGAATATGGAAGGAAATTAACACTAGCACCAACGTCAAGTAAAGTTTGTTTAATTTTATGTTCTCTAATAATGCATGAAACTATAGGACAGTCAGGGTCTTTATATTTCAAGACATTATTGTTCTGACGAATGGAGCTTACTTGTTCAGCCAAAAATGCTTTCTTTTTCACATTTAATTTCCTTTTAATAGTGTACAAGTCCTTCAAAAATTTAGCATAAGAGAGAACCTATTTGAAAATATGTAACAGAGGAATATTGACCTTCACTTATTTAAAAATTTTAAAAATTTCAGTGTTGTGGTTTTAATGTCCTTGAATTGTTTAATGCTTGAGGAAATGGGATTGAACACGAGAGTTTAGTCTTCTTTTGGCCTGGTAGCTTATCAATCTCTTCCTTATCTTAGGGGATTGATTCATCATCTCTCTCACGAGGTTCAGGAATTTATTTTTCAATAACTTTTTCATTCCTAAGAGCTATCACTAACTTGACTTGATCTATTTGTTGGCTTTCTGAACTACCGACATTTAGACTGTATTGACCCTTAGAATTTAGTTGAGGTTGAGAATGAAATTTTCCTTTATCATGAATGGTGGGTACAAAAGCAAATTTAGCAAAAGTGTCTTTTTATGTCAACCATGCCTTGAGTGTTTTGGTTATTAATGACCTCTTACTTTTTCATGAATGCATGCAATGTTCCTTCAAGGTTTTTCCTATATGGTGGGACATAAGATGCATATCCTTGAGAATTTTGAGATTTCAGTTGTGCTTGAGGAGGTGGTGGTTGCATAAATTGTGCACGATTATTAGTCCTCCAACTGAAGTTCCAGTGATTTCTCTATCACAGATTGTATGAATCTGAAAAAAAAAAAAAAGAGGTAAATGGATTTTTAAAATTGTTCAGTGCATTTACTTTCTCATGTACAACTTCTTTAAAAATAAGAATTTTTGGACATTCATTTGTTGAGTGTCCTAATTCATCACAAATGCCACAAATTTCTTCATTTTGTACAGATTTAATTTCTTTTACTTTCTATGATTTCATGGCTTCAATCTTTCTATCCAAACTGGCGAACCTAGCATTTAGATTTTCTTCTTAACTAAGGTCATATTTTCCTTTACTAGGACTTGCAAGGTTAGATTTAATTGAATTTTCAGAAGGATTAGTATCATACCAATATTGAGAATTCTCAGCCAAATCTTACAGATATAAATATGGGCTTTCAGATTCTAAACCATGGAAATTATGAAGTAATGAAATTATACCCGGCTTAAATCTAAAATTATTAGCATTGTGTGAAAAGATAAAACATGATGGACTAGAATTTCGAGATTGTTGCAAATATTCACGCATGGTTCATAACGGTTGATTTTCATGTTCATCATGTACACTTTCATTTTCAGCCATTGTATTTAATGTGTGTGGTTGTGATTTAAATAGATCAATATATAAAGTATCAGGATTAGTTTTAATCAAACGACCAAAATTTGAATCACAATACCAATTAAACATAAATAAGTGACTTAAAATAGGGGGAAATAAAAACAGAGCTCAACCTTCTATAATAATAATAAAATATTAACAAGTAGGGGATATAAACTAGCCATCAAATATGATACAACTAGAAAATTAAAAGAGTAGGGAAAGAATATACCAGATGATGAAGTTTACTTAAAGAAAGAAAACCTCAATATATTTAATCTTCAAATCAAGTCTCCAGCAACGACGCCAAAAACTTAATGCAAAATTTGATATGTGTTACTGCAAACCCAAGTGTAGGTTGTCTCAAGTAATAAATTCTTGGGAGTCCGTGGTCAATCCACAAGGAATTGATGAAGAAAAATTCTTTGAGGTAAGGAAAGGATTTGTCACAACAATAGAGGTGATAAAATTTGTTCACAATTAAAAAGGATTTGCTTGGGTTAGGAGATCTACTGTTGGTATGTAAATTAAGGTCAACATTATTTTTTTTTATAACTCAATTAAAATTTACGCATAACAGAGGTTTCAATTGAAAAATACAACATTTAAAGTTCTTTTAAAGTTATATATGTAGTTATATTATGTTTCCTTTAATTATCCACTATTGTCAATTCTTGTAAATTGGTTCAAGCATTTATTGTGTCAATCTCTTGTCTACAACAAATCAAGATCTCCACTTTTCAAGGAGGGTTAATAAATCCAACACTTGTAAATGGGTTCAAGCATTCATTATGTCAATCTCTTGTCTACAACAAATCAAGATCTCCACTTTACAAGGAGGGTTTCTAAATTGATTAGAAATAAAATACAACACATATAATGATCACTTGATAATATATCATTCAAGCACAAGAAAGAGATTAATCTAACCTTATTTCATTACCAAAAGCTTCACCCTTTCACCTAAGCAAGATAAAAATTAGTTACTCATAAACAAGAAGAAAGAAAGAGAGAAGAAGAAGGAGATGAACATAATTTATATTTAGAACAAAAGAAAACTATAACAAGAGAAACAAATAATACAAGAACAAGATCTTGATTTCTAAACCAAGATGATTCTAATAGCAACCAACGGTGCCTTTTTTAGAGCATGAAGGGTACAAAATGACAAGGGAGTTGTTTAATGAGTGGGTGGATGAGTGAAAAATTATTGTCATGCTTGTCTCCCTACTCAACTAATTCAGTTGTTTTCACATGACTATAACTCTATCATAACGTCATCTATTAAGTAAGTGGTTTTCATGAAAGTTGAAGGGTTATGTTTCAAATTTCCAATGTCATCAGTTTCAACCTAATTTGACTCCTAAATCCCAAGATATGTCTCAATCTTTGTACAGTGTTTGGGTTCCAGTAACAGCACCTCTGTTCTGACTTTTAGGCCTAATATGACCTACTAAACATCCGAGTTAGCTCTTGTATTCTTCATGAAAGTTGTAGATTTGGGTATTAGCTTTCATTTGAGCTTAGTTTGGTGTCAATTGAACTCCTATAGCTCAAGAAATGGTCTGATGAATGTGCAGAGGTCAAGAATGTCAGGATCAGCACTCTAGTTCTACTTCAACTCCAATTTAAATTATCCAAACGTGTGATTCAGCTCTTGAGGTCTCATGAAAGTTGTAGAGAATTGCCTTAACTTTCCTACAAGACCAGAATCACATCAATCAAATATTTGTAACTTAGATTATAGCTAATTTACTAAACACTGCCAAATAGACAAATTAAAGTCAATTCATGCAATAATTCCTTTAATGATCTAATTAAGCCCAATATCATAAAATGTGACAAAACTAACTTAATTAAGTCTAATTGAACCTTAAGAACTCTAGTGAGAGGATTATTAAATGAATAAAATATATTGCTATCAATTTTCTGCATTTTGAGATACTTGTAGTATCATTTTGGACCAGTTGTTGAGAATGCTGGTTCGATTTTGACATCATGTTGTGGCCACATATTGTTTGATTAATCTAGAGAGTTATTTTCTTATTGAAATAATGTAATATGACTTATACCGTCAAAGTGGGTGAATGCTAGAATTTTTTTATGGACTAGCATAAATCGTATTATGATTTTATAAAACCTAAATTAATTGGATGTCAAAATTATTAAAGCATTTTGTTTAGCCCAAATTGTGATCACTATTGTTAATGGGCCTATTGTTGTTAAAGCACTGCTTATATGTGAGTTTTGTTTTGTGGGTCTTGTATATGGGTTTGTCATAATGGGTAGGTTTAACTCATTTTAGTTATTCTATATATACAGGAAGAGACCTCTATTCCTAGTCACTCTAGTGCATACAGTTACCCTATTGATACTGATGTGTGAGCGACTATTGTGCGATAAGAATAATACTTCTCCCTCATTGAGATTGCTTTTTAGGGTTTCAACAATGATTTCCTCATTGGCGCATTTTCAAGGTAACCCAAAAAACTCTTTATATGCATTGATATGTCATAAATATTGAGATTAATAAATCCGATAATTTTCTTTCAGAGTCTCTTTCAGCAAAGTGGGAATAAAATTTTAATTTTTTTATATTCTTGTACAACATAATCCTCTCGTCAAATCTAATCACTCTTAGTTCACAATAATGCCTAAAGGTTAGTCTTTTAGCAATATCTATTTTTATTTTATAAATGAAAGTACTTTTTCTTGATAGTAGGATATTTTTCTATTATGCTCTTTTTCTCCTTGAGGATATGCTATTTTTTTATGGTATTTTTTTCTCCTTATGTCAAGTGTCATTTCTTCTACATAAATTCTCTTTTTATGTTAATTCTATCTATTTGTTCTCCCATTCCTTATTTCTTCTCCATATTAATTACAAATTAAATCTACTTAATCAATTTCCATTTAATTCTTCTCCATATGGAAATTTACTTAATTAATTTTCTATTAATCACCCATTTATCTACTTAATCAAATTTCAAATTTCTATATATAAGATTCATCAAAGATTGACTGTAGCATGTGTCAGATAAATGCAACAACTGCAACAAATTATAAGTTGCAAAACAATTAACGATCATTATGTTCTAGTCAATCTAAAGAAGTGTTATTATTTCTTTTGTTCTTTGTTATTTTTTTAAAAACATATTATCAATTACATATATATTATGCTAAAATAGCTAGTATGAATGGCCTATTTTTAACTAGACCGAAGAGGTGAATTAGTTGAAATGTTCATAACTTAGACATCACTTAACTACAATACCAAAATATATTAGGTTAAAAATTAAGTTTGTACGCATCAAACAATTTAATAAAATATAAATTTAAAGAAACTAAAATTTATAAAAGAACACTACGCATTGCACGGACTAGTTAGTAGTTTATTGCAATACCTTAATCAAAAGAGTGTTTTGATGTATAAAAGAGGTGCAATGAAAAAGCTTAAACGTGTTAATGCCTAACCATTGGTAAGGTGGCATCTAGTTTGCAAACTTAATCTGAATTATGATCTAATTTTAGTGTGTCAGATGGGCCCAAGAGTTACAGGGTTAGGTCAAAATCAAATGCTAATTTTCTTGATTTTGGTAATTGAAGTTTTAATCTACAATTTATTACCATGTATATTTTGCTAGCCGCAGGGGTAATTTTGGAGAACACACAAGATGCTTTCCGCAAAACTCCGTCAAAGAATGAGATGAGAGATATTGCAATGAATCGATGTTTGTTTTGAGTTTCGAGAGAATGTGGCACTTCAACAAAATACACTTGAGTCTGGCTGTGTTTGCTATTGCCTTTGTGATGTTTTTTGGTATTGATTCATCACAGGGTGTGAAAGGGGTATCTAGATTGTATGTCTCAACGCCTCCTTTCCCATTGATTTATCAAAGGGTTCAAAAGGGGCATCTAGAATCGCCTCTTTCATCATACACTGTATGAATCTTTTATCTTTCAATCCAATAACTAGTCTTCTTTTTCTCCTATACATTTCATTATGGTTTTGTGCACCTTTCAATATTTTGCTTTTTCTTGGTGTTTGTACATGTAGGATGAGGGAAGACAGAAGCCAATGGCCTATAATGGAGAATTGAGTTTTGTTAATAAATCTCTGTTAAAAAGACCTAAGCAGGGAGAAAGAAAATTGGAGAAGGTTGAAGCAAGTCTTGCAAAAGCTAGAGCCTTGATAAGAGAAGCCTTATTGAGAACCAGTGACACCGTGCCTCCTGAAGATGCTGATTATGTTCCACAAGGAGACATCTACCGAAACTCCTTTGCTTTCCGTAGGTATGAACTATATCAAGAAAAAAAAAGGATTAATCTACTCATATCAAAAAGTGAAAAAAAGAAGATTTTTCAAAGTATATGAATTATTTTAGAGAATAAAGGTATAGTGTAGATAATCATTTATGAAAACTCTACAATTCAATTTTTTTAAAGAATAAAAATAAAATACAAGTATATGAATGATAATATATAAATTTGTGAGAACTCACTTATTTTTTCACATACAGTTACTTCTTGCATTTTACTTTTATTATTAAAATTTACATTGTACATTAGAAAATTAATTTCAAGCAACTCTAGATCGAATAGTTAAAGAGATTATGGCCTCATCAAAGTTCTGTTTCAGTGCCACTTGAGCAATAGTTCAGTTGGTAACCTGACTCTCCATAAAAGGTGTGAAAATCAGGTTGAAACCCCCCTCCCTTTGCTAGCAAATGACTCCTTAGCTAAAGACAATTTAAAAAAAAAAAAAAGAGAGTTCTGCTTGAGCCTGCATCAAATGCTCAACTACCTCCAGGATACCGTATCCGAGTTTTATTATTATTTTAATTGGATTCTAATATTATTTAAGAATTGAGGAATAATATGTAACCTTGTGGTGAAGGGTTAGATAATTTATAGAAAAAAATTTGGCTCTAACTCTTTTCCTCCAGTCATTCCTTTCAACTTCTTTAATCACTCTCTATGTATTTATTAATTCAATTAAGTAGAGTTAAAAATAACAAATGAACGGTGATTAAAGGAGTTGAAGGAAAAGAGTTGTAGTTAAGTTTTTGTTCTAATTTATATAATATAATAAGTTCATTCTTCATTGTCATTATTATTTAAAAAAATAATTAATATCAACGAAAATAGCTTTATTAGAAACATTCAAGTTACACTTAATTAAAATATGTTTCATTTAACATGCATAGTTATATAAGTTTGTAAACTAACATTAAAAATCTGGCGACAACATTAAAAATTTAAATCGTATAAACAAACACACACCTGTGCTGAAAAATCTGGCGGTTCAAACACTTCATAATAGACATCGTAGAAGTTAGTAATACATTCTTCTTTCCCAATTATTGAACATTGCAGAAGTCAGAAGGTGCAAAGAAACTGTCTAGTTACATGTTTACCTTAGACTTGAACAAATTCATATATTGTCTATTGGACCTAACTAAAGTGTTAAAGGTGAGATGAGGTTTGGGTGGAGGTCATAGATTCAATTATTAATAAATAAAAATAAAAATTTCTTCTAGTTTTCTGAATTTTTTTTAACTAAAATATAAATCAACCTTAATCATTCTCGAGCATCTGTTTCTAAATTTTTTTTAAAAAAAAATTAGAGATCAATTTTAGTATATGATACTTTCAGTGATAAGTAAAGTATAAAAGAGACATATATGATAATATAATAATAAAAATTTTCCCCAGTTTCATGAAAATCTAGCTAGATAAACACTTGAAAGGAGCAAAACGAGGGTAGAAATTTAGAAGCCTCTGCCAATAGTAGTTAGCTTATATAAGTAGCTTGCCTGTCATTCTTTATATTCATTTTATGAATTGCTTTTATATCATACAGGAGTTACCACTTAATGGAGAAGCTCTTTAAAATCTTCGTGTATGAAGAGGGAGAGCCCCCTCTATTTCATTATGGTCCCTGCAAGAGCATATATTCCATGGAAGGAATGTTTATCAACTTATTGGAAAGCAATACCCTGTTCCGGACTCAGAATCCAGATGAAGCTTATGTCTACTTTCTTCCCTTTAGTGTTGTGATGATCCTTGAGCACCTGTTTCACCCAGTTATTCGTGACAAGGCTGTATTGGGGCGAACTATTGGTGATTATGTTCATATCATATCCCACAAATATCCATATTGGAATAGAAGTTATGGAGCAGACCATTTCATGCTTTCCTGTCATGACTGGGTACTTATTTTCAATAAAATTTTCAAATTTCCTCCTCTAATTAAAGTGCATGGATTCATGGTTTAAAGAGTAAATTAAAGTCTACTTGGATAACCATGTATACAACCATTCAATCTTGTTCATTAGCAGTTATCAAATGTGACTACTATTTTTTCTTTCTGACAAGAAAATGGTTGTTTTGTGCCTAGGGACCAAGAGCAACATGGTATGTTAAGGAATTATATTTCATTTCAATCCGGGTATTATGCAATGCAAATATCTCTGAGCATTTCAATCCCAAGAAGGATGCATCATTTCCAGAAATCAACCTGCTAACAGGGGAGACAACAGGCCTTATTGGTGGCTATCCACCATCAAACCGAACAATTTTGGCTTTCTTTGCAGGGAATATGCATGGTAGAATTAGACCAGTACTTTTCCAGCATTGGGAGAACAAAGACAAAGATGTGCTAGTTTATGAGAAGCTCCCAGAAGGAGTTTCATACCATGAGTCAATGAAAAAGAGCAAGTACTGCATTTGTCCAAGTGGGTATGAAGTGGCAAGTCCAAGAATTGCCGAGGCAATTTATGCAGAATGTGTACCTGTGATAATATCACAACAATATGTACTTCCTTTCAGTGATGTTCTTAACTGGGATTCTTTCTCAGTTCAGATTCTAGTGAGTGAAATACCCAAGCTTAAGGAAATATTGTCGGGTATATCGGAGGACAAATACATGAGACTACAAGAGAGAGTTAAGCAAGTGCAAAGACATTTTGTGGTGAACAACCCTCCTAAGAGATATGATGTATTTCATATGATTATTCATTCGATATGGCTTAGGAGGTTGAATGTGCGTGTGAAATAAGTCATGATCTCATTGTTATTCTCTATATTCATTCTTTTGCTAATGGTGTTAATTGCTTGATTGAACTACAATTTTGGGTAGGGGTGTTCAGGGGATGATTTGGTTTGGATTTGGTGGAAAAATAATTCTAAACTGATCAAATTTAATTAGTTTGGTTTAGTTTGATTTTATATTTTGTTTTGTCAATGGAGGTTAGTTTGGTTCAGGTCATCAAGTTCATTTTTTTACAAAAAAAAAATGTTAACAAAACAAAGACAAATAACAAAAATAAACTAAACATAATGAAATGAATAAATAAACTATTAACTTGAATAAATAAAATGAATATGACAACAAAACAATTTTTATCAAAATATAAGTTATAAAAAACAATAAACTGCACATGTACAAATGGGAAAAAAAAAAGTAAGGTGCAATCCTAGCTCATAAAACAGAGGTTAAGATACAATGGCTCATTAGTTAAGTGGGTGGATTAGTATATCATGTGATCTTTTAAGGACATTCAAATGAAAAATTAAATGAGAAATTTAATTTGTGACTTAACTAAAACACACAATATAATTAATATGCATCTATAAAAAAAATAAAAACTTCATCAAGTCACTAGATCTTTGGGTTCAAAATTAAAAATCTAAGAACCGAACTAATGGAAATTGATTTTTATCAAGTTTGATCTAACGTAATCCGATTATCCAAATCAATTTAGTTGGTTTGATTGGAATTTTCATAATTTTGGATACGTAGAGAACAATAAATTCAAGTAGAGAGACAAAATATTTTGTTTCTCTCTCTATCTCTCTCTTTTTTAAAATATAAATGTCAATATTAATACTCCAAAAATATAGATAACATCATATTAGTCTTTCATTTATAAATACATCAAATTAATTCTTGAAAAAGGAAATCAACTACATTAATTATCATTAAATGACCCATTTAATATTGCTGATAAATGGTAAATCATTGTAATGTGACATATATCTTTAAGAGACGAACATATGTATTATCATAGTTATAATATGGTTTGAGTGTGGTTAGTGTTAGTTAGAATTTAGTTAGGTAAGTTTGATGATTCAACAAGGTGGTTACTAGTGCATTACTTTTATTGCCATGATTTTAACTTGCGGTTGCAGTACCAATGATGGTTGCATTTACCGCAATTGAAGACAATTATGAAAAAATATGACAGATGAAGTGTGAAGATCACCAAAACCACAATATTATGACCATAATTATCGTTGCGGACCGCAATTTAAAACCATGTTTATTTTTCTAAGCCATATGATTGGCTTAGTGTACACACTTATCACCATTCAGAAAAAATATCAATTTGTGAATTCTCTTATTTCTCCTTTCTCTATTAAGTTTTCCAACATGGTATTAGAATGATGACATCCACCATGAACCTTTTCTCTTTTCCAATGCACTATAAATTCTTTCTTTTTTTTCATTTTTCTTCATTTTCCTTTATTTTCGCTCTCCTACATTTGTTGAAAATCTAATACACTATCATTTCTTTATGGTGGAGTCTCCCAAGCAACAAGTATGTTTTAGGGGCATGATGCAACGATTGACACGTGAATAAGTGCGCGAAGTAGTATTGATACTTCAAAATGATCGTTGTACTGGTATCTGATACATAATATATCAGATATTTCGATACTTTTAAATACTTTTCGTCAATATATCTTTCAATCATTTTTTGAATTTTTACCGTATATCTATGTCGTATCCTATCTGTGTCCCATATTTGCATCTGTGCTTCCTAGGCGACAAGTGTTACATGGTGCGAGGCCCACTTTTTTTTTCAACCTATTATTGTCTTTCTTTGTCTAATGTCATTTTGACCCATTAACAATATTTGTATTAGCAAATAAACTCCAAATTTTATATTAAACTATCCAAATATGAGTTATTTAGGGTTATGGTTAAGGTTTATTCTATTTTATTCAAACTTCTCTCTTGTATTGTCCTTTTTATTTTTATATTTTGGTCTTTGACCAATTGTTCATGCAATTTTAGGCCGATGATGGTGGTTAGATAAAGCCCACTCTAAAATGGTGACTCCAACATTCGAATCCTTTACATTGCAAATAAAATTCGCCTAGAGTCGTAGTCAACTTCCACTACGACCAACCACTATTAGGTATTGTCCTTTTTATTTCATTTAGCTAATAAATTATTTAATTTTAATATTTAATATTCTATTATCATTTAAATATTTTATTATAATTTAACAAATTATTTTTTATTTTTAAGTTTGTCATTATTTTATTACTGAATTTAAATAATATTTAATAAATTATTTAATTTAAAAACTTTTTATTTAAAATTTTAAATAAAATTTGTCTCTCCGTATAAGATAATAAAAGGGCAATACGAGTGTGATAACACTTTTATTATTATTATTGAAGCACTGTAAAATTAGTTTTTTTTTATGAATTTTAATTAACTTTTTAGACACTGGGCATATTTATTTGTATTTTTTAAATTTTAAAATAATGAAAAACATGTGATACTCTCTGATTTTGCCTCTGAAATTTTTTGTGCATGATTACAAACAAAATAAAAGGCCATAAATATAAAAAACAGGAAGGTAAATTATAGATATAACAAAAATATGAAATTTTATTAAGAAATTGTATTTTCTTTATTTATAAATACAATATAATAGATATAAATGATAATTTAAGAAGATATTTTAAATATAGAACTCATATTCCTTAATTTTGTTTATATTGAGTAAAAAAGTATATATTTTTTAATAATATAATAAAAATTATATTTTTGTATTATTTAATTTTGTTGAACAAGCGTGATGTCTTGTGATTAAATTTTGATAGGGCCCTTATTTTAAACTAAAACTAAAATGCCATGTGTATTTTTTATTTTAAAATTATAAGAATAAAATAATCATTATAATTTTATTCACATTTATATTATAATTAAAAAATAGATAAATTTCATGAACATATATGAAATTTATAAATAATTAAAATGTTAATTAATATTACATTGTAAGACACTAATCATGAATGTACATTGCGCCCTTGCTTAAGCATGTGTTATACTATTAGACACTAATCATGAACATTGACTGCTTAAGCTAAGTTATACTATTAGACACTAATAATAAATATTGTACATTGCGCCCTTGCTTAAGCATGTATTATACTATTAGATACTAATCATGAATATTAAGTCAGTGCTTAAGTTAAGTTATACTATTAGACGCTAATAGTAAATATTGGACCTTTGTTTAAGTCAATATTATACTATTAGACATTAATCATAAACATTAGACACTAATCATGAATATTGGGCCCTTACTTAAGCATAAATTATACTATTAGACACTAATCATGAATCTAGGGCTCTTGCTTAAGTTAAGATTATACTATTAGACACTAGTCATTAAAATTATGTCCTTACTGAAGCATGAATTATACTATTAGACACTAATCATAAATCTAGGACTCTTGCTTAAGCTATGATTATACTATTGCACACTAATCATTAACATTGCATCCTTGCTTAAACATGAATTGTACTATTAGACACTAATCATGAATCTAGGACTCTTACTTAAGTTAAGATTATATTATTAAATACTAATTATTAACATTGTGTCCTTTCTTAAGCATGAATTATATTATTGGACACTAATCATGAGCATTGAGCCTCTGCTTAAGTTAAGATTATACTATTAGACACTAATCTTGAATATTGGACCATTACTTAAATATGAATTATATTATTAGACACTAATCATGAACACTGAGTCTTTGTTTAATCTAAGATTATACTATTAAACAATAATCATGAACATTGAGCTCTTACTTAAGCATAGACTATACAACTAAACACTAATAATGAACATTAGACTCTTTCTTAAGCTAAGATTATATTATTAAGCATTAATCATGAATATTGGACCCTTATTTAAGTATGAGTTATATTATTAGACACTGATTATGAACATTTAACTCCTGCTTAAATTAATATTATACTGTTAGACAATAATTATGAACATTTTTTCAATTAAGTGTGAGTTATACCATTAGATACTAATCTTAAACATTGGACACTTGCTTAAGTTAAGCTTGTACTATTAGATACTAAATTGGGTCTTTATTTAAGTTAAAGTTGTACTATTAGACACTAATAATAAATATTAGGTCATTGTTTAAGCAAATGGTAATCATGAACATTGGGCACTTAGTTAAATTAAGGATTCAATATTAGTGATTAATATCTAAAAGTATAATTCATACTAAAATAAGGATTCAATATTTATAATTAATGTCAAATAATATAATATTAACTTAAATAAGTACTCAATATTCATTATTAGCTACGGGTACGCGTGCAAGTCGGTTATCCATTCAAGTTACATCTGATCCTTGATCAGAAACATCACGGGTCTTACCCCCTCGTATATCAATTCTATGGCATGGTTTTACTAGATAGAATCTTGAGCTTAATGGGTCTCAAGTGTCATTACACCTCAACTTTTTAAAATCAAGTTTTCTTTTTAGTGAAAAAAGGCCATAGAATGATTCCATTCTCAGTATTTCTACTTCCATATGGCTAAATAGTAGATTGGTAAAGTAATCATGATATTTTCATCACGAATAATATATATATTTTTTTTTACACATCATCTAATATTATTTATTATATTTATTTTTTTATTTTTTCTTAATTATGTATCATTAAAAATAATATATATAATACTTACATCTCTAAAATAAGTGTATAATCATCTTTTTCCTTGATAAAATCCTTACTCTATTTCTTCTCTTTGGTGTGGAATAACAGCCTTCCCACGCCCCATGCTTATTTGTCAAAAAATTCGAAATATGAATATATTATTAATTATTAATTTTTTTTATTTCTATTTCATGCATGCATGCGTGAAGAAGTCGCTGTCACTACGTATCTGTTCGCCTGCCATGATATTAATTAATTTAATTTAATTAATTAATTAATTATTAATATCTAATAATATAATCTTACTGTAAACAAGATTTCAATACTCACGATTAGTGTTTAATAATATAATATTTGTTTAAATAAGAGTTTCATATTTATGATTTGTGTTTAATAATATAATTCATGCTTAAGTTAGAGTTAAATGTTCATTATTAATGTTTAATAGTATAATCCATGCTTAAATAAGAGTTCATTGTTCAATATTAATATCTAATAGTATAATCTTAACTTAAGTTGGGTTTAACGTTCATGATTATTGTCCAATAGTATAATTCATGCTTAAACAAGAGTTTATTATTCATAATTAGTATCTAATAGTATAATTCATATTTAAGTAAGTGTCTAACAGTATCTTAGCTTAGGCAAGGGTCCTATATACATGATTAGTGTCTAATAATCTAATTCATACTTTAATAAGGACTTAATATTTATGATTAGTGTTTAATAATATAATTTTAACTTAAGCGGTACTTAATGTTCATTATTACTGTCTAACAATACAACACATTCTTAAGCAATAGTCTAATGTTTATGATTAGTATCTAATAATATAATTTTAATTAATTATTTAAAAATTTCTTATATATTCATGTAATTTATCTATATTGTCCTTTTTATTATATTCCTTTATCTTTTAATTTTACTATAAGCATAAATATAATTATAATAATTATTTTAGTTCTTTTATTAATACAGAATAAAAAATATGAATGACATTTTAGTTGGAGTTTAAACTAATGACTCCAATAAAATAATACAATCACAAGGCACCACTTAACACATATGTTCAACAAAATTAAATAATTCAAAAATACAAACTTTGTTATTTTATGTAAACAAAATTAAGGAATATGAGTTCTATATTTAAAATATCCATTTAAATTATTATTTATATGTATTATATTTTATTTTTAAATCAAGAAAATGTAATTTCTTTATGAAATTACATATTTTTGTAATATCTGTAATTTGTCTTCCTCTTTTTATGTTTATGCCATTATATTTAGAGCTGACAAAACGGGTTCAACCCGTTGGGTTAATCCGCTAATCCGTCATTTTTTTACGGGTTGGGTTCAAAAATTGAATTTATATTTTTTTTTCAACCCGCATAACTCATCCCGCTTAACCCGTGGGTTAAGCGGGCGGGAGAAGGCGGATTGGCCCAAATGAGTTGACTTTTTTTTTTAAAAAAAATGATAAGTAATATTATAAATGAAAAATTTTTGATGTTATATAATTTATGTTTGAATATTTAATTAGACTATTTTAAAAATTATATTTTAGATATGTGATTTATAATTTTTTACCATTATTTTTTTTATTGTATTTATTAATTTTTTATATAATTTTTTTTTATTTTTTAGGGAGTTAAGTCGGTTGATTCGCCAACTCATCTACTTTTTCTCATTTTATCTTTTATCATTTAATTCGTCAACCCGCCAACCCGCCTTAAAGCAGAATGAATTGACTCTTCCAACCCATTTCTTAAAACAGGTCAACCCACCCCGCTCCGCATTTTAACGGGTTAAGGCGGGTCGGGATGGGTTGAGGCGGATTGACCTATTTTACCAGCTCTAATTATATTTTGATTGTAATTATGCACAAAAAATGTCAGAGGTAAAAGCGGAGACTATCACATGTTTTTAATCATTTAAAAATAAATATTCGTAGTATCTAAAAAATTAATTAAAATTCACGAAAAAAATTCGGTCGCGCTATTTGTCCAACCAAAAGACTCCAACTTTTGTCCATCGTATGTCACGTGTCATCATTTGAAATTTGAAATATGAAACTGTTCACGTTAAGAATAAGTGGTTAATACGTTATGAATAAGTGATTAATCAAGTATAAGTTTCGGTTAATACATTGAAATAAGTAAGTGCTTAATACGTTAAGAATAAGTGGTTAATCAGTATAAATTTTTGGTTAATACCTTCAAAATAAGTGGTTAATCTATATCAGTTTCTGGTGAATCTGAGAAAGAGTTCCTAATAATGAATAAGTGGTTAATACGTTAGGAATAAGTGGTTAATCAAGTATTTTGGTAAATCCAAGAAAGAGTTCTCAATAATGAGTAAATGGTTATACGTTAAGAATAAGTGGTTAATCAATATTAGTTTGGTGAATTCAAGAAGTAGGAAATGAAGCGAGAAATTAAATGGTTAATACGTTAAAAATAAGTGGTTAATCAGAGGTGAATCCCAAAAGCGGGAAATGAAAAGCGAGAAATTAAATGGTTGTACGTTAGGAATAAGTGGTTAATCATTTGGTGAATCAAGAAACGGGAAATGAAAAGCTTAAAATGAAATATTCGTAGTATCTAAAAAAGTCAACAAACATACGTCGGAAGATAAAATGGTGAAAGTTGAAAAGTATTTTGGTTGGACGAGAAACGT
Organism: Ormosia semicastrata; assembly: GCA_029884595.1. Classification (NCBI taxonomy): domain Eukaryota; kingdom Viridiplantae; phylum Streptophyta; class Magnoliopsida; order Fabales; family Fabaceae; genus Ormosia; species Ormosia semicastrata. Next base: position 33,113,144 of record JAQQTO010000042.1, read on the forward strand.
TTTCCAAAAAAATTTATGGTGTGTCAATTATAATGGAAAAAATGCAATTAAAAAATATTTTTTCATGATGCTTCACGCGCTCCCACACACATGGGTTGTGACCGAGCTTAGCGGAGGAAGTCATCTTCCTCACCCAAATGCTAAAATCTGGGTCACGCGACCTTGTTTTGGGAAGAATGAGTTGCATGTGATTTCTCCCTCATTTATCCATGGGTTTAGGTGATTTTGGTGTCTATAGATTCAGTAGAATGAAATCTACAAAACTCCTAACATAATCTGCATAGTCGTTCCATGAAATTATGGGTTGTTCGAACACAACCGAAGCGCACTGGCGAGGTTTCCTTGAGATTTCTCACTGGTTTCTCAATCATATTCTTCGATTCTTATGTCTCTCGAATTAGAAAGTCATGATTTACTAAATCCCTCTAGACAATTCCCTCATGTATTAATTATGACTTTTGTTTTGCTGGTTCAGTTTTCTTGAAGGAATTGGTGTTATAAGTCAAATGTTAAGAGGATGCAAAGGTTGAGAAGGACAACTTAGAAAACGAGCCAAAAAGTGTTTTAAAAAAACTCATCCACAAATTTGGTTTTCCACCATGGTTGCCGATGGTGAAAGCTTGCCATTTTCCAGTCAAGTTTTCATGGCAAATATATTCCCAATGTGTTCAGAAACATATACAAAATTAAAACCCATGCAATAAACCTAGTTTACAACCACAAATCTTGTAATATGGCTTTAAACCCACTTATGTCTTGATTTATTTGTGAGCGAAGATAAGGAATTAAATTGAAAAGGATGTAGGAGAGAGTTCAAAAAATTAATGTCCTACGAGGGGTCAAATGTAAAATTGAAAAGTTAACCTGTTACATAAGTAATCAATCATTATTTTGAATTATTAGATCAACTCTCCAACTAAGATTCATCCACCTAGACAGTGGGCGTCATGCCACTTGTCGCATTAGAGACTTGGCCTTTCTTTATTCATACATGTAACCGTTAGAAAACTTCGGTTTTTTTTTATCAAATTGTCACTGATGATAAAACTTATTTATTAAAATATTATTTTTTTAAAATTATTTATCAAATTATTACTTTTTAATTATTTATTAAAATATTATTCTTTTAAAATTATATATCAAATTATCACTCTTTTGTCTAACGTGTCATTTTTTAATAATTTCTGATTCACGCAAAATGACGTATTTGTAAAGGATACGCCAAGAAGTTTGGCGCAATAAGGGCAATTATGTCATTTGACTTGGAACAATTTATCCAAACGCAGATCGCTCCTTTTACGTAGAAAACGTCATCCTAAAGATACTGAAGACTCCATTATTTATAGGTCAAGTATTTGCTTTTGTTACGTAACGTAGTCGATGTGGGACTTTGGTGTTAGCAAGACAAAGCAACTAAGTAATACAATAAGATACCTTTATTCGATGTGAGACTTTAGTATTGGCAAGACAAAGCAACTAAGTGTGTGTTTGGTTTGCAGTTGGTAAACTTAAGTTTAGTTGAAAGTGTGTTTGTAAATTTTAGTTTAGTTAAAAGTAAGTTTGTAGTAACATGATTTATGTTTGGGAACTTTTGTCTCAAAAGTGAATTTGATAAAATGAATGATGTTTGGATGAAAGATTAAAATCACTTTTGAAATAAGATTGAAAGAGAAAATGTCTTCCAACGGACTTTTGCCCAATGAAAAAGTAAGAAATTCTTGCTTTCACTCCAACGTACTTTTGAAAGTATTTTTGGTTGAACTCAACTGAAAAGAAAATTTGTTAAACATGATTTCACGCCCTTCAAGAATTTTAAAAGTGTGTTTGGATTTGCTAACTGTAATCCAAACACATACTAAGTAAGACAATAATGTATTTTTATTCGATATGGGACTTCAGTAAAAAGGCTAAAACTCATGAGTGCAATAGCTGAAAAGTAAATAGAGTAGTAAAGATACTATGATTGCTACGTAACAAGGTAAAAACTAGAATTGAAATTTGGTAGTGAAGTAAATGAAAAGCTATGCTAATGAAGGAAGAAACTCAATGCTTTTGACTTTTCAGCTTTCCATAGAAATACAAATATGTTCCACTTTCTCTCACTGTTCAACATTATCCTAAATTGCTTGAGTTTAATTATATTATTTTCTTTCTCTAAAACGAAACTATTTAATCCTCCAGAATCATGGCTGGCATTTTTCTAATAGAGTTAGTACCATAAAATGGTCATTCTGCTCTAGGCATATGTTATCATATTGCCATGTGACTATGTCATATACAGGTATACTGAGCAAAAGATTCTGGATCGGTTGGCATTGACTTGCTTTCAAATATTATTTGTCATGGTTATTTGAATTAAAGGCAAGATAAATTACTATTGCTATTGCTTACACTAATACATTTGGATTATCTGGCAACACACAGCATAAAGTACTAAACATGGTATTTCATTCACTTCATGCATTGACACCAAATAGAGTCAGGATAGGTGGTAAAACACCAAAGCACCATGAAATACTCAAAGAGAGCTAAATGTATTTTGTTCAACCAACTTAAGAAATCAACAGCAAATCCTCTGGTCAGGGTGCCTAAAACTCAATAATTTAATACAAATGACATGGGCTTTCCACCTCCTATATAGTGTATATATATCCTTGTTCATAGTTGAAGAGAAAAAGAGAAAAGCAATGAGATCGTTCTGAGTTTTGTAGTAACTGTCATCTTGCTACGTACTCCACCTCCTATATAATTTTATGATTCATTACCAACGAAAATTCTGGTTTTTACCTTGTTACATAGCAACTATAGCATCTTTACTACTTCATTTATTTTTCAGCTATTGCACTCATGAGTTTTAATTCTTTTACTGAAATCCCACATCGAATAAAGATACATTATTATTTTACTTAGTTGCTTTGTCTTGCCAACACTAAAGTCCTACATTGAACAAATGTATCTTGTTGTCTTACGTAGTTGTTTTGCCTTACCTATACCAAAGTCCCACATCGACTACGTTACGTAACAGAAACAAACACTTGGCCTATAAATAATTGAGTCTTTAGTGTCTTTAGGGTAATGTTTTCTACGTAAAAGGGGCGATCTGCGTTTGAATAAATTACTCTAAGTCAAATGGCATAATTGTCCTTATTGCACAAGCTTCTTAGCGTATCCTTTATAAATACGTCATCCTAAGTGGCGTATCCACATAGGATACGCTAAGCGTGTTGGCGTATCCTATGTGGATGCGCCATCCTCTTTGGTACATCTTACATGGATCAGAAATTATTAAAAAATATCATGTTGGATAAAAGGGTGATAATTTGGTATATAATTTTAAAAGAGTGACATTTTGATAAATAATTTAAAAAAATGATATTTTGATAAATAATTTTACCAACAGTGACAATTTAGTAAAAAAACCAAAAACTTTCTCTCAACCTTTTCTCATTAAGAGAATCAAGTATAAGCGTCTTTGCTCAATCATAATTCAATCTCATTTTTTTAATAATATTTTTATCATTAATAATATATATAATTTTTTTTTACATTTTTTAATATTACTTATTATATTTTTTTATTAAATTTGACACTTTTAAAAAAATATTAATAATACATATACTTTTAAAAAAATATATAATATTTTTTTCTTTTTTAATGCTTATTTTCGGGGTTCACTTTGACTTTTTAGCCACACATTTGTAGCTTGTGTAGGAAAAATCAAAATGGTAATGTTTTTTCTACGATTAAAATATATATATTATATTTATATCATAAATTTATATGAAAAAATATTAAATTAGATTATATATTATTGTAATTTTTTTTATAAGATACAAAATAAATTTATATATGAGTTAAATAAAAATTAAAATATTTTAATTGGAAGAATAATCGAAAATCAAAAAGAAAGTGAAGAGGCGTCAACAATAAGAAACAAGGTGTCAGAGATACAAAAAAGGTAATTAACCGGTTACGAATTCGCTAAAATACCCTTCACTTATTGCAAACAAGTCAATGTGCATTTTATGGGATTTTTTTTATCAAAACAGTAAATTTTATAAAATATTTATTAAATTAAGATAATTTTAAAATAATTTATTAGTTTAGAGTCTTTTTTACTATATTAGAAAGGAATTTTATATTTTATTTTATTTTTTACCACATCATATAAAGAGTAATATTAAGTTGAGAATATATTAATAAAAAAGTAAAAGAACAAAGTCAAATTTTTATTTATAAATTGTGTTAATCAAGTTTAAAAGATTCAAGTTTAATAATATTTTAATAAAAAAATAAAAGAACAACTTGAAGTTATTTTTTCACATAAAATAATACGTGACTATATGTAGTCCATTAGTTCCACCAAACTCTTCCTTTTAAGTGAAGTTGGTCCTTTCCTTCCCCCACATACTTATTTTTACTCTTTTATTTTTACTCTATCCTTTTTATTGTTACACTTTTATTCTATTATTTTTTTTAATCTCTCACCTTTCACCTACCTTATTAGTTGAACATGGACTCGGACATGAGCTCATGAAGCATGAAGCATTCATTTGATTGAATTTGGAGAGTTAAGTAAATGTTTTATATTAGATTTTAAAATATATATTTTTAATTTAGGTTATTTAAGAAATTAGATAAAAGTATTTTTAATAATAAATAAATTAAGGATCCAAATTTAATATAGATGAATTGTTAGGATTAGGGATGCTCATGAGTCGGGTTTAACTTGACCCAATTATGACCCAAAATTATAATTTATTATTAATTTTCATAAAATTATAACTTTCAATATATTATGTAACATCAGACAGGATTGAGGCAACCCGAAACATGACTTGAACCCAACCCAAAAAAAAGACATCAGCTTAATTTCAAAAACCCAATTCGACCAAATTAGCTTTGGGCTAAGTTATTGGGTTAGGCCATGAGCACTCTTAGTAATGATTAACTCATTGTTAGTGAGTTCACAACATCTTAATGGATGGGTCGATTGAAATAATAATTAAAGTTTAGAGATTAATTGTGACAACTTTAAGGTTTACCGTGGCTATCTGTAAAGAAATTAAAGTTAGGGTGACTTAGTGCACTTTTTCTTTTTTATTAATCTGAATTGTTTGTAATTCTTATCAATTAATTAACTTATCTATTGCATTATATGTATATGTTTGTAATATTGTTATTTATTAGTTTATTGTTAAATAATATGAAAACAAAATTTGTGCAAGGTTAGAATAATTATTAAATATTAATTAATTTTTGCAACATTGTATTCATATTATTAAATAATTTATTGAATAAATTTTTTTGCAACGTTAGAAAAAATAATTTTATACTATTATATAATAATGTGTTGAGACATTATTTAATGAGTTTGACAAAGTAAAAATTTATATACATTGTCAATTTCATTAGATAATGTAACAACATATCATTAAAAAGAATTGTTATTGCTGTATGTAGAAAACTTTATCATGCTTTATGAGTTCATACCCGAGTTCATGTTCAACTAATAAGGTATGTGAAAGGTGAGAGATAAAAAAAATTAACATAATGAAAATGTAACAATGAAAAGGGTAGAGTGAAAATAAAAGAGTAAAAATGAGTATGTGAGGAAGGAGGGGACCAGCGTAGCTTAAAAAGGACATGTTGCCATGTGTCACTTTATATGGAAAGAACAACTCCAAGTTCCTCTTGAATTGCTATTTCACTTTTTTATTAAAATATTATTAAACTTGATTCTTCTGAACTTGATTGGCACAATTTGGAAAGAATAACTTGATCTTACTCTTTCATTTTTTTATTAAAATATTATTAAACTTGATTCTTCTTTTAACTGAAAGTACGGTAGCAGCTTTATGCAAAGAGCAACTTCAAGTTTCTCTTTACAAGATGTGGTAAAAAATAAAACAAAATATGGGGTTCCCTGCCAGTATGGCAAAAGGACCTCAAATTGGTATATAGTTTTAAAATGATCCCAATTTAATAAATAATTTGTAAAATTGTACTACTTTGATAAAAAAAGCTTGCATATTTATGTGCTGGTCCTAAGTTTTTTTAAATTAAATATTATATGAGTTACTAATTAAGGTTTTATAAGATATTGTGTTTTAAGCTATTAGGATTAGATTAGTGATGAGAGGTTTAGATAATTTGTATGAGATTATAGATTTAAATTTCATTGTCATCATTTGTACAAAAGAAAAAAATGATATTATGTTTTACTTAAAAATAATCATCTTACTTTGACAAATATTTTAAATTCAAATAATTTTTCTGTGCATTTTACACTAATAATATGAATATAGCTCTTCTAAAGTGAAATTATATTTAAAGTAAGCATGTAAGGATGTATATACCCTTAATTTAATAGATTGCATCATAATATTTACCCACTAAATAATTTAAGAGTAGATATACTCATACTTTTCACTTTAGATATAATCTTACTTTGGATTAATTTTTTTCCAAATAATATATTGTTATTTTTAAATGAATTATTAAATTTTATTATAATTAGAATATAAATTTATATTAATATTTAAAATTATTATTGGTTATGTTAAGTAATTAAATGTGATAACAATTACTCACATAGAGTGATTCAAGTAGTAAGTGAATTTGAACTCAATGGTTAAGAGGTATTTGCAATGTCAATGATTTGAATATAAATATTTTAAATTCAAATATTTTCTTACCTGTGACCCCTACACTAAATAATATATATTTTTAATTAATTGTTAAAATTTATTATAATTAGCGTATAATTTTATATTAATATTTAAAATTATTTGTTCATTTTAGGAATTAAATGTGATAGTAGTTACTATGAAAGAGTGACTCAAGCGATAATCGATTTTAAACTAAGTAGTTAAGTGACCCTTGCAATATCAAGGATTTGAGTTCATAGGAAAGCACATGTTCACAAAGGTAGCTTTAGTGTCCTAAGATAGGATTAGTGTCACACGTGAAAAAGTAAAAACAAAAACCTTATAAGACAAAATAAAATTGTGACAGTGGTTGATTTACTTAAAACCAATGTTTTAAAAACTAAACTGGAGATTGAACAAGCAATGTCTTCAGGTTATAGTTCAATTGATTCAATCAGTTAAATTTATGATTGAACCGTAATTGAACTGAAAAGTGCATGAGCCAGAGATATGACCAGTTCATAATTCAACTAGTTCAATCGACCGATTCGGTCCAATTTTTAAAATAATGCTTAAAACACAAAAGTGGTTCATTTAAACATTGAACAAACTAGTTATTATATCCTTTTAGATTTTGTATACATAATTATGAGTTTAGGATTTAGGGTTGTATAACCAAGATTTTTAAATTCGTGTGATGAATTAGGAAAATATTATATTATTATTTATTATTTTTAATAAATTATTATGCTGTTATGATTTGAGTATAATTTTACATTAATATTTAAAATTATTTTTTATTTATTATAAATTATATGAGAGATGATTCACTTCATGAATCGTCCATATGAACAATCACCTATATTAAATGTCTTTACTTAGATTAATTTATAATCTTTCTCAACATTAATTCTTAAAACAATAATAGATTATAATTTTTCTTTTTGTCATAATTAATTAATTAATTAATGAGTTATTATTCTTCTATATATCTCAAATAAAATTATAAATTAATTTTATTAGATTATATTACTTGATTAATGTATATCTCAAATGCATTAGGATGAAGAGGGAAATGTTTTGGTTATAGAAGAAGACATAAAGAAAAGGTGGAAGAGTTATTTTCACAAACTATTTAATGAAAGACAAGCAACATTAATGGACTCATATATTTTAAACACTAGAAAGGAAGACCAAAATTATACCTTCTATCGTAGGATCTAAAAGTTTGAGGTAAAAGAAGCTTTAAAGAAGATAGACAATGGTAAAACGGTTGGACTATATATATATATATATATTGAAGTTTGGAAATGTTTAGGGGAGGAAGGTAAATCTAGCTCATAAAATTGTTTAATGAGATAACAAGGTCGAAGAAAATGCATGATGAAAGGAGGAGAAACACTTCGATTCCTATGTATAAGAACAAGGGAGATATACAAGATTGTGCTAACTATAGAGGGATTTAGCTCATGAGCCAAACTATGAAACTATGTGAAAAGGTAATTGAATGGAGATTAAAACAAGAGACTAACATTTCAAAAAACCAATTCAACTTTATGCTAGGTAGGTCAACCATGGAAGCAATATATATTCTAAGAAGATTGAGGGAAAGGTATCAGAGGAAGCAAAAGGATTTACACATGGTTTTCATTGATTTGAAGCAGGCCTATGATAGGGTACCAAGAGAAGTCCTATGGAAAGCTTTGGAGAAGAAATGTACTCGTATCACTTATACTCGAGCAATCAAAGATATGTATGATGTGGTTAAGACTAGTGTGTGAACACATGGTAGGGTCACAAAAAGATTTCCTTATAATCATAGGATTACACTAAGGGTCAACTTTGAGCCCTTAACTTTTCACCTTAGTTTTGGATGTGTTTACTGAGCATATCCAAGAGCCAGTGTCATACTGCATGTTTTTTTTTTGTAGATAATATAGTCCTAGTAAGAGAATCAAGAGAAGGAATAAATGATAAGTTAAAGTTGTGGAGACAAGCTTTTAAAAGCACATGACTTCTGATTAAGTAGAAGTAAAACGAAATATATGGAATGTAAGTTCAAAAAGAAACATGCTAATACTAGCTTAGAGGTTAAAGTTGGAGATCACACCATCTCATAAGTCACATGATTTAGGTATCTTGGATTTATCATGCAAAATGATAGAGAAATAGAGGGAACCATAAGATCTAACCAGGGGGAATGAAATGGAGAAGTGCTTTGAGGGTTATTTGTGATTGAAAGGTTCCTCTAAAGCTAAAATAAAATTTTTACTGCATAACTATAAGACTCGCGATACTTTATGATACTAATTGTTAGGCAGTAAAGAGCCAAAAGAGTATAAGCTCAGTGTTGCAGATACGACGATGTTCCATTAGATGAGTGGACATGCACGACAAGATAAGATTATGGATGAATGCATTAGAAAAAAGGAAGGGGTGACACCTATTGATGAAAAGATTGATAGAATATCACCTTTGGTGGTTTGGCCATGTGAGGAGAAGACCATTAGAAGCTCTAATAAGAAAAGTAGATCAAATAGAAGATAACCCAATAGTTAGAAGTAGAGGGAGACCAAGAAAAATCATAGTGAAAACCATTGAAAATGACTTAGAACTAAACAGACCTTGGGAGGACATGATTTATGATAAAATACAATGACATCGTTTAATCTATGTAATGACCCCACCTAGTAGAAAAAAAACTTTGATTGTTGTTGTTGTATATTACTTGTTAATTCATATTTATACTTCAAAAAACAAGATAAGACAAGATTATAAAAATAAGAATAAGAAAACAAAATTCAAATAAGATCTGCACCTTATTAGCACATGTAGAATATTAAAGATGGATAGATGAGAATTTAACTATATATCTATCTTTAATTTGGAATTCAATCATAAATTGATTCTCAAATTAATCCATTATCCTTGATTAATTATATTTTTAAGATTTTTATAGTATTATCCTTGATCAGTTATATTTAACTTGATTTTTGGGGTCTTATATTGTTTTGTTAGAAACTTGAGTTTAATAACAAGGAATAAGAAATAAAGTAGGATAGTGCCAATAAAAATATTCCTATAAATTTAGGATTTAATTAGGGTTGAGATATTCAAGAAATAAAATAGAAAATAAAAAAATTTGAGAGTATATATATATATATATATATATATATATATATATATATATATATATATATATATATATATATATATATATATATATTTAGGATCTTACTCGGTGAGAGGAGTGTTTATTGTGAGAGGTGAGATGAGTGAATCTTGACCATTGAATCTTTCATGAATGGTCAAGATTAGAATATAAATATATGTGACTTTTTTAAGTGGTCACATGACCTTCAAGTAACTTTTAATCTTGACCATCCATGTATGGTTGTATGGTCAAGATTTACTCCTCTTACCATCTCACAATAAAAACTCCTCTCACTAGATATGTTCCGTATATATTTATATATATATATATATATATTTATATATATATATATATATATATATATATATATATATATATAAGACATATTTAGTGAAAGGATTTTTTTATTGTAAGAGGGTGAGACGAGTAAATTTTGACTATACAACCATACATGGATGGTCAAGATTAAAGTTACTTAAATGTTATGTAACTATTTAAAAAAGTCACATGCATTTGTGTTCTAATCTTGACCATTCATGTAAGATTCAATGGTCAAGATTCACTTCTCTTACCTCTTACAATAAACACTCCTCTTACTAGATACACTTCTTATATATACATATCAAGTGAGAACACATTGTTATTGTGAGAGATGAGATGATGCAATACCAACCATTAGATGAAAACTGATGGTTCAGATTAAATCTCAATAAAAAGGTAATGTGAAATCATATCAACACTAACCACACTCCTACCTCTTTCTTTCTCTCCCTCCTTTTCACTTTGACTTTTTGTTTTGCTTCTCTCTTTTCTTCACATAATCACTGATGCATTAACCATTGCACCTAGTATGTGAAAAGTTTTGAATTTAATTTGTTGAAGCAAAAAGCTTGAGAAGTAAAATGGGGTTTTGAAACAGAATTTAAAAAAATACTATACATAGGTGGTGCCAGGAATTATTCTAAAAGAAAAAAGGTAGACTAAAGCTTTTGAGACTTCATGAGATATTGTATATTGAGAAGCCCATGTGAAATCTAAAATGCAAGCTAAACTCCAATTTGCTAGTGACAAATTCTGTAACTTTTTTGGTCTCTGTTTGGCCTTCCAATTGGCTCTTAGCTTAAGCTTTTCATGCTAAATATAGCTCTGAGTGATATCCTAACATTCCTATAACTTCTATGCCCATCGAGTTGATGCAAAAAACACAAAATTTCTTAATGTTACAAGAAAATGTTGTGGCTCCCAAAAGAAGAGAATTTTCTATTAAACATTCAAATCCAAAGTCTAGCACATAGAATTTTTGAATTTTACAAGAAAATTCGGTCCTCAATGCTTGCTTTAAGATCAAGGAGAGATAAGTCAGACTGTCTATAATGAAAACTTGAAGGTGCGAAGCAGGCACCTATGCCAACCCAAGCCTGATGCCATAGAAAAGTAGGAACATCTAGTAGAAGCTACCAATGGTGTAGGCGACACAAGACTCATCAATGCCGTGATTGCAAAGAGTGGAGTTGAGGAAGTAACGCTGATGGTGAGCCCGAGCAGTAGCATGACATTGGCAGTGATGCAACTCTTCGATGGCGTTGCGGAGGTGCTTTCTTGCCACACCAGGGAGACGCTCTATGTTGGACTTGTGTTTGGAATTCTGCAAGTGCACGGGTCGACAAGTAATATATGAGAGTTAAAGTATCGTGTCCCAAGGGATTGACAATTAGAGGGTGCTAAAACTTAACCAATTTCTACAAAATCTTATCCAAGCAATCGAAATGTGAGAGTGATTTGCAATTAAAATAACAACTTAAAATAAATAAAACAAGAATGCACTAAACACCAAATCCACAAGAGAAAGATGAGAATGATTAAGGCGTAGGGGTCCCTATTTACTTACTACTTCAATGAGTATTTGCAATTCACAAGCACCTATCAATGAATTGATTTTATTAGCTAAAAATAAGTAATAGATAAAAGCCTATATCTAGGACAATTACCCATGTGAGACCTAGTTAATCCACTATGTGTCCATGTGAGTTAGCATAAGAACCACTCATTGAGACCAATTATCAAATACCTGCTATGCATGACTAATGGGTATGTGTCCATCCCATTAGCTAATCGACACACTCAACCCAATAGAATGTAATTGAACATGCATCAACCATACCATATTCACATTCACAAATCCCTATGTCTAGTTCATTTGGAACACCAAGATCATGCAATTGATGGCCAAACAATAGCAAGCATTAAGCATAGGTATAGAAGAACAAAACCAATTTCATTGATAGAAACTCAATGAATCACAAGATATTCAAATCCATAGCAAGATCCTAGAGAGCCTCTATATTAGAGTTTAGTTACACATCATGGAAGAAGAGAAAACATATGAAATCATAAAACCCATCAAATTACAAATCAAGAGAGAAAAGGGGAAGAATGAACAAAAAATTGGAGAGAATCCAAGCTTGATCTTCCTCCCTTGATCTTGATTCTTCACTTAAATCACCTCTATTCTGAGTGGTTTTCTCCCCTTCTCACTTCTCTAGGAATTTTCTTCTTAGTGAAAAAAAAAATAGAACTCCTCAAAATGCTCTAAAAAATCAGATAAAAAGGGCTAAATTCGTGGACCAAGGCTTTTCCCACACCTAGGCACAACTGTTTCATGCCTAGGCGTGATAATGAAACACGTGCTGTCAACTGCTGACCAAACTTAGGCATGGCTTTCCCACGCCTAGGCGTGGGTACCTTTTTCTAAAAATCCTAAAAACCTGAGAGTGCCACGCCTAGGTGTGGCTTTTTCACGCCTAGGCGTAGGTTGATAGCCTTTCTCCTCTTCTTTTGCTTTCTTCCAAATTTGAGCTCCTCTTCGCTTTTCTCATCGCTACTAAGGTCTTCCTATCTTGAATAATTACATCAAGACAATGCCAAAGTCCATCAAATCATGATCAATCCAAATTCTTTAAATAAAATCCTCAAAGATTCAATTCTCAATCATTTGAGTTAACAAGCTTAAATCATCAAAGTCATGCATGAATTGAACCTTTAGCCTATAAAACTTAAGGATAGCATGCTCATATACATTCAAATTCATGTGAAACAACTTCATTTCATGAAGTTATCACACCCCAAACCTAAATATTTGCTAGTCCTCAAGCAAACTAAGCCAAGTAAGAGAAGAATGAACACAATTCAATACAAAAATCATGGAGCAAATTGAACTAGAGCATAGCCAGCTTCCAATCATCATTCATACCCTCAGAAATCACTTCTCAACCTCTCAACAAGGTCCACACATGCAAGAAAAATTCCAACTGTCATGATTACCCTTGAATGCAATTTTTGCACATGAATGAATTCCCAAATTTATGTGTTTAATGTAATTGGCATTGATTAAAGCAATGGTTTTGATGATAACAAACAAGAAAGGAATGGAAGTGCAAAGATCAAGTCCCAAGACTCTTCAAGCTTAGCTTATAGGACTTAGATCTTGTGTAAAGGTAAAAAGGAATCACACTAAGCTCAACCAAGTTTTAAACATATTTATAAGTGTTTCTAAAATGTTTAAATGCCCAACAAACTGTTTTGGAAAGCTAGTTATGGTAATATTTCAAATCTATGAAAAATAACCAAGTTTGTGTTTACAAAACTGACATATAGTTACTCTTTTAATCATAACTTTCAAAATACTTTGAGTTTTGTTCTAAAACTTCTTTCATATGAAAATAGACTCAAATATCTTTCCAATGAGTGGTCATTTGCTTTAAACGGATAGGAAAAGAAAAAGTTATGACCAATTAAAGTTTGAGTTTTGAAAATATGACATTTAGTTACTATTTTGATCATATCTTTCAAAATACTTTGAGTTTTGTTCTGAAACCTCTTTCATATAAAATAGACTCAAAGATCTTTCCAATGAGTGGTCATTCGCCTTAATTGGATAAGAAATGAAGAAGTTATGACCTTTTAAAGTCAGTTTTCAAAACCAGAAATGGTGTAATCGATTACACGAGTCATGTAATCGATTACAACGTTGACAGAAGCCGTGTAATTAATTACACAAAGCATGTAATCTATTACAAAGTGCCCAGAAAGCTTGTTATCAATTACATGAAGCTTGTAATCAATTACCAAGTGCCTAGGAATGTTTCTAACGGCTATAAATGGCTAGTTTTCATAGAAAATCATTTCTAAAACCCTCCAACGGCTCTACAACTTATTGGGCTATAAATACAAGTGTTTGGGCATCAAAAACAAGTTGGAGAACATTCTGAAAATTACCCTTGAGCATTGAAAATGAATTTCATCATCTTTTTCTCCAAATCTTTGTTTTGAGCTAAGTGTGTAAATCCTTTATACCCATAAGCTTCAAGTTGTATTATCTACTCTTCAAAAGAGTTTCTATCTTCTACACTTTGTGTAATCTATAAAGAGAGGGTGAGGTATCCCTCTAGAGTAAAGGGTGTGGTATCTCTTAGAGAGTGAGGCATCTCTTAAAGTTGTAAAGGGTGAGGTATCCCTATTTTGAGGCTCAAGCACAAGGGTGAGGTATCCCAAGGTGTGGTGAGTGCTCTAGCTTGTAAAGGTTATCAAGCACTTGTTGAAGCTTGAAGATAGTGACAAATCTCTAGTGGTTGCTTGAGGACTGGACGTAGATCACAAGTGGATTGGTGATCGAACCAGGATAAACTATTGTGTTTGATCTTCTAAACTCATCTCTTTACATTTGTGCATTTATTTTATATGCTTGCTTTAATGTTATTTATCTTAGATTGTTTAATTTGTGAGTGAAGTATTCAATCTCATTTATCTATTCACTTCAATTATCCAATAGCTTCAACGAAAATTGTTTAACAAACGTTTTACGAAAGATTTGCGAAAATATTTTATAAACTCAATTCACCCCCTCTTGAGTTTGAGGCCACTTGGTAACAAGTGGTATCAGAGCTAGGCTCTTGTGTAAAGGGCTTAGCAGCTTCAAGAGAAAGTGATGGCCTCTTCAAATGAATTTGCAGAAAGTTCTTCCATCTGTAGACCTCCCTTTTTCAATGGGGACGGGTACACTTATTGGAAAGAAAGAATGAAAATTTTTATTGAAGCTATTGACCTAGATGTGTGGGATGTTATTGAAAATGGTCCTTTTATCCCCACAAAAGTTGTTAATGGTGTAAGGGTTAATACACCAAGAAGTGAATGGACCAATGATGATAAGAAAAAGGTCCAATATAATTTGAGTGCCAAAAATATCATTACCACATCCTTGGGGTATGATGAATTCTTTAGAGTCTCAAATTGTAAATCTGCTCAAGAAATGTGGGACACTTTAGAAGTAACCCATGAGGGTACTAGTGAAGTGAAAAGATCAAGGACAATACTCTCACTCATGAATATGAGCTTTTTAGAATGAACCAAAATGAAAGCATTCAAGAAATGCAAAAACGTTTTACATTTATTGTAAATCATTTAGCTTAATTAGGAAAGACATTTTCTAATGAAGATCTTATTAATAAGATTTTAAGATGTTTGAGCAGGAATTGGCAACCCAAAGTGATGGCTATATCGGAGTCAAGAAATCTCCCAACCATGACCTTAGCCACACTTTTTGGCAAGCTCCAAGAACATGAATTGGAATTGAATAGACTCAACCAAAGTGAGGAGATAGACAATAAAAAGATTGGAATAGCTCTCAAGGCCACTTCCTCCATGATTAATGACGATGATGATGATGATGATGAAGATGATGGAGATGGATTGGAAATAGATGAGGAGAATCTTGCTCTACTAGTAAAGAAATTTGGAAGATTCTTCAAGAAGAGTGGAACTCAAAGAAGACCTCCCTTTCCCCAAAAGAATGTCTATCACAAAGGGGAAAGAATCTCATCCATTCCTAAATGTTATGAATGTGGAGAATTGGGTCACATGAAGATGGAGTGCCCAATCTATCAAAGTAAAGTGAAAAAATATCACAAAAGATCCTCAAGGGAGAAGAAAGAAAGAAGAGCCTACATAGCTTGGGATGATAATGACATAGATTCAATAGATAGCTCGGATAATGAGAAAGCCAATCTATGTTTCATGGCTAGAGGAGAAGAGGAAGGTGGAGACGACATGGAGGTAACATCCTCAATTTCTGAATCAAACTCTTCCCTTTCCTATGATGAATTGTAAGATGCTTTTGAAGAATTACATAATGAATCTATAAGACTTGCAAAACTTGTTTCATCATTTAAGAAATCAATTTCCTCTTTTGAAAATAAGATATCTATGTTAAATAAGGAAATTGAGGAACTTAAAATAGAAAATGAAACCCTTGGACTTATTGATGCAAATTCTTCATGCATGACATGTTTATCACTAGAAAATGTATCTACACCCTCATCTTGCTCATCATGTAAAGCATTTGAAATTGAGATTGAGGACTTGAAAAATACTCTTTCAAAATTTACCTATGGAAGAGATAATTTGAACATTTTTCTTGGAAACCAAGATGCATTTTTCAAAAGGCTGGTTTGGGGTATAATCCCAATAAACAACAAAAGTTTCTTAAGAACTTCTGTGTTTCATCAAGTACATCAAGTAGTCCCTTTATTAAATGCATTCATTGTGGTAGGAAAGGGCATAGTGCATCAAATTGCAATGTAAGGAAGAATATCAATAACAAGCTAGGAACTAAATTGGTTTGGGTTCCCAAAGGCACTTTGCCAAAGACTAACATACAAGAACCCAAGAAAATTTGGGTACCAAAAGTCAAAAATTGAAGTGTGTTGTAGGTGTGCTTGATGGCCAAGAATTAACTTTGGATATCTTGAAAAGTGGATGCTCCAAGCACAAAACAAGAAAATGCTTCATGCTGTCCTCCTTGTCTCCAAAAGGCTTGAACTTGCATCCTTTGGATAAGTGGAGTCTTGTTCTATGCTTTACTTAGTTAACATCTTGAAAAATATCTTTTATATGTCTTGCATATGCTAAATGAATATGCATCTTGTGTGAAATAACATACATAATATCAATCTCTTTGAACTTGTCATAATGGTTTAATCATGCATCTAATTTGCTGCCTAATTCATCATCCTTCTGCATAATATGTAAGTTTCTGCATAATGAGCACTTTTGCTGCATAATGTGCTATCTTGGTGCATAATATTGTATGTTGATACATAATATGTTATATTGCTACACAATAATGTGTTTTTGTTGCACTAAATTGCTCAAAATCCACAAAGTGATTTAATCCTTGGTAAAAGTAGTGTTTTTGCAAAAACATGTGTTTTAGATCAAGAACTAGTCTGTTTTTATGCCTTTATGATGTTTGGAATTGATTTGAAATGATTTGGAACCTTTTTGAATGTTTTAAGTTTAGTCCTTTACTGTTTAAAGTGCAAAAACTGTTTCCAACAAGCTTGTAATTGATTACAAGGCCTTTGTAATCGATTACAGAGGCTCTGCCAAGCATTCCAAGCAAAGTCAGAGAGCGTGTAATCGATTACACATACTATGTAATCGATTACAACATCTCCAGAACTTGTGTAATCGATTACACCAAACATGTAATCGATTACATGGATTCCAGAGGGCTGGCAATCGATTACACACATATTGTAATCGATTACATAGGCTTTAAAAATGGTTTTTAATGCTAAAATGATCATTTTTACTTAAGATTGTCTATATATCATGAAAGCATGCATATTATTGGCTATGTGCTTAATGGTAATTGATTGTTTAAATTTGTTGTGCTCAAATTACATATTATGGAAAATTTGATATTTATGAGAGCATAATAGATTAATGATCAATGACTAACTCCTATGGATCTAAAATTGGTGGATACCAAAGAAAATACTTTGAATTATGTTGTAGGGTGACTATTAGTTCAAGCATGCACTAAAGTGAAGTGAAAACTTGAAATGGTCCAAGTTCTCTAAGAGTCATGAAGACTTGAAGCTTGGAAGTTGGAATCACTTACAAAAACTCAAAGAGCACACTTTTGGTGATATCATTTTCTTATTCTTAGTTATGTTTTAATTTGAATATCATGTTATATTTGAAAAAGTCATATTTTTCTGCATAATGCCATTAATTTTGCTGCATAATGTGACATTTTTGCTGTATAATCTAACTTTCAATGCATAAATTGGTCATTTTATTGCACAATTCATACTTTTTGTTGTTTTGCATATAAAGACATATTTTTCTACATAATACCATTATCTTGCTGCATAATGTGACTTTTTTGCTGCATAATCTAACTTTTACTGCATTATTTTGAAATGGATATTTTTTTTTCAATGGATATTTTGGTTATATAATGCTGATTTGGTTGAATTCCTTATTGAATATTCATTATTTAGCAATGGTTTTGCTCTATCACTTCTCTCTTTGTCAAAATCTATATCTTGTATATCTTTTTTATCATGACAAAAGGGGGAGAAGTTTATGAGTCTTTGAGAAAAAGGTAAATAACAAGGTACAAATTCAATGATCTTGGAATTCCAAAATTAAGGGGGAGCTGTGCAATCTCTGATCGAATCACCTCTTGAAAAATAGAGGGGGAGTAAGTCTCTAATACACCTTTTGTGAATTCTAATTTATTTTAACTAACTTTTTTCTCAAATGAATGTTTGTCATCATCAAAAAGGGGGAGAATGTAATTGGCATTGACTAAAGCAATGGTTTTGATGATAACAAACAAGAAAGGAATGGAAGTGCAAAGATCAAGTCCCAAGACTCTTTAAGCTTAGTTTATAGGACTTAGATCTTGTGTAAAAGTAAAAAGGAATCACACTAAGCTCAAACAAGTTTTAAACATATTTATAAGTGTTTCTAAAATGTTTAAATGCCCAACAAACTGTTTTGGAAAGCTAGTTATGGTAATATTTCAAATCTATGAAAAATAGCCAAGTTTGTGTTTTGCAAAACTGACATATAGTTACTCTTTTAATAATAACTTTCAAAATACATTAATTTTTGTTCTGAAACTTCTTTCATATGAAAATAGACTCAAAGATCTTTCCAATGAGTGGTCATTTGCTTTGAACGGATAGGAAACGAAAAAGTTATGACCAATTAAAGTTTGAGTTTTGAAAATATGACCTTTGGTTACTATTTTGATCATATCTTTCAAATAATTTGTGTTTTTTTCTAAAACCTCTTTCATATGAAAATAGACTCAAAGATCTTTCCAATGAGTGGTCATTCGCTTTAATCGGATAAGAAATGAAGAAGTTATGACCTTTTAAAGTCAGTTTTCAAAACCAGAAATGGTGTAATCGATTACACGAGTCATGTAATCGATTACAACGTTGACAGAAGCCGTGTAATCGATTACACAAAGTATGTAATCGATTACAAAGTGTCCAGAAAGCTTGTAATCGATTACATGAAGCTTGTAATCGATTACCAAGTGCCCAGGAACGTTTCTAATGGCTATAAATAGCTAGTTTTCATAGAAAATCATTTCTAAAACCCTCCAACGGCTCTAAAACTCATTGGGCTATAAATACAAGTGTTTGGGCATAAAAAACAAGTTGGAGAACATTCTGAAAATTACCCTTGAGCATTGAAAATGAATTTTATCATCTTTTTCTTCAAATCTTTGTTTTGAGCTAAGCGTGTAAATCCTTTATACCCATAAGCTTCAAGTTGTATTATCTACTCTTCAAGAGAGTTTCTATCTTCTACACTTTGTGTAATCTATAAAGAGAGGGTGAGGTATCCCTCTAGAGTAAAGGGTGAGGTATCCCTTAGAGAGTGAGACATCTCTCAAAGTTGTAAAGGGTGAGGTATCCCTGTTTTGAGGCTCAAGCACAAGGGTGAGGTATCCCAAGGTGTGGTGAGTGCTCTAGCTTGTAAAGTTATCAAGCACCTGTTGAAGCTTGAAGATAGTGAAAAATCTCTAGCGGTTGCTTGAGGACTGGACGTAGATCACAAGTGGATTGATGATCGAACCAGGATAAACTATTGTGTTTGATCTTCTAAACTCATCTCTTTACATTTGTGCATTTATTTTATATGCTTGTTTGAATGTTATTTATCTTAGATTGTTTAATTTGTGAGTGAAGTATTCAATCTCATTTATCTATTCACTTCAATCATCCAATAGCTTCAACGAAAATTGTTTAACAAATGTTTTACGAAAGATTTGCGAAAATATTTTATAAACTCAATTCACCCCCCTCTTGAGTTTGAGGCCACTTGGTAACATTTAAGATCCTTTCCTAATCTTGAAGAGCAAGTTGGATGAATTTATAAAATGCACATGCACTCTCATAAGAATGTTTTTCATCCCGTTCTCCACTAATGTAGATAACACATAATCAAAAATCATAAGGGTCTTTTAAGCTTGTAATATGAGGCTAAGGGTAATGGCTAAGAAGGAAGGGGAAGGATTTAAAATCAAAGATTAAACACATAATCACACACTTCCATTGAATTAAGCCAAGCATACAAGATGCACAAAAGGATCCAATATGAAAAATTAACTCTCTTTATTCCATTTTTTTTTATAGAAGCACATATGTACATGTTTATTTTCTTTGCAAAAGGGGGCTGTATTTTGTGCAGCTCACACATTTTTCTTTTTATCTTATTTATTTATTTATTTGTACTTTTTTATTATTATTTTGAACAAGAGTTTGTTCCAAATAGATCCTGGTTTCCTAGTACCATGCAAAATAATTTGGCTCAAATCAACAAAAATGCCCAACCATACATTTAATAAGGGACATGTAACAAGGGTAAAATGCTTTTTTTTTTCACAAGCAAGGGTGAAGGGGATGGAGAAATGAGGTTTAAAGAAGGAAAAATTTAGGCCACACATACATACACTAGGCTTCAAGAGGGTACTAGGGATATTATCTAGTTAAGGTTGGCTTGAAAGGCTCAATCAGTCCAACAAATGCCCTAGTCATTTCCTTAAAAATGCATTACCTAGGATTTCACCTCGAAAAGGAATCAGATAAGCCTCTAAGATACAAATTGACTATATACATGCCTTTTATAAATTTTCTCCAATCATGCATTTAATTCATATTCCAAGATCCACCACATATACAACAGGGAAATACACTTACACACATTTATGATAACAAGTGTAAGCACAACATTTGAATTTCTACATATGATTTTCCATGCAATGAGGCACATCTTTGATCCACACAATCATTGGATACTCAAATCAACATTCTGGCATGCATAAATTCAACCTGCCTTCAAGCACACTCATCATTTTAATGTATGTTCTCAGGCAGCCCATTAATCCTAAACAAGCTCTCTCAAATCCATCAATTACACAACAGAAAATACTCACCAATATCACTAAAGCAATTAGAACATAAAAACTACTTCATCAAAATAAATTGTTCTAACATTAATGTCAAAAGTAAAGGAATGAGAGGGGAATCAATATACATCACCAGAAAATAACTCAGCACGAAACTCAAAAAGATAATAATTCCCCCCAAACTTAAGATATGCAATGTCCCACTATATACAATAGAAAAAAAATACAAAAGAAAGTACGGATAGTGAAATGAAAGGAAATACAAGGAAGGAAATACAAGGAAGGAAAAATAAAGAAGAAAGGAACAGGAAAGAAATAAGCCTTAGTGCCTCAAAATACATCGACCTCATCAAATAAGTCATCACCATTAGCTCCTATCTCAATATCATCAGCATGTGGTGGAGATGGAGGTGGAGATGAAGGTGCAGCCTAAGGAAATGTCGAGAAGTCAGCCATCAAGTGTCCCTGATGCAAGGCTACCCAATGAATGCTCTGATAAATCATAGTCAGCATCGTCTGTTACTGAACGAGATGCTAATCAACCGAAGCTACCTAAGTAACATCAAATATTGGAATAGGCTGTGGGGCTGATTCAGGGGCTGGCTCGGGATCTGTAGCTGGGGGCTGGATTGGGGCGTGCCTACGCCTCTCTTGGGCAGTCATGATGGTTTGCACCACCCTCTCAGTCATGAGAGTTTTCAGCTTCATGCGAACTTCTGTGTTTTTCCATGACACCTTAGATTTCTGACACAACGCACATATGAGAAAAGGAAAGAACAAAGATTTGAGCTTCGCTGTAATGCAAAGTTGGATGTGATCATACAGGATCTGTGTAGTGTCCACTTGCTGAAGATTGTGGATTGCATATAGTATATATGTATGCTCAGGGTAAATTTTTGACCTATGCTCAGTGGGTAACAACGAAGAACACATGAAGTGGTTCCACGGTTGTAGCTCCTTGCGCAGACTTTCCTATTTGATGAAGCAGATCAAATTATCAACGTTCCACTACACTTGAACAGGAAAATTCATATCATATATAGCATCCATGATTGTCGCAAAAGGGGTACCGCCTTCCTCTTCCGGTAGTTGCAAAGTTTTATATGCACATACCAGCAGGGGAGGGCCAAGGTGGAAGACCTGACAAATGTGCTCAATAGAGTAAGTGATAGTCCTCCCTCTGACTCTGGCAGTGGTAACAGAACGCTTCTCAATATAGGTGTTAGCGTAAAACTCCTTAACTACTGATGCCACTAGTTCCTTAGTAGGATGCTTTACAAAATTTTTCCAGTGGAGTGCATCAATGGCGTTGGAGATGGCTAGGTAACACACTACATTGATGCCATGGAACCCCCTCTCAAGAATGATATTAATCTTCTTCAAATGCTGCCAAAAATAGTCAAAAGCCTATTGAGATATGAAGAAAGCTAGGTCATAGACAGGAATATCGTCAGTGTCATTTGCATGACTTAACCCAGCCTCAACAGTTTTGCGTTGGTACTTTGACATGATTGGGGAAGACCTGAAAAAAGCTTGTGCTAATTAGTACCATTGAAGCAGACAATGAAGAATAAGTTCCAATTGAATCATTCACCAATTAATAACAAGTATCAACTCAATCAACAACATAAGGCAGAACCATTAAAAATGAAGATTGATCTAGCTAAATACTCAACCTAAGGCCACCCCCAAACCTAGCTAGAAAATAGCATACAACTAGATCTAACTCAGTCATGCAAAGGTCACAACCCTAAACCTATTATTTTTAGTTCACAACCCAATCAATTCACAGCCCAGCCCTAAACCAAATCAATGACCCCGAAAATGGAAACAGATTTCACAGAAAAACCAACCGGGTGACTCAAAAATAATCAAGACCCCAAGCATCATATTATGCATATGTCAACAGAAAAATCATCAGAAATCAACAACAATAAACAAAAATTAACAAATCAACTGAACATACACACGATTAACAAATCAAAAATTAACAGGGTCATTGTTTAGAATAATCATCCAGCAGGCAAACCCAACAGAAATCAAGAACACCAAACTATAACCAAGCAATTGAGTAGAGTGCAAGCAACCAGAAATATGCAATATATTAGTAACCAATTTATCAGCAATGTGACACCAAATAACAATTTATGAAAATAAGAATTATCAAGTTATCAGCAATGTGCAACACAGGTCAAAGAATATCCAATATTGCAATTATTTCAACAGAACACATCATATCCAATATATCCCAATTTAATAGAGCACATAAGAGAAATGGAGAAAAGAGTGAACTAACCGTAGACAAAGCACAAAAGGAGCAGGGTGAAAGGATGAGGGTGAAGGGGGTAGTTCGGCCGTGAAGTGGTGGTGATGTTGGAATTTGATGGTGGGCTACAGTGGAAGTCAAATGGGGTTTGGTTGCAGAGAGAGGTGGAGTTTGGTGTGGGTGGATGTGAGAGGGGTTGAAATGGTGGAGAAGAGGATGGGGTTACGGGTTAAAGTGGTGAGGTGGGTTGGTAAAGGGTTTGGCTGTGAGAGTATGGTGGGGTGGGCTACTGGTGAAGAGTTGGGGTTTGATTGTGGAAATGTGGTGGGGAACGGCCGTGTGTTTGGGTGGTGGGTGGTTGGAAAAAATGGAGAAGATGAGGGTGAAGAGGATGGTTTATGGTGGGGAGAAGATGGTGTTTGGTTGGGGAGGATGAGGGAGAGGAATAAAGCGAGGTTGGATTGGAAATGATGGAGATGAGGTGAGATGGGGGAAAGGGAGGTAAGAGCTCGGTGCGAAAGGGTGGAATGAGGGAATTAAGGAAGATGATGGTTTCATGCGTTTTGGGAAAGTGGGTTGCGTTTTGTGCAAAGCATAGACCATTATGCCTAGGCGTGATTATTACACGCCTAAGCGCATAATAATTTTTTTTATATTGTTTTTTTATTTAGTTATTATTTTTTTTATAATAATAATAATAATAATAATAATAATAATAATAATTATTATTATTATTATTATTATTATTATTATTATTATTTTAAAATGGCAGCAACACCATGCCTAGGCATGATAAATTGACCATTAGGCGTGAGACTCTTAGGACAAAATCCTTGATAATGCCGAGACATCTACGCCTAGGCGTGTAACAACTATGCCTAGGTGTGGAACTCTCTGGAATTTCCACCTTGTTGAGGCTGAGACCTCCACGCCTAGGCGTGAAAAAGATGCGCCAAGGCGTGGGTTACAAGACTGCAAAATTAAGCAGAACAACCATCAAAACCTATTTTCATGGCTCTATCATATTCTCCCCTCTCACAAAAAGGTAAGAAATAGTATTAACAATATGTACAAATAGCAGGGCATCAAAATTGAAAAGTAAACACTATCAACTCTATAAAAAACAACTCAAAACATAAAGAAACACTTTTCAATCATGCATAAAATTACCCTAAACTAAGAGATAGAGATAAGAAGTTGGGTTCTGATGTGTGGATGAAATACACACCTCTTGTGCTTGATTTGAGGTGAATTTAGGTGTGCTTTGATAATTTATGTTGGAACTTATGCCACATTTAATCTAATTATCCTTGGTATCTCATGATTAGTCTTTCTCTATGTTTTTACTTCCAAAAGAAGTGTTTTGACATGGTTCTATGATGCTTTGGAAGGATTCATTGCAATGGAGTTGAGTTCGGAATTTATAAGGCCAAGATTCACATCATTTTTTACCTTTACTTGGTAAAATGAGTATAACTTGAGTTGCAGAAGTCGAAACGATGTGATTTTGGTGGCATTGGAAAGCTAAGAAAAAGATATACAATTTCATGAAGACCACTTCTCCAAAAAATGATGTTTTGAGTGATTAAATAGTTAGACACGACTGTTTCTAATCTAAAAAATGCTTTTATCAAGCTCACAGGGCCCTGCTAACTTCAATGAAGCTTCTGTGTGGGAGACACAGTCGTGTCTCTTGTTGATTTTCCACAAGCGCACGACTCGTATAAGTAGTAAATAAAGATCGTTCCCACGAGGATCGGTTAATTACTAACTATTACGGCTGTTTTGATTATTTAAGCGAATAAAAATTAATAGTGAAAGTCCAATTAAATTAAGACAAAAAGTAAAGCAATAAAATAAACAATTGAAACTAGAAAAGATAAGATTTAACAAGGATTTTAAAGCTCTAGGATTCAGAATCCACTACACTACCCCTACGATAAATTATAATCCTATCTTTGTTAATGTTCAATTATGTTCTTGAAGGCGATTTGTCCTAAATTATTTAAAGCCTAATTTATTGGCACTAAAAATGTGCTAAAACTTCACTAACCCCATTCTCATGGCAATTAATCCAAGTTCCAACCCATTAAGATTCATGACAATCGTTTACCCCTCGAAGGATTTAAGCTTATGTCTAGGTTTTAATTCCTAAGTTCAATTCTTGAATTATCAAGTAATTAGATTTCATCTTTTGATCTTTCACCTAAAGCCTAAAATCATGTAAATATGGTGCCCAATATATCACAAGTATTAAACATACCAAGAATGAATCAAGAACAATAATTTTATTAATAAAGAATCAAATTAACAATTCATAACAGGGAAATAGAGAGTTTCATCCTAATCCTAGAAAAAAGAGTTTAGCTACTCATGGCAATTGTAACACAAATAAGAACAAGGATTAAAGAAACAACCATGATTGATGAACAAGAAGAAAAGATGGGAAGATGGAGATGGAGAAAAGAACTTCAAAGAGTTTTAATCTTGCCTTCAAAGCCTTCGCCTTTGAATCCTTGCGCTTCTCCTCTCAAAACTTGTCGCCACATAAGTCTCTAGCCAAAAGTCTCCTTAGGTTTGGTGTTTTTGCCCCATTTATAATGATTTGGGGGCAAAATTTTCCTTTTTTCGCGTCAGAGGGACTCATACAACCGTGTCTCCCTTCCACACAGCCAAGTGAGCTTTAAAAATAACGTAATTTGTGTGTTCAGGGGAGACACTGCCTTGTCTCCATGTCTCCTATACAAAAGCTTCATTGAAGTTAGACAGGGCCCTATGACCTTGATAGAAGCATTTTTGAGATTAGACACAACTATGTCTAACTCTTTAATCGCTCAAAACATCATTTTTTAGAGAAGTGATCTTCATGAAAGTTGTATATATTTTTCTTAGATTTCCAATGCCACTAAAATCACCTTATTTTGACTTTTGTAGCTCAAGTTATGCTCATTTTATCGAGCAAAGGTAAAAAATGATGCAAATCTTGGCTATATAAATTCCGAACTCAACTCCATTGCAATGAATCCTTCCAAAACTTCATAGAGCCATGTCAAAACACATCTTTTGGACCTAAAAACATAGAGAAAGACTAATCATGAGATACCAAGGATAATTAGATTAAATATGGCATAAATTCTAACATAAATCATCAAAGCACACCTAAATCCACCTCAAATCAAGCACAAGAGGTGTGTATTTCATCCACACATCAAATTCTCCTACACTTAAACTTTTTTATCCTCAAGCAAAGAATATGAATAAAAGATAAGATTAAACTCAACATCATGAAACATGAATCGAGGGAAATTCCCTAATTTAAAAATTCAATTAAGCTCAGCAGTCAAATCTAATCAAGAAAGATAGTTTAGCACTTAATACAATCAGAGGCTTGAGTCTAGCTTGCACATTTTCTCTTTAACAACCATTTGAGATCACTCATCTTTCCATCACTCAAGTGTTTAAGGACAAAGATATCACTCAAATTTCTCTTGAAAAATGCAATACCATAGGCTTGGTTATCAATCTCATCTCTACTTCTAAGTTCACATACATAACAAGAATAAAAAAGACTTCCTCTAGTTGTAACGGGGCCAAGGGTATAATGAAAGGTAGGAAAAAGATAAGAAATGGTAAAGAATATTCATGGATAAATTGATATAAAACAGAATCAAGTTGAAAACATAATGCACAAGGAAATAACCAAGTCTCACTTTCAACCAAATATTCTCATTATTCTTCACCACAATTTTTTTCTTTCTTTTTTTTTCTTTTTTTTTTTTATCTTCATTCATTTTCATTTTTATTTCTTTTAAGTAATAAACCCCTTGAAGACAGAAACAATCCTTTATGACTTCTTAATTAACACATCAGTTGTTCCAAAAAATTCAACCTGATCATTCAATAAGATATCAAAAGAAATTAAATTCAGGATCAAATGGGACAACTAAGGGATTATTTAATAATGCAACTCTAAAAGTCAAGAAAGAATTAAACCTAATTGCCGTCATCATGTCCAAGAATGTATGTGAACCATAAAAGTCTCAATAAGATATCAAATTAAGTTCTAGCACACAAAAATCAAGAGAAAACTTACTCCAGAAGAAACAAAGGATTTAGTTTATGATAAATCCAATCAATAAAGGCTCAAAACTCACTTTCTGGCTTAAGTTAGTAAAGAGAATAAATTGCAAGTAGGCATAGCTAATTTCCCAAATAAAATGCTAAATTTTTCAACATTCAATTGAAAAAAAAATTATCATGCACAAAAAATAGTTCAAAAATAGTAGTGAATTCCCCTCTTAAACAAATTTCTATTAGCTCAGAAATAACCAAGAAATTAACACAATTCCCACTTGATTCGATGCAATACTCAAGTGCTCAACAATTCCCCCCCACACTTGAAAGAAACATTGTCCTCAATGTTTAAACAATAAAAGTAATAGTACAAAGGACAATGAAACTTCTCTGAAAGTAGAAACTCAAGATCATGAAGGTGGTGGGGAAGGGTGAGAGAAAGGAGTGCATAGCCATGAACTCGAATAGTTAGTCATCATGAGCGGCAAAATAAGGTCTGAAACAGCACAAGATAAACAAAGCAAAAACTGAAAAACAAAGTGTAAGAACTAAATGCGAAAATAAAGAAACTTAATGAAAGGAAAGAAAAATCGTTTTGGGCGGCCGACAGCTATATATATCCCCCTACAAAGGCTCCGAACTCAGGGAGGCACTTAAGCCGACTCAACAATAGCTAACTACAAAACAAAAATAGAAGAATGTTAATCAATAAAATAAATAATAATAAGCCAAAAACAAAATCAAAAATAAAAGAGTAAAGAAAAAGAGAAAAAAAAATTTGGGTTAACTCCCAAGAAGCGCTAAGTTATAGTCATTAGCTTGACTTTGGTCTGGTTTCTGTACTTAGGTGATGTCAACGGAGTAGTCCTCAGTCCCCACTCTTTCAAAGTGCTTCACTCTCTGATCATTTATCAAGAATGTCTTATGACCTTCTTTCTTTACCTCAAGCACACCGTAGGATAAAACTCGAACAATCTCATATGGTCCCGACCATTTCGACCATAACTTACTAGGACAGAAACGTAGAAGCGAGTTATTGACAAGAATTTTATCTCCAAGTTTAAATTCACGCTTCTCGACACACTTGTCATTCCGCTTCTTAGGTCCTTTCTTGCAGGGCTTGGACTTCTCAAATTTTGTGGCAGCCTTTGGCAAGGTCTTTTCTAGCACAACATCAATCATTGATTCTTGCACACCTGAAAGCATAACACTATCCACAACATTAGTACCATCTATGCAATTACATGAATATAAGGAATTAGAATTATTTTTAGAACTAAGAACATTAAAAACTACTTCCTTATCATTCAATCGCAGAGTTAATTTTCCTTCATGGACATCAATGATTGCCCTTCCAGTGGCGAGGAATGGACACCCAATTATGATCAGCATTTTATCATCAGCGTCTATGTCAAGCACAACAAAATCCACCGATATGTAAAACTTACTAACCTTCAAGGGGACATTCTCTAGTATGTATGCCAATAGGACGTTTGATTGACCTATCGGCTAGTTGAAGAGAGATGGTGGTCGGTTTAAGCTCCCCAATATTAAGTATCTTGTAAAGGAAAAGGGGCATCAAACTCACACTTGCCCTAAGGTCACATAAAGCCTTGTAAATTTGCATGGTCCTAATCGAGCATGGAATTGAGAAACTACCCGGATCTTTAAACTTAGGAGGAAGCTTGTTCTGAATGAGTGCACTGCATTCCTCAGTTAAAGTAATAATTTCATAATCCTCAAGCTTCCTCTTATTAGAGAGGATCTCTTTTAAGAATTTAGCATAGGTGGGCATTTGAGAGAGTACTTCCATAAAAGGAATGTTTATATACAGCTTTTTAAAAACCTCCAAAAACTTTCCAAATTGCTCATCAAGCTTTGCCCTTTGAGATTTTTATGGGAAGGACAAAGGTGGAACATATGCTAGTAGAGGAATATACCTTTTATCACTTTCTTCTTCTTCTTTCTTGGCCTCACTCTTCTCTTGCTTCTCTTCCTTTTATTGGGATTTTTCATCTTCATGTTTTTCTTCCCTTGTGGGGCTTTTAACTTGATTTCCACTTCTCAAGAAAATTGCACTTGCTTTCTCCCTTGGGTTTGTCTCCGGTTGACTTAGGATTCGCCCTTGTACCATGTTGAACAAGCTTGCTTGTTGGGCTTGAGTTTCAAGCATCTTACAATGAGTCACCATTTGATCAATGCGAGTATGAATATGCTTGATGGACTCCCCATGTTGTTGCACTTGAGTTTGAATGGTGTTAGTCATGGCAACCATTACCCAAGAGGGGAGGTGAATTGGGTAATTATTAATTTTAATACAACTTTATCAAATTATGCAATTTGATATTTTCACTCAACACATGCAGCGGAATAAGTCTAACAAATGTGTAATTATTAGAGATTTCACAAATACCACTTGGGCTTATAGGATAAATCAAGCAAATAAGTTAGATATTAAATTCAACTCAATCATATATAATTAAAGCACAAATATAAAGGAGATAGAGTTGAGAAAAGCAAACACTAAGATTTATCCTGGTTCAGCCACCAACCACTTGTGGCCTACATCCAGTCCCCAAGCTTAACTTGAGATTTTCTTCACTATCTCCTAGACTTCACGGGTGTTAGGAAAACCTTTGTACAAATAAGAGCACTCCTCACACCTTGGGATACCTCACCCTTGTGCTAGAGCCTCCAATTCTTCAAGCTTTACGGGTGCTTGATGACCTTTACAAACTTGAGCACTCAACACACCTTGGGATACCTCACCCTTTGTGTTTGAGCCTCTATTTCCAAGGGATACCTCACCCTCTCTTTTACAGTTTATACAAAGGTAGAATTGATAGAAACTCTCTCAAGAGTGGATAATACAAATTGAAGATCAATGGGTATCAAGAAATCACACTTTTAAGCTCAAAAACAGATATTTGGAGAAATAGAGAGTGTAAAACGAATTTAATGCTCAAGAGTAATTTTCATATTGTTCTCCAACTTTTCTTTGATGCCCAAACACTTATATTTATAGCCCAATAATATTTAGAGCCGTTGGGTAAAGATTGGAAATGAATTATAATGAAAACTAGCCGTTTTATGACCGTTGGGAACGTTTCTGATCAAGTGTTATTCGAATAAGAACTCTGTTATTCGAATAAATATCGTGTTATTCGAATAACACATGTGTTATTCGAATAATTCCATTTATTTCACTGTTTTCTGTAACTTGTTATTCGAATAAGACTTGTGTTATTCGAATAACACTTTTGGTTATTCGAATAAATCATCTAAAACACGTTCTGGAACTTTTCTAAGTTGTGTTATTTGAATAACACATTTGTTATTCGAATAAGGCTTGTGTTATTCGAATAACACTTTGATTATTCGAATAAATCTTCAAAAAACACGTTCTGGAATGTTTTCTTGGGTGTGTTATTCGAATAACACTTTTGTTATTCGAATAAGGCTTTGGTTATTCGAATAACACATCTGTTATTCGAATAAACCACTCTGGTTTTGAAAATTGACTTTAAATGGTCATAACTTCTTCGTTTCTTATCCGTTTTAAGCAAATGACCACTCATTGGAAAGATCTTTGAGTCTATTTTCATATGAGACAGGTTTTAGAGAAAAACTCAATGTATTTTAAAAGATATGATCAAAAGAGTAACCAAAGGTCAGTTTTACAAAACACAAACTTTGCTATTTTTCATAGAAATTATCTACCATCATGACTAGCTTTCCAAAAATAGTTTGTTGGGCATTTAAACATTTTAGAAACATTTTTAAAGATGTTAAAACATATTTTGAGCTTAGTGTGAATCCCATTTACCTTTACACAAGATCTAAGTCCTATAAGCTATTCTTGAAGATGTTGGACTAGATCTTTTGCCACCATCACTTCTTAATGTAATCCAAGCTTCCAAAAATTCATTCTCTTCAAATCTTGTAAATGCTTGGAACACCTTTATCATTTTCATTCTCCTTGAGTAGAGCATAGTTGTGATCTTTTACTTTCTTGTTGCAATGGTCACTCTTGGTACTTAGACTATCCTACAAAGTATTGCTCACTTAACCAAACATAGTTAGTTCAAATTCATAACTCAATATCTTCATATGCATGATTCATAAATGTATAACTCTAGTTAGTCTAACATGCATACAAGACTTTCATAGACATATCCAATATTAATTCATTTATAACTCTCATAAAATATTATTGGATATATTTTATGATGAATGTTACATATATCTCATTGCATGATTATTAAGTGAAATATAACTAGATAAAGTACATAATCATGCATGATACAATATATCTCATTAAGCACATTTATGTAATATGATCAATATTCTTTTGTGATGCATTTGTTATCTATAAAGCACATCTATTAAGCATAAGCATCATTCTTTTTGTCTTGTATTTGTCATCATCAAAACTTAACATATTAAATCATTGGGGCAAACCTATTTCCATAATCTCTCCCTTTTTGATGATGACAAATCACCAAGGAAAAATATGTTGAACAATGTAAAATGATAGATATTCATGTAAGCATATCAAACAATAAGCACAAGAACATATTTTTCTTTCCAATTTTCTCTCCCCCTATTTGACATCAACAAAAAGGCTTAGGAAAAAAAGATAATATTTTTCTCTCCCCTTATAAATAGACCTAATGTTGTCAAAGAGATGAAACAAGCATGCTTTCAAGATATAAAAGATTATTCATGCAATACTTGTCACATTTTAGTACATCAACATTTAACATATGATAGCAATAAGCTTAAAAAATTATGTCTAGCATATAATATTTTGCATACCACATGATAAATAAGTATTATTTGATATCACTTGTTAAGAGTTACAAAATATTCATGTAAGATCATGGAATTGAGGTTTTCAAATAAAGGATCATACAACTTGTCACATATTAAGCATTTCTCAATGAAAGAATCAAAAGATATGAAGTTTAAGAATATTTACCTTCTTTCATTGATAGAGGGAATGAGAATAAAAGATGATCTTTATTGACATATTAATAATATTAATAATAAAACACTTCATGTCAAGTAAGGATGTAAGCCAAAAGATATAAGCACCAATTTAAGAGCTAGGCTCCCCCTCAAAATATGCATGTTATCAAAATATAACAATTTAACATAGTCATGCATATTGAAGAAAGATATGTAAGAGAAGTAAGATAAGCTCCCATTTATTGAAGCACAAGATAGATAAAGGAAAATATGCATGCCAAAATCATGTAAGCACATTACCATAAAGTAAAACAAGGCAAATATACATATTCTTAATCCATCAATCAAAAACTATTTTAAAACTTCTCCCCCTTTCAAAAAGAATTTTATAATAACACATTACATTTCCAAAAGCATTTTAGAAGGGTAGAAGAGATTTATATTAAAACCACATATTCCTTGAGAGTGATCAAATCCAAGTCAAAAGAGTATTTGAAAGTACATCTCCTCTTTTTCACATTGAACAAAAGCCTTGAAAAGATAAAACACTTTTGAAGAACAAGACTTATCTTTTGAAGTATGAAGATTGATCTTTATAGAACATTTCAAAAGATTTATAAACTTTCTTAAATACTCTCTCAAGATTTAATAAACATTTCAAAGCAATGAAGAAAGTACTACATTTATAGCACAATTCGAATGATTTCTAAATTTTCAAGACAATTAGGAGATGATAATACTTTTTAAATCTTAAGACAACTTCAAAAGATTCTCAAGGATATGGAACTTGAAAAGCATCTTTTTAAAAAAAATTAATCAAACTAGAAATTCTTTCAAAATAAGCGTATGATTCTCATAGGTGTTATATCACTAAGAATCCATAAATCAAGAGAATCATAGATATCAAACATTCATCATGATGAAATATGCTATATGTATAGAGCTAATGTCATCCACCCCATATGCAATGATAGAACTAGCAATTTAATGTCCAATTAGGCACTTTGTCAATGCTAAGCATACTTCTCATGTAAGGAAAGCATCTAATCTTTTAAGATCAATTTATCAACAAGTATCATATAATCCATAGCATATAGAATATCACAATAGTTTAGGGATAGAGATACTTATTGGGTTAGATAGAAAGTGATGCTCCTTTAGAATGTTCTTCATTTATAAGTCCTTTGAGTTTGTACTTTCTTCCATTGAGTATTTCATTCCATTGCACTTGAAGAAAGTCTCCTCATGTCCCTTTTCATTCAACTCTTCTCATTTATCCACATATGCTTGACACTTTAATATTTGATGGCTATACTTGAAGCACATAGAGACACTTGCAAAGCTAACTTTAAAAATTCTCTAAAACATAGGTTAGCATCAAATATCATTGAATCTCATTCAAGCATAATTTAGATTGATATATAATGTAAAACATGTATCACATTATCAACCATGCAATGTTTGCTCTAACAAGATCAAAAGAAGGTCATATGCACTTGAATCCAAAAATATGATTTAAGCATTTTAAGGCATGATTCAAGTTTATTAAGAAATACATGATCAACATCAAAACTTCTATAAGCATTTTGGGGCAAACAATGATCATGTTAGGCATGTAATATCAAGTAAGGAATTTTAGTTCGCACACATGCCTAAGTACAAAAAGTCCCTTATTGTAATGAAAGAATTGAAAAAACATGGAACTATAACTTTGAGACCATTTATGATTCATTTCAAGATATACTTCATTAAAAAATATTGAAGTTCAAAGGCAAGTTCAAGGCACAAAAATGAATCACTTACTTCTTGTTTTCAAGATATAAATATATCAAGCAATTTCAAACAAGAAGACATATAACATTTTACTTTTCAATCTCCAAGTGAGTATGTAAGACAATTAGGCATCAAAGAGAAAGGATTAGAATGACTTATGAGTATGTGAATTTTTATATGCATATCTAGCATGTTAAGGCATAAAAATAACTCTCTACTTATCCAAATATCACATGATATTCAATTTAAAGCATAAATGAGGATAAGAGATTGATATCACCAAAAGTGAACTATTTGAGTTTTTGTAGGTGACTCTAACTTCTATGCCTCAAGACCCCTTGAGAATGTTGTGGTTCTCCATGCCATTCTTTTTATGTTTTCATCATTCTTGGAGAACTTTGAACTATATCAAATTTTTGAATCTCAAGTAGCATAGTTTCACTTCACTTCAATGCATGCTTGAGCTAATAGTCACCCTACAACACAATTCAAAGTAATTTCTTTGGTATCCACCAATTTTGGATCCATAGAGGTTAGTCATTAATTATATTTATTTAAGTTCAGCATCAATTTGATATTCAATAGCAATTCAATGATAATAAGGCAAAACAGAAATAACCAGACTTAGCTTTCTACCAAGCCTTATTCGAATAAAAATATTGTTATTCAAATAACATAGCAACCACAAATGTCTTTCTATCAGGCTTTAT
This sequence comes from Ormosia semicastrata, assembly GCA_029884595.1. Lineage (NCBI taxonomy): Eukaryota > Viridiplantae > Streptophyta > Magnoliopsida > Fabales > Fabaceae > Ormosia > Ormosia semicastrata. The sequence goes on from JAQQTO010000042.1 coordinate 33,148,017, forward strand.
TCGAATAACATTGTTGTTATTCGAATAACAACGTAATAGCTCAAAGGTCGTGGGTTTCTGTCACCCTTTATTCGAATAATATAATGTGTTATTCGAATAACACGATTTTTCTAAAATACTCTGGAAGGCTTTATTCGAATAACATAACTTGTTATTCGAATAACAAGAAAAGCTTTTTAGCCTCTGTCATGTCTTATTCGAATAACGGTTTCCCTTATTCGAATAAGATAATCAGAAAAATAGATTCCAAAGCTACTGTGTTTTGTTATTCGAATAAAAATTGGTTTATTCGAATAAAATTCATTTACGAGCAGATTTTAGTGGCTACTGGAAAATGTTATTCGAATAAAATGTTCCTCTAATCGAATAAACACATTATAAACACAGTAGTAAGCACATGTAGCAGGTCCAAGAGATTAACAAAAACTTATCCAATGATCAAAGGGATTCATTTAAGCAAACATACCAAGTAAGCACATAAAGATCAATTTTTCATAATATGTAAATTGAGCAAAACAAATTAAATAACCAATTACCATTAAGCACATAGCTAATAGCATGCTAGCTTTCATGATATATAGACAATTCAAAACATAGCAAGCATACTTAGGCATTGTAGAACCTCATGTACCAAGATATATAACAAATTAATGAGCTATGCTACAATAACAATAAACATAATCATGTGCTAAACAAAATATTCAGATTTTACCAAGAGCACATGATTCTATTAATCACTTAAGGCCTACAAGGAATATACCTCCAATTCATTGACTTTATAAGTGAATGTGTATAAGAGGTAAAAGCATTTGATACCTTGGCCTTGGTAATCAAAGAAACTCTTTTCTTTACCCATTGCTTCTCTTTCGGTGTTTTGAACTTTGCAAGTTTCACATTTTGTACTTGAGAAGCTTTGGTTGGAGTCATCTTCCTTCTTTGATCAAAGCTTCTACCATTGGGCTTTGGAAGTATTCTCCTTGATGATTCCTCTTTCTTTTGACTAATTAGTCCATCCTTTTGATAAATTTTCTGCATAATTGAAGCACTAGGAGGACATTTTGGTACCCACTTCATCTTGGGTCCTTGAATGTTAGTACTAGAGCCTTTATGATTTTTAGGAACCCAAACCATGTTATTTCTCATATAAGAACTTCTTCTATAATTGCACAAATGAGAAATATGTCCTAGATGACCACAAAAATTGCAAACAAGTGAATTTAATGATAACTTGGTCCTTTGAAGATCATTTTTGAAAAACTTGAGCCTTTGGTTGTTATTACATTCTGTGTTATTTTTGCCACAAGCCTTACTTGAATTTCCATGTGTAATAACATTAATTTCATTTTTATTAACAATCATGGAATGTAAGCAATTAGAATCATTAGCTTTGGCAAATTCACAATATAAGTTCTCAACTTGATTTTCTAAATCAATGTATTTTTCACAAGAAGTTGAGGTTTCATATTTTAAAGGCATTTCCTCATCAAGAAAAGCATATTCATTTTTCAAAATCTCAATTTTATTTTCAATGGAGGAAATGTTTTCCAAACAAGATAAATTTTTATTTTCTAAATTTAACAAACCATCATATAATTCATCATATGCACATTGTAGCTCATAATAGAAAGGACTATAATATGGTTTAACATTATTTACCTCAAAGTCCTTTTTAAGGGAATCACTATTTTTCTCATTGTTGTCCATCAAGAATTCGAGAATATCTTTTTTCTCAATTTTTTTTTGCTTTGCCTCTTCTTCAAATTGAGCACCATCATCATCAAGAGGCATTGAGCTCATTTTCTTGCTTTGAATGTATTCTTGAGGACATTTTCCAATGTTGTCTTCCTCTAGAGGTTTTTGCTCTTCTTGCTCTCTATATACAACTTTATACACAAAACCATTATTAGCAAGATAAATAGAATCAAGAGCATCCCATATATCTTTAGCACTAGAGCAATTCTTAATTTTAGCATAAGCATCATCATTTAAACTACTTCTCAAGATTTGCATTGCTCTAATGTTTAAGGAAAAACATTTCTTATCAAAGTCATTCCAAGGTTGTTTTGATTTGCAAGTAAATCCATCAAGCATAATATCCCACAAATCAAGATCAATAGATTGCATATAAATTTCCATTCTAGCTTTCCAATAAGCGAAATTCACACCATCAAAGAATGGTGATTTATCAATTTCAAAACCATTCATTTTGAAAAGCTTTTAATGGTTGCTAAACAAACAAGGATCTTTAACTCCAAGCGGTTAAGCTTTTATCAGAGCACGAAGCTCTGATACCACTTGTTAGTCATGGCAACCATTACCCAAGAGGGGGGGTGAATTGGGTAATTATTAATTTTAATACAACTTTATCAAATTATGCAATTTGATATTTTCAATCAACACATGCAGCGGAATAAGTCTAACAAATGTGTAATTATTAGAGATTTTACAAATACCACTTGGGCTTATAGGATAAATCAAGCAAATAAGTTAGATATTAAATTCAACTTAATCATATATAATTAAAGCACAAATATAAAGGAGATAGAGTTGAGAAAAGCAAACACTAAGATTTATCCTGGTTCAGCCACCAACCACTTGTGGCCTACATCCAGTCCCCAAGCTTAACTTGAGATTTTCTTCACTATCTCCTAGACTTCACGGGTGCTAGGAAAACCTTTGTACAAATAAGAGCACTCCTCACACTTTGGGATACCTCACCCTTGTGCTAGAGCCTCCAATTCTTCAAGCTTTACGGGTGCTTGATGACCTTTACAAACTTGAGCACTCAACACACCTTGGGATACCTCACCCTTTGTGTTTGAGCCTCTATTTCCAAGGGATATGTCACCCTTACAATTTTGAGGGATACCTCACCCTCTCTTTTACAGTTTATACAAAGGTTGAATTGATAGAAACTCTCTCAAGAGTGGATAATACAAATTGAAGATCAATGGGTATCAAGAAATCACACTTTTAAGCTCAAAAATAGATATTTGGAGAAATAGAGAGTGTAAAACGAATTTAATGCTCAAGAGTAATTTTCATATTGTTCTCCAACTTTTCTTTGATGCCCAAACACTTATATTTATAGCCCAATAATATTTAGAGCCGTTGGGTAAAGATTGGAAATGAATTATAATGAAAACTAGCCGTTTTATGACCGTTGGGAACGTTTCTGATCAAGTGTTATTCGAATAAGAACTCTGTTATTCGAATAAATATTGTGTTATTCGAATAACACATGTGTTATTCGAATAATTCCATTTATTTCACTATTTTCTGCAACTTGTTATTCGAATAAGACTTGTGTTATTCGAATAACACTTTTGGTTATTCGAATAAATCATCAAAAACACGTTCTGGAACTTTTCTAAGTTGTGTTATTCGAATAACACATTTGTTATTCGAATAAGGCTTGTGTTATTCAAATAACACTTTGATTATTCGAATAAATCTTCAAAAAACACGTTCTGGAACGTTTTCTCGGGTGTGTTATTCGAATAACACTTTTGTTATTCGAATAAGGCTTTGGTTATTCGAATAACACATCTGTTATTCGAATAAACCACTCTGGTTTTGAAAACTGACTTTAAATGGTCATAACTTCTTCGTTTCTTATCCGTTTTAAGCGAATGACTACTCATTGGAAATATCTTTGAGTCTATTTTTATATGAGATAGGTTTTAGAGCAAAACTCAAAGTATTTTAAAAGATATGATCAAAAGAGTAACCAAAGGTTAATTTTACAAAACACAAACTTTGCTATTTTTCATAAAAATTATCTACCATCATGACTAGCTTTCCAAAAATAGTTTGTTGGGCATTTAAACATTTTAGAAACATTTTTAAAGATGTTAAAACATATTTTGAGCTTAGTGTGAATTCCATTTACCTTTACACAAGATCTAAGTCCTATAAGCTATTCTTGAAGATGTTGGACTAGATCTTTTGCCACCATCACTTCTTAATGTAATCCAAGCTTCCAAAAATTCATTCTCTTCAAATCTTGCAAATGCTTGGAACACCTTTATCATTTTCATTCTCCTTGAGTAGAGCATAGTTGTGATCTTTTACTTTCTTGTTGCAATGGTCACTCTTGGTACTTAGACTATCCTACAAAGTATTGCTCACTTAACCAAACATAGTTAGTTCAAATTCATAACTCAATATCTTCATATGCATGATTCATAAATGTATAACTCTAGTTAGTCTAACATGCATACAAGACTTTCATAGACATATCCAATATTAATTCATTTATAACTCATATAAAATATTATTGGATATATTTTATGATGAATGTTACATATATCTCATTGCATGATTATTAAGTGAAATATAACTAGATAAAGTACATAATCATGCATGATACAATATATCTCATTAAGCACATTTATGTAACATGATCAATATTCTTTTGTGATGCATTTGTTATCTATAAAGCACATCTATTAAGCATAAGCATCATTCTTTTTGTCTTGTATTTGTCATCATCAAAACTTAACATATTAAATCATTGGGGCAAACCTATTTCCACAAATGGCATTATTATGCTCCTTTTGTATGACCATAAAAGTTTCCATAAGAGCCTCTAAATTAGACTTTGCACCCTGAGAAATTTGCTGAGGTTGCTAGAAACCGGGTGGTGGTCTATTGTTGGATGGAGCCCCTCTATTTTGCTAGTTACCATAGGAGAAATTCAGGTGGTTTCTCCATCCTGGATTATACGTGTTGGAGTAGGGGTTATCATGGGTCTTGAAATTGCTATTTTGCACAAAACTTGCTTGCTCTAAAGACGAGTCTTGAGAATAGGTCTCCACTGAATTGCATTCTGAAGTCAAATTCCCTCCTCCACATGTTTCATAAGTTATCATAGAGGTGGCAATGACATTGACATTCAGCTTCTTAAGTGACTTAGTCAAAGCATCAAATTTGGCATTCAGCATAGTAATGACATCAAGCTCTATCATTCCGGATTACTTCTTTGAAGAGGATCTATCACTTGGCCACAAATAAATATTCGAAGCCACTTCATTGATCAAACCCCTTGCCTCTGTTGGAGTCTTGGCCATCAAAGCATCGCCAGCTGCGGCATCAAGAGCTGCCTTTGTAGAGAAAGACAATGCAGCATAGAATGTTTGGATGACAACAAAATCCTGTAGGTCGTGATGTAGACACTGAAAAATAAGATCATTATACCTCTCCCATGCTTCATAAAGAGATTCATCTTCCTTTTGAGAGAAGGTAGTGATGTCTTGGCATAGCTTGATTGTCTTTGCAATTGGGTAATACTTGTCCAAGAAGGCCTGCTCCATCAAGTTTCAGGTGGTGAGTGAATTAGAAGCCTCTGAATGAATCCACTTCTTGGTTTTCCCCCTAAGAGAAAAGGGAAAAAGTCTGATCCGTATAGCATCCGTCGAGACCCCGTTAATCTTGATGGTGTCACACAACTCCATCCAAATGCTGATTTGGTTCTTCAACTGGTGACCCGCTGAATTGCAATTGTTGGACCATCTAGATCAATGATGTCTTGATCTCAAAGTTGTTGGCCTCTATTTGTAGTCTAATAATGGAAGACTAACAAGCATTAGCATTGGGAGTTCCATAATCCCTCAACGTACGCTCTGGATTGGCGACTTGGTTAGCATTGTTCGCCATTTTGTCTTCCTCAAATTCTTGTGTTCTTCTTTCTCTTCTAATATAACGAAGTGTCCTCTCAATCTCAAGATCAACAGGGATAATAAGATCTCCTTGACTCCTCGTTCTACGCATAGAAAGGAAACAACACTGAAAATTCAAAGAAAAATAAAAGAAAGTTAAAATAAGATAAAAAATAGAAATTAAATAAAATAAAAATCGCTTAAATCAACCAAATTATTGCTCGTGTTAATATCAACACGATCCTTTGCAACGGTGCCAAAAACTTGTTGTTGATTTTCCACAAGCACATGGATCGTATAAGTAGTAAATAAAGATCGTTCCTACGAGGATCAGTTAATTACAAACTCTTACGACTGTTTTGATTATTTAAACGAATAAAAATCAATAGTGAAAGTCCAATTAAGTTAAGACAAAAAGCAAAGTAATAAAATAAACAATTGAAACTAGAAAAGATGAGATTTAACAAGGATTTTAAAGCTCTAGGATTCGGAATCCACTACACTACCCTCTATGATAAATTATAATCCTATCTTTGTTAATGCTCAATTATGTTTTTGAAGGCAATTTGTCCTAAATTATTTAAAGCCCAATTTATTGGCACTAAAAAATCCTAAAACTTCATTAATCTCATTCTCATGGCAATTAATCCAAGTTTCAACCCATTAAGATTCATGACAATCATTTACCCCTCGAAGGATTTAAGCCTATGTCTAGGTCTCAATTCCTAAGTTCAATTCTTGGATTATCAAGAAATTAGATTTCATCTTTCGATCATTCAATTAAAACTTAAAATCATGTAAATATGGTGCGTAACATATCACAAGCATTAAGCATACCAAGAATGAATCAAGAACAATAATTTCATTAACAAAGAATCAAATTAACAATTCATAATAGGAAAATAAAGAGTTTCATCCTAATCCTAGAAAAAGGGGTTTAGCCGCTCATGACAATTGTAACACAAACAAGAACAAGGATTAAAGAAACAACCATGATTGATGAACAAAAAGAAAAGATGGGAAGATGGAGATGGAGAAAAGAACTTCAATGGTTGATCTTCAAAGAGTCTTGATCTTGCCTTCAAAGCCTTCGCCTTTGAATCCTTGCACTTCTCCTCTCAAAACCTGCCGTCACACAAGTCTCTAGCCAAAAGTCTCCTTTGGTTTGGTGTTTTTGCCCCATTTATAATGATTTGGGGGCAAAATTTTCCTTTTTTCGCGTCAGAGGGACTCACACGGCTGTGACTCCCTTCGACACGGTCGTGTGAGCTTTAAAAGTAGCGTAATTTGTGCGTTTAGGGGAGACATGGCCATGTCTCTAAGAGACACAGCCGTGTCTCCTACACAGAAGCTTCATTGAAGTTAGACAGGGCCCTGTGAGCTTGACAGAAGCATTTTTGAGATTAGACACGGCCGTGTCTAACTCTTTAATCACTCAAAATGTCATTTTTTTTGGAGAAGTGGTCTTCATGAAAGTTGTATATATTTTTCTTAGCTTTCCAATTCCACTAAAATCACCCTGTTTCAACTTTTGTAGCTCAAGTTATGCTCATTTTATCGAGCAAAGGTCAAAAATGATGCGAATCTTGGCCATAAAAATTCCAAACTTAACTCCATTACAATGAATCCTTCCAAAGCTTCATAGAGCCACGTAAAAACATATATTTTGGGACCTAAAAACATAGAGAAAGACCTATCATGAGATACCAAGGATAATTAGATTAAATGTGGCATAAATTCCAACACAAATCATTAAAACACACCTAAATCCACCTCAAATCAAGCACAAGAGGTGTGTATTTTATCCACACATCAGGTTGCCTCCCAAAAAGCACCTTATTTATAGTCTTGGATGGACTTGTCCAGCTTTCAAGATGGAGGAACAAGGGTGAGTGAGGTTTTGTGTCTCTCTACCTCACCACCTAAGTAGGGCTTGAGCCGCTGGTCATTGACCTTAAAGGTTGACTTTGAAACTGGGTCTTCTAAGGTTATGGCACCATGAGGAAACACTTCCATAACTAGAAATGGACCTGACCACCTAGATTTGAGCTTGCTAGGAAATAGTTTTAACCTTGAGTTATATAAGAGAACCTGTTGTCCTGATGTAATGCTTCTTGGAATAATATGCTTGTCATGCTTCTTCTTCACCTTTTCCTTGTATATCTTGGCATTTTCATAAGCATGCAAGCAGAATTCATCAGGTGCATTCAATTGCAACAATCTTTTCTCCCCACAAGCATCAAAATCCCAATTCAATCTTTTGATGGCCCAGTAAATGTGGTGCTCAAGTCCAACAGGAAGATGGCAAGCCTTGCCAAAGACCAGTTGATATGGAGACATGCCAAGAGGGGTTTTGAAGCAGTGCGGTACGCCCAGAGAGTGTCATCCAACTTTTTAGACTAATCCTTCCTAAAAAGGATCACAGTTTTTTCAAGAATCCTCTTCAACTCTCTATTACAAACCTCTGCTTAGCCACTTGATTGTGGATGGTATGCGGTGGCTACCTTATATGTCACCCCATATTTGGCAAGTAAAGAAGCAAAATACTTGTTGCAGAAATGTGATCTCCCATCACTAATAATAGCTCGAGGGGTGTCAAACCTTGTGAAAATGTTCTTTTTAAGAAAAATAAGGACCACCTTGGAGTCACTATTCGGTAGAGCACAAGCTTCCACCCATTTTGACACATAATCCATTGCTACAAGAATGTAACGGTTACCAAAAGATGATACAAAGGGCCCCATAAGGTCTATGCCCCATACATCAAAGATTTCCACTTCCAAAATAGAGTTCAAGGGCATCTCATTCCTCTTTGAGATATTTCTGGTCCTTTGACATCTATCACACTTAGCTGCAAATGAGTGGGTATCTCAAAACAGAGAAGGCCAATAAAAGCCAGATTGCAACACCTTAGCGTTGTTCGTTCACCCCCATAGTGACTCCCATAAGGTAAAGCAAGACATTGCTTGAGTACAGCACTAGTTTCCTCCATAGGAATGCACCTTCTAAACACTTGATCATCATACTGTTTAAAGAGAAATGGCTCATCCCAAACATAGAATCTGACATCATGAAGGAATTTCTTCTTCTGATGATTAGACAATTTTGATGGCACTAAGCCACTCATAATGTAGTTGGCATAGTCAGCATACTATAGATCTGAACTAGCAAACACAGTAAATAACTGTTCATCTGGAAATGTCTCATGAATCAAAGTTGGGTCTTATTGATATTTCTCATTTTCCAACCTGGAAAGATGGTCAGCCACCTAATTCTCAGCACTGTAACACCCCAGATTTTTGCTATCTTACAATAATGGCTAAATTTCATTGTTTTGTGTTTTTTGTATGCTATAAAATTATTTTGACTATTCCGATACTAATTTTGATTGTTGTGTGAGATTTGCTTCGGGTCAGGAAAATAATAATTTTCAGGTCGGGGAAAATCTTATTTGATTTATTCGGAGACGGGTGATCTTACTAAACCCAAATCTGAGAGACATGAAATCCAATCTTTTATTTTTTAAAATTTATCTGTGAAATAAAAATATTTCACGAAAAAATATTCGCTATTTTATTTACAGCAGCTTCTATGACCGAGTATTGGACCGATATATTTTATCTGTTAGAAGATATATTAATAATGATTTTTGTAATTTATTTTTAAATGAACTAATAAGAATGAGTCAATATTAGTGGTTAGACTTTGTCTAGACCAATAGAAAATGGTCAATAAAAAATGGTTGGACTAGTTGCTAAGTAACTAGGATTATTAACTAAGTTACTTTAAATAAGTTAAAGTTGTAACTAAATACCCTAACCTAATTAACTTACCATCCAATTAGGAAGTAACTAAAACCTAATTGAAGTCAAACTTAGTTACTAAAGCCCTAGAGTCCCACGGCCATGCAAGCAATTTCCACCATGTTCTACTATGTTCTAGGTTCCTCTACATGACCATTTGATGACCAATATGTGACCTAAGCCATGTGTGCACCATGTGAGACCATGTGAGTGAATTCTTATCACATTAAGCCATTCACCATGCACTACATGGCTGCACACTCTCACTTGGCGATCCATTTTCATTTCTATCACACTTTATAATATCAAGCTCTCATCTTTTCTCTCAAATCTTCAAGAACCTTCAAGAACACTTAGCTTCTTTCCTTCTCTTCTTCCTTGAGAACCCACGGCCTCACCCCCTAAATCATGCTTCTCCACTTCTAAAATTTTATCTCATCACACTTTCTAAAGCTAAGCCTCCTTCTAAACACTTTTCTTTTAGTAAGTGTTGTCAAAATCCTACTCCAAGTATCTTAAAATTCAAGCTTTAACTTACTACTTTAAAGGTAAACTTTTGATTCCTTGGTTCTAAGTTAAGTTTTTAATTTTCTAGACCATGATTAATCCATGGTTCTTTATTCTTAAGCTTTGTTTGTGATTTTAGAAATTGTTTAAGATTTTTAGGGTTTTTGTATTGACTCACACGAAATCAAGAAAGAGAAGGAGCTTGAAGATTTTGATTCCCTTAAGGTAAGAGGGAGATTAACCTCATCAACTATGTGTTGGTGGTGAGGAGATGGGTTGTTTGTGGTGAAAAATCCATAAGGATTTATTCACTTAATTTTTCTATGCTTTCTTTGCTTATGATTGTTATACTTTTGGCTTTAAAATTATGATTGCATGTGTGCTTGAATGTTTATAACTTTGATATTTGATGCGCGATGTCGCACTCGCCTCAAAATAGACTAGGATTTACAATAGAATATAGCATAGTGCATAACCTAGGTCATCTCCCAAGGACCAATTCGGATTTCTCAAAAATGTTACCAGTTATCAATAAGTAAGGGGGTTTTGTTCAATTCAATAACAGAAAACGAATTCAAAATTTAAGAAAATTCAATTAAGGAAACACCAATCCAAGGACTTCAATTCAAGTGACAGAATTAATCATTGTTCAAAGAGAATAGAATTCTGTTGCATTCACCTCTGTTAATTCGAATTCAACTAGATAATCATCTAGAATTTCATCAACTAAAACAGAATCACAATCGCAATTCTTGATTAAGATTGATTTAGGAACATATTCGGATTAACATAGATTATCAATCGATGATCTATTCTCCATTAAATTCAGATTAATCAACCCTAATTCTAACTTCAATTTCGAAATCCAAATCAGAAATCAATTGAAGAAGGAGAAGAAGGAAGAACACAAACAGAATTTACAATTAAACAAGAGAACTCAAAACTCTAACCACATTCATTGAATTCCTTGGATTGATTGGAGCTTTAGCCTTCCATGGTCATTACGAAAATGCAAAGAAAAAGGGAAAACGAAAATAGAGAAGATGAAAAGAGGTTTCTGCTCTAATATGATAAAACTGAACAATAACAAATCAAAAAGGTCCATTCGAAATCTGCCTTGACCTATTTGTAACTGAAAAATATTATGTAATTCCTAATCTACCCTTGGCCCAAACTGTAGCCCTCTGAAACAGCTTTTTAGAGACATATCATTTGCCTTAATTGGGCTTAAATTGAGAGAGTTAGGCCTAAATCATTGAGGAAAGGTCCAAGCTTTGTGACAGTAACAATGTCCTAACTTTGAGGCCCAATTTCTGCCCTGAATCCAGCTGAATTGGAAAGACTGCATTAGAAGAAAAATTGTGTATATTCATCTCAGCTTTCAGGGGACACCAAGATCATCCAAATACGATATTTGTAGCCCAAGTTATGGCCTGTACAAGACAGAAAGGTCAAAACGAGTTAAAATCCGAAAATTAATGAAGTTTTTACAATTAAGCTTAATGAAGACCAATCATCTAAAACTCATCTACAAACATAATATTGGGCACACTTATCATCAATTAGGCTAAATATAAAATAATAATGAATGCCTAAAAATTAATTGATCAAATTCTCCCACACTTGAATCTTTGCACTCCTGGGCAAAATTCAAAATTGAACCAAAAGGGGTTTCATCACAAGAACACAAAATCAATATACCTTCCAATGAATTGCAAGAATGCAAGGTAGTGATCAAGATTCAAACATCCAAAGTATCAAGGAGTCAAGACAAACATGAATATATCTCTCAACATCTCAAGCAAGCAAGAAGACAAATCGAATCAAATGATGAACCAAAAGTGATAAGATCCTCACTAGGCATACTCTACTCTCAAGTGTTTAGGATTGTATTTACACTCAAGGCACCCATGAAAGCAAGTACTACCATAAGCTTGACAAGTCTCTAATTTTCACCACTTGAAACACATGCAAATAAAGATCAAAAGGACTTTATTTAAGGTTGTAATGAGGCCAAGGTAAGGGAAGGAACAATATGGATATGGCAAGTTAAGCACCCAAGAGAATAAAAGAGCAATGAGAGGAACTCAAATGACAAGTAATGCACATTCTCTTACTTTGATCACCTTTCCTTTTGCCTTTCACAACCTTTCTAGAACCATTTTTTTTACTTATTTCTTCCTTTTCTTTTTCTTTTTTTTTATTTGGCTTTTGGCTTTCTCTTTCTCTTTCTTAATTCTGTTTTTTTTTCAAACATCTTGCACATTGCAAATCAATCACATAACCCCCACACTTGAATTTCTACCCATAAGCCAAAAGAGCTCCTCCAATGAAATGACCCAATGCTCTTCTATTCCCTAAGGTGAAGGTAAAAACATGGTTTTTCACATAAGGTACAAAATGAGCTAAAACAAAGAATAGGCAAGTAGGCTCAAGGGGGTTAAACAAAGGAAAATGATGCAAGGTTGGCTATTTGGCCAAAGTAGCTAAACAAAGAAAGAAGGCCTCAATCATCTCAATACATGCATGTGAACAAGGAGCTTCAAAAAGAATCAAGTCAAGTTCTAGAACACCAACAATCATGAGTGAGATCACACAAGAAAGAAAACGGAATGGCATAATGCAATCCATCCATTATAAGGTCCAAAATCTCACCAAGGACAAGCCTATCACAAATGATGCAACACTTTAATTCTCAATGCCAGCTTGCTAAAACAAAAATGCAAGGAAATAAAAATTTATATCATGTCAAGAAACCTCTAACTAAGAATGATGAAATTATTCACAACCTGTACAAACCAAGATATTCAATGAAAGGCATGCAAAAATGGATCAAAACAGAGTTGTTAAAACAAACAAAAACAAAATTAAAAACAGCAAAATGAAAACAGAAAAAGAAAATGAAAACAAAAATAGAAAATAGAACAAAAAATAACAAAAGCAGAAAACAAATCAAAATAGAAAACAACAAAAAATAGCATGACAAACAGAAAATAGCATGACAAAAAAAATAGCATGACAACAGAAATAGAGCAAAATCCAAAAAACAGAAAAACGAAAATGGAAACAAAAATAGAAAAGAAAATAGCAAAACAGAAAAAAATAGAAAAAAATAGAAAAACAGAAACAAGAAAACAAAAACAACAAAATTCCCTCCCCCACACTTAAATCACACATTGTCCTCAATGGCAAAACAAATCAAAAGACAAGTGAACAAGTGAAATAAAAGAGCAAAGGAAGAAAACACCCTCATCATGGTGGGAAGATTTGCACTTGGGGAAAGGTGGGCTTTGCCAAGGAGAGTTCCTCTACAGGTGCTGGGCTTGCAGGGCTCTCAAGAAAGGGCTTAAGATGGTGGCCATTAACCTTGAAACACTTATTGGTGGCTGCATTCGAAATCTCCACTGCACCATAAGGAAAGATGCTAGTGACAACAAAAGGACCATCCCACCTAGAACGGAGCTTACCGGGCATGAGTTTAAGGCGAGAGTTGAACAAAAGCACCTTTTGGCCAATGGAGAACTCCTTCCTAGAAATCATCTTATCATGGAAATGCTTAGTCTTTTCCTTATAGATCCTTGAATTCTCATAAGCCTCCAAGCGGAGTTCTTCCAGTTGTTGCAATTGAAGCTTCCTCTCTGAACTGGCTTGGTCAAATGCTAAGTTACAACTCTTCACTGCCCAGTATGCACGATGCTCTATTTCCATCGGAAGGTGACATGGTTTACCAAAGACAACCCTGAAAGGAGACATCCCTATAGGTGTCTTGTAAGCGGTACGATGAGCCCAAAGAGCATCTTCTAACCGGTGGCTCTAATTTTTCCTATTTGGCTGCACCATCTTCTCCAAAATCTGCTTGATCTCTCTGTTAGAAATCTCGGCCTACCCGTTAGTTTGGGGATAATAAGCAGTAGACACTCTATGCACGACCCCATACTTTCGAAACAAAGGCTCCAAAGTCCGGTTACAGAAATGAGTCCCTTAGTCACTAATGATAGCTCGGGGTACTCCAAACCTGCAAAATATGTTAGACTTGACAAAATCCACAACAACTCGAGCATTATTAGTCCTGGTGGCCTTAGCTTCCACCCATTTAGAAACATAATCAACTGCAAGCACAATATAAGAGAAACCAAAAGAAACAGGAAAAGGGCCCATAAAATCGATACCCCAAACATCAAAAACCTCGCAGAACAGAATGGGGCTGGCGGGGCATCTCTGTCGGCAGTGATAGCCACTCCTGCTCTCGGGCACTGCTCACAAGTACTGAAAACCTGATAGGCATCTCTGAAAATGGTAGGCCAGTAGAATCCAGAATCCAGCACCTTCCTAGCGGTCCGCTATGGTCCAAAGTGACCTCCAACTGGAGAGGTATGACAGAAATGAAGAACGGACTAGATCTCATGGTCAGGTATGCATCTGCGAATCACCTGGTCACTACAAAACTTCCACAAATATGGATCATCCCACACATAATATTTAGCATCACTCTTAAGTTTAGCGTTCTGTGATCTAGATGCATGAGGAGGAAAAACAGATGCAACCAAGTAATTAACTAAATCAGCAAACCAAGGAGAAAGTGGGGTATCATGCAGCTGCATGAGCTGCTCATCTGGGAAGTCATCTCTGATAGGGGAAGGGTCAACAACTCCTTCTATCCTGCTCAAATGATCCGCCACCAAGTTCGCTGCGCCATTCCTATCTCTAATCTCCAAATCAAACTCCTGGAGAAGCAGCATCCATCTAATTAATCTCGGCTTCGATTCTGCTTTCTTCAATAAGAATTTTAATGCTGCATGATTAGTAAAAATAACCACTTTAGAGCCAAGCAAATATGATCTAAACTTATCAAGTGCAAATACAATGGCAAGCAACTCTTTCTCAGTGGTAGTATAGTTAGCCTGTGCAGCATCTAAAGTCCGAGAAGCATATGAAATGACATGAGGCAAACTGCCAATTCTCTGTGCAAGGATAGCTCCCAATGCATAGTTAGATGCATCACACATGAGTTCAAAAGGAAGCGTCCACAAAGGTGGCTGAATGATAGGAGTGGTGGTCAAAGCTCCCTTAAGGCAATCAAAAGCCTCTCTGCACTGGCCATCAAACTCAAAAGCAATATCTTTCTACAACAAGTTGGACAGTGGAAGGGCTTTTTTGCTGAAATCTTGAATGAACCGCCTGTAGAAACCTACATGGCCAAGAAAAGAACGAACCTCTCGCACGCAAGAGGGGTAAGGCAACTGGGAAATAACATCAATTTTAGCAGGATCTACTTCTATACCCTTCTGAGAGATGATATGGCCTAAGACCATGCCCTGTTCTACCATAAAATGACACTTCTCATAATTAAGAACAAGGTTAGTCTCAATGCATCGATTCAAGACTCTATCCAGACTGTCCAAACAGGCATCAAAGGAGGAACCATAAATAGTAAAATCATCCATAAATACCTCAATGCAATCCTCTAAAAAATCTGGAAAGATACTTACCATGCATCGCTGGAAAGTTCCAGGGGCATTGCAGAGGCCGAAAGGCATCCTCCTGTAGGCAAAAGTGCCAAAAGGGCAGGTGAAGGTGGTCTTCTCTTGGTCTCTGGTGCTATATGGATCTGGAAGTACCCTGAAAAGCCATCAAGAAAGCAATAGAAAGACTTTCCAGCCAAGCGCTCAAGCATCTGATCGATAAAGGGCAAAGGAAAATGATCCTTTCTTGTCGCTTGGTTGAGCCGCCTGTAATCAATACAAACCCTCCAGCTGCTCTGGACTCTGGTAGGAATCAGCTTATCACGATCATTCTTCACTACTGTGATTCCTGATTTCTTTGGAACCACTTGAACTGGACTTACCCAAGTACTATCTAAGATAGGATAGATGATCCCTGCTTGCAGAAGCTTGGTCACCTCTTTCTTTACCACATCCAGGATCAAAGGGTTGAGTCGCCTCTGTGGTTGTCTCACTGGTTTAGCACCATCCTCAAGTAGTATTCTGTGCATGCACATGGAAGGACTAATGCCAGGAAGGTCAGCCAAGGTCCAACCTATAGCTTTCTTATGCTTCCTCAGAATTTGCAGCAGCCTCTCCTCCTGGTCAGCATGGAGGGCAGTAGAAATAATCACTGGCAGCTTCTTATCCTCCTCTAAGTATGTATATTTAAGGTGCTCTAGGAGTGGCTTAAGCTCTAGTGTAGGTGGTTGCACTACAGATGGAAGGATCCTGGTGGAAGTAGCTGTGTTTACAGCCTGCAATCCAACGAAATCTGATTCAGAGGTACTTGCTGCAATCAAACTTCTGCTTTCTGACTTCACACAATCTGTATCAGAATCACCATTTAAACAAGATGCAATCTCACTACAAACACTGCACATTTCTGAAACAGTACAAGCATCACATGTGTAGGTATCAACAAAATCAGAAAAGAATGGAAGATCATCAGCAAAGAGCTCAGAAAAGCCATCATCAACTATATTAGCCAACAAATCTATATGGAAAACTGAATGTTCTTCCATGGGGTGCTTCATGGCATCCAAGATGTTAAATCGAACCACATTATCTCCAAACTCCATGGAAAGAGTGCCTGCATGGACATCAATTTTGGTTCTGGCAGTTTTGAGGAAGGGTCTACCAAGAATGATGGGAGCCTTGCTGGATTCAGATTCTCCATCCATATCCAGAATGCAGAAGTCTGCAGGAAAAATCAAATCATTTACTCTAACAAGGACATCCTCAATGAGTCCAGCAGGGTATGCATTACTTCTGTTTGCCAACTGAATGATGACTATTGTATTCTGCAAGGGTCCAAGAGCAAGAGAGTTGAACACTGACATAGGCATAACATTAATTGAAGCACCTAAATCCAACATAGCATTTTTGAATTTGCTATTGCCTATGATGCATGGGATAGTAAAAATCCCTGGATCCTCGCATTTCTGGGGCATTGTAGGCTGTATAAGTGCAGACACATTTCTTCCCATGCTGATCTTTTCATTGCCCTTAAGTCTCCTTCTATGAGTACACAAATCCTTAAGAAACTTGGCATATCTTGGAATTTGCTTAATTGCTTCAATAAGAGGAATGTTCACCTCAACCTTCCTGAATGTCTCCAGGATCTCCCTGTCAGTGTCAGTCTCAAAAGTCTTCTTAAGCTGCACAACTCTCTGCGGGAATGGTAGTGGGATGGACTGCTCAGCAGTGACTACAAGAATGGGGCCAGAATCTGTATTCTTATTTTTGCTGCTACTTGGAATTTTTGGTATGGCTTGCTTCTCCTTATCTGATTCATGTTGCAACCCACAGTTTGGTGCATTAACATTCTTACCAGATCTTAGAGTGATGGCACTCACATTTCTTGGATTTGCCACAGTTTGTGCAGGAAGTTTATCAGAATCTTGGGACTATAATTGATTCATAGAACTAGCAAGTTGCCCAATCTGATTCTCCAAATTCTGAATGGTAGCTTCTGTCCTCTGCTGGAATTGCAAATTTTTCACTGCCATCTGTTTCATCAATTCTTCTAAGGTTGGCTTGGATTTAGGAGGGGCATTATTTTGCTGCTGCATGAAAGGTGGCTGGTATGGTCTGCTAGGTCCTGCAGTGGGTTAGAAGGGTAGGTAGGCTTCGCTGCCTTTGCCTAAACCGAGTAAAGGCGGGTGTAGAGGTATTTCCCCACCTCAGATTTGGATGATTTCTCCAGCCTGAGTTATATCTGTTAGAGGATAGATCATAGCTCTGTTGTTACTGCTGCTGCTGAGGCCTATTATTGTAGATGTTTGTTGCATAGGCCTGGGGGGTACCATCAGTATTAACCTCTTGCAATGTAGGGCAGGCATCTGTTGGATGATCGCGAAATGCGATTCACACACCCAGCGGGCAGAGCTACTGCAGCAGGCTTCTGCTATTGAGTTACAGCCAATTGCCTCACCAAGGATGCAAGGTCATCAATTTTGCTTTCTAATTTTCTGTGATTTGCAGCATAAGTTGCCTCTATTTCGTGGACACCTCTACTCAATGCCACTGAGTTACTTCTGGTGCCAAACTGTTGGGAGTTAGTGGCCATATTCTCAATTAATTTTCTTGCAGCCATAGGGGTCTTGTCTACCAATGCTCCTCCACTAGCAGCATCAATCATGCTCCTATCCATAGGCAGCAAACCTTCATAAAAATACTGGATTAGTAACTGGTCACTAATCTGATGGTGAGGATAGCTAGCACACATCTTCTTGAATCTTTCCCAGTATTCAGACAATGGTTCTCTATCAAACTGCCTGATGCCACATATCTCTTTTCGGATTGATGCAGCCCTTGATGCAGGAAAGAATTTCTCCAAAAACAGTCTCTTAAGATCATTCCAGCTAGTGACAGATCTTGGATGCAAATAATAAAGCCAGTCCTTAGCAGCATCCTGTAATGAGAAAGGGAATGCTCTAAGTTTGATGTGATCTTCTGAGATGCCTTGAGGCTTCATGGTAGAACACACAATGTGGAACTCCTTGAGGTGCTTATGAGGATCTTCTCATGCATGACCATTGAACTTAGGCAGCAAATGAATCAATCCAGATTTAAGTTCAAATGGAACATCAACATCAGGATACTGAATGCATAAAGACTGATATGTAACATCAGGAGCAGCCAGCTCCTTCAAGGTTCTATTATCCATAATCTCAGTATGCTCAGTATAATCAGAATTGAAAGATGGATCAATGATAGAAAGTGCAGAATCAGAAGTTTCAGAAGCAGAATCACTAGTATGATAAGTATGTGAAGAATCACTACTTCCTATATGCTCACCAAATGCAGAATCAAATCTATTGAACCTATGCAAAGTATGAAAAGTCCTATCTATCTCAGGATCAAAATTATACAAATAACCAGGATTAGACCTAGTCATATAACATGCAAAACTTGAAAACAGCAAAACAGCAAAATAGAGAATCCAACACTAGAAATGCACCAAAATAAATCTAGTTGACCTATCAAATGATTTTTTAAAAAATATGGGACCACCACACACTTAAAACTACACTAAAATGGAACTCAAAAATGCAATGGAAAAACTTCAAAAAGTAAAAAAGTGGTCTAAATGAAGGAATTAGGGCAAACCAGGTGTTGCTCACAGCAAAGCAGTGAGCCTTGTGGAGAAGGCCATTTTCCTTCAACCCACCAATTTTCAGATCATTCTGAGCATGTTTGATCAGCCAAAAATTACAAAAATGCCATTGTCTCACCTGAATTTGCTCAAAAACCCTACCAAACTATGGATTTTGGCCAAATTATGCAGGAATGATCCTTAGGATCAATTTGCTTAGAATGATGGTTTACCTTTGGGGACCAAGTTTCAGCTCAAAACTCCACCGCAAGTACAATTCCTGTCTACTAGTCCCTTTTTGGATTCAGAAAAATGGGAGCAAAGTGAAACTCAAAAGTAAAAATGGGGGTAAAACTCTAGAATGAAGATGAGAACTTCAGATGTCAATAATGAAGTATATGGATGATCAAATGTAGCAAAATGACATGCAATAGCCGAATGTGGTGCAAGGGGACTAATGGAACAGTAACCGCAGCAAACAGGCTATGCAGCTCAGCAGATTATGCAGGTAATTTGGTAGCAGATGAATGTGTGATTCGTGCCACAGAAGTATCAATTGTGTTGAGTGAAGCAATGCACATTTACAGGAGTCATCAAATGCAACAAAAATCCAATGGAACAGTAAACAAACCAATGGAACAGTAACACGAAAATCCAAGGAACTGCAAAATGCAATGCAACAGATTGGTGTGTTATATTAGAATTGAATAATATGTTATGCAGATTTATACCAATAGAAAAACACAATGGAACAACAACAAAACAACAGAAGACAGAATTATGCAGCAGACAGAATTATGCAACAGACTCAGGAGAGTAGCAGAATCAGTAGAACAAAATTAGAATTATGCAGTAGAACTGAGTTCTGCAACAGAACAGAATTGCACTTCAGATGAATGTAGCAGAATCAATAGCAGAATCAGTATCAGAATCAGTAACAAAATCAGTAAAATGCACTTAATGACTTCCAGCAAAATTGATCACGAATGCACAGAAATTAGCAACTATTAGGAACACCTAATAAACCTAAGAAACCGAAAATAGATCCCTGGAAACGGCACCAAATTTTGATGCGTGATGTCGCACTAGCCTCAAAATAGACTAGGATTTACAATAGAATATAGCGTAGTGCACAACCTAGGTCATCTCCCAAGGACCAATTCGGATTTCTAAAAAATGTTAGCAGTTATCAATAAGTAAGGGGGTTTTGTTCAATTCAATAACAGAAAACGAATTCAAAATTTAAGAAAATTCAATCAAGGAAACACCAATCCAAGGACTTCAATTCAAGTGGCAGAATTAATCATTGTTCAAAGAGAATAGAATTCTGTTGCATTCACCTCTGTTAATTCGAATTCAACTAGATAATCATCTAGAATTTCATCGACTAAAATAGAATCACAATCGCAATTCTTGATTAAGATTGATTTAGGAACAAATTCGGATTAACATAGATTATCAATCGATGATCTATTCTCCATTAGATTCAGATTAATCAACCCTAATTCTAACTTCAATTTTGAAATCCAAATCAGAAATCAATTGAAGAAGGAGAAGAAGGAAGAACATAAATAGAATTTACAATTAAACAAGAGAACTCAAAACTCTAACCACATTCATTGAATTCCTTGGATTGATTGGAGCTTTAGCCTTCCATGGCCATTACAAAAATGCAGAGAAAAAGGGAAAAACGAAAATAGAGAAGATGAAAAGAGGTTTCTACTCCAATATGATAAAACTGAACAATAACAAATCAAAAAGGTCCATTCGAAATCTGCCTTGACCTATTTGTAACTAAAAAATATTATGTAATTCCTAATCTAACCCTGGCCCAAACTGTAGCCCTCTGAAACAGCTTTTTAGAGACATATCATTTGCCTTAATTGGGCTTAAATTGAGAGAGTTAGGCCCAAATCATTGAGGAAAGGTCCAAGCTTTGTGATAGTAACATCGTCCTAACTTTGAGGCTCAATTTCCGCCCTGAATCCAGCTGAATTGGAAAGACTGCATTAGACACAAAATTGTGTATCTTCGTCTCAGCTTTCAGGGGACACCAAGATAATCCAAATACGATATTTGTAGCCCAAGTTATGGCCTGTACAAGACAAAAAGGTCAAAATGAATTAAAATCCGAAAATTAATGAAGTTTTTACAATTAAGCGTAATGAAGACCAATCATCTAAAACTCATCTACAAACATAATATTGGGCACAATTATCATCAATTAGGCCAAATATAAAATAATAATGAATGCCTAAAAATTGATTGATCAATATTATACTTGTATGTGTGATTTAGAGAGCATGCAAAAATCCATGCATATGCGCCATCCAGTGACAGTCCTGGTGGGAATCAAGTCATTATTCTCATTGGCTACCACTGTTAATCCACCCTTTTTTTGGCACACACTGAACTGGGCTCACCCATTTGTTGTCAGAAATAGGGTATATGATACCTGCATCCAGCCACTTGATAATCTCCTTCTTGACAACCTCCTTCATGATGGGATTGAGGCGCCTTTGATGTTCAATGGTTGACTTATGATCATCTTCTAGCAATATTTTGTGCATGCAGATAGTGGGACTAATGCCTTTGATATCAGCAATAGACCACCCCAAGGCCTGTTTGTACTCCCTGAGCACTCTGAGCAACTTAGATTCTTGCTCCTCTGACAAAGATGAGGAAATAATAACTGGCAATGTGGATGACTCCCCCAATTATGAATACCTCAAATGAACATGCAATGACTTGAGCTCTAACTTGGGTGGAGTGATTACGGAAGGCTGGAGAATAGGCTTGTCAGAAGGTATATTCAATGGTTCAAAGCCTGGCTTCCTATAAAACTTAGCAGACGAGTCAAGCAGTTTAATACATTCCATAACATCATCCCTATCTATATGCTCATATATGGATGTTAATGTTAAAGTAAGGGGATCATAAGTAAAATTAGCATGGAATGCAATATTGACTACTTGATCAATTATACTTAGGTAAGAACATTCTTCATGATCATTTGGAAATTTCATGGCTTTGTAAATGTTAAAAGTTACCTTATCATCATTGACTTGCATAATGACCTCACCTTTTTGAACATCAATCATAGTCTTACCAGTGGCTAGGAAAAGTCTCCTAAGAATCAAAGGTACATTGTGGTCTTCCTCTATGTCTAGGATGATGAAATCAGTTAGGAAGATGAACTTGTCCACCTTGACTAAGACATTTTCTATGACTCCCTTAGGATACATGAGAGAACGGTCAGCTAGTTGCAAAGTAACTGAAGTCGGCTTCACTTCCCCCAAACCTAGCCATTGGAAGATGGATAAAGGCATCAAATTTATGCTTGCCCCTAGGTCACATAAGGCTTTTCCAAAGAATTGACTCCCGATGGTGCACGGAATGGTGAAGCTCCCTGGGTCTTTTAACATGGGAGGTAGCTTGTTTTGTAAGATGACACTACACCCCTTTGTGAGAGCTGTAGTCTCATAATCCCTAAGTTTTCTCTTCTTAGACAAGATGTCTTTCATGAATTTCATATAACTAGGCATTTGTTCCAAATCCTTAGCAAATGGTATGTTAATCTGAAGTTTCTTGAAAATCTCTAGAAATTTTTGAAATTGAGCATCGAGCTTTTGCTTAGCTAACCGGTTAGGGAAATGCAGAGGTGGTGTATACGACTTATCCTCCTTTTTCTTATCTTCAATTTTCCCATTTTCAATTTCCTCATTTTTCTCAACCTTTTTGCTCACAACCACTTCACATTGTGCCACCTTAACTTTCTCTTCAAGTAGTTTGGTCTTTAGATTTCTTTCTATTTCCTTCCCACTCCTCAATGATATAGCCTTACAATGCTTATTAGAGGCACCCGTAGGATTGTTAATGGTGTCACTTAGAAAAATCCCTAGGGGCCTGTTATTTAAATCTTGGGCAAGTTGACCAACCTGAGCTTTAAGATTCCTCAAGGAAGCTTCTTGACTTTGCATCAAAGCATCGTGGGAGGCTAGCTTTGAATTAGTCTTGTTCATATAGTCTTGTTGGCTAGTCATGAATTGAGCAAACATCTTCTCCAAATTAGAAGTTGAAGTTGATGTTGAAGTTTTGGCTTGAGGGGAGCTCTATTGTTGGAAACTTGGTGGAGCACGGGGTGCTTCTTTGGGATGATAAGAAGAAGAGGAAGGGCCTTGAGCATTTCTACCCCATAAGAGATTAGGATGGTTCCGCTAACTAGAGTTGTAAGTGTTACCAAAAACATTGTTGTGACTCGGCTGACGGAATTGACTGGCATATTGCACACTCTCCAAACTAGCTGTACAATTAGCCGTTGAGTGAAAGTCCCCACAATGATCATAAATCTCAGCTGAGTTATTAGGTCCACTTGCTACTGAATTGACTCCCATTGTGTCAAACTTCTTGGAGAGAGCTGCCACTTGAGCTGTAAGCAATGTGAAAGCATCAACATCATGTATACTGGCTGCTATTCTCTTAGGAGTAACCCTCTCTGCTGGCCATTGATAGTTGTTATTAGCCATTTCCTCTAAAAAGTTGTAAGTTGCATCTATAGTCTTACTCATGAGAGCCCCTCCAGCTACAGTGTCAATTATAGATCGAATAGACGTTGTTAAGCTATTATAGAAAGTATGTACTAACATCCATTTTGCTATACCATGATGTGGGCACTTCCTTAGCAACTCCTTATATCGCTCCCATGCCTTATATAAAGTCTCTCCCTCAAACTGCCCGAAGGACAATATGTCATTCCTATATTTCATTGCCTTCATGGAAGGAAAGAATCGATCCAAAAACTTCTGCGCCAATTCCTCCCAAGTAGTGATGGAATGCTCAAGTAAGGATTGAAGCCAGGCCTTGGCCCTATCCTTCAAAGAGAAAGAGAAGAGCCTCAAGCGACCTGCATCATCTTTCATCCCTTGATGCTTAAAAGTATCACAAATCTCCAGAAAGTTGGCTAGATGATCATTAGGATCTTCATGGGGTAGATCCTCAAATAAAAAATTATTTTGAACCATCTGGATAATAGCGGGCTTGATCTCAAAAGTCTGTGCTTATACAACTGGCCTTCTAATGCTAGATCGGATGTCTCTAGCATTTGGAGTGGCATACTTTTGCGAGAGTCTTTCAGTATTTGCTTCTTATGTCATCTCAAATTCACTGTCCAAATTTAGTGTTTGCCCTTGCACTTGTTGTTCTCTTAGCAATCTACGAATGGTCCTCTCGATCTCAGAACCGTAAGGAAATCGAGATACACTTTGAGTCCTTCGCATATATAAGTTAAGTACCTGAAAAACAAAAATAAATAAACAAAACTTGAAATAAGAGTTATGAGTAGATATAAGAAATAACACAAAATCTAAATTCAATGCTCGGCAACAATGCCAAAAACTTGTTTGGAATTTCGCAAGTGCACGGGCCGATAAGTAATATATGAGAGTTAAAGTATCATGTCCCAAGGGATTGACAATTAGAAGGTGTTAAAACTTAATCAATTTCCATAAAATCTTATCCAAGCAATCGAAATGTGAGAGTGGTTTGTAATTAAAATAACAACTTAAAAAAATAAAACAAGAATGCACTAAACACCAAATCCACAAGAGAAAGATGCGAATTATTAAGGCCTAGGGGTCCCTATTCACTTACTACTTCAATGAGTACTTACAATACACAAGCACTTATCAATAAATTGATTTTGTTAGCTAAAAACAAGCAATAGATAAAAGCCTATATCTAAGACAATTACCCATGTGAGACCTAGTTAATCCACTATGTGTCCATGTGAGTTAGCATAAGAATCACTTATTGAGAGTAATTATCAAATACTTGCTATGCATGACTAATGGGTAAGTATCCATCCCATTAGCTAATCAACACACTCATGCCAATAAAATGTAATTGAACATGCATCAACCATACCATATCCACATTCACAAATCCCTATGTCTAGTTCATTTGGAACACTAAGATCATGCAATTGATGGCCAAACAATAGCAAGTATTAAGCATAGCTATGGAAGAACAAAATCAATTTCATTGATAGAAACTCAACAAATCACAAGATATTCAAATCCATTGCAAGATCCTAGAGAGCCCTAGATTAGAGTTTAGTTACACATCATAGAAGAAGAGAAAACATATGAAATCATAAAACCCATCAAATTACAAATTAAGAGAGAAATAAGGAAGAATGAACAAAAAATTGGAGAGAATCCAAGCTTGATCTTCCTCCCTTGATCTTGATTCTTCACTTGAATCACCTCTATTCTGGGTGGTTTTCTCTCCCTCTCACTTCTCTAGGAATTTTCTTCTTGGCGAAAAAAAAATAGAACTCCTCAAAATGCTCTAAAAAATCAGATAAAATGGGCCAAATTCGTGGACCAAGGCTTTTCCCATGCGTAGGCGTAGCTTTTCCATACCCAGGCGTGATAATGAAACACATGTTGTCAACTGCTGACCACGCCTAGGCGTGGGTGTCTTTGTCTAAAAGTCTTAAAAACTTGAGAGTGCCACGCCTAGGTGTGGGTTAGCAGCCTTTCTCATTTTCTCTTACTTTCTTCCAAATTTGAGCTCCTCTTTGCTTTCCTCATGCCTTCCAAGGTCCTCTCATCTTGAATACCTGCATTAAGACAATGCCAAAGTCCATCAAATCATGATCAATCCAAATTCTTTAAATAAAATCCTCAAAGATTTAATTCTCAATCATTTGAGTTAACAAGCTTAAATCATCAAAGTCATGCATGATTGAACCTTTGACCCATAAAACTTATAGATAACATGCTTATATATATATATATATATATATATATTTAAATTCATATGAAATAACTTCATTTCCTGAAGTTATCAACATGTTGGTAAGTGAAGGGGAAGGAGGAGACTAGGCTAAATGAAGACGAACAGATGGACGTGGGTTTGAAAAAATAGTGGCTCATGTGACCTTTTTAATGAGATTTAATCTAAACTTTAATTTTCATCTAATGATGGATATTGAGTCCTCTCATCTCTCACAATAACAAAGTTCTCTCACCTAATATGACTCTTATATATGTGTGTGTGTATGTGTGTGTGTGTGTGTGTGTGTGTATGTAACATCCTCATTTTTGGCTAAACTATGTGAATATGATAAGTTTATTTATGATAGTATATGGTATGACTCATGCTTTGGATGAGCTTGCTTATGCATATGAGGTGTTTTATGTCCTAAACGAGATTCTCATTTAGAAAAGTGTACAGGTAAGTAGGTAGGTGAGTGATAACTTCATAGAATGTAGTTATTTGTGTCCCTATTTCTGTGCTATAAAGAATGCTTAGTTCTTGTGTACAATGCATATTTGGAAGGTTTTAAGCTTATATTTGTCATATTTTAATCTGGATATCTTCCTATATGATATTAAGCAAATTGTGCTTATTTGGTAAGAGATTGAGTGAATTTGTATCTGTTATTGATTTGGTGATTTCTCCATTATAGGAAGGGCTCCAAACAAGATGATATATGGAGAATTTGAGTCAAAAGTGGAAGAGAAAGCCAAATTTGCATATCAGTAAGTAACGTCATGACATAGAAAATGAATGCCGTGGCGTTGGAGTGATATTTACTGTAGAATTCTGTAGACGAATAGGCAACACTGCAATGTGGGCATGTTAATGCCGCGATGGTGGTGAATCCCCTGTATCAGTACAAAGACCCGAGGCTAGAGCGCTGCGACGCTAAGAAATAGACGCCACGACATCTGTGACCTAATTGTATGCGCGCTGCGGCGTGATGTGTTTAATGTTGTGGCGTCCCTTATTTTTCTGAGCCTATAAATACTGTTTTATCATATTTTGTAATAATGCTTTACTTAGTTTAGAAAAACTGCATTAGGTTTTACTGTTTGGAGGCTGAGGGAGTCTAAGGAGGCAAGGATGAAGGCCATCTTCCTTAGGGAAGATGATTCAGGTATAAATGATGACATCTTAAGAGTTTCCTTCCTTCTCCTTTCTCTTTTCTCTCTTTCATCTATCTTGAACATGATTTTTGCAGTTGTATTTTCGTGTTCAATGATTAGCTAAGCTGTATTTAGGGAAAACTTTGAATCCTCCTATGAATATTAATGGTTTTGTAATCTTTTGAGTATATATTGATGTTTAGTTTTGTTCAATCATATGGTTCTTAATGCTCTTGATTGTTTGATAAGCTTTTGAGTAATTTGATGAAATCTGATGAACATAGACATAGGAATTTGGATTTTAGATCTAATGTATGGTTGATGCATGTTCGATTTCATTCAATTGGCTTGGATAAGTTAATTTGCTAACTAGATAGAAATATACCTTTTAACCATGCATAGTGAGTGATTGAGAATAAATCATTCATGAGTGGATTTTGGTTCTAACTAAGGAGTTTGGTAAATGAAACTATGGTTAATTGCGCTAGACATATGCTTTTAACTAAATCAGATTCTTAAGCTAACTTAATCATTTCATTGATGTTGCTTGTAAGGATTGTATGTTATTAGTTGAAAGAGGAGATGAAAAGGATTTTATAAAGCTCTAAACATTATCTTTATTACTTTGTAGTTTAGATTTTGTTTATTTACACTTTCTCTATTTTTATGTTCTTGAATAGAATTAGTTAAGTTATTGGTTGATATTTAGCTTTGGATGCCAACATCCTTGTGGGAACGAACTTTATTCTTCACTATATTACTTGAATGATCTGTGCACTTGCAGTACACAAATGGTCTAACAAGTTTTTGGCGCTGTTGTTGGGGACAAGTTATTATCCTTTATGGAAAGCTAAAGACTTGGGCTTAATAAGTTGTTGGCGCCGTTGTCGGGGATATGGTTTAATTCTATATTGCTAATATCAACAATGAGTTACTTAGTTCTAATTCAAGTTGTATATAGTTTGTTTTAATTTAAGTTTCTTTTATGTTAAGTTTTAGGTTTAATAAAGAAGTCGGATGACCATAATCATACGAGGCCCTTCAAGGAATTCACGACTCTTGATAAGGAAAACCTTCGATCAAGTTCAAGAAGACTACTCATCCGCACAATCCATTTTGATGACAAAGTCTTGTCAGGATTGTAAATTAAGCCCTTCTTGGGAGGAAACCCAAGTTTATGTTAAATTCTTGTCTTTACTTTTTGCATAAATAGGTAGTATGTTGAATTTTGTATGTTAATATGTATATGTTAATATGTTATGTTAATTATGTTAGTATGTTGTTTTTGTTAATATGTTAATAGGTAATATATGTTAGTATGTTAATATGGTAGTATATAGCTTTTGTTAGCTTTTATGTCTTAATTATGTTAGCTTTTGTTTGTTAAGTTTTAAGTCTTATTTATGTTAGTACTTATATATGGTAGTATGCTAATTTAGTAGTTTTATGTTTTTAATTATTTTTATGCTTTAGTTAAGTTTTAAGTCTTATATATGCTGATTTGTTGATTTTGTGATGTTATTATATTTATGTTATATATATAGTAATTTAACATTTTGAACAAGTTTTGCAAGTGTTGGAAACCTCTTTGAAGTAGAACTAGCAGCAAAACTATTTTTGCTGCAAGATTTTGCAGACCGACCTCTCACACCGCGACGTTGGCGTATCAATGCCGCGACATTGGTGAGTGTTTTCTGTAAATTTCTATAGATGAGCTACATGTCACGACATAGGCATATCAATACCGCGATGTTGTGCTCTATTTTGTACATATTTCTTTTATTTTTCATGTTATTTTAGATTGTAGTATGCTCAGACTAACAGTGTACATAAATTTGAAAAGTTTAGGTACGCTTTGTGCCAATGAAAGTGAGGACTTTGTCTCACTTTGGTCTGGGGGAGTATCATTACGTGCTTTGATTATAATGATCTATTTTAACGTACGTGATGATATTTTCTAGATGCAGTTATGATAGCCATTATGTTTTCATGATTTTCTATTTCTTTGGCTATTACTGATAGGGTTTGAAAAAGAAGTTTCAATTTTTAATAATATGCAAATGATGTTATGCATGCTTGATGAAAAAGTTAGATTTATTTGAATGCATGATATGTTGCAAAAATGCTGGTGTTTGTTATAGTTGTCCATTGATATGAAAGGGTGCTATTTGTTCCCTTTTTAGTGAAACCATTTGTGATCTTGAAGTATGTGAAATAGTTTAGTTATTTTTGATGCATGATTTACATTCCACTTAGATGCA
The DNA here is from genome assembly GCA_029884595.1 of Ormosia semicastrata. Lineage (NCBI taxonomy): Eukaryota > Viridiplantae > Streptophyta > Magnoliopsida > Fabales > Fabaceae > Ormosia > Ormosia semicastrata. The sequence goes on from JAQQTO010000042.1 coordinate 33,177,263, forward strand.
AGTGTAATTTTGAAAATGATAAGAGTGCATGTCTAGAGAATGTTTATGGATGTAAATGTAGAGATTTCGATTATTCTTGAAATTGTTTTTCAACTCTCTTGAGGTGAAATCCTAGATTGTGCATGATTGAAGAAATGATTAGGCATTGTTTGGACCGATTGAGCCTTTCAAGCTTACCTGAATGATTTTATCATAGGTCCCCTTTTGAAGCCTTATATTGTTTGGCCTTATTTATTTTTCTATTACCATTGTGTTCGTTAACCTAGTAGCCATTCTAATGCATGTGAAAGCATTGCATTTTCTTCCTACCCTCATTATTTGTTGAGTACATAATATATTATTTCCTGAAGTGAGTCTTGTGATTAGGGGTATTAATGAATATTCAATACAAAATGAGTCTGAAGGAACCAAATGCAGTCAAAGAAAAGAAGTTTTTGCTTTGTAAAAAAAAGTCAAAAGAAAAAAAAGAAGAAAAGCAAAGCTTAAGAAAAGAAAAGTATGAAAAACATCAAAATGGCTCTAGCGAGTTTTCTACTCACACTGTTAAATACCCTGCTAATATCAGTTATAGGCTCATGACTTGGAATAACATGTTATGTTTCTCAATGTTTGTGTTATATCCTATCCTTTCTGTTCTTTAATGCATTACCATTGGCCTTACATTACTAGCTTATTAAGTCCCTATTGATCCTCAATTTTATGTGATTTACATTAGTGGAGAAAGAGTTGATTTACAATTTTGTGGATTTTATGATTCATATATATGTAGGTTTATAAACTTATCCGGATGTGTATGACTTAATTAGGAGAAGTTTATCTTGCATATTTGTGAAAAGTGTGAATTGCATGAAAGGAAGCTGGATTGTTAGCATGTGAATGATTGTATATGTGTGAAGCTGATTTTGAGGAATTTGTACTTTTTAAGGATTGATACAATCATTTTTCACCAATTATGGTTTAAAAAGAAAAATTGAAATTTTAATAGATCCTGAATGATATTTGAAATTGAATTGTTAAACTTGTTTACTTAGTCATACTTTATTTTGCTCGAGGACTAGCAAAATGTAGGTTTGGGGGTGTGATAACTTCATAGAATGTAGTTATTTGTGCCTTATTTCTGTGCTATAAAGAATGCTTAGTTCTTATGTATAATGCATATTTGGAAGGTTTTAAGCTTATATTTGTCATATTCTAATCTGGATACCTTCCTATATGATATTGAGCAAATTGTGCTTATTTGGTAAGGGATTGAGTGAATTTGTATTTGTTACTAATTTGATAATTTCTCTATTATAGGAAGGGCTCCAAACAAGATGATAAATGGAGCATTTGAGTCAAAAGTGGAAGAAAAAGCCAAATTTACATCTCAACAAGTAACGCCGCGATGTAAGAAATGAATGCCACGGCGTTGGAGTGATATTTGCTATAGAATTCTGCAGACGAGCAGGCAATGCCGCGACGTGGGCATGTTAATTTTGCAGCGGTGATGAATCGCCTGCATCAGTACAAAGACCCAAGGCTAGAGTGCTGCAATGCTAAGAAATGGATGCCATGACATCTGTGACCTAATTGTATGCGCGCCGCGGCGTGATGTGTTCAATGTCGTGGTGTCCCCTATTTTTCTGAGCTTATAAATACTGTTTTATCAAATTTTGTAATAATGCTATACTTAGTTTAGAGAAGCTGTGCTAGATTTTATTGTTTGGAGGCTGAGGGAGCCTAAGGAGGTAAGGATGAAGGTCATCTTCCTTAGGGAAGATGATTCAAGCATAAATGATGACATCTTAAGAGTTTCATTCCTTCTCCTTTCTCTTTTCTCTCTTTCATCTATCTTGAACATGATTTTTGTAGTTGTATTTTTGTGTTCAATGATTAGCTAAGCTGTATTTAGGGAAAACTTTGAATCCTCCTATGAATATTAATGATTTTGTAATCTTTTGAGTATATATTGATGTTTAGTTTTGTTAAATCATATGGTTCTTAATGCTCTTGATTGTTTGATCAACTTTTGAGTGATTTGTTGAAATCTGATGAACCTAGACATAAGAATTTGGATTTTAGATCTAATGTATGGTTGATGCATGTTCAATTTCATTCAATTGGCTTAAATAAGTTGATTCGCTAATTGGATAAAAATATATCTTTTAGCCATGCATAGTGAGTGATTGAGATTAGATCATTCATGAGTGAATTTTGGTTCTAATTAAGGAGTTAGGTAAATGAAACTATAGTTAATTGCACTAGACATATGCTTTTAACTAAATCATATTCTCAAGCTAACTTAATCATGTCATTAATATTACTTGTAAGGATTGCATGTTATTAGTTGAAATAAGAGGTAAAGAAGGATTTTTAAAACTCTAACCATTATCTTTATTGCTTTGTAGTTTAGATTTAGTTTATTTACACTTTCTTTATTTTTATGTTGTTGAATAGAAATAGTTAATTTATTGGTTGATATTTAGCTTTGGAAGCCAACATCCTCGTGGGAGCAAACTTTATTCTTCACTGTATTACTTGAATGATCTGTGCACTTACAATATATAAATGGTCTAACAGTGAGTGTACAAGAAAGAAGGAGCACAGGTTAACCTACAGACTTAAATAGGATATAATAAAGAGTTTAGGAAAATAAACTAAAGTTATGTTTAAGTTTAAAAATAGTAGTTAACTAAGATAGTTAGTGCAATGATTTATTAACCAATTAAATTATGTGTGTCTTAGAAATTTACTTAAGCAAGAAACTAATCCTTAAGGAAATGATCTCTAGGAAGAGAAAGGTATTCACTTAATGGACACTTACCTTAATGGAATAATCAAGGTATGACACCTAGCCAAGGGGTGTGGCTCAAAAGGTGTCATATAACCCACACACTCCCTTGACATAGAGCTAAAGAAGCCACATGGCTAGGTCTTTATTTTGACACCACACCCACACTTGATACCGACCTACACTAATTAGAAGGCATATGAAAAAGGTGCGAGTGTGTGAGGAAGAGGCCTATGGTTTTGGCCTCCAAAAACTAACCCCCAACACCAACTTAATTCCTAAGCCATTGTAATTAAAAGAAAAAAAAATATAGAGAGAAGTGTGAATTGTGTGCAGCGTCAAAGAGAGGGATAGAGAGAAGTGAAAATTTTAGAAAGAAGGTTGGAGAAGAGGATGAGGATTTCTCCCCTTTCATGTCCAAGCTAGAAGCCTCCTTGGCTCTTGAGGTAGTAGAAGAAAATGAAGAACAGGGCTAGAGCTCTCCATCAAACCTAGAATTAAGTGATCTCCTCCATTTTTCTTATCAAAATCACGACCTTGAGGAAGAAAGGTAGGGGGATTTATCTTGCTTTTTTGCTTTTCCTTAATATTCACATGTTTTTCTACTCCTACCCATATTCTATTAAGTTATTTTTGGGGATAAAGGGGGGTGTGTGACACTCCCTAATGTAACATCCTCTCTAATCTATTAGCCTTAATTAATGTTATAGAAGCTGAATAACACTTGTATGAGTTACCTGTTAATTATGATGATTTTCTAAGCTAGATTAAGTATAATGCTATAACACAGAATGTGAAAAATAACTTATATTAGCTCAAAACTTAGCCTAAAGTACTTAGATGATAGAAGTAAATATGAGAACTTTATTCCTAGTCCACAAATACTTGGAATGTGATGTGGTAAATTTATGTGAATCAACTGAATTAGTTTAGTATTTTTAACATCACAAGTAGAGTAATATAGCTTAGTGGTTGTTAACGGTGTATAAGGACAATCATTAAATGATGAGTATGAAAATTGAATGAAGTCCTAGAATCTTTCCTAACACTTATGGAAAATAGAAAATTCATCAAAAGAAGATTAAAGTATCCTTAAGAGATACAAAACTTTCAATTAGCCAAGAAAGTCAAATAAGCTTATCCCTCTAACTTTCTCTCCACCATCTTTGACTTTGTCACACTTTGTCTCTTAGTTTCTTTCGATTCACACGGTTGCATCATAGAGAAAAGAGAAAAGATAGAGATAAGAAAGAAAAGAAGTAATAGTGCAAGAAATAAAGAAAAGAAAGAACAGGAATAAAGAAGTAGGAAGAAACAAAGGAAGAGCAAGAAGAAAACTAGAACATCACTAACAAAGAAGTATAGGTAGGGGTTGTTGTGCCTCTACTATGCTCTCTATCTTTCCTTGCTTCTTGAATTCTGCATGGTTGAATTGATGAGAATTCCCTATAGTTGTTCTAAGATGTTTTGGTTATATATATATGATTGATGAGCTTGAAGTGATACACACACACACACACACATGCAACCTTAATAGTTTGTGATTGATTCTTATTAGTTTTTCACTTGGATATTAGTTGGAATATAAGTGTGTGTTGAGTTTTGATGATGAGTTGATAAGATGAAAGTAGAAATGGCAGTTGCTATGTTTTTGCTCTATTTTCTAGTTTAGAACGCACCAGATAATCGATTAGAGCAATGTTATAATTAATTATCCATACCCATAAAACTCAGTATTCATAAGTGATAATCATATTGTTCTAAGGGCTAATCGATTAACCTCTAGAATAGCAGGGATTTGAGTGATAATAGATTAGACCATGAGAGCTAATCAATTATGCACTTCCAGAATGCTATATTTTGAGTCATAATCAATTAGACCAAGAGTGCTAATTGATTATATCTTTCCAGAATGTAATGTTAGTTAGTCATAATTGATTAGCTAGAGTTGGTAATCGATTATAGACTTGCAAAATGTCACTATTGGATAGTGATAATCGATTAGAGCTTAGTGCTAATCGATTATCCAGTTATAGATTGAGAACATTGGTAGTTGATAATCGATTACCAAACCATGATAATCAATTATCAGACCCCTGTTTTGAGTAAATAGAGTTCCATATTATACAATATGAAGAAATTTGATTGAGTTCACTAAATGAAGTGACTTATACTATGAATGTGCACTTTGTGTACTTGAGAAGTGATATAATTGTGCACTTAGTTTATATGTATGATGATGATATAGTGCACTTAGTTAATTGAAAGTAATGATATTGTACATTTGTTTCATTTGTACACTTGTTTTGATTATGAGGTGTACAAGGAATGTATTGCTCCTTTATAAAAGTAAAGTTGAGCTAGTATTGGATATTGAATGATGATTTGCTCCTTTAACTTGTTGAAGTTGAGTTAGAATTGAATTGATATGAATGTGTTCAAACTAAAAGATATTGGAAAGATCCTTGAATAGAGGTAATCCATGCTTGCTATTTCCTAGTATTGTAACCTTAGTAGGATGTGCATAATCTTTTGGCTAGTGAATTTCTGGAGAAGAACTTCGATGGGGAAGGTGATCCTAAATTTTTAGTATGAGACTTCTCATTCATTTCCTCATCAGATGCAGCTAGGGTTACTGATAATAACATATTTTATACATTAATAAGCCTTCATTTTTAGTGATTTACACTCTTTATGTACTTAATTGTTTGACCTTGGACATGTTTTATAAGTTTGGGCTTAGTTGAATTTTTCTAGCATTATTGAGTTTTGACATTGTTTTTGTATTCTAGCCATAACTTGAGTTCTAGACATCTAAAAATTGTGCATTTTACTTTGTAAGAAACTTGAGAGGAAGCTCTACAACTTTTATGAAGAGCTCAAAGTCTCAATCAGATGTCTAGTGGGCCTAATTGGGCCTGGAAGTTCATACTCAGGTTTAGGGAGCATATGGCATTAAAGTGAGCATATCTTGGTCAATTTAAGTCCAATTTAGATGAAACTTAGGCCATTGCATTCCTACAAGGCCCAGCTATGTTTGGGAAGTGTAATAAGGCACTAGAGGCTAATTTAGGGGGCAATTTATAATTTTAGAAGGGGAATCCGAGAATTAGTTTTTATATTCCACACTTTTCTCACCTCTCTCTAGAACTCTCTCCTCTCTTCTATCCTTCTCTCTAATTTTTGTTTCTGGGTTTTCCTCTTCTGATGGAGGGTTAAACACCTTGTAATCAATTCGAGGTTCTTGAAGAAATTTTGGTTTGGATTCTTGAGATCTTGTTCTAATTTCTTATTTTGAATTGTATTTAGATTCTTCTTCTTCTTCTTCTTCTTTTTCTTTTTCTTGATCTGATTGAATCTTGATTTGGGATTAAGAATTATGATTGAATTTATGTTGATTAATCTAGTTTAGTCATAGAATTAGAAGTTAAGTGCTGATTTGTGCTTAGGTTGATTGAATTCAGATCTAAAATTAACATAGATCTAACATAAATTTTACGATTATGAATTTATGTGTCAGTTGTTAATTAAATTCTAGATGATTGTCTAGTATGAATTCTGGATTTAATGCTGAGATCTAGGCTAATTCTAAGTTAATCATTCAAATCCAATCCAAATATTTGTTTAGTGATCTATGATAGAATCCACCAAATTTCGGATAGATTTCTGAATTGATTGCGCTTTTAATTGATTGTTCTTTCCTTAATTCTACTATTTCGTGTTCTGTTTCTCACCCCCCCAATCTTGGCTTGATCTGATTAATTTGTAACTATGATCCTTGAGAGACGATCTGTTGTTAATTCTTATGCTACAATCCATAGGTACAACTCAGTTTTAATTTTGATTGAGTTCGGCACTCGTCAAAATTTTGGTATCGTTATCGGGGATCCTTTAGTTGCAATTTGATCATATTAAGTTCCTTTACTAACAATTAACTCCTGTTCTGATCGTGTAGTTGTAGTTTCATCAATTCTGCATTCTGTTTTTGCATTCTGTTACATTCATATAGTTGCATTAGTTGCATTCTATTGCATACTATTATATGCTGTTGCATTGCATTATTTTACTGCAATATACATTCTGCTGCATTGTTCGTTCATTCTGATCATAATTGCAATTCTATCTACTGCATAATTTTGCTTACTGCTGCATAATTTTGGTTACTGCATAATCTTATTAATTGCTACATTGTGCTTTCTGCTGTTGTGCATAGCATGATCTTTTTATAATTGCATTACATTGCTTAGTATAACATATCCTTTTGCTGCATTGTGCATTCTGCTGAACTTCCATTCTGTTGCATAATTCTAGTTTTTCTGGTTTTACTGTTCCATTGCTTTTTGCTACATTCCATTGCATTCTATTGTATTGCATGATTGCCTCATAATCATATTGCATTGCATAACCTAACTGATCATTCTGCTACAACTCACATAATTGCTCAATACCTGCTATTTGTAATTCTGCTGCATAATTATTGTTCCATTGGTTCGAGCGGCTATTTTGCATCCTTTTGCAGCCTTTCATGATAGTTGCATTGCAAGTTACTCTTGTAAGTGTTATTGAATCATTTTAGATGAGTTCCTAACTTCCTCACATTTTTTTCCCAGCCAGCACTTTTCTTCACTCGGTTTCCATTTTTTTGGTGGCCAAAAAGGTACTAGTAGAAATCAAAAGGTAAAAAAATGGAGTTTTGAGCTGAAACTTGGTCTCCAAAGGTAAAACACCATTTAAAGCAAAAAGATCCTAGGATCAGTTTTCAAAAATTTGGCCAAAATCCATCATCTGGTAAGGTTTTTGAGCATATTTAAGTGAAACTATGGCATTTTGGTAATTTTTGTATGGACAAACATGCTTCGATTGAGCTGAAAATTGGTTAATTAAAGGAAAATGACATTTTGCACAAGGCTCACTGCTTTACTACGAGGTCACCCCTGGTTTGCCAAAATTCCATCATTTAGACCACTTTTTCATTTTTTGAATATTTTTTATTGCATTTTTGAGTTTCATTTTTGTGTAGTTTTCATGCTGTACAAGTCCCATAATTTTTAAAAATGTTTAGATAGGTGAACTAGATTTATTTTGGTAGATTTTTGGTGTTGTATAGTGTATTTTTCTTGTTTGTTGTTTTTGTATTTTATGTGTTTTGATTAATACATGACTAGGTCTAATCCTGATTTCTTACTAGAATTTAGTCCTGAGATTGATAGAACATTTCATCGGTTGATTAGTGCTCGTAGGTTAAGTGAGAGAATTGTTTCTGAATTTAATTGTGACATTGTTGATTCTGTCATTCCTGATTCTATTGATTCTGTCATTTCTGATTCTGTCATTGCTGATTTTGTTATTGTTGGTTCTGTCATTGTATCTGAGAGTTCTAGTGATTTTTCCACCATGGCCGATAACATGTATAATTGGACTCTTAAAGAGCTTGCTGCCCCTAATGTCACTTATCAACCATTATGCATTCAGTATCTTGAAATTGATGTTGATTTTGAACTAAAGTCTGGACTAATCCATTTGCTTCCTAAGTTTCATGGACTTGCAGGTGAGGATCCCCACAAGCATTTGAAAGAGTTCCATGTTGTGTGCTCAACTATGAGACCTCAAGGCATCCATGAAGAGCACATCAAACTGAGGGCATTTCCCTTCTCCCTTGCTGATGCAGCTAAGGACTGGCTTTACTATCTTTCCCCTGGTTTTTTGACTTGTTGGAATGACATGAAGAGACTGTTTTTAGAGAAGTTCTTTCCTACCTCCAGAGCCACTGCAATTAGGAAGGACATATGTGGCATCCGACAAATTTCTGGTGAAACCTTGCATAAGTATTGGAAGAGGTTCAAGAAATTATGTTCCAGTTGTCTACACCACCAAATTAATGATCAGTTGTTGATCAAATATTTGCATGAAGGACTGATGCCAATAGACAGAAGCATGATTGATGCTACTAGTAGAGGAGCCTTAGTAGATAAGACCTCTGCTGCTGCAAGAGATCTAATAGAAAATATAGCAGCAAACACTCAGTAGTTTGGCACACGAATGATTACCTCAACCAGAGGAGTGAATGAAGTTCAAGTGTCTCACGTAGACCAGCAGAGAATGGAACATAGGCTTGATGAGTTGACCTCTTTGGTGAGCAGTTAGAAGTGGGACAACAACCACTTATGCAAATAGTTGCACTTGTACGTGGAATCTGTTCTTGTCCATCTCATCCTACAGATGCTTGTCCAACACTTCAGAAGGAAAATTCTGCCACTCAAGCCTTTCCTATTACTGCAGCAGGAATTTTTCCTGGAAGATCCTAATACTAACAGCCTTAACAGCCCAGATATGATCCATTCTCCAACACATACAATCCTGGTTGTAGAGACCATCCGAATTTAAGATATGAAAATACACAGCAGCAGTACAGGCAGTCATTTCAACAGCCATTCCAGTAGCCAATGACATAGCAGTAGCAGTTTCAACATCAAGCTAGACCAAGTAGATAATTCCAATAGCCTAGGCAACAGTCTATGCAGCAGTAGCAGCCTTTCCAGTTACCAGGTCCAACGACCATAAAATCTGAGCCTTCCTTTAAGGACTTAGTGAAGCAAATGGCTACAAATAACATTTAGTTCCAGCAAAGGATAGAGGCTTCCATTCAGAATTTAGAGACACAGATTGGACAATTAGCCTCTACATTAAGTCAGCTGCAATCCCAAGGTTCTGGGCAGCTTCCCTCCCAAACAGTACCAAATCCAAAAAAAGATGTGCATGCTATTATGTTCAGGTCTGGGAAGTCAGTTCAAGCATCACTTGAACCTCCTCCAGTTGCAGCTAGCAAACCACAAGCAGTAGTAGATTTTGAGTCTGATTCTGATACTGGTGTGGTGTGGAATATGATTAAGAATTATATCAAAAATAGTTGCCAAGTTCCACCAAAATTATAAAAACCTTGCAACCAGTTATAGTAAGCAAGGGTCAATCCATAGAGAACCGACTCAATTGACACTATTAATCAAATTCCTAAATTAAACTTTGATGAAAAATAAACAGTAAAAGTAAAAGGGGTTTTTTGTTAATTAAAACTAACAAAAGAAATTAAACTTAAACCAAAAAAGTAAGCACAAATTGAATTACCAAGTTAAAGATATTGGTTAAGAGATGAAATCCACCACTAGATTTATATGAGTATGCTAACTTACATACTCTTTATACCAACATGATCAATTATGTTCTTATGTAATTGTGAGATAAATCCCTTGTTTTCCTTAAGATTTGCTTAATTTAGCAACCGCTCAAATCAAACCCTAACCATTAGTTATTTGTAAAGCAACCGCTCTTACACCTACCTAATGATTGCATTAAGAATTAGAAAATCAATCACACTAAGATCTAATCATACACCGGGATTAAATTACTTAGATCATATGTTTCACTAGTTTTACCATCGCAACCGCACATAGCAATCCTAGTTTTATCACTCTCGAAATTTGGCAAGAATATAAAGACCTTTATATTGATTTAAGAACAGAAACATATGAATAAAAACATAATTGTATTGATATAAAGAAATATGCAAGATGCACATAATCAAAACTAGAGTTACATCTTCCCTTAACCAATCAAGAAGTTTAGCCACACATAACAAAGTTAAAAATAGAAGAAGAATTAAAGAAAGACATTATTCAGAACAAAAGAAGAAAAGAAAAACTAAAGATCAAACTAGTTTCCAAGGCTTGAGAGTAATTGATCTTTGATCGCTCGAATCCAAGTCTCCAATCCTCAATCGAATCCTTCTCTTTCTTGGTCTTTGTGTTTCCCTCAATTTTCTTGACGGCTCTCTCTGTCTAGCTTTTTTTTAGGAGCTCTAAGCAACTCTATTTATAGGTTTTGATACCTAATTTAGCATTAAAATATGAATTTAAACTTCTGAGCCGATGACACGGGACGTGTCATATAACACGGCCCAACCCATGTATGATTCTGGTGACAAAATTCTAACTAATTTCAAAGTCAGAGAAGAACACGGCGCAACCCGTGTCATATGACATGGGCCGTGTTATCGGTGAAGACTGAAAACTGATTTTCTTTGTAAAGACAGAGGCGTACACAGCCTACCCCGTGTCATTTGACACGAGCCGTGTTGGTCCAAAAATAGAATTTAACCCAATCTTCAAATAGTTAGAGGAGTACACGGCCTACCCCGTGTCATTTGACACGGGTCGTGTTGATCACTTCCTTCAAATACAACCTAGAATCTTCATAACTGCTCTTCTTCCTTTGCTTACAGGGATAAAATCGATCTTCTTAAGCATTCATCTCTCTCCTTAAATGGTCATCAAGCTCGGTTCAATGCTAATGGACTCAAACACTCAAAGATATCCTGAAAAGCATAATTCATTTATGAGTGTTTATAACCACATTTAAGCATAGTTTTACAATAAATATCCAAAGATAATTCTAAATTAGAAACTTAGCTAAATGTCAACAATTGAGCACATATGGAGTCCAATTGAATCAAACAAAAGATATTTAAGCATTGAAATTATTAATAGATCAGATACACCAGTGGTTGTTGGTGATGAGCAGCAGTCTCCCATAGCTCTACCTTTTCCCTAGAGAGCTATCCAGTCAAGAAAAGTAATAGAGGCCGAGAAAGATAAAGATTTGCTTGGGACTTTTAGGAAGATGGAAGTCAACATTCCACTACTAGATGCAATCAAGCATATACCAAAATATGCCAAATTCTTGAAGGAGCTATGTACTCATAAGAGGAGGCTAAAGGGCAATGAGAGAGTTAGCATGAGGCAGAATGTTTCCGCCATCATCCAGCCAAATATGCCTCCAAAATGCAAGGACCCTAGAACATTCACCATTCCTTGCATAATAGGCAACTAACAATTCATTCATGCAATGTTGGATTTGGGTGCCTCCATTAATGTTATGCCTAAATCAGTCTTTGAATCTTTGCACATTGGAGAGTTGAAGCCTACCAGAATCATCATTCAGCTGGCAAATAGGAGCACGATTCATCCATTAGGAGTGCTTGAGGGTGTTTTGGTAAGGGTAAATGAGTTAATATTTCTAGCAGATTTTTATATTCTAAACATGGAAGATGAATTTGTATTTAGTCAGTCGCCATTAATTTTAGGTAGACCTTTCTTGAAAACTGCTAAGACTAAGATTGATGTGCATGCTGGTACCCTTTCCATAGAGTTTGGTGACAATATAGTTCAATTTAATATCTTTGATGCCATGAAACATCCTTTAGAGGAGCATTCTATTTTTCAGTTAGATGTCCTTTATATGCTGGTTGATGCTGTGCATTTTGATATGCTAGTTGAATTTCCTGAGATTGTGAGATTTCTATATGGTATTGCTGTTTCTGAATGTACTGTTTCTGAATGTGCTATTTCTGATACTATTACTGATTTTGATAATACTGCTATTTGTGACGATTCTGCTATTTGTGATACTATTTTTTATTGTGCTAAATATGTTCTTCCTAATCAATTTACTGTTTCTTCATTTGCTGTTTCCCATCAATTCCCTACTTCTGATCCTGCTTTTGTTTTTAATAAATTCCCCGCTTCTAATATTCTTACTGTTGAAAATGGTAAATCTGAATTTTTTGAGATTCTTGCTATTGTGAAAGGTGAATCTGCATATTCCACATTACCTTATTCTATGAGATATGATCCTGCTATTTGGGAAGTTTCTGCAACCAGGTTGATACCTTCAATACAGAAACCACCTACCCTTGAGATTAAGCCTTTGCCTAAGCATCTAAAGTATGCTTATTTGGCGGAAGATGAGGAGCTCCCGGTGATTGTAGCCAGAAACCTCTATGCTGACCAGGAAGTAAGATTGCTGCAGGTTTTGAAAGCAAATAAGAAGGCCATCAGATGGACATTGACTGATATTCCTGGCATTAGCCCTTCCATATGTATACACAGAATTTTACTTGAGGATGGAGCTAAATCAGTGAGACAACCCCAGAGGAGACTGAATCCTCTGATTCTGGATGTGGTAAAGAAAGAGGTAACTAAGTTACTGCAAGCTGGTATTATTTACCCTATATCTGATAGCACTGTAGTGAGTCCTATGCAGGTTGTCCCCAAGAAATCTGGAGTGACAGTTGTGGCCAATAAGAAGAATAAGCTGATCCCTACCAGAGTGCAGAATAGTTGGAGAGTCTGCATTGATTATAGGAGGCTCAACCATGCCACATGGAAAGATAACTACCCCTTGCCCTTCATTAATCAGATGCTAGATCGATTGGTTGGGAAATCCTATTATTGCTTCCTGGATGGATACACTAGCTACTTTCAGACCCACATTGCACCTGAGGATCTGGAGAAAACCACATTCACCTGCCCTTTTGGCACTTTTGCTTACAGGCGGATGCCTTTTGGCCTCTGTAACACCCCTGGTACCTTCCAGCGGTGCATGGTAAGTATTTTCTTTGACTTTCTAGAGGAGTGCATAGAGGTATTTATGGATGATTTCACTGTATATGGCTCTTCTTTTGATTCTTATTTGGATAGTTTATCTAGGGTATTGCATCGATGCATTGAAACTAACCTTGTCCTGAATTTTGAGAAATGCTATTTCATGGTAGAACAGGGTATAGTTTTGGGTCATGTAGTGTCTAGTGAAGGTATTACTGTTGATCCTGCAAAAATAGATGTTATCACCTGTTTATCTTACCCTACATGTGTGTGGAAAGTCCATTCTTTTCTTGGACATATTGGTTTCTATAGGTGCTATATCAGAGATTTCAGTCAAATAGCCCTTCCGCTATCCAACCTGTTGCAGAAAGATGTAGAGTTCTTATTTGACCAGAAATACATAGAGGCCTTTGGTCATTTGAAGCGAGCTTTGACCAGTACCCTTGTCATTCAGCTTCTTGATTGGACACTCCTATTTGAGCTAACGTGTGATGCTTCTACCTATGTTGTGGGAGCTGTCTTGGCACAGAGAGTAGGCAGAGCTTCCCATGTGATTTATTATGCTTCACGAACTTTGGATGATGCTCAAGCAAATTACATAAGCACAGAAAAAGAACTTATAGCTGTTGTGTTTGCATTAGACAAGTTTTGATCTTATTTGCTTGATTCTAAGGTTGTTGTATTTTCTAATCATGCAGCTTTGAATTTTCTTCTGAAGAAGCCTGAAGCTAAGCCACGATTGATTAGGTGGATGCTGCTACTCCAGGAATTTGATGTGGAGATTCGAGATAAGATTGGAGCAGAAAATTTGGTGACTGATCACTTGAGCAAAATTGAGAGAGCTTCAGATCCCTTTCCCATTGATGATTCGTTTCTTGATGAGCAGCTTTTACAGCTGCAAGGTAAGGTCACTTCTCCTTCGTTTACAGATATGGTGAATTACCTAGTTGCTGGTGTTTTCCCTCCATGTTTTACTAGGGCTCAGATTGATAAGTTGAAGATTGAGTCTAAGTATTATGTGTGGGATGATCCTTACTTGTGGAGATTTTGTAGTGATTAAGTCATTAGGATATGTGCACCTGATAATGAGTTCCATTCTATTCTTAGCTTTTGTCATACACTTGCATGTGGTGGTCATTTTGGTCTCCAACATACTACTAGGAAGGTTTTGGACTCTGGCTTATATTGGCCTACCCTATTCCATGATGCATATTTGTTTTGTAAGTCTTGCGAATAGTGCCAAAGAATAGGGAATATTTCTAGTAGGAATGAGATGCCCCAGCAACCCTTGTTGTTCTATGAGATTTTTAATGTTTGAGGTATTGATTTTATGGGTCCTTTTCCTGTGTCATTTGGCTTTGTTTACATTATGCCTGTGTGGATTATGTATCTAAATGGGTGGAGGCTAAGGCCACTCAGACTGATGATTCTCAAGTGGCTGTGGATTTTGTTAGGTCTCACATCCTATGCAGGTTTGACATTCCGAGGGTCATAATCAGTGATCAAGGTTCACACTTTTGTAATCGGAGCATGGAAGCTTTGATGAAGAAGTATGGAGTTGTGCACAAGGTTTCTACACCTTACCACCCTCAGACCAATGGGCAAGCCGAGGTCTCCAACAGAGAGATCAAGCAGATACTTCAGAAGACAGTCCAACCAAACAGGAAGGACTAGAGCAAGAGGCTTGATGATGCTCTATGGGCCTACAGGACCGCCTATAAGACTCCGATTAGGATGTCTCCTTATCGGATTATTTTTGGCAAAGCATGCCACTTGCTGATGGAAATTGAGCACCATGCATTTTGGGCGGTGAATAGGTCTAACCTGTAACACCCACCATAGGGTATTACATTCAAGACTAATCCTAATAGAACTTACCCAAGTTATAAAAGAATTAATCTTATAAAAATGTCAATTTCAAAATTTCGTTTGCGAAACAAAATTAAATAAGTAAACCAAATTAAAAAAAACATTAGTAAAACTTGCAATGAACACACCAAAAGAAATATATACATCATATTACAAAACTTGTCCAAATAATTTACATAAGTACAACCTTGTTCTTATAAGTAAATTACAAACCTAGCTATCAAAAGGTACTCTAAAACAAACCTAAGGATTTGGCTCCTCGGAAGGATCCTCCTCCTCTTCTACATTATCATTGAAGAACCTTGGCGGATACAAACGCCTCACAGGGGTTCTTGCTGATGATACGACAGAATCCTCTTGGGGTGTATAGACAGACACCACTCCACCCCAGAGTTCACAAAGAGGTATCGTGAATTCTAACCACACAGTTGCATGCTGAGTTAACACGGAAATCCCATCTAGGGTTCCACTCAAGCTCATAGTTAAGTCCCCGGTATACACAAATCTTTCATTATTGTAGTCAAACCTCCAGGCGTCAGCTCCCCCATGGAACTGAACCCTAACAAAACCTAGGACTTGTCGTCTAGTCGCCATATAACAAATAAAGAAAACTGTTACTAAAAATAAACAGGGTCCCTTGCCTCCTTGTTCTCTCGGTCTTCAATCAACATATACAATGAAACAGATACAACATAACAATAAGATGAGATCCCCTACATCAATACTAGTATAGCAATAAAGTAAATGACAGCAAGTAAATAAGGTATAATAATATTAAGACAATAATCATGTTATCATTTCATGAATAACAAATCGTATAATCATAGATCAGTTAATAAATTTCATGTTACTATGCTGACCCACTATGCATGTACAGACTCAGACCAATTCCTACTCCATGGAGCTAAACATAGTTTTTGGAGAGAAGATCCAGAAGACATGTCTGTCACTCGGCTGCTGTGGCCAAAAGTGCTATATTATATCAATTTTGTCAAAAGTGCACATCAGGCATTGGACAAGACATTTTATACAAGATCACGATATAGGACAGTGTCTCGATCCGGATCATCGGTGCGTTTGCATCGGTCTGCCCTACGGACAGAAGAGCTACCAACTATCCAATGTGAGGTACTCGCACCTTGATGCCCCCAAGGTCAACAAGTGACCTACACTTGTCTACTCGCACCCGCACTTAGGTGTAACTCATCTCCTAGACATACAGCCTTAACCAAACAAGCGAATATGCTTTTCTATGCATAATATATAATTCAAACACATATATCATTATTTCTATAGCATCTCATATATCCTCACCTTTTCTTGGTAATATCAAGATTTAACACAATCGGGCCCACTACAACTGCCCGACAGCAAACTGCTATTTATGCTTAATCGCGTAGCGATATTTTTGCATTTTTGAAATAGCGGAACGTTTTTCTTTCGTTTTCAAATTGCATAAATATTTTATTGCATTTTCTCAATCGCGTAGCCTAAAATTACTATGTTTGAGTCGCGTAAATATTTTTCAACATATTTTTAATTACGTAAAATATTTCTAACATATTTAAACCAAAAACAATGCTTTTCTCAAAAGTTTGATTTTATTTCTATTATTTGCATAATAGTCCCTCATTAAATAATATTTACATAATAATTCTTATTTAAATAATATTTGTATAATAGTCCCTCCTAAAATAATATTTGTAAAATAGTCCCTCTTTAGATAATAATTACAATATAGTCCCTCTAAAAATTGATATTTCTACTATTTCTCAGAAAATTGTGATTCTTTAATTTACTTAAGATATTACAACTCAAAATTTTCTAACATGCTTCAAAACCCATAGGGTGAGCTATACGTTAGAAAATTTCAAGTATTGACATTTCTTTTTATTTCATAACTTAATTATTTAATTATGTCAATTTTTATTCTAAAAGGTACATTGCTTGATATTAAGTTTAAAACCTACCTAAATAATTTCCTTCTTAATTAAACCTCTAAGTCTACACCTAATAAGATAATTTTGATTCTAAGTTATGAAAAATGGCATGTTGGCTGAAATCCACTTAGGGTTTCATAATCTATCATTTAGTTCTTTTTAACATTTAATCCTTGCAAAAGCTCTTAATTTATTTTTCTTGTCATAAAATCATTTGCTTCTTGGTTAGGAAAATAATTTAGAACCCTAGGTTCCTTTTGAATGGTGGAGGCCGTGTGCCTCATAGGCCCTTTGGGACCTTCATACAACAAATCCTTCATGTGATTCACATCCTACATTACACATATATTTTTGCATGCTTTCTAAATCCCACATACAAGCATATTATCAAAGCTATAAGCATACAAGCATACATGCAATCATATTTTCAAAATCAAAAGCATAACAAACACAAGAAATGAAAGCATAGAAAATTAAGTGAATAAATCCTTATGGATTTTTCACCACAAATAACCCATTTTCTCACCACCAACACATAGTTGATGAGGTTAATCTCCCTCTTACCTTAAGGGAGACAAGATCTTCAAGCTCCTCCTCTTTCTTAATTTCGTGTGATTCAAACAAAAACCCTAAAAATCTTAAACAAATTCTAAAGTCATAAACAAAGCTTAAGAATAAAGAACCATGGATCAATTGTGGTCTACAAAATTAAAAAAACTATCTTAGAATCAAAGAATCAAAAGATTACCTTGAGAATAACAAGCTAAAGCTTGATTTTTGATGTAGTTGGAGTAAAATTTTGACTAAACTTACTAAAAGAAAAGTGTTTAGAAAGAGGTTTAGCTTTAGAAAGTGGGAAGAGATGAAATTTTAGAAGTGGAGAGGCATGGTTTGGAGGTTGGGCAGTGGGCTTTACAAGGAGAAGAGAAGAAAAGTGTTTAAGTGTTCTTGAGGGTTCTTGAACATTTGAGAGAAAAGATGGAAGCTTGATATTATAAAGTGTAATAAAAATGCAAATGGATAGCTAAATGAAAGTGTGTAGTCGTGTAGTGCATGGGGAGTAGCTTAATGTGATAAGAATTCACTCACATGGTCTCACATGGTGCACACATGGCTTAGGTCATAAAATGGTCATCAAGTGGTCATGTAGATGAACCTAGAACATAGTAGAACATGGTGGAAATGGCCTTCATGGCCGTGGGACTCTAGAGGGCCTAGTAACTAAGTTTGACTTCAATTAAGTTTTAGTTACATCTTAATTAGATAGTAAGTTAATTAGGTTAGGTTATTTAGTTACAAATTAAACTATTTAAAGTAACTTAGTTAGTTATCCTAGTTACTTAGCAACTAGTCCAACCATTTTTGTTGACCATTTCCTATTGGTCTAGAGAAAGTCTAACCACTAATATTGACTCATTCCTATTGGTCCATTTTAAAATAAATTACAAAAATTATTCTTAATCTATTTTCTAACAGATAAAAATATACCGAGTCCATTACTCGGTAACAAAAGCTGCTAATAATAAAACAACTGATATTTTTTCATGAAATATTTTTATTTCATAGAGAAATTTTAAAAATTAAAAGATTTGATTTCATGTCTCTCAGATTCGGGTTTAGTAAGATCTCCCATCTCCGAATAAATCAAATAAGATTTTTCGCGGCCCCGAAAATTATTATTTTCCTGACCCGGAGCAAATCTCACACAATGATAAAAAATAATCACGGAACAGTTGAAATAATTTTACATTATACAGAAAATACAAAACAGTGCAATTTAGTCATTACTGTAAAATAGCCAAAATCTGGGGTGTTACATAACCTGGACTTAGACCAAGCGGGCATGGAGAGAAAGATACAACTGCAGGAATTGGAGGAGATCCATTTGGAGGCCTATGAAAACTCCAAGATTTACAAGGAGAAGACTAAAACCTTCCATGATAAACTGATTGCTAGAAAAGAATTTCAAATTGGTCAAAAAGTTCTCCTTTATAATTCTTGTCTTAAGTTAATGCCTGAAAATTTAAGGTCTAGGTGGGATGGACTATTTGTTGTTTCTCATGTTTTTTGTTATGGTGCAGTTGAACTCCAAGATGTGACAACAAAAAGAACATTCAAGATCAATGGGCATAGTCTAAAGCATTTTCATGAAGAGTGTCAAGAGCACAATGTTGATGTGGAAGTGATGGCTTTACTCAATGCCATTTACACGGATGAAAAATGAGAGAAATTGTAACATCTTGAAAATTATTTATTTTATTATAAATAATCATTTTATAATATTTATGATTTTTAGAAATTTTATGGATTTTTTTGAAATATTGAATATTTTAATATATTCTTCGTTTTACGTGCCTACTAAACGGAGCCGGGATAACGAAATGTTTTTCCTGAGGCTGGTAAACCTTGAACTGTCAACGTGTCGACAGGGGATCTTACTAAACTCGAGGCCGGGCACAGTTTGCGAGATTTGTATTTTTCGAGGTTTCATCTGATAAATAAAATCACAATATCATAAAATCATCTGATGAATAATAAAATATTATTTTCATCAACTGTAACTTTTATTCACTGGGAAAATAATTCTAACAGTGTAATTAATCATCTATTAGATGTATTTAATAAAGGAGACAAGCTTACTATGCACTTTATCGAGAAGCGCGCGAAGCTTCTCAAGGAAGTTTTGAGGGAAGCTTCTAGGAAGCTTCCTCCAACTACTATTCACTCTCTCTCCTCCCTCTCATTGTGCAGCACGATTTTGGGGGGAATATCACAATTATTCCCTCCCATTTTCTCTCATTCACGCTGCTCTTTCTCTCTTTCTCTCTTCCTCTCTTCTCCATACGGCTACACACCCATAAACACCATTGTTGATTTCAAGCTTCCTTTGCTCAACCCAATAGAGACCATTGTTTCCCCTCTCCATCCTCAAGCTTTCCTACTTGTGAAACTCCTCCTTTCTCCTCCATTTTCGTGGTTAGCAGCCCAACACCAAAGCTTCAAGCTTTAAGGTAAAGTTCTTAATTTTCTTCTCCTTTTCTCCCCATTTTCGTGTTCCATGGTCATATTGGTGACTATGGATGCCATTTCCACTCTTTAATCTTGATTTTTATGGATTTGAACACCAAGGTTTCTGTGGTGGTGAAGCACGAAATTCCTAAGCAAAAAGGAGCTTGCTTTTCCTTGTTCTTCACCAAGGTAAGAAGAAGACACTCCTCCTCAACCTCTATTAGCATTTAGAAACCTTATCTGTGATTGATTGTGAGGAAACCCTATTGAGGGTATCCTTTGTTTGCATGTTGTTTATAATGTGTTTGTACTATTAGATTCTTTGTTTGTGTATATTGATGTATCTAAATGGATTAGAATGCATAAAAAGGAAGAAAAAGATGTCGGATTGGTTCTAGGATGGCCACGATTTTGAGGCCCAAAATTTAGAGTTCTTTGTGAATAATTGTAACAATTGGAATTCATAATAAATCAACTGTACATTATGTAATTAGTGAAGAGAAACTTCTCCAATGTCAATACCCGTCGAGTTAGAATTTCTGACCATTTAGTAGAGAAACTTCTCCAATGTTAATATCCATTGAGTTATAATGTCAATATCCGTCGAGTTATAATGTCAATATCCATCGAGTTAGAATTTCTGACCATTTAGTAGAGACACTTCTCCAATGTCAATATCCGTCGAGTTATAATGTCAATATTCATCGAGTTAGAATTTCTGACCATTTAGTAGAGAAACTTCTCCAATGTTAATATCCGTCGAGTTATAATGTCAATATCCGTCGAGTTAGAATTTCTGACCATTTAGTAGAGAAACTTCTCCAATGTTAATATCCATCGAGTTATAATGTCAATATTCGACAAGCTAGAATTTCTTACCATTTAGTAGAGAAACTTCTCTAATGTCAATATCCATCGAGTTATAATGTCAATATCCATCGAGTTAGAATTTCTGACCATTTAGTAGAGAAACTTCTCTAATATCAATATCCGTCGAGTTAGAATTTCTGACCATTTAGTAGATAAACTTCTCCAATGACAATATCTGTCAAATTAGAATTTCTGACCATTTAGTGCTTTCGTCAGTTCAACGCTTGGAAGATTTCTCTAACGTCAACACCCATCGGTCGAATTAGGATTTCTGCTGACCTTCTAGTATATTTGACAGTTTTTGATCTTCATTCGATAGAATCTTCATTCGACATAATTAATCTTCATTCAACGGAACGTGACTTTTAGCTATTCTTGTCAAATAATGTTTTCCTACCAACTTTGTTTCTGTCATATTATTTTTCGTCGAAAAGGTAGCCTCACATTTGTACACTAGATGCATTTTCTCCATTGAATCCAAAATTTATAATTTATCACCTAACACCTAGTGATTAAATTAATGGTAATAGGATGCAAGAATTAGCAAACTGGAAAATTAAATTATACTTTGAGATTCATAAATTTTAAAGAACCAAGAATGAAATTTTCATAAGACTTAGGATAATTTTAATTAGGGTAAGAACAAGAGAGTGTGAGACTTTGAGATCTTAGAATAACCTTCTAAATGTATATGAATAAATTACCTAAGAGAATTTAATTGATTAAGAGAATTCCTTTAGAGACAAACTTTGTAAGAAAAGCTAAACTTGAGCAAGAATTCATAATACACCTTAAAAAATGTATTAATTCATTTAATTCTAATATTATGATATTGTGGGTCTATGTGAGTGACCAACGATTGTGTTGATTCTTGCTTTGGAAAATTGTGGCATATTATGGAATTATATGTAATCATGATCATACATGATTATGCATAGAGTCAGTATGCATTGTGAATGCCCGTTGGATTATTATGATGGCCAAGTTGCCTAGGAGTTGAATCACACCTTAGTGCGGGTGCGAATAGACAAGTGTGGTCCTGTAGTTGACCTTGGGGGCGTCGGGGCGCGGGCATCTCACAGGGGGCAGTGGTAGCCCCTCTAGACCGTGGGACAAACCAATGCAAACGCATCGACGATCTTGACCATGGCACAGTCCTATATCGAGATCTTGTGGGAATGCCGCTGTATAAAGCCTTGTTGCGCAAAATGACTGATTATTTTCTAGAAAGCACTTGTTTTTATGACTGACGAGATACTGGCATGTCTCCCTGATCATTCTCTCCTAATGTTTTGTGTCTAGCTCCATAGAGTAGGATTTTGACTTTGTATGCATGTGCATAGTGAGTCCATGAATTATTTGGTATTTATGATTATTATAATTGAAACTATTGTATTACTGATATATATGACTGCCCTTAACGGCTTGGTTGATTATTATTGCTATTTAATGTTTATTATCATTATTGCTGTCAAAATGCTATGTGGGCACCTTGCGCCATTTTGTTTCTTGTTGCTATAATTGGTAATGATGGTAGGATGTCTTACCTCTTTCTTGTACTTTTCTTGTTCTATGTATAATTTTGGGTTAAAGACTGTAAGTGGGAACAAGGTTGGATTCCTTTGGACTTTCTTGGTTTGACCCACTGTATCCGATGATGTCGTCGCGAAGGGGGTCCTATTGGGTTCGTTCGAATTATGTTCACTGGTGGTGTTAACGCATGGCGAGTCGACTGGGCCGACAAGCATATGCGATATGTTGGGGATCTAACCTTGATCATGAAGAGGACTGCGATTGAAGACCTTATATTGTATTTCTCACTACACCGGTGAGCCCGGAGTTGCCTCACGCATTCGGGATCCGATGGAGTGCCCAACTCCATAGTTCTGGATATGTTGTGGGTAGTTTATATTTTATTTTACATGACTTGTATAAAGTGTATTTTGGGTATATGTATGTTTTAAGGTGATTATCTAGTCTTAAATGCTGTAATTGGAGTATATCTTATAATTTCATATTTTCAACTGGCTGTATAAATAACTATTCATTCATGGCTCATATTTTCCTCATATGCGAAATGATTAATATTTTTGGTAAATTTGTTATTTGACAATCGTAACACGCCGAAATTTAGTGACCGTGACATAATGACGATTGTGCCGTGGTTATTAAATCGAGGGGTGTTACATTAGGTAGTATTAGAGCTCAGTTCATCCTGTTGAGCCGGGTTATGGACTAACTATACTTAGACATGTTAGAAGTTTATTGTATGTTGTGTACTTCCTTGTCTCTTGAATTGAGATGTTGGGAAAGAAAGGCATGGCTTGCCATAGGTTGAGTGTTGGTAGCTACTGTTGCACAGTTACATGATATTAAGTACTGGCCCACTCAATGTGTAATGTTCTGTGTCTACAGGAAACTATGACTTCACCTAGGCGTATTAAGGCAATAAGAGTTCTTTTAGTACGAAGCTTAGCTGGCATGACTGAACTTGCTTAGGATTTGATTGCATTTACACCCTTGTTGTGTTACCTCTAGAATTGTTTAAGCCAATGGGTTAGAAAAAGGGTAGTTAAATAAGACTTGCGAGGTTTGTGGACCGAGGTGTCTAAGAGGTTTTCAAAAACTAATTCTCTTTGGAAAAGAGTATCTGGCATAAGATTGGTTCGAGGAGCTACATAGGAGTTGAAGACTTTCAGGAGATCGCGTCGCAGAAGGCAGAGTAAAGGAGCTCAAGTTAGAGTCTTTTGGGTTTGTCTCGTTGGGTTGTGTGACTTTTGTGCTTGGTTTTCGAAAGGAGACAATATCATTTGGACTGAATGCTTTTGATTTTCCTTATGGTTTGATTTGTTGTCCTTGAAGGAAGACAATGACTCGAAGCAGACATAAGCGCGTGAACGCGGGAAGTGACGATGAAGATACGACTGCGGCATCAGGAGTAATGCAAAGAATGGTTAATGTAACAACACACCAGGATAATAGGGTCGCACAACAGCAGGAACTAGAAGTTGAGGTCCAGAATTTGATGGAAGAAAGTCGACTTTGGGGTAACTCTAGATTACCTAAGTTTCAAAGGAGGAATGATAGAAAGATCAATCAGCGTAAGCAGAAACTGTATTCACGATGGTCGAGGGAACAACAATGACAGCCAACGCATGAAAGGGGTGCGAGTGGTAGTAAACCAATCCAACTGTGGTACCGTTGTCAAGGTGTAAGAAGTGCGGAAAGGACCACTTCACGAAGGACTGTAAGATCGAAGGAAGAATTTGTTTTAAGTACGGAAAACAAGGACATGTGGCGAGGAACTATACTTCGCAAAGGATGAAGCCTTACATCGGAGATGTACGTACTTCGAAATCTCATGAAGAAGGAAGAGTTAATTCCTCCACCCAGACTGAAAATCGAAATGAAGAAAGGGACTGTGCTACAGTGGATGACCCTATGATTTTATTGTATAATTTCGGGGGTAACCCGTTTCTTTATGACGTATGACTGTGAGCCTATTAAGGTCGTTTGAATCCTTGTCATCTTTTGACTAAGTTATTTCTACTTCTGCTACTAAGAACCTATTGATGGTAGCCAAGTCGTTTAAATTATCCTATGACCTGTTAAAGACTGAATTCTTCTGTTGATCTGATTTGTTTACTTCTTTTACAAATTAGATGTAATGTTAATGAAGGGATTGGTTATCTTCCAATCATATCATATTGAAAATATTCCAATGAAATTCTAAGAGTATGTTTCTAGAGTTGGATTACCTGTGTATTTACTTCCTTTCGACTCGAATGATACTATTCTCGCTTGTAAGCCTACTCTCATTACATCAAGTTTATTTAAAACTATCCTATTATTGTTAGAAATTGGAACCCTTTTCTACTAATTCAATTATCTACTTTCTTCATGAATAGGCTTAATCTCAGGAAGGAGATTGATTGTTTTCTAAATGGGTCTCGTTATTCGGTTTCAACAGAAACTTAGTATTTCTTGAGACAAAAATTTCCTAGATGTGAATCCATGAAACTCACTCCTAAGTTTTATTGGACCATATCATACTCTTTGTTAGGTGGGTCTAGTGGTAAATCAAGTGACTTCCCTATTTTTCTTTCTAACCTTTATAACGTTTCTAGTATACTTCTATTGAGTAAATGTGTTCCCGAATCTAAACCATAACAATGTGCTAAGTGTAGCATGATTAAGTGAGAATTTACCGTATAAGACATTTTGTTCGAATCAAGGAAAGACGGTTTGACAAATCAATTGAAGAACACCGCCATTTTCTCCAATGATCATTTTGAGTTCTCAACTATCATCAAGATCACCTAAGAGAAGGGTATATTTCCAAGGCAACTTTCTCTGACACGTAGTGAAAACCACGGGTATATCGTAATATCGTTCCATGTAATGAACGCTTTGGTAGTACTCATCAACTGCACAAACAAGACTTTTCTTCCCTATTAAGACAGAATTGTCGTGTTGCTCTTCAAATTCTGAAGAAGAATGAGGAGTTACGCTAGAAGCTGTCCAAGTGCAAATTTTGGTTTGAGGCAGTTTAACTTTTAAGTCAAGTGATCTTTAAAAGGAGGAATTATTAGAGATCAATCGCAAGTTGGAGTAGTTCTTTAATGGGACAGATCAAAGACTGTATTACAGATTTGTAACTTTATAGGATCAGCTAGTTAATACGGGAGACTCACTGCAGAATTCTTCAAGATGGCAATACTTCTCGTCTAACTCATGCATGAGAGTCAAGTTTGTAGGATTGGTGCATATAAGGAAAGATTTTCAAGGATTGAAGAGACACTCGACTACCTTGCCAATGATGATTCTGCCCAATCACAACGAACCTTTTTGGGATGCCTAGTGATGCTTCGCATTGGAAGTTTAGAACGTGTGCTTGATCAGAAAAGAAGGAATGGTAATGTACGCTTAGAGACAATCGAGAATACATGAGAAGGATTACCTTACACTAACTCAGAGTTAGCTTTGTAGTTGTATTGAAGATCTAGAAGCATTTTCTACAAGGAAGAATTCTCAATGCCTACGGTAATCTTAAGAGCCAAAGGTATTTTGGTCTATTGGAATGAGTTGAATATGAGGCAGAGACGATGATTAGATGTTCCAAAAGATTTTGATTTTTCGTTTTAGTATAATCCCAGAAGAGGCGAATGTCGTAGCGGATGCCTTAAGAAGAAAATAAGCTTAGTTGTCTACTACAGTAAGTAAGGAAAGAAAATAAGCTTAGTTGTCTACTACAGTAAGCAAGGAGAATAAGTTTGATAGAGCCACTAAACGATGTGCAGTTGTTTGGAGAGTTGGCTGTTGGATGGCTGAAGACTCAAAGGGCATAGAATCTTTAATTGATCGGCCTATGACGTCAACACATTTTTTTCCCGTTAATATAAGATACTCAGTGGGAGGAAGCAACCTTATTGCCAATGATTTGGATTGATGCAGCTGAAGATACAACACGAGAACTAGGAGACAAAATGAAAGAAACACAGTCGCGTTTGTTCTAAGATATGATGAATTTCGAGGATAAAATTCCTTTTTAGAAGGGGAGAGTTGTAACATCCCAAAAATTATTTATTTCATTATAAATAATTATTTTATAATATTTATGATTTTTAGGAATTTTTGTGGAATTTTTTGGAAACGTTGAATATTTTAATATATTCTTTATTTTGCGTGCCCACTGACCGGAGCAGGATAACGAAATATTTTCCCTGAGGCTGGTAAACCTTAAACTGTTAGCGTGTCAACGGGGGATCTTACTAAACCCGAGGCCGGGGCACAGTTTGCGAGGTTTATATTTTTTGAGATTTTATCTGATAAATAAAATCACTGTATCATAAAGTCATCTGATGAATAATAAAATATTATTTTCATCAACTGTAACTTTTATTCACTGGGAAAATAATTCTAACTGTGTAATTAATATCTGTCAGATGTATTTAATTAAGGAGACAAGCTTACTATGTACTTTATCGAGAAACGCGCAAAGCTTCTCAAGGAAGCTTTGAGGGAAGCTTCTAGGAAGCTTCCTCCAACCACTATTCACACTCTCTCCTCCCTTTCATTGTGCAGCACAGTTTTGGGGGGAATATCACTATTATTCCCTCCCATTTTCTCTCATTCACGCTGCTCTTTCTTTCTTCCTCTCACTCTCTTCCTCTCTTCTCCATACGGCTATACACCCATAAACACCATTGTTGATTTGAAGCTTCCTTTGCTCAACCCAATAGAGACCATTATTTCCCCTCTCCATCCTCAAGCTTTCCTATTTGTGAAACTCCTCCTTTCTCCTCCATTTTCATGGTTGGCAGCCCAACACCAAAGCTTCAAGCTTTAAGGTAAAGCTCTCAACTTTCTTCTCCTTTTCTCCCCATTTTCGTGTTCCATGGTCACATTGGTGACTATGGATGCCATTTCCACTCTTTGATCTTGATTTTTATGGATTTGAACCCCAAGGTTTCTGTGGTGATGAAGCACAAAATTCCTAAGCAAAAAGGAGCTTGCTTTTCCTTGTTCTTCACCAAGGTAAGAAGAAGACACTCCTCCTCAACCTCTATTAGCATTTAGAAACCTTATCTGTGATTGATTGTGAGGAAACCCTATTGAGGGTTATCCTTTGTTTGCATGTTGTTTATAATGTGTTTGTGCTATTAGATTGTTTATTTGTGTATATTGATGTATCTGAATGGATTGGAATGCATGAAATAGAAGAAAATGATGTCGGATTGGTTCTCGGATGGCCACGGTTTTGAGGCCCAAAATTTGGGGTTTTTTGTGAACAATTGTAACAATTGGAATTCATAATAAACCGACTGTACATTAATGAAGAGAAACTTCTCCAATGTCAATATCCGTCGAGTTAGAATTTCTGACATTTAGTAGAGAAACTTCTCTAATGTTAATATCCGTCGAGTTATAATGTCAATATCCGTCGAGTTAGAATTTCTGACCATTTAGTAGAGAAACTTCTCCAATGTCAATATCTGTCGAGTTATGATATAAATATCCGTCGAGTTAGAATTTCTAACCATTTAGTAGAGAAACTTCTCCAATGTTAATATCCGTCGAGTTATAATGTCAATATCTGTCGAGTTATAATGTCAATATCCGTCGAGTTAGAATTTCTGACCATTTAGTAGAGAAACTTCTCCAATGTCAATATCCGTCAAGTTATAATGTCAATATCCGTTGAGTTAGAATTTCTGACCATTTAGTAGAGAAACTTCTCCAATGTCAATATCCGTCGAGTTAGAATTTCTGACCATTTCATGCTTTCGTCGGTTCAACGCTTGGAAGATTTCTCCAATGTCAACACCTATCCGTCAAATTAGTATATTCGACAGTTTTTGATCTTCATTCGACATAATTAATCTTCATACAACAGAACGTGACTTTTAGCCATTCTTGTCAAATAATGTTTTCCTACCAACATTGTTTCTGTCATATTATTTTTCATCGAAAAGGTAACCTCACATTTGTACACTAGATGCATTTTCTCCATCGAATCCAAAATTTATAATTTATCACCTAACACCTAGTGATTAAGTTAATGGTAATAGGATGCAAGAATTAGCAAATTGGAAAATTAAATTATACTTTGAGATTCATAAATTTTAAAGAACCAAGAATGGAATTTCCATAAGACTTAGGATAATTTTAATTAGGGTAAGAGCAAGAGAGTGTGAGACTTTGAGATCTTAGAATAACCTTCTAAGTGTATATGAATAAATTACCTAAGAGAATTTAATTGATTAAGAGAATTCCTTTAGAGACAAACTTTGTAAGAAAAGCTAAACCTGAGCAAGAATTCATAATACACCTTAAAAAATTGCATTAATTCATTTAATTCTAATATTATGATATTGTGGGTCCATGTGAGTGACCAATGATTGTGTTGATTCTTGCTTTAGCAAATTATGACATATTGTGGAATTGTATGTAATAATGATCATACATGATTATGTATAGAGTCAGTATGCATTGTGAATGCCCGTTAGATTATTGTGAAGGCCAAGTTGCCTAAGAGTTGAATCACACCTTAGTGCGGGTGCGAATTGACAAGTGTGGTCCTGTAGTTGACCTTGGGGGCGTCGGGGCACGGGCATCTCACAACGGGCAATGGTAGCCCCTCTGGACTGTGGGACAAACCAATGCAAACGCACCGACGATCCTGACCATGGCACAGTCCTATATCGAGATCTTGTGGGAATGCCGCTGTATAAAGCCTTGTTGCGCAAAATGCTGATTATTTTATGGAAAGCACTTGTTTTTATGGTTGACGAGATACTGACATGTCTCCCTGATCATTCTCTCCTAATGTTTTGTGTCTAGCTCCATGGAGTAGGATTCTGACTTTGTATGCATGTGCATAGTGAGTCCATGAATTATTTGGCATTTATGATTATTATAATTGGAACTGTTGTATTACTGATATATATGATTGCCCTGAACTGCTTGGTTGTTATTATTGCTATTTAACGTTTATTATCATTATTGCTGTCAAAATGCTATGTGGGCGCCTTGTGCCATTTTGTTTCTTGTTGTTATAATTAGTAATGATGGTAGGATGTCTTACCTCTTTATTATACTTTTCTTGTTCTATGTATAATTCTGGGTTAAAGACTGTAAGTGGGAACAAGGTTAGATTCCTTTGGACTTTCTTGGTTTGACCCACTGTATTCGATGATGTCGTCGCGAAGGGGGTTCTATTGGGTTCGTTCAAATTGTGTTCACTAGTGGTGTTAACGCATGGCGAGTCGGCTGGGCCGATAAGCATATGCGATATATTGGGGATCTAACCTTGACCATGAAGAGGATTGCGATTGAAGACCTTATACTGTATTTCTCACTACACTGGTGAGCCCGGAGTTGCCTCACGCATTCGGGATCCGATGGAGTCCCAACTCCATAGTTCTGGATATGTTGTGGGTAGTTTATATTTTATTTTACATGACCTGTATAAAGTTTATTTTGGGTATATGTATGTTTTAAGGTGATTATCCAGTCTTAAATGTTGTAATTGGAGTATATCGTATAATTTCATATTTTCAACTGGCTGTATAAATAACTATTCATTCATGGCTCATATTTTCCTCATATGTGAAATGATTAATATTTTTGGTAAATTTGTTATTTGATAATCGTAACACGCCAAAATTTAGTGACCGTGATATAATGACGATTGTGCCGTGGTTATTAAATCGAGGGGTGTTACAGAAACCCTTACCACACTTTTATTTTACTTGCCATGACTATTTTGGTGATTTGCATTATGCATCTTTCCTATGTTTACATTGAGGGCAATGCAAAATTTAAGTGTGGGGGAGGGATTTTAGCATGCTGTTTCTGTTTTACTTTGCTATTTTTACTGTTCCTACTTTTTGCATAATTCTATTTTTGTGTTCCAATTTTTCTTTTTCGTTGTTTTCTGTTTTCTATTTTACTTTTCTATTTCTGTTGTTTTCTATTTTCAAAGCATTTAAATTCATTTTTTGTTTTCTATTTTTTTTTTTTGCTACTAAATTTTTTTGATCTTGAATTATTCTGTTTCTAATTTTGTTTCTATTTTTTGTTTCTCGCTATTTTTCCTATTTTAAATTCTATTTTCTACATCTATTTTTTGTTTTTTGTGTTATTTTTCTATTTTTTTCTGTTTGTAAATCTTAGAATGAGTAGATTTTCTGTTATCTTTGATTTTCTGTTTCTATTTTTGTTTTTCTATTTTTTGCTATTTTTTTTAAAAAAGGTGTGTTTTGGATTGTTTTCCAATGATGTTTTGAAGTTTGTGAAGTTTATGAACTTAAGACAATTAAAATTCAAGGTTCATAACATGAATGAATAAATTTTATTTCTTCTTGAATTTGATTTGCTTGGTGGTGGATGTTTGAATTGGTGGATTAAGTTTGATGGATGCATAACTTGTGAGATTTTGAGCTTATTGGTGGATTTAACATTTGCACTATTCTCTTCTTTCTTGTGTGATTTTCACTCATGTCATTTGATCACTCTAGAACTTTCTTTGATTCTTTTTTAGGCTACATTTGTCACTTGCATGCATGACCATGATTGAGACATTCTTTCTTGATTAACTACTTTGGCCAAATAGCCAACCTTGCATCATTTCCCTTTGTTTAACCCCATTGAGCCTACTTGCTTATTCTTTGTTTTAGCTCATTGTATGCGTTATGTGAAAAATCATGTTTTTACCTTACCTTGGGGAATGGAAGACCATTGGTTCATTTTCATTAGAGGAGCTCTTTTGGCTTGTGGGTAGTAGTTCAAGTGTGGGGGTTGTGTAATTTGATGTGTAATGTGCAAGATGTTTGTTGAAATAAAAAAAAAAAAAAAAAGAATTAAGAAAAAGAAAGAAAAAGCCAAATGAAAAAAAAAAAAGAAAAAGAAAGAAAAGAAAAAGAATAAATTCAAGAAAGGTTGTGAAAGAAAAAAATTAATTAAGAGAAGAGAAGGAAATATGTAAAGAGAATGTGCATTATTTGGAGTTGGGGAATAAAATTTCATATTTATTACTTGTCATCTGAGTTCCTTTCCAATGCTCTTTCATTCTCTTTGGTATTTATCTTACCATATCCATATTGTTTCCTTCTATTACCTTGGCCCCATTACAACCTTGAATAAAGTCCTCTTAATTTGTGTATGCATGTGTTTGAGTAGTGGAGAAGTAGAAGATAAGCAAGCTTATGGTAGTGCAATTGTTCATCAGTTGCATTGAGTGAAATACTTACCTTGTAAACACTTGAGGGATTGAGAGTGTATCTTATGAGGATCTATCATTCTTGATTCATGCTTTTCAAGTTGAAGCTACCTTGCTTGTTGGTTTGAGATGTGAAGAAATTTTAATTCATGAATGTTTTGTTCCCTTGAATCTTTATTGTTCCTCTTGCTTGTAAGTTTTTGCATTCTTGAATGTCATTGGAATTTGAGTCTTTTAGAGTTTTTAACTTTTAACTTTTTGCTTTTCTTTATTCCCTAATTTTGGTCTCATGTGTTTTGCCCAAGAGTGCAAAAAAACTAAGTGTGAGAGAATTTGATAATCACATATTTTATACATTAATAAGCTCTCATTTTTAGTGATTTACACTCTTCATGTACTTAATTGTTTGACCTTGGACATGTTTTATAAGTTTGGGCTTAATTGAATTTTTCCAGCATTCTTGAGTTTTGATGTTGTTTCTGTATTCTAGCCATAACTTGAATTCTAGACATCTAAAAATTATGTATTTTACCTTGTAGGAAAGCTGAGAGGAAGCTCTACAACTTTTATGAAGAGCTCAAAGTCTTAGTCAGATGCCTAGTGGGCCTAATTGGGCCTGGAAGTTCAGACTCAGGTTTAGGGAGCATATGACATTAAAGTGAGCATATCTTGGTCAATTCAAGTCCAATTCAGATGAAACTTAGCCCATTGCATTCCTATAAGGCCCAGCTATGTTTAGGAAGTGTAATAAGGCACTAGAGGCCAATTTAGGGGGCATTTTATAGTTTTAGAAGGGGGAATCCGAGAATTAATTTTCATATTCCACACTTTTCTCACCTCTCTCTAGAACTCTCTCATTTCTTCTATCTTTCTCTCTAATTTTCGTTTCTGGGTTTTCCTCTTCTGATGGTGGGCTAAACACCTTGTAATCAATTTAGGATTCTTGAAGAAATTTCGATTTGAATTCTTGAGATCTTGTTCTAATTTCTTATTTTGAATTGTATTTTGATTCTTGTTCTTCCTCTTCTTTTTCTTTTTCTTGATCTGATTGAATCTTGATTTAGGATTAAGAATTGTGATTGAATTTAGGTTGATTAATCTAGTTTAGTCATAGAATTAGAAGTTAAGTGCTGATTTGTGCTTAGGTTAATTGAATTCGAATCTAAAATTAACATAGATCTAACATGAATTTTGCGATTGCGAATTTATGTGTCAATTGTTAATTAAATTTTAGATGATTGTCTAGTATGAATTCTAGATGTAATACTGAGATCTCGGTTAATTCCAAGTTAATCATTCAAATGCAATCTAAATGTTTGTTTAATGATCTATGATAGAATCCACCAAATTTCAGATAGATTTTTGAATTGATTGCACTTTTAATTGATTGTTCTTTCCTTAATTATGCTATTTCATATTATGTTTCTCACCCCCCAATCTTAGCTTGATCTGATTAATTTGTAACTAAGATCCTTGAGAGACGATCTGGTGTTAACTCCTATGCTACAAGCCATAGGTACAACTCAGTTTTAATTTTGATTAAGTTCGACACTCGTCAGTTACCGATAGTGTGAGGAGGTAACATTCCCTTCCTACCAAGTGATATAAGGAACTGGAGTTCTTGAGAATATGCTTTGAAAGATGATGATAAATGAGCACTCGTAAAAGATTTACACATGATTGAACATTATCATATCATTGTGAGAAAGTTATTTATATAGATTATGAATTGTTATTGAATGTTTGTATTGTGAGAGAATGTGAATATTCTAGTGATAGTGAGTTATGATTCACATTTGATATATTGTTGATATAATCTAGATTTATTGATGATGTGTTGGATGTGGATATAATGGTTGATAGTGAATTTACTATTTAATGATAACAATGGAAATTTATGCCTTGGGAAAAGAAAGGCAACCCTTTTGCCTTTTGCCACCTTTCTATATATGATTTGTAAATATAATTTAATTTTCCACGAAGCAGCTGGAGTTATTATGATGACATGTTATATGTATATTGTAACACCCTCAATAACATGTTAGGCTTGTAAATGGGTTACAGAGGTAACCTAATACTTGCTTGACATGTTGGTACAATTTTGTGACAAATCGAGTTAGTTTAGGCACTTTGCTGTAACATAAAAAGTACAAAGTAGCCTACAATAACTCAGAAAATGGCTTTAAAGGCTAAGTTAAGGGAAACAGGAATGGATAACTTGTTTCTAAGTCACAAATGAGCTAAGTAAGATGCAGTTAAAATTTGAGGATAATCAGAGTCGGTTTGATATTTTTAAGCATACTGGTTGTGTGCTTTAATACTAGATTGACTTGTAGCAGATATAGAAAAATAAGATAAAGGTGAAACAATAATTTGGACAAATCCTATGATTTATTCTAAAGTTGTTGGAAGTCAAGAAACTTGAATTAGTATAACTTAAGTGTCCTTAGCAGATATAAGTTTCAGCACAGAAACTTAAGTTTGACTTTTTCTCTTCATTTTCTCTCCTTTCTCATGAAGCCCTCAGCAGAAACAGAGGAAAGAAGAAATGAAGAAAGAAAAGAGGAAAAGGGAGAAAAGAAGAGGAAGAGAAGAAGAAGGACAAAAAAAGAGGATCCAAGGAAAGATCAAGCCTGAAAGATCTTTATCTACACAAGAGGTAGGGGAATTCTTTCCTAAACTCTACTTTCCTCTCCATTTCTTGTGGTTTATCATGTATGATTGGTTTGGAAAAAAATAGGGTATTTAAGGTAAAGATGGTTTCTTAGCTAAATCTTACTTTCAATGGTAGAGTTTAGTTGTGTTAGAGCTTAACCTATGCTTGGTTGTTAATTGTGAGGTAGAAACACTCTCTTGAGTGTTTGAAACCAAAGTTGAGAATTAGGTTTTGATTGATTGATTTTTTTTTATCATACTTTAAGTTTGATGAGTTGAAGTGAGTGTTTAATAATCCTAACATGATTAAAGACCATGATTAGGGTTAGAAAACACTTAGAATCCAAGATTTGATGGTTAGAAACCATTTTAGAGCCAATGGAGTAGTAACTTAAGTTACAAAGGTCTGCCGACTAAGAGCCCATTTTTGGCCGCTTAAGCGCCTAAAACCAGAGAGCTCGTAGACTGGCTCTGGAAGTCACCGATTAAGCGCCTAGAAAGTGAGCGCTTAATTGCACTAATCTAGAGGTCTTGGGTACTGACCGATTAAGTGGTTAGAGTTTGAGCGATTAAGCACCCAATGACAGATGAAATAGAGCAGTGTTTTCTATCATGCAGTGTTGAAGTGCCGAGAAAGTAGGCTCCTAGGCGCCCAAAGGCAGTGATTTTTAGGATTGTATTCTTGATATTTTGAGGTTCTCTATTAGTTAGGATCACTTATATATGCTTCCTTAAGTGTATTAAGACACTTTTAGGGATATTTTATAAAGGAAACAACCCACCTAGCATATGAGAACAAGTTGAGTTTCCAAGTTTCACAATAGTGGTTCCTTTGTTTATAAGGTTGAACCATAGTAAGAGTTGGTTCCCTTGTTACAAGGTTGAACATAGCAAGTGTGGTTCTTTTGTTTATCAAAGTTAAACCATAGCAAGAATAGCACATGGGAGCGAGGCAAGCCCCTTGACCTGCAAAGGAGCACTTTGCAAAGGGTGGAGTTATGAGCAAGAGTTGGTTCCCTTATTTATTAAGGTTGAATCATAGAGTTAGCAAGAGATGGATCCCTTATTTATTAAGGTTGAACTATAGTTTATCATAATTCCTAACTAAGGGAGCGAGGCAAGCCCCTTGACCTTGCAAAGGAGTGAGAAAAGCCATTTGATAAAGGTGGAGTTGTGACGAGTTAAATCCTATGCTAGGGTATGGATAAGTTAAATCTTGTGCCAGGATAAGGATGAGTTAAATCCTATGCTAGGCTATGGATGAGTTAAATCCTATGCTAGGTTAAGGATGAGTTAAATCCTATTCTAGGAGAAGGATGAGTTAAGTTCTAAGCCAGACGAAGGATGAGTTAAGTATTTTTCCACAAGAGTCCCTATTAATAGGGCCAAGATTTATAGTTTGATGTTATGGAAGTAGTACATGAAATAGTCCACTTATCATCAGGTATGTAGTGAAAGTAGTACACTCACTACTGTGGAATGAAACAGTTCACTCATTACTAGATAGATACAAGGAAATGTAGTTCTTGGAAATAGTTAAGTTAAGTGTATGAGTTTAGTGTTGGATTATAAGGTTGTTAGATGAATGTTTACAATAGAGTCAGAATGTGAATGTTCTAGTAGTAATGAGTATAGTCTCATTTATCTGTTGCAATTGTTAATCCAATGCTAGTAGTGTTATTCATTAAGAGTTGATATTCGTATAGTACTTATATCATGTTAATGAATAACTAGATTAGAGAGATTAATATAGTATGCCTACTTTAATGAGTCAAGATGAGGCATGAAAAAACTTTTGATATTTTATAATTGTGTAGACACTTGTTTAATATCAATAGTATGTTCAATTTCAGATTTCATTTATGCAGTATAAATGTTTAAATGCTGGTATTGGTTATTCATACTTAGAATTATGATTTCTCACCCTACTTTGTTTTCATGTAAATCCAGGTCAAGGCCCTACAAGAGGGTAAGAAGATTAAGAAAACAAAAGAACTAGATTAGTTTAGTTTTAATGTTTTCAGTTCAAAGCTTACGTAATTATTTATATTTTCTTTGAGGATGTAAAAAGTTGCATATATGTATGATTTTTAGATATGGCTCTTCATAATTATTTGTTTAAATATTATGGATTAGTTGATGTGTAAGTTAGAAATAGCATGACTGATATTGCTTATCTAGGTATATGTAAGTGATGCTTACCGCAAGTGCACGGTTGTATCGCGTAATAAAAGATCATTCCCATAGAGACTTAGTATTGATTACCAGTTTCTTTTCACAATGGTGATTAGCTAAACTAAAATCGTATTTAAAAAAAAGCAAGTTGTTGGAAAACTGAATAAAGATTTAATTTAATAATAGAGAAAGTAAACTCTTGGGATTGTGATTCTTTACAATGATGATTGACACCTAAACCAATTTTCCTAATGTTATGGATGTTGGATTTTTAAAGGTAAAATAAGCAAATGTAATTACTGCCTTCTTTTAAAGAACAATAACGTGTTTAAGCTGATGAACAACCTATTTTCATTAGCAAAAACCCATTAAGAACAAATATTTGTCATAACCTCAAGAGAATAAAATTTATTTTCATGACTCAATCCCCTTGTTCAACCTTATAGTTCTAATACCAAACTTCACCTTTCGATTCTTCGCTTAATATCTAAAATCATGCAAACATAGAACATATATTTGCAAACAAATAAAAACACTAAGGTTGAATTAAAAAGATCAACACCCAAAAAAGAGGGAAAATCAGAAATAGTAACAACCCTTCATTAGAATACCCACTATCCCAGGATTAGATAATTACTCAATCATATTCATAATAGAAATAACCAAATACAACTGAATAATTATGTATATAAGAAAAGGAAGGAGATAGAAAAAAGAGGAGAAGAAAGGAAATTCTTAACCAGCTTGCATGAAATTCCAACAAAGTTACAAGAAATTCTGCCCAGAAAACCAAAGAACCCCCCAATCTAATTTACTCTAAGAATCTGAAATAAGAGGAGAAATTCTTCTCTCCTGTACAGTCTCTCCTACCCCTTCTTTTCTTTTTATCTGAAAACCACCCCTTTAAAGCCTCTTTACAGCCCTATTTACAACCCATTTCAACACCTCTTTAGTTTCTTCAAAAATAAATAAACTGTTATGAAACTGATCAGAATTATGGCCATAATGACGATTACTGGCAGTAGTAATTCGTTCTGGTTGGTCCTTCAAATTCTGGTTGCCTGAATTACAACCATAAAGGCCATTACAGCCTAGCCATGATTCTCTCTAGTTGGCTTCTTGTAATTTTACTAGCACGAATTACGGCCATAATGGCCATTATGGCCTGGCTATAATTCTCTCTAGTTAGCTTCTTGGCACACGAAATATGGGTGTAATCCCCAATGTAACATCTCAAAAATTATCTCATTCATCATAAATAGTCATTTTATAATATTTGAGATTTTTAGGAATTTTTCTGGATTTTTTCAGAAATGATGAATATTTTAATATATCCCTCATTTTGCATGCATACTAAGCAGAACCGGTATAACACTTCAAAAATTATTTGTTTTATCACAAATAGTCATTTTATAATATTTGTGATTTTTGAGAAATTTCCTGTATTTTTTCAAAAATGTTGAATATTTTAATATATTCTTCGTTTTGCATGCACACTGAGCAGAGTCAGTGTAACACCTCCGGAAATTGTTTGTTTCACGACGAGTAGTCATTTTCCAATATTTGTGATTTTTGAGAATTTTTATGGATTTTTCTAGAAACATCGAATATTTTAGTATATTTTTCATTTTGCGTGCACGCTGAGCGGAGCCGGGAAAATAAAATATTTTCCCTGATGCTGGTAAACCTTGAACTGTGGAAGCGTCGACGGGGGATCTTACTAGACCCGAGGCCAGGCACAGTTTACAATGTTTACATTTTTTTGAGATTTTTATCTAATAAATAAAAATCGCAGAATAATTTTATTATCCATTGGACAATAAATATCAGTTTTTGTTAACTGTGATTTCTATCCACTGATAATAAATTCGATACAGTGATAGTCATATTTTAGAGAACACTTTAATGACATCACCAGATATCATCACCATGACATCACTTTGACTTTTCAAAGGGAGGAAGCTTCCTAGCACTTTCCTTTTGGCTTGTTGGAGAAGCTAGGAGGAAGCTTCCTTGCACTTTCCTATTGGCTTCTTCAAGAAGCCACATTTCTTCTCTCCTCCTCTCCACCACACATTTTTGAGGACTCTTTGTGGCCACACATTTTAATTTATACACTTACACAAAATACACCTAATTACACATTTCATTTCATTTTACTTTATTATCACTTTTTCTCTCTATCTTCTCTCTTCATCTTTTTCTCTCAACTTTCCTCTCTTCTCTTCTCCTTCACCCTCTCCACGGCACCACCATCTCCACCCACCTCTACCATGGCAAAAATTTCAAGTCTTCATTTTTTTAAGCTACTACTCATCCTAGACATCATTCTTCCTAAATCCATCCATAAAGATCACATCTTCACCATTTTTTTCTCTTCTTCTTCTCCTTTACCCTCACGGTTTCTGCAGCCCCAATAAGTGACCATCACCACTTTCACTTTCTCACTTCACCATCCCCATTTCTACACACTCCTTCTCATTCTAAACATTTTCTCTTTAGAGATCTTCTTCAAAATCCATCATCTTCTTCACTTTCTCTCAAGAACAAAGTTTGAGACTTTAAAGGTAACTCCTTGATTCTTCACTTTCTCTTCCTATTTTTCGTTTCTATGGCCATATTTATGACTATGAATCTTTTCTTTTTCAACCATTGGTGTTGATTCTTTGAACTTGATTCTTAGGGTTTTTGGAGCCCCAAAATCGAACCACCAAGAAGTCATCTAGGAGGCCAATTTCGTGCTCTTCCTTTAGGTAAGAGGGAGACTACTCACTTCAACCATTTATAGTGGTGAGGGAACCTTGTGTGCTTGTTGATGGAGAAATCCATCTTTGTATGCTTACTTTGTTTGATGAATTTGCATGATTTAGTGTTTTTGAAATTGGATTAATGCTTGAATGTGATTTTAAATGTGTTAGATGTGTTGAAAATGCTTGATCATGTTAGGGTTGTTAAATAGAAAATTTGGAGTTTCCTACCCTGATGTGAGGCCACGATTTTGACTAGAATTTAGGGATATGAATTGGTTTTTGCATACAAACGGAATGAAGCTTATGTGATTAAATGTTGAATGGTGATGTTAGAGTAAATGAAATGGAAATTTTGGGGGATTTCTACACTAGGGTGTGGTCATGGTTTTGACTTGAAGTATAGGGGATTGGAGTGACTTTGTGTGAACAAAATTTAAGTGATTATATATTAAGAAACTAAGGCATAATATGGAAAGAAATTGGAACTTGAAGACCTAATGTGAGGCCACGGTTTTAGAAGAAAATTTTAGGGTTCCTAACTTGGGAGGAGCCACGGCCTCAAGAGCCATTTAGGGCTCAACCATGTGACTTTTCACAATTTTAAGATTTAACTAATCAAGTGAATAAGGATATGTAAGGCTTGGAATGATTTTCTAAATGAATGTAACCAAACTTAAATTATGGAGCTAAATGATTAAAATAATTCCCTTAGAGAAGAATTTCGTAAGGAATACCAAATCAAAGTGAAACTCAAATAAATTGAACAATTAGAATTTATTAGGAATTCATAAAATGAAAATGATCCAAAAATGGAATTGAGGCATAAAACTTAGAATAATTTCTATTCAAGGAAGATCATGGTTATAAGTAAGAACCTTGAATATCTCAATTTAAATTACTCTAATGCAACTTTGTATATAATTTAATGGTGAACTTGTATAATTAAAATAATAAAGATAAAAGGAATAATATGAGAAGACCTTATTGAGAAGGGTATAGAAGGTTAAGCATAATTTCATAATGTGCCCAAAAGTATAATGTATTAATTGAGGACTAATTGAATAAGAAAAACGAGAATTAAGAGTGTGAGTGAGACCTTGAGAATCATAAGACATTTAATTTAATGAATCTTATTAAGGACAAAGAGAAGAACAATGATAAAACTTTATGAGACAATGATAAGTCCTAAATTAAGTATGAATGACGAACTTTGTAATAAATGCTACATTAAAGTGAGAATTCATAATAAACCTTGAAAGTGTATTAGTACATTTAAATACCGATAATATGATCTTGTGGGTCCATGTGAGGGATAAATGATGTGTTGATGCTTACTTTGGCCAATTGTTACATATTGTGAAAAGTATGTAATAATAAACATTACCTGATATATGCATGGAGTCGTCATGCATTGTGAAAGTTCGATGGACTATTTGTCAAGGCCATGTTGCCTAGGAGTTGAATCACACCTTAGTGCGGGTGCGAATAGACTAGTGTGAGTCTTGCTGTTGACCTTGAGGACGTTGGGGAGCGGGCATCTCACAGCGGGCAGTCGGTAGCCCCGCTAGACCGTGGGACAAACTGATGCAAACGCACCGACGATCCTAACCTGGCACTGTCCTATATCGCGATCTTGTGAGAATGCCGCTGTATAGAGCCTATGCGCAACATTATTGATTGACCGTTTATGGTAAGCACTTGGTCCAAGGCGAACGAGATACTAGCATGTCTCCCTGATCATTCACCTTGATATTCGTGTCTAGCTCCATGGAGTATGATTTGGTTATCATGCACATGTGCATAGTGAACACATATATATTACTTGGCATTTAATTTATATGATAATTGGATTTGCTATCTTATTGTTGATATACTGCCTGAAACTGTTAAACTGCTTAATATCTGCTTCTCGATACTGTTTATTATTTTTGTTATGCTATGTGGGCATCCTATGCCGTTTATGTTTCTTACTGCCATAATTGGTAATGAAGTAGGGTGTCTCACCTCTTTCTCGTATTGTTCTTGTTCTATGTGCTATTTTGGTTAAAGACTGTAGAGGGGACGAGATTATTCTTTTCTAGACTTTACTTGGCATTGATCTCCTGCTTTTGAGGATGTCGTCACGAAGGGGCTCCATTGGTTTTGTTAGGATCGTGTTTACCGGTGGTGCCAATGCATGGTGAGTCGACTGGGTTGGACAGCGTATAAGATACGTTGGAGACCTGATCCTAACCGTAAGGAGGACCCGCGATGGAGATCCTATCTTGACACTTACTACTTCGGTACATCTGGAGTTCGCTTTGCCCATCCAGGAGCTATGGGGTGATCTAATTCACATCCCTAGAGAGGACGAGGATTCCATGGCATCAGCTGCTAGGGCACCTGCCCATGGGACCACACTCGGTCCTATCCTTATATCTTCAGACGACCCGGGGGAGGATCCCGAGGTGGATCCGATGGAGTACCCAACTCCTTAGACGCCGAGGTCTTTATGGGTAGTTTATGTTTTCTTCTGCATTAATCATGTTATAGTGTATTTTTAATATATTTATATTTTGAAGTAAATCTTGATGTATTTCATTGTGAGTGGTATGAGGAATGTGCCATGTTCTGTATGCTTTAACTTAATTAATTTAGTCCTATGTACTATATTTTATATATATTCTCTTAAATCATTTTTATTAATGATGACTTATGTATTATTGCATTCGTGACTCATATTTCCTTTATATATTTATACAAAAAATATATATATATTCAAATTTGAAAAAGTATTATGAAGAAGTTGTAGCACGCCAAAAATTTAGTGACCGCGGTATAATGACGATTGTGTCGTGGTTATTAAATCGAGGGGTGTTACACCCAACACTGGTGAGCCATAATTCTCTCTGTTTCCATCCAACTCTTTCTTATTTTCCACCTATTATCAAAACAAAGCAAAAGTTAGTAAAATAGAACAAAAGTAAAATAAAGTCCTAAAATCAAAAGTATAAACATATAAATCAAAAGCATAAAATTCTAACTTAACAAATTCCCCCATGCTTAAACCTTTGCTTGTCCTCAAGCAAAATGTCTATTCATGAATGACTTGTAGTTATTATTTTGCATAGAACAATTAGCAACTTTCCATCCTAACAACCCAGCATAAAGATAAACAAACAAATATACAATGTCAAATCTCCATTTAGCTAGAGGCGGTCCCAAGCTTTATCAAAAAATAATATAGAATGCATACTTATACCTTTAAACACTCAAACAAAATTCTCATCCTTTGGATCTCCCTAAGGTAGATGCATGAACTTTTCTTATTCTTCTTTTTCTCTTCCTTTATTATTATTTTTCTTCTTTTGAGGAGGAGTGTTGGTGAGTGCATTTTACGCTCCATCTCACTTTCAAACCACATTCAATGATAGGTGCATTTTATGCTCCATCCTACCTTTTAGAACTTGCATCCACCTAGGTACTCATACCAAAGACCTTTTTGAATTCGAAGCCTAAGTACTCAGAATGAAAGTCTTTTTGGGTCTTAATTCCCTCAACCTTCACCTCTCCTTAACTTTATGTTATCATAGTGCCAAAAGTAAAGGTATACAAACCATAATATAAAAAAAACTTGGGGCCCAAATCTAGATAAAAGAGACTCAACCCAATATACTACCATTTATCATCATGCATGGATTGTCAAAAAGTAAAGCATGCCATTGAACTGTGCAAAATGGTGTAAAAGATTTTTTTATTATTA
This sequence comes from Ormosia semicastrata, assembly GCA_029884595.1. Taxonomy (NCBI): domain Eukaryota; kingdom Viridiplantae; phylum Streptophyta; class Magnoliopsida; order Fabales; family Fabaceae; genus Ormosia; species Ormosia semicastrata. Next base: position 33,220,202 of record JAQQTO010000042.1, read on the forward strand.
TAGTTTTTGTGATTTTTTTTATCAGAGATGGGGTAAATTACCCCAGCATCAAGTAACTTAAGCACCTTTTTTTTTCACAACTTCTTTCATGTTAGGATTTAGCCTTCTTTGATACTCAATAGAGGGCTTATAGTCATCTTCATCTCCTTGACCACAACTTCTCACCAAACAGACCTCCAATGCATTAGTTGAAAATTTTTCATCAGGATCTTTCTTGACACATTGATCTATCATATCAATCCTGCAACAAGAATTCTCAAGAGAAGGGCATTTAATAACATTAGGCAAATTAAATTCTACCTTCTCATCACCTACATTCAAATTAAGGTTGCCATTTTTCACATCAATAATGGCACCTGCTGTAGCAAGAAAAGGTCTCCCAAGAATAACTGAGATTTGAGCATCTTCTTCCATTTTCAATGCAACAAAATTAGCTGGAATGAAAAACTTACCTACCTTAATAGGCACATTTTCCAATATACTAATTGGATACTTGATTGAACGATCCACTAGTTGCAAGGAAATGGTTGTGGGCTTCAAGTCACATATCTCAAGCTTTTTACAAATTGGCAAAGGCATGAGACTAACACTAGCTCCAAGATCACACAAAGCTTGGTTAAAACTCATTTCACCAATAACACATGGAATAGAAAAGCTACTAGGATCTTTGAGCTTAGGAGACAATTTATTTTGAATTATAGCACTGTATTCCTCAATTAATGCCACAGTCTCATAGTCATCAAGCTTTCTTTTATTTGACAAAATTTCTTTAAAAAATTTAGCATATGATGGCGATAGCTTCCGTGGGAGATGTAGTGCCATCTATCATCTACCTTGTACAGTTTGAGCTTTTGCAGTGTGTGTAGGCCAATAGATTAAGGTCCTTTGGAGCTCGTGTCTTTTGATTCTTTAGACAATAAAATATGACAGTGCTCCAATATGGCTGTGACTAGCTTAGCATATGGAAGAGCAGAGTTCTTCCTCTTCCTGACATCCAACATGTGCTGAATAATGTAATAAGCCCAATTGATTGGCCTTCTTGTAGTCATAGCCCACAAAACCACCACATAATCTCGTAGTACTTGGAAGTAATTTCCTCCCCTAGGAATTAATCCCCTGGTCATAAGATAGTGAAGCACCCTATTTTCCATGGTTAAACTTGTGGCCATCATCCTTTTCCTATCCCTCGACAATTCATATTTGGACCTTGTCAAGGAAGATAAAGCAGCCTTGTACTCAAAGTCATCTCCCCACGTATTCTTATTCCCATAGAATTTAGTGTCACGATACTCAAGCTTAGTTAACCTACACTAAGCTACCCTAGTGACCGTAATTTACTTTTTCTTAACTTCAGATATCAGACATCCATTTTCATAACTTAGGTTTGCATAGAATACCCTAACTAGGTTCGGGTAAATTTCCTTTTAGATGCTGAAGAAGCCTAGCAAACCTAACCTTTCTATTAATCTGAAGCATTCTAAATGTTCACTGTAACACCCTGAAAATTATTTATTTTTATCATAAATAATCATTTCCTAATATTTGTAATTTTTTAGAATTCTTTTGAATTTTTTTAGAATAATATATTCCTTATTTTACGTGCACACTGAGCAGAGTCAGTGTAACACCTCAGAAATTGTTTGTTTCATGATGAATAGTCATTTTCTAATATTTGTGATTTTTGAGAATTTTTCTAGATTTTTTTTGAAAACGTTGAATATTTTAATATATTTCTCATTTTACATGCACACTGAGCAGAGTCAGTATAACACCTTAGAAATTGTTTATTTCATGATGAATAGTCATTTTCAAATATTTTTGATTTTTGAGAATTTTTGTGGATTTTTCTAGAAATGTAGAATATTTTAATATATTTTTCGTTTTACATGCGCGCTGAGCAGAGCCGAAAAAATGGAATATTTTCCCTGAGACTGGTAAACTTTGAACTGTGGAAACGTCGATGGGGGATCTTACTAAACCCTAGGTCGGGCACAATTTACGTGGTTTATGATTTTTGAGATTTTATCTGATAAATAAAATCTCTGTACGTACTATTAAATAAAATTCTATGATATGCTATATTATCCGTTGGATAATTAATACTGACTTTGTGTACTGTAATAATTGTCTATTGGGTAATAGCTTGTAGTGAAAACCCTAATCACCTTATTATCCTATTATTTTATTACCTTATCACCTAATTATCTTATTCAAATGTAATCCACTTTATGTCTAATCAAATCTACTTTTGAAAATTTCAACAAGCTAACCCTAATCTTTGGTGATAATTTCCCTCCCATTTTCCCTCATACTACACAGCCATGAGGCCTACTTGGAGCCCAAAATTTTGCTTTCACTTAATTAAATTCATTTTTAATTTCAAAACCCTAAAAGTTCATTTAATTTCCTACTATCACTTTCTCTCTCTACACTCATCTTTCTCTTATTTTCTCTTCCTTCTCTCTACCACCCTCACAGCCTCACTCCCTCTCTATGCCTCCTTGATCATAAAAAATTCAAGCAACCACATTTCCTTAATCTTCATCATATTCTAAACACTTTTCTAGTTTGAATCTACTTGAAAAACCTCCATCTTCATCATCTTCTTCAAGCTTCAAAGTTTGAAGCTTTTGGGTAAGATTCTTGGTTTCTCACGTCTTCCTCTTCATTTTCATTTTGATGGTCATCTTTATGATCATTTATTTTCTCCTTTTCAAGCCTTGGTGTTGATTTGATGAAGTTGTAATTTCTAGGGTTTTTGGTGAAGCTTGACCAAATTTCACAAGGAGCAAACAAGGAGATTCCTTTTCTTGATTTCTCTTGGGTAAAAGGGAGATGGTCCACTTCAACCTCTATTGGTAGTGAGGGACTTTATTTGTGTTGGTTGTGAGAAACCCTTGTTAGGATTACTCTCTTTGATGTATGATTTTAATGGCTATGTGTTGATTTTACTTTGTATGATTTATTTGATTAAATGTATATGTATATTGATGACCTTGGATGGATTTTGTTGGATTGGATATATGAAATGGAAGCAAGGGCTCCTTGCCTTCCTCATTGTGGCTCACGGCCATGACCCTTAAATTAGGATATTCATGATTGAAATTGGTAACAAGTAGGTGACATAACCAACCAAGTGAATAAAATGTGAAGGAGTAAAGAAAAATTTAGGATTTCTACCCTTGGGAGGCCCACGGCCTCTAGGGCCATTATAGGGCTCAATCATGTAATTTTATGTAACCTTGGATTTTAATTAATCAAGTGTTAAGTAGATAACAATGTGATGGGGAGAAATTTAATTGATAACCAAAAAGTGAATCTTTAGACCTAATTAAAGAACAAGAATGTGTAAGTCTTGGAAAACCTTAGAATAATTTTCTAAGTGAGTATGAATAATCTTAAAGTGAGGAACTTAATAATCAAGAGAATTCCTCTAGTTAAGGATTTCATAAGAAATGCTAAATTAATGTGACACTTAGTTAATTGGTTAATTAGGAATTAATTAGGGATTCATAAAATGGAAAGAATCAAGAATGAGATCTTATCATAAAACTTAGATTAATTCTTAATTAAAGGAAGGATATGAGTGTAAGTAAGATATTAAATAACTCAAATTAAAATTATCTCAAGAGAAACTTAATGAGAAGAACGTAGAAGATTAAGCTATAATTTCCATAATGAACCCTAAAAGCATAATATATTATTTGATACCTTGATGATATTCATTGTGGGTCCATGAGTGGGACTAAGAATGTGTTGATGCCTAACTTGGCCAAATTGTCAAGGCTATATTGCCTAGGAGTTGAATCACACCTTAGTGCCGGTGCAAATAGACTAGTGTAGGTCATACTATTGACCTTGGGGGAGTCGGAGCGCGAGCGTCTCACAGTGGATAGTTGGTAGCCCCTTTGGGCCGTGGGACAAATCGATGCAAACGCATCAACGATCCGTACTGAGACATTGTCCTATATCGCAATCTTATGGGAATGCCACTGTATAAAGCCTTGTTGCACAAAATTATTATTTTTCTGGAAAGCACTTATTTTAGGCTGACGAGATACTGGCATGTCTCCCTAATCATTCTCTCAGATGTTTATGTCTAGCTCCATGGAGTAGGAATTTGGTACCATTGTGCATGTGCATAGTTTGTCATCATATTCATTTGGCATAAATAAATGTGATTATGTGAATGTCTCTTTTAATAATAAGTATGATTATCTGCACTATTAAATTGTTTACTATCTATACCTTGATGCTGCTTATTATGTTTGCTATGTTGTATGGCGTCCTGTGCCTTTTATGTTTCTTATTGCCATAATTGGTAATGATGTTGGATATCTCACCTCTTGCTTGCACTATTCTTGTTCTATGTGATTGTGGTTAAAGACTGTAAAGGGGACAAGGTTGATTCTCTTAGATTTGACTTGGTTTGATCTCCTGCATTCGGTGATGGCATCAAGAAGGGATTCTATTAGTTTTGTTAGGATTATGTTCACCGGGAGTGTCAACGCTTGGTTAGTCGACTGGGTCGACGAGCGTATACGGTATGTTGAGGATCTGATCTTGACCGTGAGGAGGACCTGCGATGGCGATCCTATTTTGACTCTTACTACATCAGTGCATCTGAAGTTTGCTTTGCCCATTCAAGAGTTTGGGGTGATCCACTTCACACCCCTAGAGAAGACGAGGATTCTATGGCATCAGCTGCTAGGGCACCTGCCCGTGAGACCGCACTCTGTCCTATCCTTGTGTCTTCAGATAAGCCGGGAAAGGATCCCGAGGTGGATTCGATGGAGTACCTAACTCCTTAGACGTAGGTGTCATTAGGGGTAGTTATATTTCTTTTGCATTACCTGTATAAAGGTTCTTTAGGGTATAACTGCATTTTGATGCATATCTAAGTGTTTTTGGGCGGTATGAGTAATGTGCCGCATTATATATATTTTCAAGTAATTATTTAGTCTTATGTGTTGTATTTTGAGTACATCTTGTTAAATTATATTTTCAAATGACGGCATGTATATCTAATCATTCGTGGCTCATATTTTCTTTATATGCACAATAATTAAAATTTGGAAAGTTATTATTTGAGTCGTAGCACGCCAAAAATTTAGTGACTGTAGTGTAATGACGATTGTGTCATGGTTACTAAATCGAGGGGTGTTATATTCACTCGAACAGAAGGATTGAGGGAGATACCTTGGAGATATGGGCTTCCTCAATTGGAATTTTTTTTTGAATAACTCTGCCTTTTCGGTGGTGGAGAAATAGCGTGTGAGGTCCAGCCCAGAGATATTCTGTGAAAGAGCACTGGAGGATTCTCCAACGGTGGCCCCTGTTCTTGGGTGTTTTGTACGTTGAGAGGATTCTGCCATTTATGGAGCTCACGTAGTGTTTAATGATTGAGAAGTGTGGAAGGTGGATGGGGAAGAGTGAAAAATGTACGTTAGGGCAAGAGGGAAATGAGAGAAAGAACGTGAAGAGAGATGGGAATCAAAGATAGAGAGATTATTTAGTGAAACTGATTGGGGCCTACGAAGAGGGGGTGTAATCTTAGTAGTACGGAGGTGGAATGGGATGTTTTGGCCAATAAATGAGAGAGAAAATGAGGGTTTGGGGGTGAGAAGAGTAGGAGAGGTCGTAAAACAGAAGAAAGAAATGAAAGGTTTCAATTGAAAATGGTTATTCTCGTGCAGAGAAACCTTTTAAAGCTGCTGTGTAATTGAGTACCATGTGGGTGTAATTGATAACTCCATGAAATGTAGTTATTTATGCCCCATAATTATGCTTCATGGCATGCTTAGTCCTTGTTCTTATGCATATTTAGAAGGTTTTATGCTCATATTTGTTAAATGTCATTTGGATACCTTCCTTTATGTTTTTGAGCAATTTGTGCATATTTGTTGATTGATTAAGTAAATTTACAATTATATTTAACTTGGTGCCTTATCTAATGCAGGAAAGGCTTAAAAGAGACAAATTGATGCAAGCCAAGGCCCAGCATTGGAGAAAAGAAGCCAAGGAAGCATTCCAGAGTTCCACGCCGCGGCGTCGAAATGTTCACACCGCGGCGTGAGGGTCTCAGCCAGCCACATACTGACAGGACAGACAGCTCCACGCCGAGGCGTGGGAATTTGCACGCCGTGGTGCGCAACGGCGAGCTGAGCCTATTTATTCTATTTTTCACGCACCCTTTCGCACTCTCTCAGTTTCTCTTTTTTAGGTTTTTAGGTTTTTAGTTTTCTGGGTTAGAAGCTGTGGCTAGACCTCCATTGGAGGTGGAGATGGAGCTTGGGGAGCTAAGGATGGAAGCCCTCTTTCCTTTGGAGGAGGATCCGAGCTGCCATGGCGAAATTCATAAGCTTTCTCCTTCTCTCTTTTCTCTTCCTCATTTCTTGAACATGTATTTTGTAATTTGTTCTCATGTTCATTGTATAGCTGAGCTTTATTTAGGGATGACTTTGAATCCTTTTATTAATATTAATGATTTGTTCTTTTCTGAGTTTGTGTGGATCTTTGATTTTGTTCAATCATATTGTGCTTAATGCTCTTGAGTGTTTGGCCAACATTTGAGTGATTTGATAAAATCTAATGAACCTAGACACAGGAATTTGGTTTGAGATTGTATGTATGGTTGATGCATGTTCGATTCTATTCCAATGGCGGGATGAGTTGATTCGCTAATGGGATAGACATATACCTCTTAGCCATGCATAGCACGTGTTTGAGAATAGACTTTAAAGAGTGGATTTTGTGTTAGCTCTCAAGGACACTTAGAGAGTTGGGCAAATGACACCGTGGTTAGATGACCTAGACATAGGCGTTTAGCTAATGTAGATTATCAAGCTAACATAATTATTGCATTCATATTTATGAGGAGGATTTCTTGTTGTTAGTTGATGTAAAGGGTGAAGAAGGATTTCCCTAAACTCTAACCGTTTATCCTTATTGCTTTATGTCTTTACTTTCTTTACTTTTATCCATTTTTATGTTCTTGAATAGAATTAGGTAAGCTATCGGTTAATACTTAGCATTGGAAATAAACTTATCCTCTTGGGAACAATATCTGTACTCATCATTTTATTACTTGTGCGACCCGTGCACTTGCGGTTAACAAATGGGCAAACACATTTTGACCCTAACAAGTTTTTGGCGCCGTTGCTGGGGATAAGGCATTATTTCCGTATTGCTAATATTGACAATGAGTTTGCTTAGTCATAATTCAAGTTTTTTTATGTTTTGTTGTTGTAAATAGTTTTAATTCATGTTTTTATGCTTTTGTTTTTGGTTTGTTTAGATAAGTAGTTATAGTTTGATTTTGTGTTATTGTTAAGTTTTTGTTGTACATTCTGTGTTTTAAGTTTTTAGACATGTTTTGGAGGTGCTACGGGCCAAAATGGAGCACCAATTTCAGCGGAGATAAGTTTGCTGCAGAATTCTGCATACTAACCTCTCACGCTGCGGCGTGAGAATGTGCATGCCGCGGCATGTCAGTCTCGGCCAAATCAGGAAGGGCACCAGAGCACTCTACGCCGAGGCGTGAACTTTTTCACGCCACGGCGTGACTCCCTGTTTTTGCATTTTTCTGTTATTTTTCTCTATTTTTCTTTATTTAATAATGCTCAGTTCTAGTTTGGATGTTGTTTTGACTTGCTCAAGTACCCTATAGACCATGAACACCAAGAATACATATCACTTTGGTTTGGGGGAGTATCATTGCATGTTTTTCACCCTTAATGCTTAATGTTTACACATGTTTTGATACTTTAAGTATGTGCTAGTGATAGTCATCATACTTTCATGATTCTATCTTGTTTTGGCTATCACTAGTAGGCTGTTGATAAAAGTTTCAATTTTCAACATTCTCTACACGATGTTATGCATGCTTGAATGAAAAATGATAAATCTTTTGAATGCATGATTTGTTGCCATTTGCTAGTGTGTGATGGTTGGCCAATGATATAAATGCTTGCGATTTTCCTCAATTCATTTGTGAAAGCATTTGCAATCTTGAAGCATACTTAAGCAATCTTGTTTGTTTTTATGCATGATGTGTTTCTCACTTAGATGCTTGTTTAATTTTGAAAAGATTTGAGCGCTTGTCTAGAGAATGTTTATGGATTGTGCATGTGGATGATTTCTACTATCCTTGAAATTGTTTTGCAACTCTCTTGAGGCGAAATCCTAGATTGTGCATGGTTGAGGAAATGATTAGGGCATTGTTTGGACTGGTTGAGCCTTTCAAGCTTACCCTTACATGATTATATCCCTAGGTCCCCTGTGACTGGCATGTATCTAATTAAGAATGTGTTTTGATAATAACAAACTCAAAGATATTGCAAGATCAAGTCCAAGATTATCAAGACCATTAAGTATAGCTTTTAGGACTTTAATCTTTTTGTAGAGGTATATAAAGATTCACAAATAAGGTTAATCTTGCGTTTCGAAATAGTACACAAGTTTTCAAGGCTTCAATATGGTTTTTAACTTCCAAAGAATTAACCACTTCGTGTCCATAAATCTACAAGATCATATGGAATCAAGAGCAACATTTAAAAGGGCTCAAAACATGTTTTTCATATGTATTATTCGAATAAGGGGTTCCTTATTCGAATAACACAAGTCAGAGATTCCAAATTAATCATTCAGGAAAGGTTTTATTCGAAATAAAGTCATGCATTATTCGAATAAATGATTCAAAAGTGTTTTGGCATGAATAGGTTATTCGAATAACAGAAGTGTTATTCGAATAACACATTTCAAGAAGTCAATTTATGAATTGGTTATTCGAATAACAAAGTTGTTATTCGAATAACAAGCATTTCAGAAAAACCATGTTTAATTGGTTATTTGAATAACAAAGCTGTTATTCGAATAACATGGCTTTTAAATAAAACCATGCTTAATTGGTTATTCGAATAACGATGTTGTTATTCGAATAACAAGAACTTAGAAGCTCATTTATTCGAATGAGTTATTCGAATAACATGAATGTTATTCGAATAACGTGTTTTCTCAGAAACCAAACATTTAACTGGTTATTCGAATAACCAGGATGTTATTCGAATAACACATTACAGGGGAAAACACGCTGAAACTATTTCAAGTGTTATTCGAATAAGAAATGTCTTATTCAAATAATGAAGGTTTCCAGAAACAGAAATTAACGGATAGTAGCATAACATTTAATGCTCCAACCACCTCCCAACGACTTTAATCTTCAATGACTTATAAATAGAAGTTGTTGGGCATTTATAGGGGTTAGACAATCAATCTGAAAAATCTTGGTTGAGCATTAAAAATGAGTTTTCATCTATTCCTCCATTAATACTCCGTTTCTGAGCGTAAACTATGAGTCATATACCCGTTGAATTTCCAGTTGTAATATCTGCTATTTGAAGAGAGTTTCTACCTATTCAATCTTTGTAAATTCTGTAGAGAGGGTGAGACATCCCTCCATACTGTATTAGGGTGAGGTATCCCTTGGAAAATAGAGTCTCAAGCATTAGGGTGAGGTATCCCATAATGTTGAGTGCTCAAGGTTGTAGTGGTTTTCAAGCACCCATTGAAGCTTGAAAATATAGTGGAAAATCTCAAGTTGTTACTTGGGGACTGGACGTAGATCACAAGTGGATTGGTGTCGAACCAGGATAAACGATCGTGTTTGTTTTCTCTAAACCCTCCTCTGTTTATTTTGTGCACTGTTTCATTAATTTTCTTGGATATTGTCTCCGTAGGCTATCACATTTATAAGTAAGTGGATTCATCTTATTCATCCAATCATCTCTAATCATTCAATAGCTTCAACAAAAATTAGTTATTAATCGATTTGCGAAAGATTTGCGAACTTGTTTTACTTACTCAATTCACCCCCCTCTTGAGTATTGAGGCCATTTGGCAACAAGTGGTATCAGAGCTAGACTCTTGTATAAAGAGCTTAGCAGCTTCAAGAGAAGTGATGGCTTCAAATGGTTTTTCAAATGAAGGTTCTTCTATAAATAGACCTCTTTATTTCAATGGGGATGGTTATGCCTATTGGAAAGAAATGATGAAAATTTTTATTGAAGCTATTGACTTAGATGTGTGGGACGCCGTTGAAAATGGTGCTTTTGTCCCAAAACAAACTAAAGATGGTGTGACAATTAATACACCTAGAAATGAATGGACCGATGATGATAAAAAGAAGGTTCAATACAATTTGAGAGCCAAGAACATCATCACCACATCCTTGGGGTATGATGAATTCTTTAGGGTGTCAAATTGTAAGACTACAAAAGAAATGTGGAATACCCTACAAGTAACTCATGAAGGTATTAGTGAGGTAAAACGATCTCGAATAAACACTCTTACTCATGAATATGAATTGTTTAGAATGAACCAAGGTGAGAGTATTCAAGATATGCAAAAGAGATTTACTCACATTGTTAATCATCTCATCTCATTGGGAAAGACATTTCCTAATGAGGATCTTATTAACAAAGTCTTGAGATGTCTAAGCAGGAATTGGCAACCCAAAGTAACGGCTATTGCGGAATCAAGAGATTTATCAACAATGTCTCTAGCCACCCTATTCGGAAAGCTTCAAGAACATGAGCTGGAACTAAATAGGCTCAATCAAAGTGAAGAGCATGATAAAAAGAAGAAGGGAATTACACTCAAAGCCACCTCTTCCATACTTGAAGATGATGATGAAGATGGTGAAGAAGATGCTGAAAATATTGAGCTAAGTGAGGAGAATCTTAGTCTCCTTGTAAGAAAGTTCGGAAGATTCTTGAAGAAAAAGGGATTTCAAAGAAGACCACTCTTTCCTCAAAAGAAAACATATCACAAAGGAGAAGGATCCTCTACTCCTCCAAAATGCTACGAATGCAGAAAACCGGGGCACATGAAAATGGAGTGTCCTATATATCTCAAGAAGACGGAGAAGTTTGAGAAAAGGCCCTCCAAGGAAAAGAAAGGAAGAAGAGCATACATAACTTGGGAGGACAATGACTTAAGTTCTTTCAACGATTCGGAGAATGAAGAAGCTCATCTTTGCCTCATGGCTCAAGGAGAAGAAAGTGGAGAAAGCGACACCGAGGTAACCTCTTCTAACTTAGAACCTCCACCTTCTTATGATGAATTGCAAGATGCCTTTCAAGAATTGCATGATGAATTTTTGAGGCTCACAAAAATGATTTTGTCTTCCAATAAAACAATCTCCCTATTGACAAAGAAAGTTTCTACTTTAACTAAGGAGATAAATGAACTTAAAATCGAAAATGAGACCTTAGGACTCATAGATGCTAATTCATTATGCATGACTTGCTCCTCACATGATAATGCATCCATATCACTATCTTGTTCATCATGTAAAGCTTTTGAAAAAGAAATTGAAGACTTGAACAACACTCTTGCAAAATTCACTTTTGGAAGAGACAACTTGAATGTGTTGTTAGGGAGACAAAAATGTGTTTTTCAAAAAGCTGGTTTGGGATTTAATCCAAACAACCATCAAAAGTCTTATAAGAACTTTTTTGTTTCCTCAAAAACTTCAAGTAGTCCCTTTGTCAAATGTTTTTATTGTGGTAGAAAAGGGCATAGTGCATCAACTTGCAATGTTAGAAAGAACATAAACACTAAAGTTGGAATGAAAAGAGTTTGGGTTCCAAAAGGTACCATGCCTAACTCTAACACACAAGGACCCAAGACAATTTGGGTACCAAAGGTTAAAACTTGAATGTGTGTTGTAGGTGTACTTGAAGACCAAGAGCTCAAGTTGGTATCTTGATAGTGGTTGCTCCAAGCACATGACTGGTGATGGCTCCAAGTTCTCCTACCTTAGACACAAGAAACATGGTCATGTCACATATGGTGACAACAACAAAGGGAAGATTCTTGGAATTGGCAAAGTTGGTAAGATCCCTTCATCTTCTATTGATAATGTCTTACTTGTTGAAGGACTTAAACATAATTTGCTTAGTATTAGTCATTTGTATGATAAAGGCAATAGAGTTATATTTGATTCTTCTTGTTGCATAATTGAGGGAAAGGATGATAAGCAAGTTAAGTTTGTTGGTCATAGGGTCAATAATATATATATGATTAGTCTTGATGATATCTCCTCAAATGATGCTAAATGCTTTATGAGTAAAGAAAATGATTCATGGTTATGGCATAGAAGAATTGCTCACATTCACATGGATCACTTAAACAAATTAGTTTTTAAAGAACTAGTAATTAGTCTTCCAAAGCTCAAATTTGAAAAAGACAAACTTTGTGATGCATGTCAAAAGGGAAAACAAGTAAAGGTCTCTTTTAAAATTAAGAACATAGTCTCAACTTCTAGACCTTTATAACTTTTACACATTGATCTTTTTGGGCCATCTAGAACTATGAGCTTTGGTGGGAATTACTATGCATTAGTGATTGTGGATGATTTTTCTAGGTTTACATGGACATTATTCTTGGCCCACAAAAATGATGCTTTTCAATCATTTAGAAAACTTGCCAAAGTTATCCAAAACGAAAAAAGTTTTTGTATTGCATCCATAAGAAGTGACCATGGTGGTGAATTTGAAAATCATGATTTTGAAATTTTTTGTGATGAACATGGCATTGAGCATAATTTTTCTGTCCCTAGAACACCACAACAAAATGGTGTTGTAGAAAGGAAAAATCGATCTTTAGAGGAAATGGCAAGAACTATGCTCAATGTGGCCAATCTTCCTAAATACTTTTAGGCGGATGCGGTTAACACCGCTTGTTATGTTATGAATAGAGCCCTAATAAGGCCAATTTTAAAGAAAACCCCTTATGAATTGTACAAAGGAAGGAAACTAAATGTGTCACATTTTCATGTCTTTGGATGTAAATGCTTTGTTTTGAATAAGGGAAAAGATAACTTGGGGAAGTTCGATGCAAAATCTGATGAGGGAATATTCATTGGTTATTCTATTCATAGTAAGGCCTTTAGAGTCTATAATAAACGAACTATGACCATGGAAGAGTCCATACATGTTGCATTTGATGAAACTAACCCAAATGAGCCGAGAAAGGAGCTTGTTGATGATGTTGCAGAAATCTTGGCAAAGACGCACTTGGAAAATCAATAGAAAGAGTCCAAGAAGGAAGAAGAGAGACACCTTGATCACACATGGTAAAAAGATTCAGAAATCTTGGATCTACCCAAAGAATGGAGGACTTCAAGATATCATCCTCTTGACAAGGTGATAGGTGATGTATCAAAAGGGATAATCACTCGAAACTCACTTAGAGATGCATGTAATCACCTAGCCTTTGTTTCTCAAGTTGAACCTAAAGACATAAATGAGGCCATTAATGATGAACATTGGATCTTGGCCATGCAAGAAGAACTAAACCAATTTGAGAGAAATCAAGTTTGGGAATTAGTTCCAAGGCCCAATGATCATCCAATAATTGGCACCAAGTGGGTCTTTAGGAACAAACTTGATGAAACGGGGTTAATAATAAGAAATAAAGCTAGGCTTGTAGCTAAGGGTTATAATCAAGAAGAAGACATAGACTATGAAGAAACTTATGCTCCCGTAGCTAGATTAGAGGCCATTAGAATGTTACTTGCATATGCTTGCATCATGGATTTCAAACTCTATCAAATGGATGTTAAAAGTGCCTTTTTAAATGGTTTTATACAAGAAGAGGTGTATGTGGAACAACCTCCTGGTTTTGAAGATTTTGAATTACCCAACCATATTTTTAAACTGAAAAAGGCCTTGTATGGCTTGAAACAAACTCCTAGAGCTTGGTATGAAAGGTTGAGCAAATTTCTTTTAGAAAAAGGTTTCTCTAGAGGCAAGGTTGACACTACCCTATTCATAAAACACAAAATGCATGACATACTCCTAATTCAAATCTATGTTGATGACATTATATTTGGAGCTACTAACAACTCTCTTTGTAAAGAATTTTCAAATATTATGCAAAGTGAGTTTGAGATGTCTATGATGGGTGAGCTCAACTTCTTCATTGGTCTCCAAATCAAGCAAACAAGGGAAGGAACTTTCATAAGCCAATCCAAGTATTGCAAGGAGCTGCTCAAGAAGTTTGGAATGGACAATGCCAAGCATATGGCTACTCCTATGGGCACCTCTTGCTATTTGGACAAAGATGAAGGAGGTAAGTCGGTAGAAATTACAAAATATAGACGTATGATTGGCTCACTCCTTTATCTCACTGCAAGTAGGCCTGATATAATGTTTAGTGTATGCATGTGTGTTAGATATCAAGCTAATCCTAAAGAATCACACCTGAGTACTGTTAAAAGAATAATGAAATATCTAATAGGCATATCACAAATGGGTTTATGGTACCCTAAAGGTGCTTCATGTAGTCTTATTGGGTATTCTGATTCTGATTTTGCTGGATGCAAAATGGATCGAAAGAGCACTAGTGGGACATGCCACTTGCTTGTAAGCTCACTAGTTTCTTGGCATAGCAAGAAACAAAATAGTGTGGCATTGTCCACAATGTTGAACCCGAAATTTGAATATGTTGAAATTTGGGAGTTCTTTGTGCTCAAGTTCTTTGGATGAAACAGCAACTCTTGGACTATGGTCTTGAGCTTGATCATATCCCCATAAGGTGTGATAATACTAGTGCAATTAATCTGTCCAAAAATCCCATTTTGCATTCTAGGACTAAACATATTGAAATAAGACATCATTTCATTAGAGATCATGTTCAAAAGGGTGATTGCACACTTGAATTCGTTGAAACAACTAAGCAACTAGCTGACATTTTCACTAAACCTCTAGCTAAGGAAGCATTTTTCTACATTAGAAATGAAGTTGGCATTTTGGATCAATCATGCATAAATTGACATTTTACTGCATCACATCTTGTTGCTTTCTGCATAATCATGCCATCTTGCTGCATAATTTCTGAGCTATTAATCATATTTAAATCCAAAACTGACTTGAGTGTCGGAGATTTTCCCTAAGTTGTTTTGCAGGCGCTCCTCATTATTCAAGATTCCCAAGCAATTCAACAATCTCACAATTTCACCAAAAAGGGTGAAATTCTTGGTAAAAATAGCATTCTTGCAAAATTGAGTGATTTGAAACATAATATGATAAGATTATATGCTTGTATGATGGTCTGAATTGATTCAAGATGCTCTGCAATTGATTTGAATGATTTAAAGTTGATTCTATGATTGTTTGGAATTAAACTGGCATGTCTCTGAATCACATAGATGATAGAAGGATTGATCCTCTATAACTTGTTGCATGAAACTATCTTTTATCGTATGCCTGCTATTCGAATAAAATATGTCAGCAAAACCCAGTTATTTTTCTAACACGATTACATTATTCGAATAAGGATTCCCTTATTCGAATAACACCTCACAGAATGTGCTATCACGGTGTAGTTTTTAATTGGTTATTCGAATAATCAATTGGTTATTCGAATAAAGCATGTCAGTGGCAAAAGCCATTTTCATGTTATTCGAATAACAACATATGTTATTCGAATAACAAAAGACAGAATTTCACCAATATCTACGCTATTACGCTGTTATTCGAATAACAACCTTGTTATTCGAATAACGCTTAGCAGTGAGCCAAGACGCTTCAGGTACCACTCTGTTATTCGAATAACACCACTGTTATTCGAATAACACGCGATTTAGAAAAGGGGCTCACGAGGCTCCTCTGTCATTTTATACGCTCCCTTTTTCCCACCCTTCTTTGTTTTCTCCTCTTCATATTCACCATCTCTTCCTTCTCTCCATCACCCACCAAAATTCAAACATGGCCTCCTCTTCCAAACGCCCACGTAGCAAGACTGCTCCCACCAACAACCCCATTGACCTTCGTAGACTTTCGTCAAATAACGATGATCTCAAACGCTTCAGGGAGGAATTCTGGACCAGAGACATAATCCAACCCAAATACATGGATCGTCAATTCTTCGAGGACGATGGAGGATTTGACTTCCTTGATGATCTCTCCCATCAGGGCGTACTCGAACTCTGCAACTACAAGGACTCCATTTTCCCAGACTTGGTGAAAATGTTCTACTGCAACCTGAAGTTGGATGGTCCAAATCTCATCTCTGAAGTTAAGG
Source organism: Ormosia semicastrata (assembly GCA_029884595.1). NCBI lineage: Eukaryota > Viridiplantae > Streptophyta > Magnoliopsida > Fabales > Fabaceae > Ormosia > Ormosia semicastrata. Next base: position 33,236,291 of record JAQQTO010000042.1, read on the forward strand.
ACCAGGAAATTGTCATCACTCCTACTGACTGGATGACATTCTTCAACTTAGATGCCATAGGTGCTGCAGTGGAGCCAGACAGCAGGCCCTACGTAAAGGCATATAGAAGAGAGGAAGCTGTGTCCCTACTGGTGAAACCTGGAACAGCCTGGTCCAAGGTTGGTCTGAAGTGTGGGATGTTGAAAAGCTAGGAAAGGCTGCTTCACTACTTATACGCTCATATTCTCGCTCCTCGTGGAGGCAACTACGCCTATCTCACTGAGGATGACATCTTTCTTCTTTGGGTGCTGAATAAAAACTAGAAAATCAACTGGCCAAACTTCATTGGGAAATACATGATAAAGGTCAAGACCACCAAGAATTGTGACCTGCCATACGCTCTAATTATCTCAGCCTTTCTCAAGAAGTACTCCTTGCTCAGACAGACTGAAAGAACAGCACCTTTGAACCACTTCAACATCTTCGGGGAATTTACTCTGAAGAAGATGAAGATAGTTTCGGACAATATTGGAGGGTGGGTATACCCTAATGAGTTGGAAGAAGCTGCAGTAGACGAAGACATTGTAGATGCCCCTGTACCTGCTGATGACCTTGTTCCTGCTGATCATCCTGCTGAAGCCCCTGCTCCTACTCCAGTAACTCTGGAAAGCATCATGACTACTTTGCTCGACAATCGTGCTTACATGGAACATACTTTTTCTATTCTCTTTGACAGAATAGAAGGTGTTGAACGCGAGCTTGCTGCCTTGCGAACTGGACATCCTGCCTCTGCAGCAGACTCACCTCCTCCTCCACCAGACACCTTTTTTTGATCATAGGACTTTTGTCTTAGATTTTATGTTTTTGATGTATCTCTAGCATAATACGTATCTGAAATTGTGCATCTTGACTATGATTGCCATAATTCAATAAAGAATAATTTAGTTTCCTTACTGACTTTGCAATCTCTGAGCCTGTTCTTGCCTTCCAAAGTGTTTGTTTAATTCCTTGTTCAAAAAGTATAAAGGCATGTTTATGTATTCTGAGCACTCCCTGTATGCATATCTTGGCCCATCTTTTTGATCATGACAAAAGGGGGAGAAAAGAAGAACAAGAATAAGCTAAAAGTTAAGTTAACTCTGTTCATTTGCACTTAAAGATAATCATTTCTGACAAATTTTTTTTTGGTTTTGGAGATTGTGTTGAGAAAAGACAAATCAGAAAGACTAATTTGAAAAGAATCAAGAAACTCCAAAAGAAAGGGGGAGCTGCGCTTGTCTCTGATAAATTATGCTCCTTCTACAAACTAGAGGGGGAGTAAGTCTCCACGATTAATATTGTGCTTTCCAATTTACAAATGAACTAACTTTTTCTCAATGGTTGTTTGTCATCATCAAAAAGGGGGAGAATGTGACTGGCATGTATCTGATTAAGAATGTGTTTTGATGATAACAAACTCAAAGATATTGCAAGATCAAGTCCAAGATTATCAAGACCATCAAGTATAGCTTTTAGGACTTTAATCTTTTTGTAGAGGTATATAAAGACTCATAAATAAGGTTAATATTGCGTTTCGAAATAGCATACAAGTTTTCAAGGCTTCAATATGATTTTTAACTTCCAAAGAATTAACCACTTCGTGTCCATAAATCTACAAGATCATATGGAATCAAGAGCAACATTTGAAAAGGCTCAAAACATGTTTTTCATATGTATTATTCGAATAAGGGGTTCCTTATTCGAATAACACAAGTCAGAGATTCCAAATTAATCATTCAGGAAAGGTTTTATTCGAATAAAGCCATGCATTATTCGAATAAATGACTCAAAAGTGTTTTGGCACGAATAGGTTATTCGAATAACAGAAGTGTTATTCGAATAACACATTTCAAGAAGTCAATTTATGAATTGGTTATTCGAATAACAGAGTTGTTATTCGAATAACAAGCATTTCAGAAAAACCATGTTTAATTGGTTATTCGAATAACAAAGCTGTTATTCGAATAACAGGGCTTTTAAAAAAAACCATGCTTAATTGGTTATTCGAATAACGATGTTGTTATTCGAATAATAAGAACTCAGAAGCTCATTTATTCGAATGAGTTATTGGAATAACATGAATGTTATTCGAATAACGTGTTTTCTCAGAAACCAAACATTTAACTGGTTATTCGAATAACCAGGATGTTATTCGAATAACACATTACAGGGGAAAACACGCTGAAGCTATTTCAAGCGTTATTCGAATAAGAAATGTCTTATTCGAATAATGAAGGTTTCCAAAAACAAAAATTAACGGATAGTAGCATAACATTTAATGCTCCAACCAACTCCCAATGGCTCTAATCTTCAATAACTTATAAATAGAAGTTGTTGGGCATTTATGGGGGTTAGACAATCAATCTAAAAAATCTTGGTTGAGCATTAAAAATGAGTTTTCATTTATTCCTCCATTAATACTCTGTTTCTGAGTGTAAACCGTGAATCATATACCCGTTGAATTTCTAGTTGTAATATCTGCTCTTTGAAGAGAGTTTCTACCTATTCAATCTCTGTAAATTCTGTAGAGAGGGTGAGACATCCCTCCAAACTGTATTAGGGTGAGGTATCCCTTGGAAAATAGAGGCTCAAGCATTAGGGTGAGGTATCCCATAGTGTTGAGTGCTCAAGGTTGTAGTGGTTTTCAAGCACCCATTGAAGTTTGAAGATATAGTGGAAAATCTCAAGTTGTTGCTTGGGGACTGGACGTAGATCACAAGTGGATTGGTGATCGAACCAGGATAAACGACCGTGTTTGTTTTCTCTAAACCCTCATTTGTTTATTTTGTGCACTGTTTCATTAATTTTCTTGGATATTGTCTCCGTAGGCTATCACATTTATAAGTAAGTGGATTCATCTTATTCATCCAATCATCTCTAATCATTCAATAGCTTGAACGAAAATTAGTTATCAATCGATTTGCGAAAGATTTGCGAAAGATTTGCGAACTTGTTTTACTTACTCAATGCACCCCCCTCTTGAGTATTGAGGCCACTTGGCAATATCCCCTTTTGAAGCCTTATAATTGTTTGGCATTCTATGGTCTTTTTTCACCCTCATATTTCCTACCTTGTAACCATTCTAATGCATGCGAAAGCATTGCAATCTTTTCCTTCCCTTTATGTTTGTTGAGTGCATAATATGTTATTTCTTCACTTGAGTCCATTGTTTAGGGTATTTATGTTGTTCAATACAAAAGTGGCTTGAAGGAACCATTTGTTGTACAAGAAGTTGTTTTTGTTAAAGAAAAAGAAAATACAAAAAGAGAAAAAGAAAAGAAAAGAAAAGAAAACAAATGAATGAAAGAAAGCATAAATGAAAAAAGCATCGAGTGGTTCTGAATAGTGTTAATTATTTCATTTTGTATACCCTTGTTGCAGTGACTCAAGTCTTAGAATTTCATGTTATGTTTCTCAATGTTTGTATGTTTTCCATTCCCCTTTGTTCTTCACCCCATCACCTTGGCCTTACATTATAAGCTATTAAAGTCCCTCTTGATCCTCAATCATGTGTGATTTACATTAGTGGAGAGAGAGTTGTGCTACAATTTTGTGGAATCTTGATTTGTATCCATGTGTAGGTTCATAAACTTATCCGAATGAGCATGATTTGAAAAAGATAAGTTGAGCTTGCATGTTTGTGAGAGATGTCATGTACATGATTGGAAGCTTGATTGATGGCATGTTTAAGATTGTGTATGTGTTGAGCTTAACTGTGAGGCATGTGCATTCTTTGAGGGCCATTATAATCATTATGCACTAGTTATGGTTAAAAGAAAATTGAATTTATCATTGTTAAATGCATGTGAGCATGAATTGTCAAAGTGAGTTTTCTAAGTCATACTTTGTGTTGCTCGAGGACTAGCAACATCTTAAGTTTGGGGGTGTGATAACTCTATGAAATGTAGTTATTTATGCCCCATAATTGTGCTTCATGGCATGCTTAGTCCTTGTTCTTATGCATATTTGGAAGGTTTTATGCTCATATTTGTTAAATGTCATTTGGATACCTTCCTTTATGTTTTTGAGCAATTTATGCATATTTGTTGATTGATTAAGTAAATTTACAATTATATTTAACTTGGTGCCTTATCTAATGCAGGAAAGGCTCAAAAGAGACAAATTGATACAAGCCAAGGCCCAGCATTGGAGAAAAGAAGCCAAGGAAGCATTCCAGAGTTCCACGCCGCGGTGTGGAAATGTTCACACCGCGGCGTGAGGGTCTCAGCCAGCCACATACTGACAGGACAGACAGCTCCATGCCAAGGCGTGGGAATTTGCACGCCGCGACGCGCATCGGCGAGCTGAGCCTATTTATTCTATTTTTCACGCACCCTTTCACACTTTCTCAATTTCTCTCTTTTAGGTTTTTAGGTTTTTAGTTTTTCGGGTTTAGAGGCATGACTAGACCTCCATTGGAGGTGGAGATGGAGCTTGGGGAGCTAAGGATGGAAGCCCTCTTTCCTTTGGAGGAGGATCCGAGCTGCCATGGCGAAATTCATAAGCTTTCTCCTTCTCTCTTTTCTCTTTTCTCTTCCTCATTTCTTGAACATATATTTTGTAATTTGTTCTCATGTTCATTGTATAGCTGAGCTTTATTTAGGGATGACTTTGAATCCTTTTATTAATATTAATGATTTGTTCTTTTCTGAGTTTGTGTGGATCTTTGATTTTGTTCAATCATATTGTGCTTAATGCTCTTAAGTGTTTGGCCAACATTTGAGTGATTTGATAAAATCTAATGAACCTAGACATAGGGATTTGGGTTTGAGATTGTATGTATGGTTGATGCATGTTCGATTCTATTCCAATGGCGGGATGAGTTGATTCGCTAATGGGATAGATATATACCTCTTAGCCATGTATAGCACGTGTTTGAGAATAGACCTTAAAGAGTGGATTTTGTGTTAGCTCTCAAGGACACTTAGAGAGTTGGGCAAATGACACCATGGTTAGATGACCTAGACATAGGCGTTTAGCTAATGTAGATTCTTAAGCTAACATAATCATTGCATTCATATTTATGAGGAGGATTGCTTGTTATTAGTTGATGTAAAGGGTGAAGAAGGATTTCCCTAAACTCTAACCGTTTATCGTTATTGCTTTATGTCTTTACTTTCTTTACTTTTATCCATTTTTATGTTCTTGAATAGAATTAGGTAAGCTATTGGTTAATACTTAGCATTGGAAATAAACTTATCCTCGTGGGAACGATATCTGCACTCATCATTTTATTACTTGTGCGACCCGTGCACTTGCGGTTAGCAAATGGGCAAACACGTTTTGACCCTAACAGTAATCGATTACCAGCCTTCTGGAATTCATGTAATCGATTACATGTTTTGTGTAATCGATTACCAGCTTTCTGGGAATCCTTGTAATCCATTACAGGGTTAATGTAAGCGATTACCAACCTTGACAGAACCTTTGTAATCGATTGCCAAGGTCTCATAATCGATTACTAGTTTACAAAAACTCAAATTTTACATTTTAAACAATAAATAGCTAGTCTTAAAGCCTTCAAATTAGTTCCAAAAAGTCTCAAAACAATTTCAAACATCATGCAAGCATACAAACTGATTAGTTCTTGAACAAAGACACATGTTTATGTAAAATTACCACTTTTGCTAAGAATTTAAACGATTTTGTTAGAATAAGCTTCTTGGTGGACTTTGTCATGATGGAGTACCAGCAAAACAACTTTGGGGAAACCTCTGATGCTCAAGTTAGTATTGGAATTAGGAACGGTTAAAGAACAAGAAAATTTAGCTCCAAAAACATCATCATTGTGCAGCAAAAACATATTTTATGTAGTAAAAAATTAAATTATGCAGCAAAAGTAACATATGATGCAGTAGGATGAATTTTGTGCAAATTTTTAGCTTATGCATGATTGATCCAATATGCCAAGTTCATTTCTTATATAGAAGAATGCTTCTTTTGCTAAGAGCTTAGTGAAAATGTCAACTAGTTGCTTAGTGGTTACTACAAATTCAAGAATGCAATCACCTTTTTATATATGATCCCTAATAAAATGATGTGTTATTTCAGTATGTTTTGTTCTAGAGTGTAGAATGGGATTTTCAGATAAATTAATTGCACTTGTGTTATCACACCTTATAGAGATATGATTCAACTTAAGACCATAGTCTAGAAGTTATTGCTTCATCCAAAGGATTTGAGCACAATAATTTTTAGCTGCAGCATATTCAGCTTCAGCTATAGACAATGACACACTACTTTGATTTTTGCTATGCCAAGAAACTAGTGAGCTTCCAAACAAGTGGCATGTCTGACTAGTGCTCTTCCTATCCATTTTGCATCTAGTAAAATCAGAATTAGAATACCCAATTAAGCTACAAGAAGCACCTTTAGGGTACCATAATCTCATTTGTGAAGTGCATATTAGATACTTCATTATTCTTTTAACAGCACTTAGGTGTGATTCTTTAGGATTTGCTTGAAATCTAGCACACATGTACACACTAAACATAATATCTGGCCTACTTGCTATAAGATAAAGGAGTGAGCCTATCATACCTCTATATTTTGTAATTTCTACAGATTTACCTCCTTCATCCTTGTCAAAGTGACAATAAGTGCCCATTAGTGTAGTCATTTGCTTGGTATCCTCTATTCCAAACTTCTTGAGCAACTTCTTACAATATTTTGATTGACTTATGAAAGTCACATCCTTTGTTTGCTTAATTTGGAGACCAAGGAAGAAGTTGAGCTCACCCATCATGGACATTTCAAACTCACTTTACATAATATTTGAAAATTTTTTACAAAGAGAGCTATTAGTAGCACCAAATATAATATCATCAACATATACTTGAACAAGAAGAATGTCATGTTTTTTATGTTTGATGAATAGAGTAGTGTCAACTTTTTATCTAGAAAAGCCATTTTCTAAAAGGAACTTGCTCAACCTTTTATACCAAGCTCTAGGAGCTTGTTTTAAGCCATACAAAGTCTTTTTTAATTTAAAAACATGGTTGGGCAGTTCAAAATTTTCAAAATCAGGAGGTTGTTCAATATACACTTATTCTTGTATAAGACCATTTAAAAAAGTAGTTTTGACATCCATTTGAAACAGTTTAAAATTCATGATGCATGCATATGCAAGTACCATTCTAATGGCTTCCAATCTAGCAACAAGAGTTCTTGATTAACCCTTAGCTACAAGCCTAGCTTTGTTTCTTATTATTAACCCCGTTTCATTAAGTTTGCTCATAAAGACCCATTTGGTGCCAATAATTGGATGTTCATTGGGCCTTGGAACTAATTCCCAAACTTGATTTCTTTCAAATTGCTTTAGTTCATCTTGCATGGCCAAGATCTTATGATTATCATTTATGGCCTCATTTATGTCTTTAGGTTCAACTTGAGACACAAAGGCCATATGATTGCATACATTTCTAAGAGAGTTTCGAGTGATTACCCTTTTTGATACATCACCTATTACTTTGTCGAGAGGATGATATCTTGATGTCCTCCATTCTTTGGGTAGATCTAAGATTTCTAAATCCTTTTTCTATGAGTGATCAAGGTGACTCTCTTCTTGCTTCTTGGGCTCTGTCTCTTGATTCTCCAAGTGTGTTCTTGCTAAGATTTCTAGAATATCATCAACAAGCTCCTTTCTCAGCTTATTTTGGTTAGTTTCATCAAAAGCAACATGTATAGACTCTTCTATGGTCATAGTTCATTTATTATAAACTCTAAAGGCCTTACTTTGCATAGAATATCCAAGAAATATCCCCTCATCAGATTTTGTATCAAACTTCCCTAAGTTATCTTTTCTATTATTTAAAACAAAGCATTTACATCCAAAGACATGCAAGTGTGAAATATTGGGCTTCCTTCCTTTGTACAATTCATAGGGTTTTTTTTTTAAAATTGTCTTATTAGGACCCTATTCATAACATAATAAGTGGTATTAACCGCATCTGCCCAAAAGTACTTAGGAAGGTTTCCCCCATTGAGCATAGTTTTTGCTATTCCTTCTAAAGATCGATTTTTCCTTTCTACAACACCATTTTGTTCTGGTGTTCTACGGGCAGAAAAATTATGCTTAATGTCATGTTTATCACAAAAAGTTTTAAATTCATGGTTTTCAAATTTACCACCATGATCACTTCTTATGGATGCAATACAAAAACCTTTTTCATTTTGGATAACTTTGACAAGCTTTTTGAATGATTGAAAAACATCATTCTCGTGAGGTAAGAATAATGTCCATGTAAACTTAGAAAATCATCCACAATCACTAATGCATAGTAATTCCCACTAAAGCTCATAGTTCTAGAGGGACCAAAAAGATCCATGTGCAAAAATTGTAAAAGTCTAGAAGTTGAAACCATATTTTTAGCTTTAAAAGAAACCTTTACTTGTTTTCCCCTTTGACATGCATCACAAAGTTTGTCTTCTTCAAATTTGAGCTTTGGAAGATGATGCAAATTTTTTTCAACCAAGTCCAAAAACTTGATGCGGGATTAATTGTTGCGAACCCAAGTGCAGGTTGTCTCAAGTAATAAATTACTCAAGAGCCTAAGGTCGATCCACAGGGAATTGATGAAGATTAATTAAGGTAAGGTAAATATTTTATTACTACAGTAAAAATTATTTACCTGAGTTAAAAGATCCACTCTTGAAAAATAAAGTAAACATAAGATTAATTCCTTTTATAATTCAATTAGAATCCTCGCAACATGGAGGTTTCAATCAGAAAATACAACGTTAAAAGTCCATTTAAAATAATATACGTAATTATATTATGTTTCTTTCAATTATTTTCATCACTTGTAAATGGGTTAAAGCATTCACTGTGCCAAAATCTTATCTACAATAAATCAAGAACTCTTCTTTATAAGTATGGTTTCTAAATTATCAGAAACAAAATATAACACGTATAATGGCTACTAGAAAAATAAATCATTAAAGCACAAGAGAGTAATAAATATAACCTTATTTTATTACCAAGAGCTTCACACTTTGACCCAAGTAAAATGGAACTTAATTACACATAGGAGAAAAGAAAGAAAAAGTAAAAAAGAAAGAGAAAGAAAATTGAAGAGAGGAGGAAGAGAGGCTGAAGGGAGGAAGAAATTCTTCCTCTCCCCCTCTGGAAGGTGCCCAGAAGCACCTCTGTCTCTCCCCCCTCGTACGTGCTTTGTTTCTGACAATTTGAGGCCTATTTATAGGAAAATTCAAGTGCTACAGGAGACATGGCCGTGTCTCCCATAGACACGGCCGTGTCTAACCCTTAATCAGCAAGTTTTGGACGTCACCAATGACGTATTGAGGAGATATGGCCGTGGGTCCAAGAGATAGACACGGCCGTGTCTTATTTTTTGTTCATTTATGAGAAAAGTAATACTAATAAAAGTTGTAGGCATGGATCTTATCTTTCAAAAACCACTAGAATCACCTCATTTGGACACCTATAACCCAAGATTTGGCCAAATTACTGCATACTACTTAGGTCCAGTGATAGCTCCTCTATTCTGATTTTCAAGCCCTATATCACCTCTAAGCAGTCCGAAATAAGTTTTGTGTTATTCATAAAAGTTGTAGATATGGGTCTTAACTATCAACCATCAAAATTTCAACTTATTTAACATCCTATAACCTGAGTTATGGAATGAATAGTACATATAGGTCAAGCTATCAGGATCAACACTCTAGTTCTTGCTTTAACTCCAATTTGCTTTATCTAATCGTATGATTGGGCCTTTGAGGTCTTCATGAATGTTGTAGGGAATTGTCTTAGCTTTCTTACAAGACTTTAATCATATCAATCAGATATTTGCAATTCAAGATATAGCCAGTTTACTAAACATTGTCAAAGAGATAAATTAAGGCTAATTTATGCAATAATTCGTTTAATGATCCAATTCGGCTCAATATCATAAAATGTGACAAAATCAACTTAATTAAACCTAATTGAATCTTAAGAAGCCCAGTGAAAGGATTATAAAATGTATAAAATATAGTGTTATCAAATTCTCTCACACTTAACTTTTGCACTCTTGGGCAAAACACAAAAATCACGAAACAAAGAAAAACAACACAGACTCAAAAACTAAAAATCTAAAGGATTTAATGAATCAAGAAGAGCAACTAGACATCCAAGGAATCAAAACATTCATAAGATAATATTTCTTTGCATCTCAAACTAACAAGTAAGGAAACTTTAGTTGAAAAGAATGAATCAAAAATGATAGATCCTCAGAAAATTCACTCTCAATCTCTCAAGTGTTTAAAAAGGTAAGTATTTCACTCTATTCAACTCATGAATAATTGAACTACCATATGCTTGCTTATCTTCTATTTCTTTACTACTAAAAAATAACATATATACACAAATCATTAGGACTTTATTCAATGTTATAATGGGGTCAAGGTAAAGAAGGAAGTAATATAGATAAGACAAGTTAAATACCAAAGAGAATAAAAAAACATTATGTTACAGTTAGAGTGGAGAAGATGTTTGAGAACATTCAGTCTAACTTTCCCAAGACTTTCTTAATTCTTTCTCTGTTTGTTTCTTTCTCATAAAGGACAATGACCAATATTTGACTAATGTTTTGTTAAAGATCAATTGGTAGGTTGAATTCATTGTTAGGCTTGAACATTCTCCTTCTCTTCTTGTTGTTTCCAAGCATCCACCCTTATTCTAGGTATGAATATGTCACATGGTGCATTAGGAGAGTCTGATAATTCTTTGATTGCAGCGGTGGTCAGCTCCCTTTTTTTTTTCTTTCAATATTTTGCACACACACCCCCACACTTGTTCAAAAACTCATCCAATAACAAAGCCTATGCTATCTTATTCTCTAAGGTTAGGTAAGAACATATTTTTTTTTAGAACACTTAATGAGCTAAAAATAAGGAATTGTCAAATAAGCTCAAAGGGATTTACACAAGGAAAAATATGCAAGGTTAGCTATTTGGTCAAAATAGCTATTTCGAAATGCCTCAATCATTTTTATGTATGCATGTGAAAATGTAACCTCAAAAAGAATCAAAGCAAGTTCTAGAGTAATAATTCCATGAGTGAAAAAAAATCGCATAAGAAAGAAGAGAATGGTATAGATGTTCAATCCATTCACCGATAGACTCAAAATCTCACAAGGCATATATCCATCATTCTCAGTCCAAAAAAATTCAACATCTATAACCAAACATGTGATGTTTAAGAAAGAAGACAATTTACTAAATCATGTAAATTTTCCTGAATTTGAGTTGCTACTTCCACACAAACTAGTTACTAGCCCAACTAAGATATGTCTCAAGAGTAAAATTACTCCTTACTCTGTCATCCCTAATTGGTTTTGCTGTTAGTAAATTGCTGACAAACATATAAACAAGACAAATATATAAATAAGCACATGTCTTAAATTTAATTTTTTTTTTGAATTTTTTTTACATAACTATTCACACAATTATCCTTCCCCTAACCAGATCATAACATTGTCCTTAATATTAAAACATAGAAAGGTAAATGATAGAAGATAGTCACTGTTGTTGCAATTACTGAAAAGAGAAACCTCACACAAATTTAAACAGAAACAAAGTACAATAAATAAAACCAAAGCTTGTAATTATTTAAAAAGTTGGAGTGTCTGATCTGGCTTACTTTTCATACTACTTCCCTCACCGCTTCCTTCTGACTAATCTATCTGAGCTGTTACTGGATCAGGTTCATAAACAAAAGCTTGTAATTTATCAATCAACTCATCAACAGTGGAAGCAAAGATAAGGAGTCGTCTTGCCAAAAGTGTGATAAATTTCTGTTCCACAGCATGGTCAAGAAAAAATAACAAAAGATCAAAGAAATTATTAACATTCAACAAACTTATGGGTTTATGGTGGATGTTCAGTTTGGCCCAAGAGACAATTTGAAAGACTTCTTCCAAAGTACCAAAATCACCCGATAAGGCTATGAATGCATCAAAATTGTCAAGCATTTTAGTCATTCGTTCATACATAGATGATACTTGAAGTTCGTTCCCAATTGTCTTTCCAGTGATGTTCTTTCGAATTAAAGGTTCATGAATGATACCTAAAACCTGATTGCCTCTTATATATGCAGAGAGTGATACAGCCCCCATTAACCTACGGCAACCTCCCCCATATACAACATGAATATTCCTTGCAGCAAGTGTTTTACCAATAGTGCTTGCTGCGTTTACAAACTCTAAACCTTTCCCATAACTTGACCCATAAAATACACAGATATTGGTAAGTCTACGAACAGAAAAAGAAGAAGCTCCCTCCATTTCTACACTCACACTCCCTTTGAATATTTTGAGTTGAAGGAAAGTAAGGAAAATTTGAGTGTTTAAATAGGGAAGAGAATAGAAAAAGGTAATGATAGCACCTATATGGGTAGGTTTGCTAGTGTCAGAAAAGTTTAAAAATAAGAAACACATTTTTTTAAGAAGAAAATATACAAGAAAATATATACATGTAGTTGTGATTGTGGCTCACATCTTCCTCTAGTTTTACATCCAGTAACGACTTAAACGCCTTCTATGAGTCAAGGATAAGCTTTTCATTCAATTTTCTTATAAATTGACAAACAACATCTTTTTGAGTTAGATTCCCAAGACTGTAACATGCTTACTTGCCCTTGAAAAGATTCCACAAATTAATAAATTTACTATGCACAACTCCACAAGAATGCATCTCAAGAATCAATAAGATATCACATAATGACTCTTTACTCAGTCCATTTTTAATGAAGAATATTTTATCTTTTCTGTTTTTTGAAATCATCCCCAAAGAATAACTTCGCTTGTTACAAGAAAATTGACAATATTAGCAAACCAAGATATGAAATTGAAAATTAAAAATTCATCAGGAAAATGATCATTGATAGGTGTGATTTTAAAAAGGTGAGCTTATTGTAAGTATAGACAAATGATCTACAATAATATTTTCGGCTCATTTTGAATTCTTGAGCAACAAAATCCACCGTATCAACCTAGGTTTGCAAAAACTTGTTGAGAAAATCGACAAGTGACCAAATTGTCAAATAAAGTTGACGATGAAGAGGAAAAAGAAAAATAAACACTAAGACACAAAATAAAGAGAAAAAAAACACATGAAATTAAAATGCTAGGGATCTAACATTACTTGATTCAATAATCTATCATAGACAATAAAGTAGCTTTGGTACCTTCTTTCTAATCAATTTCTAATCATTCAATTGATGGGAAGAATCCAATAATTAATTAAAACTCAATTCCTTGGTCTAAACCTTCACTTTTGGGATTCTCATGGAAAATACCACAATTTTCTCACACAACCTATAACCTTCATTCCTAGATGATTATAAATTATGACACTTATTATTTATGGTCTAGGTCATATGCAAACCTTCCGATTCTAGATTAACCTTACTAGATCAATTTATCGGTGGCCAATTCAAAAAAGCATTAAGAATCATAATAAGCACTCAAATTGAATAGAAAAGAAACTCATTAAAATTTTAATCTTAATACATGTCGATTAAATTAAGTTACGTTTTCATCCTAAAAACACACAAATTTAACTACACATAACAAAAGAGAAAAAGAAAAAGAAAATAAAAATATATATAGATCTTAACCCTTACGTTAAATATATTAACAAAGGTGTGGTATAAACCGACCACCAAATAAATATTTACAAAGGTGTGGTATAAATCAACCACCAAATATATATATTAATACGTAATAAATAAATATTAACAAGGGTGTGGTATAAATCGACCACCAAATAAATATTAACAAAGGTGTGGTATGAACTAGCCACCAAATAAAAATTAACAAAGGTGTGGCAATAAACCAACCACTAAATACAGAAAATAAAATAAAGAAAATAAAGTGCAAAAAAGTAAATTACAGAATTTAAAGTGCAGAAAGTAAAGTACAAAAAATAAAAGGGAGAGTTTCCCTCACAAAGTTAGTACATACAAAAAATAAAAAGGAGAGTTTTCCCCCCACTAAGTTAGCACGTACAAAAAATAAAATAGAGAATTTTCTCCTTTAAGTTAGTATGTACAAAGAAAATAAAAGGGAGAGTTTTCCCTATAAAGTTAGTATGTACAGAAAATAAAAAGAAGAGTTTTCTCCTACTAAGTTAGTACGTACAAAAAATAAAAAGAGAGTTTCTCTCACAAAGTTAGTATGTATAGAAAATAAAAGGGAGAGTTTTTTCCCACTAAGTTAGTACGTACAAAGAAAGAAAAATAAAAAATATAGAAAAATATATATATATATATATATATATATATATATATATATATACAAAATATTTACACTAGAAATTTGTTTTTCAAATCAAGTCTTTGACAATGGCGCCAAAAACTTAATACACAAAATTTTCAACCAAGTCCAAAAATTTGATGCGGGATTAATTGTTGCGAACCCAAGTGCAGGTTGTCTCAAGTAATAAATTTCTTGGGAGTCTGGGGCTGATCCACAAGGAATTGATAAAGATTAATTAAGGTAAGGTAAATATTTTATTACTACAGTAAAAATTATTTACCTGGTTTAAAAGATCCACTCTTGGTAAATAAAGTAAAGGTAAGATTAATTCCTTTTATAACTCAATTAGAATCCTCGCAACATGGAGGTTCCAATCAGAAAATACAACGTTAAAAGTCCATTTAAAATAATATACGTAGTTATATTATGTTTCCTTCAATTATTTCCATCACTTGTAAATGGGTTAAAGCATTCACTGTGCCAAAATCTTATCTACAATAAATCAAGAACTCCTCTTTACAAAGATGATTTCTAAATTATCAGAAACAAAATATAACACGTATAATGGTTGCTAGAAAAATAAATCATTAAAGCACAAGAGATGAATAAATTTAACTTTATTTTATTACCAAGAGCTTCACACTTTGACCCAAGTAGAATGGAACTTAATTACACATAGGAGAAAAGAAAGAAAAAGTAAAAAAGAAAGAGAAAGAAAATTGAAGAGAGGAGGAAGAGACGCTAAAGAGAGGAAGAACCTCTCCCCCTCTGGAAGGTGCTTAGAAGCACCTCTGTCTCTCCCCCCTCGTAGGTGCTTTATTTCTGATGATTTGAGGCCTATTTATAGGCAAATTCAAGTGCTACAAGAGACAAGGCCTTGTCTCCCATAGACACGGCTGTGTCTAACCGTTAATCAGCAAGTTTTGGACTTCACCAATGACGTATTGAGGAGACATGGCCATGTGTCCAAGAGACACGGCCGTGTCACATTTTTTATTCATTTATAAGAAACGTGGTCTTCATGAAAGTTGTAGGCATGGATCTTAGCTTTAAATACCTCCAGAATCACCTCATTTGGACACCTATAGCCCAAGATATGGCTAAATTACTGCATACTGCTCAGGTCCAGTGACAGCTCCTCTGTTCTGACTTGCAAGCCCAATATCACCTCCAAGAAGTCCGAACTAAGTTTTGTGTTCTTAATGAAAGTTATAGATATGGGTCTTAGCTATCAATCACCAAAAGTTCATCCCATTTAACATCCCATAGCCTGAGATATGGCATAAATAGTACATATAGATCAAGCTGTCAGGATCAACACTCTAATTCTTGCTTCAACTCCAATTTTCGTTATCTAATTGTGTGATTGGGCCTTTGAGGTCTTCATGAATGTTGTAGGGAATTGTCTTAACTTTCCTACAAGAGTAGAATAACATCAATCAGATATTTGCAATTCAAGATATAGCCAGTTTACTAAACACTGTAAAAGAGATAAATTAAGGTTAATTTATGCAATAATTCGTTTAATGATCCAATTCGGCTCAATATCATAAAATGTGACAAAACTAACTTAATTAAACCTAATTAAACCTTAATAAGCCTAGTGAGAGGATTATAAAATGTATAAAATATAGCGTTATGAGAAGACCAATTACTAGTTCCTTAGAAACTAATTTGTTTAAGTGATCTATATGAATGTGAGCAATTCTTCTATACCATAACCATGAATCATTTTCTCTACTCATAAAGCATTTAGCATCATTTAAGAAAATATCATCAAGGCTAATCATATATATATTATTGACCCTATGACCAACAAACTTAACATGCTTATCATCTTTACCCTCAATTACGCAACAATTAGAATCAAATATTACTTTATTCCCCTTATCACATAGTTGACTAATGTTAAGCAAGTTATGTTTGAGTCATTCAACAAGCAAAACATTATCAATGGATGAAGAAGGGTTCTTACTAACTTTACCGACTCCAAGGATCTTTCCTTTGTTGCTGTCACCATATGTCACGTGACCACTCTTCTTGGGGACAAGGAAGGAAAACTTGGAGCCATCACCGGTTATGTGCTTAGAGCAACTATTATCAAGATACCAACTTGAGCTTTTGGTCTTCAAGCATACCTCGGTGTCACTCTTATCACTTTCTTCTCCTTGAGCCATGAGACAAAGACGAGCTTCTTCATTCTCTGAGTTATCAAAAGAACTCATGTCATTATCCTCCCATGCTATATATGATCTCCTTCCTTTCTTTTCTTTAGAAGGCATTTTCTCAAACTTATCCATCTTCTTAAGATACACAGGACACTTCATTTTCATGTGCCCCAGTTTTCCACATTTATAGCATTTTGAAGGAGTTGAGGATCCTTCTCCTTTGTGATAGGCTTTCTTTTGAGGGAAGGGTGACCTTCTTTGGAATCCCTTCTTCTTTAATAATCTTCCAAACTTCCTCACAAGGAGACTGAGATTCGCCTCACTTAGCTAAAGATTTTCTGCATATTCTTCACCATCTTCATTATCATCTTCAATTGTAGAAGAGGTGACTTTGAGTGCAATCCCATTTTTCTTCTTATTATGCTTTTCATTTTGACTAAGCCTATTTAGCTCCAACTTATGTTCTTGAAGCTTCCCAAATAAGGTGGCTAGCGTCATTATTGATAGATTCCTTGATTCCACAATAGCCGTCACCTTTGGTTGCTAATTCCTACTCAAACATCTTAAGATTTTGTTAATGAGGTCCTCATTAGGAAAAGTCTTTCCCAATGAAGCAAGATGATTAATGATATGTGTAAATCTCTTTTACATTTCTTGAATGCTCTTTCCTTGGTTCATTCTAAACAATTTATATTCATGAGTGAGAGTATTTATTCTTGATCTTTTTACCTCTCTTATGCCCTCATGAGTTACTTGTAGGGTATCCTACATTTCTTAGGCAGTCTTACAATTTGACACCCTAAATAATTCATCTTACCCTAAGGATGTGGTAATGATGTTCTTAGCTCTCAAGTTGTATTGAACCATTTTTTTGTCCTCATCGATCCATTCACTTCTAGGTGTATTAGTTCTTACACCATTTATAGTACGCGTGGGAACAAAAGTACTATTTTCAACCACGTCCCACACATCTAAATCAATAGCTTCAATAAAAATTTTTATTCTTTTTTTTCAATATGCATAACCATCCCCATTGAAAGAAGGAGGTCTATTTATAGAAGAAGTTTCATTAGAAAAACCATTTAAAGTCATTTCTTCTTTTGAAGCTGCTAAGCTCTTTACACAAGAGTCTAGCTCTGATACCACTTGTTACCAAGTGGCCTCAATACTCAAGAGGGGGGTGAATTGAGTATATAAAATTAGTTTGCAAATCTTTCACAAAATACTTGAATTGTTATTTTTGTTGAAGTTATTTGATTAATGGAGATGAATGAATAGATGAGATGAACACTTTAACTTACAAATACTACAACCAAGCAAGATAGAATTCAAGCAAACTCAATAAAATAATGCACAATATTAAAGAGTTGAGTTTAGAATAACAAACACCAAGCTTTGTCCTGGTTCAGCCACCAATCCACTTGTGGCTTACATTTAGTCCTCAAGCAATCACTCGAGATTTACCACTAAATTCCAAGCTTGAATCAGGTGCTTGTAACTTTTACAATTTCGAGCACTCAACACCACCTTAGGATACCTCACCCTTTGTAGCTTGAGCCTTTTCAAACAAGGGATGCCTCACCCTTTACAAATTGGAGCGATGCCTCACCCTCTTCTTTACAATAATCAAGTTTGATAGAATGAAACTCTTACTAGAGTAAATGATACAAATTGAAGCTCTAGAATGCTCTTTAAAGATATCTCAAAGTTTGGTACAAAAACAGAGCAAGAAGGATTTTAAGGATTGATTTTCGTATATGTTGTTAGAAGGATGTTTCAAGGTTCAAGATTGACCATTAATTATGCCCCAACTCAAATATATAAACTATTTTTCATTAAAAGAGCCCTTGGAGGCATTAAAGCCAAGTATTTAATGCACCTAATATAGCTGTTAGGCATTGTCAGGCCAGTGGTAATCAATTACACCATAGTGGTAATCGATTACATGACTGTTTGAAAGTGTTCTTAGCTTTCTGGGTCGTATGTAATTGATTACCAGCCTTGTTTAATCGATTACATGGCCTCTTCCTGACTTATAATCGATTACAGCCTTAGTGTAATTTATTACAAGGCTTCTACTATGCTTATAATAGATTACATGCTTAATGTAATCGATTACAAGGCTTCTAGTTAGCTTGTAATTTATTACAACGCATGTGTAATCGATTATCATGCCATTTGAACACATTTTTCAACCTCAATTAAGTGCATTGATCAATCTTAACATATTGAGCTTGGATTTTAACAAGATATATATTTGAATTATGAATTCCAAGATTGAAATCAACATATCTTTAAAAGGATGAACTTTGAATTATTGGTTTATTTAAGAAGATCTTTAAAAAAGCATTTGAAGATTATTGAGATACCTTGAGAGCATTTTACATTTAATTCCTAAGACTTATATCTATATACCTCTTGGTTTCCTCCTTTTGATCTTGGTCTTTTCTTTTCCTCTTGATCTTTTCTTTTTGATCTTGATTTTCTCTTTTTGCTTTTGTTATCATCAAAAACTCATTTGACATGCTTCAAGACATAAGCATTCACATAGGCCCCCTAAACGATGATGCTGCTGATCGCGTGTCCAACCAAGGCACCATTCATTCCGAGATGACCAAAAACTACCTCCGATAATTGGTGGCTCAACAAATGGCGCAGATCAATGAACAACTTCGATAGTGAGACGACCAACAATGTCAGCTAGATGACTTGGAGAGGTCTGTGCATGAGGAGAATAATGACAGAAGGTGAAAAGTGGCCCATAATCGGAGAAGATCGTTGCATGATGATGAAGTCTCTAACGCTATTGGAAACAACATTCTGGCCCCCAGTGGTCAATAGTAGCCCTTCTCAAATGAATTAATAACGTATAAAGTCCCAAAAAACTTCAAGTTTCCTACCAACATGGAGCCCCATGATGGGACAATGGACACTCAGGAACATTTAGACGTCTATACCTAGTCTATCCAGTTCCATGGGGGATCCCTAGAGTTATTGTGCTGGGTATTCCCCCTCTTTCTAAAGAAGGGCGCCCTTTACTGGTTAGTCACCTTACGAGCAAAATCCATCACCAGATGGGAGGACCTAAGACAATGCTTCTTGCTACACTACACCAACGCCAAGGAGCAGCCTAAGTCGGTTGATTCTATTTCTAATATCCGCCAAGGGAGCGATGAGCCCCTTCATGAATACATCAAGAGGTTCAGTAACGCTTGCATTTGTGTAGAAAGCCTGGATGACAGGATCGCTCTTCACTATGCCTAAAGTGGCCTCCAGACTAATTCAGACTTCTTTTGGTCTTTGGAAAAAAGGAAGCCAGAGGCTTTGAACAAACTTTACTCGCCCTCCCAAAAATATGTCGACATAGAGGAAGTTACTAAAACTAAAGAGAGTTTAGAAAAAGGTGAGCTCACTCACCAGAAAAATAATCGGATCTCTAACCAGCCTCTAAACTCCTCTAAGGGCGAATCATATCAGCCTAAATATTCTGATTATACTTCTTTGAACACCCCACGAGAGACAATTCTGAGGGAGGTACTTCAAACCGAGTTCCAAGATATTAAGAGGCTGCCTTCTCTAAAGAAACAGGCTCAAAAGGATCACTCAAAGCACTGTAAATGGCATAAAAGCTATGGCCATGAAATAGAAGATTGTTATTAGCTTTACGATGTCATTGAATCCCTAATCAAAGAGGAACGGCTTCAAAAGTATATCAGCAGAATCCAAAATAATGAGAATCATGAAAGACTGAGAGAGCAAAGATGTAGGCGCAATCCGAGGTAGAGTCTGACTCTGCATCAGAGGAGAAGAACCCGTAGCCCCACTAGAAAATCTCAGACTCCACCCCACCATGGTACTGAAAACTTGCAGGATCGAAACTAGGATACTCAAACTGCGGGCAACAGAAAGGACCCACTCTTTAGTACTATCTCCAGAGGATTTGTAGGCGGTGGATCATCCAACAATTCTCAGAAGAAAGCACTTCAGATGGCGATGTTAAGTGTTTCCAATTCCACGCACAAACCCCGTGTTGAAGAGAGGGAAGAACCATCCGTCTCATTTTCAAACAAGGACTACGATGATATTATTTGGGATCACGACAACTTATTGGTTATCTCCATAATAATATCTAACCCTGCGATGTATTTCATCAATCAAGGAAGCTCAGTGGACATCATGTTCATTGACTCCTTTGAGAGATTGGAGATCCCCCTTTCTGCGTTAAGCCCTTATTATGGCGAGCTCATTGGTTTCTCTAGGGAAAAGGTTACCTCAGTGGGTTACTTTGAAACATTCCTGACCCTTGACGACAACAATGTCTAGGACCATTAAAGTCAAGTTTCTAGTTATGGATTGCCCATCTGCATACAATATTATTTTGGGTCGTCCTACGTTGAATGGCATTGTCGCTATAGTATCTACCACTCACCAACCCATGAAATTCCTCAATAAGAATAATGAGGTGGTCATGATTAAGGGTGATCAAATCGCAACGTGCAAATGCTACAATAAAAGTCTCAAATTTTGCAGGACCCCTAGGAAAACCAGAATGTGCACATCTAACCTAGCCTTGGATTAAATCAACATCCTTATGACCGAATTAGACGTACGTGAAGAGATTCGGGGTACCAGACCCCAGCTAGAGGGAGAGTTGCTTTCACTCCAGCTGGGTGACAAGCCTTATCAAGTCACCAAGATTGGTGCAAATTTGGAAGAACAAGAGAGGCGCCAACTTATAGAGCTCTTGCAGGAAAACAAAGACCTCTTTGCTTGGACGTCCTTCGATATGCTTAGGCTTAACGCCGCTTTCATCTATCATTGTTTATCTATTAAATAGGATGCAAAGCCGATCTCCTAGAAGAAAAGAAAATTTGGCCCTAAGAGACAACAGATTAGCGAAGAGCAAGTCAATGAGCTACTCAGTACCGACTTCATCAGAGAGATTTGTTACACTACATGGCTCTCCAATGTGGTCTTGGTGAAGAAGACAAATGGGAAGTGGAGGATGTGTGTGGACTACACGAATCTGAACAAGGCTTGCCCTAAAGATCTATACCCCCTCCCTAATGTTGACAAACTGGTTGACAGGTCCTCCCGCTTTCAGATACTGTCTTTCATGGATGCTTACTTCGGGTACAATTAGATCCCAATATACCCTAGAGACGAAGACAAAACCACTTTCATCACTGAGAAAGCGAGTTACTACTACAGGGTAATGTCATTTGGTTTGAAAAATGCAAGAGCCACCTACCAAAGAATGATGAATAGGGTTTTTGAAGATCAAGTGGGGAGAATGCTCGAAGTCTACATTGATGATATGATTGTCAAAACCCCACTATCTGGATCACACACCTCAGACCGCGAAGAAGTGTTCATGCAACTAAGAAAACACAACATGAGGCTTAATATAGAGAAATGCACATTCTGGGGTCCAAGCCGACAAATTCCTGGGCTTCATGCTGACTCACTGCAGAATCGAGGAAAACCCAGACAAATGCCAAGCGGTGCTCAACATGCATAGCCCTCAGAGCGTCAAAGAAGTATAACAACTAACAGAACGGATTACGACCCTCACATGGCTTTTCGCTAAAGCTGCTCACAAATCTCTCCCCCTCTTCAAGTTGTTCAAAAAGGGGACAAGTTTTGAGTGGACTTAGGAGTGTGAGGTTGCCTTCATATATCTGAAAAATCTTTTGTCTTCTCCCCTATCTTGACAAGGCCAGAACTAAGTGAGACATTGTACGTGTACCTCTCAGTTCATAAGAAGGTTGTGAGGTCAGTGCTTATCCGAGAAACGGCTGAAGGTTAGAAGCTGATTTATTTTGTGAGCAAGGTGTTGCAAGGTCCCGAGCTCCGCTATCAAAAAATAGATAAGGTTGTCTTCGCCCTCATCATCACGGCCAGAAGGCTTAGATAGTACTTCCAATGCCATCCGATGGTGGTAAGGACGAATCAGCCAATTCGCCAAATACTACATAAACCAGACTCAACAGGAAGAATGATCACCCGGTCTATTGAATTTTTTGAGTTCAGAATTGCATACGAGCCCAGGTTAGCAATCAAGGCACAGGCACTCTTAGACTTCCTTGCTGAGCTTACTTCAGACCCTAGTGATCCCGAGGGAATAACGTGGACTGTGTTCATTGACGGCTCCTAGAATCCCAATGGGAGTGGCGCTAGGGTAATCCTTAAAAACTTTGAACGAGTAACCATTAAGAACTTCCTAAAGTATGAATTCCCCACTTTAAACAATCAGGCAAAGTATGAAGCATGCATTGTCGGACTGATAATGGCTTAAGAATTGGGAGAAATAAAGATTACACTTTGTAGTGACTCCCAGCTCGTGACCTCCCAGATTCAAGGTGATTATCAGGCTAAGGAGCCCCTCCTTCAGAAGCACCTAGCAAAGGTACAGGGGCTCCTCAAAATCTTCCAAGCAGTGAAGGTAGAGCACATACCCCGAGAACATAATTCCATGGATGACCTCTTATCCAAGTTGGCCAGCACCAAAAGCCCAGGTAACAACCATTCAGTGATCCAAGAGACCTCTCGCAACCTTCCATCATGGACACATTAGTTTTTCAGGTAGAAGGACAAGAGCACACCTGGATCACACCAATAATGGAATACTTGTAGTCTGGTGTCCATCCTGAAGACCCGAAGGAAGCCTCCAAATTTGTCAAAACCATGGTCTGGTACACCATCTATGATGGACAGTTATACCAGCTTCTCCTCTCCTTAAATGCCTCACGCCAAAAGAAGCAGAATATGTGCTAGTTGAGGTCCATGAAGGGAGCTGTGGACACTATTTGGGAGGCAAAGCTTTAACTTTAAAGGCACTCAGGGCTGGATACTATTGGCTAACAATGGAGGTTAATTCTCTTACATATGTCCAAGTTTGCGACAAATACCAATGGCACTCGGACTATTATCATGCCCCACTTGATGAACTATCCACGACATTTGTACCCTGGCTATTCTACAAATGGGATATGGATATTCTGGATCTATTCCTTAAGCACCTGGGCAGTTGAAATTCTTGGTGGTAGTTGTGGACTACTTCACTAAATAGATTGAGGCAGAGCCCTTAGTCACTATCACCTCTACTCGAATCCAAAAGTTTACTTGGTGCTACATCATTACTAGGTTTGGAGTCCCAGAATCCATTGTGATGGACAAAGGGACACAATTCAAAGATAAGGGGTTCGAAGTGGTTCTTTGCTGACTTGAAAATCAAGCATCTCTGCAGCGCCGTTGCGAACCCCCAGACAAACGGGCAAGCTGAAGTTGCCAACCAAGTTATGGTTCGTGAACTAAAGAGAAGGTTGGATAAAACTAAAGGAAATAGGGCTGAATAACTAAACCATGTCCTTTGGGCCTATCGGACTACGCCCTACTCTACAACAGGTAAAACTCCCTTTAAGATCACTTACGGGTGTGAGACTATTATCCTAGTGGAGATAGGAGAACCTAGCTAGTGTCTCTAACACTTCTCACTTGACAGTAACCCTGGATTGATCAGGGAAGACCTAGATCTTCTATAAGAAAGAAAGAGCATTACTTATCTACGCGATGCCGCCATCAAGTAGAGGAT
The DNA here is from genome assembly GCA_029884595.1 of Ormosia semicastrata. NCBI lineage: Eukaryota > Viridiplantae > Streptophyta > Magnoliopsida > Fabales > Fabaceae > Ormosia > Ormosia semicastrata. The sequence goes on from JAQQTO010000042.1 coordinate 33,260,329, forward strand.
GGTAGCACGATACAACCTAAAGGTCGTTCCTATGAAATTCCAGTCGAGTGACCTAGTTCTCCGCAGAGCTGATATTAGAGGTAGGAATGCCTCCCAAGGAAAGTTAGCTCCTAACTGGGAAGGCCCCTACTATATCGTGGTCAGCACTAGCAAAGGAGCCTACACCTTGGAGACACTAAACAAGCAAGCCGATCAAGAACTTTTGGAATGTGGAAAAACTAAGAAATTACTATAGCTAAGTGCCTTCTATGGCCTAGTCTCTTAGTTTACTTCATGTTTGATCTGCACCAATCATTATGGGAGCACTTTGTATGAACCTTTGTCCATTACCAAATCAATAAAGCAAAGTGATATTTACACATCTACTTGTATTTTCAAAGTCTCGAAGGACCCTCAAGGCTACAGATAGCTTTGAGAGTGTCCATTGAGCTAGTTCCTAATGGGAGTCAGATTTCGCAGATAAAAGGCCTTCAAGATGGACTCCACCTTGATTAGCCTTAGGAGTCCATTTCCAGTGGGATCAGGGAGTGTCTTAGCGTCTAGGTTAAGAGGACAACCCACTAAACCCCTCTCTGCGGGTTGGTCGTGAGTTGTCGGGTCTACACCCAAAACCTAAACACTTGGCAAAAACCATTTTGTGGTTATCGGCAACATGGATAATGACATTCGTGCCTCGCCATTATGGTACCTACAAAGAGTTGTCTTATGTTAAATAGGTGTTACAATAGAAAAATTCTAAGTCTTAAGATTTTTCACGCACTAAACCGTAAACATTAAAAGACCTTGGCTACAGGCCACTTAAAATTATACCTAAGTCAAGTGGGATCCAAAATGCCAAAGCAGTTGGTAATGGACCCCAAACAAGGTTTTGATTTCAAAATAATACCTAAGTCCTAAATGGAATTCCAAGTGCTCAAATGTAAAGGGCATTGGACCCCAGACCATTGTATCCCCCTATCAGAAATATTCCTAAGTCCATGAAATGGTTGTAAAAAACACCATCATGGGCGTTGGACCCAAGATAGACCCTGGAAAAGAAGCAGGCATACAATGCTAAGTAAAAGGTAAGAGGAATTAAATTAAACACCCCAGTAACTGGGGGCAACTGTCTTTACAAAAGATAAAAAGTCCTAAAATGCAACAAGTAAAAGAAGAGAAAAAAAGGAGGGCTACTCCTCGGTCTCGTCCTCGTCTAGGCTCCATTGCTCCTCGTTCAACGCCCTTTCTGTCAGATCCAGCACGCTGGTAGAAGTCGCAGTGGGATGGACCTCAGTGTCCAGCTTATTAAATGGCCCTGCCATAACCAAGCATCCATCCTGCATTATCTTATTAGGGCTTATACCCCCTAAGGCCAACTCAATCTCAGGGTTGAAATACTGGACTTGGGCAATCGCATTCCAAAATTGTTCTCCACTGATGTTATTGCTAATGGAGAATAACTCTACATTCTCCCTTTCTAGCTCCGTATTCATAACTCGAAGGTCGGTAAGGGCTTTATCTGATTGGGCTCTCTCGTTTCTCAACAAGAACTTGGAGTCCGCAATTTCCCTTTCCACCCGAGCAATCTTGGCCTCCATCTCCTCTTTGTCTTTAAGAGCCATCTCTAATTATCATTTCTCCTCGGCTTCAACCACTTTTACCGATCCTCCGTCTTCTTCTTAAACATCACCACAGTCTTCTCGAAAAGCTGAGAGAGCGAAGGTCTGAAACAATGATAAAGTCTTAGGGACCTTATTTCAATTAATGAGTTTGATAACATCATCACATAGGAAGACATTGGCAATAAAGTCCCCAGGTAGCCTCTCCCCAATTATTAGTGGTAGAGGATCTACCTGGGTCCCAGCATCCCCCTCCACAGCAGGCCTACTATAGTCTTCCACCCCGATACCCTCAATGGATTTTCTTTTCCTCCCTTGGAGGGGTTGCGCGATGGAATCTGAGCCCAGTTCTCAGATGACAAGAGGTGGAGCAACGGCAGATAGGGGACGGGAAGGTCCTGCCTTGTCTTTCTTTGCCCTTAAAGTTTGAAGCGCTAGAATAGAAGATGTGGCACCTCCATTAACGACCATATCATATGCAAAATAAGGAAAGAGATCAGAAAACGTGCAAGTAGTCAAATAATAAGAAAATTTACAAGAGAAAGTTTGGTTATTATCATGCACAAGGCTAAATGCGGACTGCGATAGGTACTCCATCGAGTATGTGGTGGATTATTGCGGTGAAACTTCGACAGATTCTAAGTTTCAGCAGTAGCTTCTTATTGTTGGGCAGCTCTTTGGTTCTGTTGCATTATAACCTCCATCATCCTCTACATCGCCTCAGCTGCTGCAGCCATACTCTCGCTGTCTCATCCAGGGTTCATACGTTCATCTCCACCATGAGCTATCATGTTCCTTTGAAGTTAGACTAAACAATACACAATGAAAGTTAGCTGAAATCATTTCAAACAATTTTGTCTCCTTTCGGAAACTGAACACAGAGAATCTCATAACACAAGCAAGACAGACCTAACCACAAACCCCAAAAGACTCTAAGTTGGGCTCTGATACCAAATAATGTAACACCCTCCTTAAGGTACCACATTTACACATTAGAACATCAAAGCTTAACAAAACGCGGTAAAGATTTAATCTTTAAAAAAATGGATTTCAAATTTTCTTTCTCAAAGGCATAAACGTAAACCAAACATAAACAGAAGAGGATATAATTATTGAATAATACACACCAAAAGAATATATACATATATATATATATATATATATATATATATATATATATATATTTATAAGTGGCATGGATCACAGTCCACCCAAAATACACTAGACATATACAATTGTTTGAAAAAACATAAACTAGCCCAAGTCTATATGCCTAGGGAGTAGGGTCCTCCACTGGATCCTCTATTGGATCCTCCATCGGGTCCTCCTCCTCGGGATTCCTCACCAGACAAATCCCTCAGCCAGGGTAAGAGTTCGCAAATAGGTGTCCTTATAGATGTCACCATAGAGTTCGGATCCTCCCTCGGGGTATAATGCAAATCACCCTACAACTCCCTGATCAGTATACAAACTCCAGACGTATCGAGGTGTTAAAAGAAAAGAAAGGATCCCCATCGCGGGTCCTACGAACAGACAGGGTTACATCTCTTACATATCTAACTCGTTCAGTATTCTAGTCGATACGCTAAGCATCTGTACCTCCATGGAACTGAACTCTAACAAAACCAACAAACTCCCTTTTAGTCGCCATCGCAGAAAATAAAACAATAGGAAAGCTGCAATCTTCTTCATCTTCCTTTCAGTCTTTATCAACATATACATATAAAATAGAATAACATAACAAAGAGGTGAGATTCCTTACATCAATACCAACATGACAGCATAGAAATAATAAAGAACAGTAATTACAGTTATGGCATCAAGTATCAAATAATTTAGCAGATATAAAATGTCACGATGATATGTAAACAGACTATGCATATGCACAATGGACCAATTCCTACTCCATGTAGCTAAACACAATTTCGGAGAGAATGATCTAAAAGACATGTCTGTATCTCGTCAGCCTTAAGTCAAGTGCTATAGTTTGTCAATTTTTGTATCATGGCTTATACAAGATAGTCTACACCAGATCATGAATAGAATAGTGCTTAGCCGAGATCGTCGGTTCGTTGCTCAGTCACCATGGCCCAGTGGAGCTACTAACTGGCCACTCGTGGGATACTCATGCCCCAACACCTCCAAGTTCAACAAGTGAACCACACTACGCAATTCGCACCTACACTAAGGTGTAATTTAACTCCTAGGCAAAAAATCTCAACCAACATTGCCTGTATAATGCATGAACAATGACTCAATGCATACACACATATTAATATTACGATTTTCCATCAACATAAGCTACTCACGAGCCAAACCAGTCATTAATATCTCCGGGTCTCGTTCGAGAGCCAGACAGCACACTGCTGTTATTTTCAGTCATAAGTTATCTTTATTGCGCAAGTTCACGAATCATCATTTTTAAATTACATGAAACATTATCACAATTTTTTTCTAACATGCAGAACTTTTATTTCACTTTTAAGCTTAATTCTTTGAAACTTTCAAGAATTAATATAGAAATTAACTTTAATTATGATACTCTTCTAGCTAGGCTCCTCTAGGTAATACATCCTAATATTTTTCATGAAGAACACAAAAAGGAAACATGTTGAGGGTCAAAACATGTTTGCCCATTTGCTAACCGCAAGTGCACGGATCGCACAAGTAATACAAATACAGAGTAAAAGTTCGTTCCCACGAGGATATTGTTATAAAGCTGATTACCAACCAATAGCTTAATCAATTCTAGACAAGGACATAAAAATAGGAAAATAATAATCTAAACTAATCTAACCTACATAAGCTATAAACATAAAAGCGGTTAGGTTTCAGGAAATCCTCCTTCACCCTCTACATCTACCAACAACATGCAATTCCCCTCATAAGCATAAATGCATTGATTAGGTTAGCTTGAGAATCTTCATTAGTCAAAAGCCTATGTCTAGGTCAATCAACCCTGGTTTCAGTTGCCCAACTCACTAAGTTTCCTTGAGAGCTAACACAACATCCACTCATGAACGATCTATTCTCAATCACACACTATACATGACCAATAGGTATATTTCTATCCTATTAACGAATCAGCTCATCCAAGCCAATTGAACTCGTCGAACATGTATCAACTGTTGGGAATTGCGGATCAAAATATCTCACAGCGGAATAATAGGATTCCCACACAGGATCCATGCGAAAAGTCCATAATCCGAGTTTTTAAAATTTACCTCTTGAAGCGTGATAAACACAAGCGAGGTGAATCACCAACACCGTAATAACGACGATGTTTCTGCGGTATCCACACGAACAGACTTGCAAAAGGAGTCACGCCTCTGTTTCGCGGTGCTAGCTGCGAATAGAAGAGAAGAACCTTTCACTGTCTCTCACTCACTTTCTTAGGTGCGGCTAGGGTTGTGATGTAACATCTATTGCAGCCCCCTTAACAGTACTATTTATAATAGTGGCTGTCTTAAGTGAGTGTGAGCAGAGAAGGTAAGTCATGTGCAATCCTAAAACCCATCTGTCATGAGTTAGGCCCACAATTGAATCCGAGTCCAACTTGGATCCTTATTGCTCCAATTTAGTCTGTTCTAAGTGTGCGACCTCGCAGGTTCTCATGACGTTGGTAGTAATATTAAAATCTCATTTTAATATTACAAAAATGAGCGGTATCTAGCAACACATCACTCGCTACCCAAGTAATGAGAATGTCGTTGATTTGACATAACCTATCCGTGATCAATGTTTCCGTGTAGTTTAGTCCCTTTGTCAAGATATCTAGATTGAACACAAGGCATGGAACGCGTCACCCTTGTATAGTCCAATCATTCGTTTCCGATACTCGAGTAGACTTTGTTACAATAAATGAGATCAATATCATATTGACTCATTTGAGCATGGCCATGCATTTTGCGTCTCACTCAATCGGGGGGCCCGAAGATATCGCTCCTCTGTTATGTAGGAGTGACAAATTCCATCTAGGTCACTCACATCCCTCGCATGATTTGCGGTATGTCCAATAACCAACTTTATAATCACCTTGTTACCAGATGACGTTTGATGGCATTAAAACACACAACTCCTCATATAGGAATCGTAGTGATTTCAGGTCAAAGGACCACAAACACCATTATCACTATGAGAATCGCTTATGACACTCACGTAACGATCCATGTAGCGTTCTCATGGTGGGTCAGTCCAATACATCATTACTCTAATATGTACCAATGTGAAGACTTGATATCTCATATCCATGACCCGTGAGATGCGGTCATCAGTCTCTACACATACTAGTCTCAATGTATTATTGTTGTCCTAATTAACAATAATACTTGACTAGGGACATTTAAGAATAGTGTTGTAACCAAAAGGATCTCACGATCAAGTTATCCACTTGATATCCTATGGCATCAAACTTACTATTCTAAGGACTTTATTATGTTTATCAAAAAGAACACAATAAATGAAATGCCTCATATATAAAATAGCATAATAGAATATATGTAAATACAGAAAATGTATTAGCCTCTAGGGCATACACCAACATCAACCACACCATATCCATATTAACAAATCCCTATGTTTAGTTCATTTGCTAATATTATGATCATGTAATTGAGGCCAACCAAGAACAAGCATTAAGCACAGATAATGATTGAACCATAATCAAACATCCACACAAACTTAGAGAAAAACACATCATTAATATATATCAAAGGATCCAAAATACTCCTAAAACATAGCTTAGCTATACAAAAGATAAGGAAGAGAAGAGAGAAAGGGAAAAGAGAGAAAGAAGCTCATTAGATTTGTCTCTGAAGCTTGAATCCTCCTTCAATCCTCGAACCTTGACTCCAATCCACCAAGTAATAGAGATCTACAAGCTATCTAACCTAAAACTAACCTAAACTAACTAAAACTAACTAAACCTAAAAAGAGAGAAATGGCCAAATGGCCAAAACTCAGAAAAACAGAGAGAAAACGAGAGAGAAGGGAGAGGTTGAGAGAAAAACGTATAAAAATCTATTTATAGGCTCAGCAGCCGCCTTCACATCGCGGCGCCCACATATGCGCGCCGCGGCGCACAATGGGTCGGTCTATTTATGCCGCGACGCCCAACACTCATGCCGCGGCGCCCAAGCCTCGGGTCCAAATATGACTTGCTTTGAAAAACCTCTTGCTTGCCGCGGCAGTGCTTGTCTTCTTACGCCATGGCATTGCCCACTGAATTGGCAAATTTGGCTTCTCTTCCTCTTTAAGCTCACTTGCTCCATATTTAACCTTGTTTGGAGCCCCTCCTATCATAGAGAATACACCAAATCAGTAACATATATAAATCTACTCAATCCATAATCATTTAAGCACAGTTTTGCATAATAACACATCAAAAAGGCTTAGATTCAGAATATATCAAATATAAGTCCAAAACCATCTAAATATGCATTTAAACAAGGACATAGCATTCATTCTAGCACAAGGATAGGGCACAAATAACTACATTCTATGTAGCTATCACATCCCCAAACCTACATTTTGCTAGTCCTCAAGCAAAACCAAATAGAACTAAGTAAATCACTTAAACATTAAAATCAATTCTTATTCAGCAAATATATTTCAATCTTCTTATCTCATTTAAAAACAAATACTAGTGGGTAATGACTGCATCAATCCTCAAAAAGTGCAAATGCCCATAAATAGTTCCACACATATATAATCCTAAACATGCTAACAAGTCAGAAAACTCTCCATGCAATTAACATTTATCACAAACATGCAAGATAAACTTCTCCTAATCAAGTCATACATATCCAGATAAGTTTACAAACATACATGCATATGATTCACAGAATCCACAAGATTGTAAATCAACTCTCTCTCCACTAATGTAAATCATACAAAATTGAGGATCAAAAGGGACTTAATCAGCTTATAATGTTAGGCCAATGGTATGGGCGAAAGAAATGAATGGGAAAGATATATACAAACATTGAGACACATAACATACTATTTCAATCAATGAGCCACAAACTGACATTAGTAGGGTATTCAAAAGTGAATCCAGAAAACTTGCCAGAACCATTTCCGATGCTTTTTGAACTTTACTTTTCTTAAGCTTTTGCTTTTCTTTTCATTTTCATTTTTCTTTCGATTTTCTCTTTCTTTTCTTTCTTCTATTTTTTTGCAAAGTAATGCTTTTTATTTTCTTTGATTTGCATCTGATTCCTTCAGGCTCATTTTGGATTGAATATTCATACCCCTAATCATCAGACTCATTTCAAGAAATAACACATCATATACTCAACAAACAATAAGGGTAGGAAGAAAATGACATGCTTTCACATGCATTAGAATGGCTAACAGGTTAACGAATACAATGGTTATGAAAAACAAATAAGGCCAAACAATTTAAGGCTTCAAAAAGGGACCTAAGGATATCATCATATCAGGGTAAGCTTTTTAAGGCTCAATCGATCCAAACAATGCCCTAATCATTTCCTCAATCATGCACAATCTAGGATTTCGCCTCAAGAGAGTTCAAAAACAATTTCTAGGATAATCAAAACTCTACATGTACATCCATAAACATTCTCAAAACATGCACTCGTATCATTTTCAAAGTTACACTTGCATCTAAGTGAGATGTAAATCATGCATCAAAAGCAACTAAATTGTTTCACATGCATCAAGATCACATAAGGTTTCACTAAAAAGGGGGCAAATAGCAACCTTTCAAATCATGGATAACCAAAAACAACACCAGCATCCTTGCAAATGTCATGCATTCAAATGAATTCAACTTCTAAGTTCAAACATACACAACATCATTTGCATAATGTGAAAATTGAAATTCAGGTCATCAGCACATCAGTGATAGTCATAACAAAATATAATCATGAAAATATGTTGACTAAAACACTGCATACTCAAAATACCAATACATGTTAACATTAAGCATAAAAGTAACAAAACATGTAAAGATATTCCCCCAAACCTAAAATGAAATGTATCATTAATGAACATGGCCTATAGGGAACCTGAGACAAGTACTGAGCATTACTAAATATTTAAAAACATAGAAAATAACAAAAATAAAAGCAAAAACAGCAAAAACAAGGGAAAAATAACAAAAAATGCAAAAACAGGGCTGTCATGTTGATACCTATGCTTAGGTCGCGGCGCCCACAAAAAGTTGCATAATTATGCAGAAAACGCCCTTTGCGCCGCGGCGGGCACTACATTACGCCGCGGCGTTGCTACATAAACTGCTAAATTTAGCAGCAGACACAGTTTTGCTGCTGGGTTTGGCTCTTATGGATCTCTAGCTGCAACAAAACTTGTTCAAAAAGCTAAATTACAGAAATGTACAACACACACCTAATAACATATATAAACAACTTACTAACCTATATACAAACCTAAAACAAACTTAAAACTTATAAACTAATCAAAAACATAAAACTAACCTAATTAACATATTAACCTAGATACTAACTAACACAAACAATACTTAAAACATACTCAAACAAGAACTAACACAACTAACACATAACAACTAACAAAAACTATAAACTACTAAACTAACATACTAACACTTATATACACGAACATACTAACAAAAACACATTAACACTAACATAAGCACATTAACATATTAATACACAAATACAAAACATAACATACTAACTATTTATGCATAAAGTAAAAGCATGAATAAAACATAAACATGGGGTACCCTCCCACGAAGGGCCTGAGTTATAGTCCCAGCAGGACTTTGTCACCAAAATTGAAGTGGTAAGGATGAGTAGTCTTCAAGAACTTGATCCAAGGGTTATCCTCTCCAAGAATTTGCAACTTCCTTCAAGGGCCTCGTATGAATAAAATCACCCGACTTCTTATTTGAAACTAAAACAAAACATAAACAAAACATAGATTATATACAACATATATACAACTTGAATTAGAACTAATCAAACTCATTGTTGATATTAGCATAATAAAAACTAACCCTGGCAACCCAAAAACTGGTTAGGCGTTGACAGGACTAGAATCTAATCAGGCAAACCATTTATAACGAAATATCCCCGGCAACGGCGCCAAAAACTTGTTAGGGTCAAAACGTGTTTGCCCATTTGCTAACCGCAAGTGCACGGATCACACAAGTAATACAGATACAGAGTAAAAGTTCGTTCCCACGAGGATATTGTTATAAAGCTGATTACCAACCAATAGCTTAATCAATTATAGACAAGGACATAAAAATAGGAAAATAATAATCTAAACTAATCTAACCTACATAAGCTATAAACATAAAAGCGGTTAGGTTTCAGGAAATCCTCCTTCACCCTCTACATCTACCAACAACATGCAATTCCCCTCATAAACATAAATGCATTGATTAGGTTAGCTTGAGAATCTTCATTATTCAAAAGCCTATGTCTAGGTCAATCAACCCTGGTTTCAGTTGCCCAACTCACTAAGTTTCCGTGAGAGCTAACACAACATCCACTCATGAACGATCTATTCTCAATCACACACTATACATGGCCAATAGGTATATTTCTATCCTATTAACGAATCAGCTCATCCAAGCCAATTGAACTCGCCGAACATGTATCAACCACACCATATCCATATTAACAAATCCCTATGTTTAGTTCATTTGCTAATATTATGATCATGTAATTGAGGCCAACCAAGAACAAGCATTAAGCACAGATAATGATTGAACCATAATCAAACATCCACACAAGCTTAGAGAAAAACACATCATTAATATATATCAAAGGATCCAAAATACTCGTAAAACATAGCTTAGCTATACAAAAGATAAGGAAGAGAAGAAAGAAAGGGAAAAGAGAGAAAGAAGCTCATTAGATTTGTCTCTGAAGCTTGAATCCTCCTTCAATCCTCTGAACCTTGACTCCAATCCACCAGCAATGGAGATCTAGCCAAGCTATCTAACCTAAAACTAACCTAAACTAACTAAAACTAACTAAACCTAAAAAGAGAGAAATGGCCAAATGGCCAAAACTCAGAAAAACAGAGAGAAAACGGAGAGAGAAGGGAGAGGTTGAGAGAAAAATGTATAAAAATCTATTTATAGGCTCAGCAGCCGCCTTCACGCCGCGGCGCCCACATATGCGCGCCGCGGCGCACAATGGGTCGGTCTATTTATGCCGCGACGCCCAAACACTCATGCCGCGGTGCCCAAGCCTCGGGTCCAAATATGACTTGCTGAAAAACCTCTTTGCGCCGCGGCGTGCTCTGTCTTGCGCCGCGGCGTTGCCCACTGAATTGGCAAATTTGGCTTCTCTTCCTCTTTAAGCTCACTTGCTCCATATTTAACCTTGTTTGGAGCCCCTCCCATCATAGAGAATACACCAAATCAGTAACATATATAAATCTACTCAATCCATAATCATTTAAGCACAGTTTTGCATAATAACACATCAAAAAGGCTTAGATTCAGAATATATCAAATATAAGTCCAAAACCCTCTAAATATGCATTTAAACAAGGACATAGCATTCATTCTAGCACAAGGATAGGGCACAAATAACTACATTCTATGTAGCTATCAAAACCACATTGTCTTAATCTCATAAATTCTTTTCCTTTCCCTAAACCCTAAAAGTACCTTAAGTTTTTCATTATCTCTCTCTCAAGCTTATTTTGCCACTCAAGGCCGAAATTCCTCTCTTATTAAATGGCCAAAATTTTGTTTTATCATTCCTTCATTATTATAAATCCTTATTCCAATTTCTTTTTCACCTAAACATCTAAGTTCCAAATCAACACAAAAATTTGTCTTGGATACCCTTTTTAAAGCCACTTGGCCGAGAGCCCTATGGTCTTTGGGCCTCTTAATTTTCATCTTCATCAACAAGATTCCAAGCATACAATATATTTTAATCACCAAAATTTCTACTCAACCAAGATTATGCATAACATTAAGCTATAAAATCATACAAGGCAAATCATCAATAAACCACCAAAATCCATACAACCAAGTGAACAATCCTCACATGGATTCTTCATCTTCAATACATCAATTTGTTTCTCGCCACCATGAAAGGTTGATGAGAGTAATCTCCCTCTTACTTTTGATAATGACCAACCACTTCTTGGGTGCCTTCTTGAATCAAACTTTCTCTTCTAAGAGGCTCTTGAAAAATGAAAACAACATGCAAAGAGATCAACATCTAAGGCTTGGAATAGAATGATCATGGATCAAAATCATGGTCTTAGAAAGTAAAATGAAAAGAAAGATAAAGATGGAGGAATTTCACCTTAAAAGCTTTCAAACCCTAACTTGAAGAAGCACTTGAAAATGGATGAACAAGATCAAGATCACAACACCAAAGTGTCTTAGAATGAGGTTTGGATTCAAGAAGTTCTGGTTTCTAATTTCTTCGGGTGCAAAAGCTGACTAGTGTTAATTTAACTGTGGAGTTTTGAGTTGAGACTTGGTCCCTAAGGTTTAATCATCATTTTGAGCAAGGTGATCTCCTATAGGACCATCCACTTGGATTTTAGCCAAATTCCATAATCTGGTAGGAGTTTTGAGAAAACTGGGGATATAACGATAATTTTTTCAATTGTTTTGGTATCTTTGAATGCCCTGATTTTTGGTCAATTGATAGAGAAAAATCTAACTCACTCAGCTAGGTGAGCCTACCCTAACTATGCTCTATTTTCCTAGATTCCATCGTTTAGACCACTTTTTCAATTTTTGAAATATTTTCTTTACATGATAATTTTCTAAATCAGTGTAGTTTTCATTCTATAGTGGTCCCATGATTTTTAAAATTCATTTGATATTTTTTTATTTTTTCTAGCTATTTCTATAGTGTAGATTTGCATGTTTTTGTATTTTTGGCATTCTAACACCTAAATAGCCCTGATTGGTGCATGACTAGGTGTAATCTTGATAACTTGCTTGATTTTGATCCTGAGATTGATAGACCATTTTATAGGTTAATTATTCCTCATAGGACAAGTGAAAGAATTGCTTCTGAATTTAATTGTGACATTGAATCTGTCATTGCTGAATCTGTCATGGCATGCAAGAGTTCTAGTGATTTTGTAATCATGGCTGATAACATGCATGATAGGACCCTTAGGGAACTTGCTGCCCCTGATGTTACTTATCAGTCTTTGTGTATTCGATATCTTGATCTTGATGCTGACTTTGAGTTAAAATCTAGATTGATAGACTTATTGCCCAAGTTTCATGGTTTGCTCAACCATGAAGCCGCATGGAATCCCTGAAGTACCATGTGGTTTGCTCAAAGGAGTACCATGTGGTTTGCTCAACCATGAAGCCGCATGGAATCCCTGAGGAGCATATCAAGTTGAGGGTATTCCCTTTCTCTCTTGCTGATTCAGCCAAGGATTGGCTATTCTCCATTTCACTAAGTTCTGTCATGAGTTGGGATGATATGAAGAGGTTATTCTTGGAGAAGTTCTTCCCTATGTCCAGAGCAGCTGCCATTAGAAAAGACATTTGTGGCATAAGGCAAACAACTGGTGAGACCTTGCATGAATATTGGGAGAGATTCAAGAAGCTGTGCTCGAGCTATCCCCACCATCAAATCAGTGATCAGCTCTTGATTCAACATTTCTATGAGGGCTTACTGCCAATGGACAGAAGTATGGTGGATGCTGCCTCTGGAGGTGCCTTGGTGGATAAAACCCTACTGCAGCAAGAGATTTGATAGCAAATATGGTAGCCAATGCTCAACAATTTGGCACAAGAGTCCTTCCCTTAACTAGAGGAGTCAATGAGGTTCAATTGTTTCATGTAGACCAACAGAGAATGGAACACAAACTTGTTGAATTGACTTATTTGGCCAGGCAATTAGCAGTGGGACAATATATACCAGTTTCTGTCCAACCAGTGCTTGTAAGGGTGTGTGGAATTTGCTCTTATTCATCTCATCCTACTGATGCATGCCCCACACTTCAAGATGGTGGTTTAGTTTTTCCAGAGCAATCAGTTGCAGCAATTGGTATTTTTCCTGGTAGACCTCAATATCAGCAGTCCCAGCAGCAGCTAAGATATGATCCCTTTTCTACTACTTATAATCCTGGTTAGAGGGACCACCCCAACCTGAGATATGGGAATTCTAGTCAGTAACAACAGCCCCAGTAGCAATTTAGGTACCAACCACCTGTATTCAAATAGCAACAAATTGTGCAGCCACCTATGCAGCAGCCCCTCATACTGCCAAGTCTAGCAGCCACTCCATCTGAGCCATCATTAGAAGATTTGATGAAATAGATGGTCACCAACAACGTTCAGTTCTGGCAGAATGTCAATGCCACCATTCAAAATTTACAGGCTCAGATTGGGTAGTTGGCAACCACTGTGAGTGAGCTAAAAAGTCAAGGGTCGAGCCAATTGCCTTCACAAACAATCAATAACCTAATAGGTGTTTGCTCTTTTACTTACCACAAGTGCACGGGTCGCGCTTGGAATTGTTAGCCATGACAACCATTACCCAAGAGGGGGGGTGAATTGGGTAATTACAAATTTTAATACAACTTTGATAAATTATACATTTTGAATAACTCAATTAATAAATGCAGCGAAATAAGTCTAATAAATGTACAACTATTGAGGATTACTCAAATACAACTTGGGATATATGATGAACTAAGTTAATAAGCTAGATATCAAGTTGTAACAATCAAAACATCAAGATATGCAATAGATAAATATATTTCACCAAATACTGAATTTAAAGAGTGTAGGGAAGAGAGAATCAAACTCAAGAATTTATCCTAGTTCAGCCACCAACCACTTGTGGCCTACATCCAGTCCCCAAGCTTAACTTGATATTTTCTTCACTATCTTCTAGACTTCACGGGTGCTAGGAAAACCTTTGTACATACAAGAGCACTCCTCACACCTTGGGATACCTCACCCTTATGCTACAGCCTCCAATTCTTCAAGCTTCACAAGTGCTTGATGACCTTTACAATCAAGAGCACTCACAACACTTTTGGGATACCTCACCCTTTGTGTTTGAGTCTCATTACAAGGGATACCTCACCCTTTTCTCTCTTAAGGGATACCTCACCCTCTTACAATGATTTCAAGGTGAATAGAAAGAATAGAAACTCTCACAAGAGTAGATATACAACTTGAAAAACAAAGAATGGATAATAAGAAAACTCTCTCAAGAGTGGATAATACAAGTTGAAGCTCAATGGGTATAAAGGATTCACACTTTAAAGCTCAAAATATGATTTTGATAATTCAAGGATCAAACCAAGTGTTCAAGAGTTTCTCTAAGTGTAAATGCTTCAAATATCACTTATATAGAGAGCCCAAATGATAAAATAGCTGTTGGTAGTGTTTAATAATGATTTTCTATGAAAATTAGCCGTTTATAGCCGTTAGAAACGTTCCTGGGCACTTGGTAATCGATTACAAGCTTCATGTAATCGATTACAAGCTTTCTGGGCACTTTGTAATTGATTACACACTTTATGTAATCAATTACACGGCTTCTGTCAACGTTGTAATCGATTACATGACTTGTGTAATTGATTACACCATTTTTGGTTTTCAAAACCGACTTTAAAATGTCATAACTTCTTCATTTCTTATCCAATTAAAGCAAATGATCACTCATTGGAAAGATCTTTGAGTCTATTTTCATATGAAAGTTCGGAACAAAACTCAAAGTATTTTGAAAGATATAATCAAAATAGTAACTAAAGGTCAGATTTTCAAAACTCAAACTTTAATTGGTCATAACTTTTTCGTTTCTTATCCGTTTAATGCAAATGCCAGTCATTTGAAAGATCTTTGAGTCTATTTTCAAATGAGATAAGTTTCAAAGTAAAACTCAAAGTATTTTGAAAGTTATGATCAAAAGAGTAACTATATGTCAGTTTTGCAAAATACAAACTTGATTATTTTTCATAGATTTGAAATACCACCAAGACTAGCTTTCCAAAAACATTTTGTTGGGCATTTAAGCATTTTAGAAACACTTGTAAAGATATTTAAAAGTTATTTGAGCTTAGTATGATTCCTTTTTACCTTTACACAAGATCTAAGTCCTATAAGCTATTCTTGAAGAACATTGGGACTTGATCTTTTGCTACCATCAATTCTTGATGTAATCCAAGCTTCCAAAGAAAATATTCTCTTCAAAACTTGTAAAAGCTTGGAACATCTTTTCATTCTCATCCTTCTTGAGTTGAGCATAGTTGTGATCTTTTGCTTTCTAGTTGCAATGCTCACTCTTGGTACTTGAACTATCCTATAAAGTATTGCTCACTTAAAACAAGCATAGTTAGTCCAAATTCATAACTTAATATCTTAATATGCATGATTCATAAATGTATAACTCTAGTTAGTCTAACATGCATAAAAGAATGTTGCATATATCTCATCGCATGATTATTAAGTAAAGTATAACTAAATAAAGTACATAATCATGCATGATCCAATATATCTCATTAAGCACATCTATGTAACATGATCAACATTCTTTTGTGATGCATTTGTCATTTATTAAGCACAATTATAAAGCATAAGCATCATTCTTTTTGTCTTGTATTTATCATCATCAAAACTTAATATATTAAATCATTGGCGCAAACCTATTTTCACAATCTCTCCCTTTTTGATGATGACAAATCGCTAAAGAAAAATGTGTTGAGCAATATAGAAGAATAGATATTCATGTAAGCATATCAAGCAATAAGCACAAGAGCATATTTTTCTTTTCAATTTTCACTCCCCCTATTTGACATCAACAAAAATGCTTGGGAAGGAAATATAATATTTTCTCCCCTATAGATAAAACTCATGTTGTCAAGAAGGGTAGGATCTTCTCAATGAAAGAATCAAAAGATATGAAGTTTAAGAAAGTTTACCTTCTTTCATTGATAGAGGGAAAGACAATAAGAGATGATAATATTAACAATAAAGCACTTCATGTCAAACAATGATGTAAGTCAAGGGATATAAACAATAATTTAAGAACTAGGCTCCCCCTCAAAATATGCATATTATCAAAATATTAAACATAATAGTTTAACATAGTTATGCATATATTTATAGTCAACAAAGATATGGAAGAAGGATATGTAAGATAAGCTCCCCCTTATTGAAGCACAAGATAGATAAAAGGAAATATGCATGCCAAGACTATATAAGCACATTACCATAAAGAAAAGTAAGGCATAGATACATATTCTTAATCCCTCAAATAAAACCATTTTAAAAAACTTCTCTCCTTTTCAAAAAGAATTTTATAATAACACATTACATTTCCAAAAGCATTTTAGAAGGGTAGAAGGGTTTTATATTGAAATCACATATTCCTTAAGAGTGATCAAATCCAAGTCAAAGGGACATTTGAAAGTACATCTCCTCTCTTTCTCATTAAATAAGAGCTTTGAAAAGATAAATTTTTTTTTTAAGAACAATGCTTATCTTTTGAAGTATCAAGATGAGTTCTATAGAACATTTCAAAAGATTTATTTGGAAACTTTCTTAAATACTCTCTCAAGATTTAATAAACATTTCAAAATAATGAAGAGAGTACTACATTTATATCACAAATCGAATGATTTCCAATTTTTTTAAGACAATTAGGAGGTGATAATACTTTCAAGGTCTTAAGACAAGTTTAAAGGATTGTCAAGGATATGGAACTTGAAAAACTTCTTTCAAATATAAAAGAGATTTTGCTTCTTTTTAAAAAAAACTTTTTAATCAAATCAAAAATTCTTTTCAAAACAGGAGTATGATTCTCATAAAAGTTATATCACTAAGAAACCATAAATCAAGAGAATCATAAATATCAAACATTCACCTTTATAAAATATGCTATAGGGATCAAAGCATGTACATAACTAATATCATTCACCCTATATGCAATGACAAAACTAGCAATTTAATGTTCAATTAGGCAATTTGTCAATGCTAAGCATACTTCTCATGTATGGAAAGCATATAATCTTTTAAGATCAATTTATCAACAAGTATCATATAATCCATAGCATATAAAATACCACAATAGTTTAGGGATAGAGATACTTATTGGGTTAGATAGAAAGTTATGCTCCTTTAGAATGTTCTTCATTTATAGGTCCTTGTACTTTCTTCCATTGAGTATTTCATTCCATTGCACTTGAAGAAAGTCTCCTCATGTTCCTCTTCCTTCAACATTTCTCATTTATCCACATATGCTTGACATTTCAATATTTGATGACTATATTTCAAAAGTTCTCTAAAATATGGGTTAACATCAAATATCATTTAAACTTATTTACAAACATAATTTAGGTTGATATATATAATGTAAAACATGTACCACATTATCAACCATGAATTGTTAGCTCTAAAGAGAACAAAAGAATGATATATGCACTTGAATCCAAAAGCATAGTTTAAGCATTTTCAAGGCAAGATTCAAGTTTATCAAGAAACATATGATCAACATCAAAACTTATATAAGCATTTTGGGGCAAACAATGATCATGTAAGGCATGTAATATCAAGTAAGGAATTTTAGTATGCACACATGCCAATCAACAACAAGAAGTCTCTTATTGTAGTGAAAGAATTAGAAAACTGTGGAACTATAACTTTTGAAACCATCAATGATTCATTTCAAGATATACTTCATTAAAAAAAATATTGAAGTTCAAAGATAAGTTCAAGGAACAAAAAAAAGAATCATTTACTTCTTGTTTTCAAAATATGAACATATCAAGCAATTTCAAATAAGAAGACAAATAACTTTTAACTATCCAATCTCTAAGTAAGCATATAAGCAAATTGAGCATCAAAGAGAAAGGATTAGAACTACTTATGAGCAAGTGAATTTACATATTTGAGCGAAGAGAATTGGTCACAAGCTCAAGAACAAAGATATTGCCATAACATGTCATTCCAAGCAAAATGTGTGCATATCTAACATGTTAGCATATATAAAAATATTTTTAAAACATAGTACTAGAAAAGCACAACTTAAGGCATGATAAGGCATAAAAACAAATCTTTACTTATCCAAATATCACATGATATACAATTTAAAGTATAAGTAAGGATAAGAGATTGATATCACCATAAGTGTACTCTTTGAGTTTTTGTAGGTGACTCCAACTTCTATGCTTCAAGGCCCCTTGAGAATGTTGTGGTTCTCCATGTCTTTCTTTTTATGTTTTTCATCACTTTTGGAGAACTTGGACCATTTTAAGTTTTCCCAACCTCAAGTAGCACAGTTGTTTTTCACTTCATTTGCATGCTTTAGCTAATGGTCACCCTACAACACAACACAATTCAAAGAAATTTCTTTGGTATCCACCAATTTTGGATCCATAGGGGTTAGTCATTGATTATTAATCCATTATGCTCTCATAAAAATCAATTTTTTTTATCATAGTATGTAAATTGAGCACAACAAATTAAATAATCAATTACCATTAAGCTCATAGCCAATAATATGCATACATTCATGATATACAGATAATTTTAAGTGAAAATGGTCATTCCAAGACTTAAAACCATTTTTAAACTTAATATGTAATCGATTACCATGAGTGTGTAATCGATTACCAGTCCTCTGGAATCCTTGTAATCAATTACATGTTTTGTGTAATCGATTACCAACTTTCTGGGAACCTTGTAATCGATTACATAGTATGTGTAATCGATTACACGCTCTCTGACTTTGCTTGGAACGCTTGGCAGAGCCTCTGTAATCGATTACAAAGGTCTTGTAATCGATTACAAGCTTGCTAAATTCAATTTTTGCATTTCAAATAGTAATTGATCAATCTCAAAACCTTCAAATTAGTTCCAAAATATCTCAAGGTAATTTCAAACATCATGCAAACATACCTAGGCATTGTAGAAGCTTATGTTACAATAAGAATAAACATAATCATGTGCTAAACATAATATTCAAGTTTTACTAAGCACACATGGTTCTATCCTTTACCTAAGGCCTATAAGGAATATACTGCAAATTCATTGACTTTACAAGTGAATGTGTATAATAGGTAGAAACGTTTGATACCTTGGCCTTGGTAATCAAGGAAACTCTTTTCCTTACCCATTGCTTCTCTTTTGGTGTTTTGAACTTTGCAAGTTTCACATTTTATGCTTGAGAAGCTTTGGTTAAAGTCATTTTCCTTCTTTGATCAAAACTTCTACCAATGGGCTTTGGAAGCATTCCCCTTGATGATTCCTTCTTTACTTGACCAATTTGTCCATCCTTTTGAGAAGTTTTCTACATAATTGAAACACTAGGAGGATATTTTAGTACCCATTTCATCTTGGGTCCTTCAATGTTACTACTAGAACCTTTAAGACTTTTCGGAACCCAAACTAAGTTATTTCTCATATAAGGATTTCTTCTATAATTGCATAAATGAGAAATATGTCTTAGATGACCACAAAAATTACAAATAATTGAATTTAATGATGACTTGGTCCTTTGAAGATCATTTTTGAAAAACATAAGTCTTTTGTTGTTTTTATATTCTATGTCATTTTTGCCACAAGCCTTACTTGAATTTCCATGTGAAATAACATCAATTTCATTCTTATTAACAATCATGGATTGTAAGCAATTAGAATCATTAGCTTTGGCAAATTCACAATATAAGTTCTCAACTTGATTTTCTAAATTAATGCATTTTTCACAAGAAGTTGAGGTTTCACATTTCAAAGGCATTTCCTCATCAAGAAAAGCATAATCATTTTTCAATATCTCAATTTCATTTTCAATAAAGGAAATATTTTCCAAACAAGATAAATTTTTATTTTCTAAATTCAACAAGCCATCATATAATTCATCATATGCACATTATACCTCATCATAGGAAGGACTATAATCTAGTTTAGCATTATTTACCTCAAAGTCCCTTTTAGCCATATATGAAGTAGTCTCCATTCCTAGCATACTTGGCTCTTTAAGGAAATCATTATCTTCCTCATTATTGTCTTGCTTTGCCACCTTTTCAAATTGAGCATCATTTTGAGAATATTTTGCACAACAAGATTCCTTCAATGACTTTTCCTCTTCTTGCTCTCTATATATAACTTTATGCACAAAATTATTATTAGTAAGATAGATAGAATCAAGAGCATCCCATATATCTTTAGCACTAGAGCAATTCTTAATTTTAGCATAAGCATCATCATTTAAACCACATCTCAATATACTCTAATGTTCAATGAAAAACATTTCTTATCATAGTCATTCCAAGGTTGTTTTGATTTGCAAGTAAATTAATCAAGCACAATATCCCACAAATCAATATCAATAGATTGCATATAAATTTCTATTCTAACTTTCCAATAAACGAAATTCACACCATCAAAGAATGGTGGTTTATTAATTTCAAAACCATTCATTTTGAAAAGCTTTTAATGGTTGCCAAACAAACAAGGATCTTTAACTCTAAGCGGTTAAGCTTTCACCAGAGCACGAAGCTCTGATACCACATGTTAGCGATGGCAACCATTACCCAAGAGGGGGGTGAATTGGGTAATTACAAATTTTAATACAACTTTGATAAATTATGCATTTTGAATAACTCAATTAATAAATGCAGTGGAATATGTAACGCCCCTCTTCCAAGGGAACGCCACATGGTCAATTACAATGCGGAAATAAAGTTAGGTGAGTTGAGACCCGGTTCGTTTTAATAAGACGCGTATATTCACTAGATTATAGTTGGGTATTTTAATTGGCGGTTAGGTTATATATATACTTTTTTTTCTTTTTAATTATAATTAGTAACCATGTTGACGAGACATCAATAGGAATAAAAGATCAAAAGTAAAATATGCATAGAAATTAACATCGCATCGTCATATATATATATATAAGTTTATCAAAGCATTTAGTTACAAGCCTGGTACATCAAAAGCAAAGCTATACCGCCCCAAAATATTACATACACATCCCCACGGTAGAAATTTCTTTGGCCCACTACAAACAAAACATCGGGCCCCCAAAATCCATAGGGGTAGCCTTGATAGCTAAGTAACATCAATCCCTCAAGTAAGGAGGAATCGTGTCGGGATCCTTTCGGGGTCCTCTTCGGGGGTCGTCCTATGACTTCCTCGGGATCTTCCTGATCTTCCTCATCATCAGGAAATCACCATAGGAAAGCAGAGAATCGGGGCCCAGCCGTAGAACTTTAAAAGAGTCCTCTCTCGGAGTGAATAACGATCGCCCCACATTCGCATGATATGAAACTCCAGACGTAGGCTAATTAAGTGAAGAAGGTGGTTCGTGGCGTCTCCGGGCTAGTGATATCGAGACATCTCCCGTGTAGACACGGCGTTTAACTATAGTTGATATACCAAGATTTGCCCTCCTAAGAAAGTCGACGTACATCTCCCAAAAATCGTGCGTACGGGGCTCCATAGTCTTCGTGGTCGTCACCAAGGTAAGGCCAAAAACCAGGGAAGTTGGGAGCTTAGGTTCTCTCACGGTTGTCTTCGATGAGACTTTGCAATGATATGGGATAAACAGAAATGGAGAGACAGGAAGGAAAAGAGGTAAGACATCCTTCCGTCATTACCAATTATAGCATCAAGAAACCAAACGGCGCAAAGCGCCCACATAGCATTTACAACAACAAGAATAGTAATGACATTCAAATAGCGGTTATGATCAATCAAAACCTTCAAATAGGTATATCAACAATATATCAAAGACCATAATAATGATAAATGCAAATGATGCACGGACTCATACACATGAGCCCTCAATAACCAAGATCCTACTCCATGGAGCTAGACACAAAACACTCGGAGAGAATGATCGGGGAGACATAATCTCGTGTCACCATAAAAACAAGTGCTTTCCGAGAAAATAATTCATTTTGCTAACAAGGCTTTATACAAAGAAAGGCATTCTCACAAGATCTCGATATAGAATATACGGTCAGGATCGTTGTGCGTTTACATCGAATGTGTTTGTCTACGGTCCGGAGAAAGGGCTACCACCTTGCCCTTTGTGAAACACCGCGCCCCAATGCCCTCAAGGCCAACTACAGGACCCCACTTGTCTATTCGCACCCGCACTAAGGTGTGTTCAACTCCTTTACGACAAATTCAACGGACAAATCACAATGCATACAGACTCTATGCATAATCATGTATGATCATTATTACATACTATTCCATCATATGTCACAATTTGCCAAAGTAAGAATTAATACTGTCAATGGTCTCTCACATGGACCCACGATAGCATAATATTGTCATTAAATAGATCAATACCTTTTCAAAACGTATTATGAATTCTTGCTTAGGTTTAACTTTACTTACAGGGTTTGTCTCTAAAGGAATTCTCTTAGTTAACTTAAGTCCTCTTAGGTAATTTATTCATATTCCCTTAGAAGGTTATTTTAAGATCTCAAAATCTCACACTCTCATGTTCTTCCCTGTTTATGCATCCCTAAGTAATTTCTAGTCATCCCATTTATTTATAATCAATATTCCTCTATTAGTCCCAAGGTTTTGGGTGATAGGTATACATTTGAATTCGACAGAGACTACGTTTTATGAATAATTGAAGTTGCCATTCGACGAAGAATAATGTAACGAGGAGAGGAGGAAAGAATGGGAAAACATGAAATATGTCTTCGGAGATCGGACGAAGAAATCATTTGCTATCGAAATCGGACGAAGAAATTATTTTTGACTCGGATGGGGGTTCTGTCGGACGAAGATATTATTTGCTGTCGGATGGGGGTTCTGTCGGACGAAGATCAAAACTGTCGGACCCTCCAGATGGTCAGCAAAAGCCTCCATTCGACGGGTATAGGTGTCGACGTAGGAGAAAATCTCCCAAGTGTCGAACCGATCGAACACCGGTCGAAATCTCTAATTTCGACGGGTCCAGGAGAAATTCATCTACTCGTGACAGCATTGTCTCTAATTCGACGATTATTGACTTTGGGGCATTTTCTTGTAAGTGTCCAGTGGACACTATTCGACGGGTTTTTGGTCGGAAGATCAATCTCGACGGGCATGATCGAGGTTCATACTCGGCAAATTTTCACTTAGTGTTTCTGGTCGAAATCTAAATTGATTTTGACATTCGACGGAAAATTGAGTCTAAACTCGACGGATTTTAACATTTTACCAAGTGATTAGGTTATCACATTCGAAAGTTTGGCTATGGGTCCCTACTCACAAGGATTTTAACATTTTATTAAGTGATTAGGTTATCACGTTATGTGTTTGGCCATGAGTCCTTACTCGACGGGTTTTAACATTTTACTAAGTGATTAGGTTATCACATTCGACAGGTTTGGCAATGGGTCCCTACTAACGACGGATTTTAACATTTTATTAAGTGATTAGATTATCACGTTCGACAGGTTTGGCCATGAGTCCTTACTCGACGGGTTTTATCATTCGACGAAAATGGTCAGAAATCTTCATTCGACGGATTTTGACATATCACCAAAAGATCAGGTTATTGTATTAGGACGAGTTTGGTTTAGCATTATTTCATACTATTACACATGAAGTTTCCACATTCGGGCTCAACACCGTAACTATCCGAAAATCACTTGGAACTCATTCCCTTCAATATTATCATTCCAATACATCATTATATTTATATATATATGTACATTTTCAAACAATCAAATAACACATATACCATACAAACAACATTTTGCACAAAAGACCCTCAACAAAATCACAAAGGCTTCTAAATGCTAAGAGGTTGAGGAGGAGTGTCTTCCTCTTACCTTAGAGAAGCACTCTGCTCCTTTTGGTAGAAATGATATTTTGCTCCCAAGAGATCCTTAAATATTCAAGCTCACCAAAATAGAATCAAGTGTTGAAATGGATGCCCATGGTCATCAAAATATGGGTTACGAAAATGAGGAGAGATGAGGAAAAAGCTAAGGACTTTACCACATTAAAGTTCCAACCTTTAAGCTTCAACCGTGGAGGAAAAGAAGATGAAAACGTAGGACTTTGAAGATGATTCCTTAGTGTAGTGCTTCTCCAAACACGAAAGGTGGTTTTGATTTGTGACGGTATTGGAGGATGAAAATATGAAGGTGGGTGGATGGTGTCATTTTGGAAGGAGAAATGGAAAGAGAGAAAGATGAGTGCTAAATCGGGAGGAGGAAAATGTGGGGATTGAAGAATGAATTAAGTCCCTTAATTCAAATGTGCAAAGCACAAAAATGGGAGGAGAGAGAAATATTAAAATAAATGATTCAAAGAAGCTTCCTTGAGAATTCGCACGCTTCTCTCAAAGTGCATAGTAAGCTTGTCTCCTTGATTAAATACCATTCGGATGATTTATTACACTAGCAGATAAAACCTCAAAATGTAGACCAAACAAACAAGGATCTGGGACTCTAAGTTTAGTAAGATCCCCGTTGACACGTTGAGCTCAAGGTTTACTCGGGGAAAATATTTTATTCTGGCAACCACTAAAGAGAGGGGGTGAAGAATATATTAAAATATTCATCATCTCCAGAAAATTCCACAAAAATTCTTAAAAATTGCAAATATTATAAAATGATCGTTTTTAACAAAATAATGAATTTTCGGGATGTTACAGAATAAGTCTAATAAATGTATAACTATTGAGGATTACTCAAATACAACTTGGGATATATGATGAACTAAGTGAATAAGCTAGATATCAAGTTGTAATAATCAAAACATCAAGATATGCAATAGATAAATATATTTCACCAAATACTAAATTTAAAGAGTGTAGGAAAGAGGGAATCAAACTCAAGAATTTATCCTGGTTCAGCCACCAACCACTTGTGGCCTACATCTAGTCCCCAAGCTTAACTTGAGATTTTCTTCACTATCTCCTAAACTTCACGGGTGCTAGGAAAACCTTTGTACATACAAGAGCACTCCTCACACCTTGGGATACCTCACCCTTATGCTAGAGCCTCCAATTCTTCAAGCTTCACAGGTGCTTGATGACCTTTACAATCAAGAACACTCACAATACTTTTGGGATACCTCACCCTTTATGTTTGAGTCTCACTACAAGGGATACCTCACCCTTTTCTCTCTTGAGGGATACCTCACCCTTTTACAATGATTTCAAGGTGAATAGAAAGAATAGAAACTCTCGCAAGAGTAGATATATAACTTGAAAAACAAAGAATGGATAATAAGAAAACTCTCTCAAGAGTGGATAATACAAGTTGAAGCTCAATGAGTATAAAGGATTCACACTTTAAAGCTCAAAATATGATTTTGATAATTCAAGGATCAAACCAAGTGTTCAAGAGTTTCTCTAAGTGTAAATGCTTCAAATATCACTTATATAAAGAGCCCAAATGATAAAATAGTTGTTGGTAGTGTTTAATAATGATTTTTGATGAAAACTAGCCTGTTATAACCGTTAGAAACGTTCCTGGGCACTTGGTAATCGATTACAAGCTTTCTGGGCACTTTGTAATCGATTACACACTTTATGTAATCGATTACACGGCTTCTGTCAACGTTGTAATCGATTACATGACTTGTGTAATCGATTACACCATTTCTAGTTTTCAAAACCGACTTTAAAAGGTCATAACTTCTTCATTTCTTATCCAATTAAAGCAAATGACCACTCATTGGAAAGATCTTTGAGTCTATTTTCATATGAAAGATGTTTTGGAATAAAACTCAAAGTATTTTGAAAGATACAATCAAAATAGTAACCAAAGGTTAGATTTTCAAAACTCAAACTTTAATTAGTCATAACTTTTTCGTTTCTTATCCGTTTAAAGCAAATGACCAGTCATTGGAAAGATCTTTGAGTCTATTTTCAAATGAGATAAGTTTCAAAGTAAAACTCAAAGTATGTTGAAAGTTATGATCAAAAGAGTAACTATATGTCAGTTTTACAAAATACAAACTTGACTATTTTTCATAGATTTGAAATAGCACCAAGACTAGCTTTCCAAAAACATTTTGTTGGGCATTTAAGCATTTTAGAAACACTTGTAAAGATATTTAAAACTTATTTGAGCTTAGTGTGATTCTTTTTTACCTTTACACAAGATCTAAGTCCTATAAGCTATTCTTGAAGAACATTGGGACTTGATCTTTTGCTACCATCAATTCTTGATGTAATCCAAGCTTCCAAAGAAAATATTCTCTTCAAAACTTGTAAAAGCTTAGAACATCTTTTCATTCTCATCCTTCTTGAGTTGAGCATAGTTGTGATCTTTTGCTTTCTAGTTGCAATACTCACTCTTGGTACTTGGACTATCCTATAAAGTATTGTTCACTTAAAACAAGCATAGTTAGTCTAAGTTCATAACTTAATATCTTAATATGCATGATTCATAAATGTATAACTCTAGTTAGTCTAACATGCATATAAGAATGTTGCATATATCTCATCGCATGATTATTAAGTGAAGTATAACTAAATAAAGTACATAATCATGCATGATCCAATATATCTCATTAAGCACATTTATGTAACATGACCAACATTCTTTTGTGATGCATTGGTAATTTATTAAGCACAATTATAAAGCATAAGCATCATTCTTTTTGTCTTGTATTTGTCATCATCAAAACTTAACATATTAAATCATTGGGGCAAACTTATTTCCACAGGAATATAATCTAGAGTTGGATATCGTTCCCACAGAGAAAACACTATTTCTTATAAAACCAAATATTAACCCATAGTCTAATTTATCCTATCCAAGAACATCAAATTTATAAAAGTTTGTTTAAAAGAAATATAAAGGCTGAAAGGTAATAAATCTAAGATAAATAGATAGATAGAGAATACTTTTCACCTCTTACTTCAATTGATAGCATGCAATCCTTATGAATAACATAAATGAAATGATTAGGTTATCTTGAGAATCTGATTTAGTTAAAAGCGTATGTCTAGCGTAATTAACCATAGTTTCATTTACCTAACTCCTTAGTTAGAACCAAAATCCACTTATGAATGATCTATTCTCAATCACACACTATGCATGGCTAAAAGGTATATTTCTATCCAATTAGCGAATCAATTTATCCAAGCCAATTGAATGAAATTGAACATGCATCAACCATACATTAGATCTAAAATCCAAATTCCTATGTCTAGGCTCATCAGGTTTCAACAAATCACTCAAAAGATGATCAAACAACTAAGAGCATTAAGCACCATATGATTGAACAAAACCAAATCATGATATAAACTTAAAGTATTACATAATCAATCAATATCCATATGAAGATCTAAAGAAAACCCTATACACAACTTAGCTAGCCATGAAACGTGAAAATACAAACATATTCAACATGTTCATGAAGCATTAAAGAGAGAAAGAAGAAAGGAAAGGAAGGAAGCTCATTAGATTTCATTTTCTAAGCTTGAAACACCCTCCATGTAGAGGATGGCTTCCAACCTTGTCTTCCTTTGCTTTTTGTAAATCTCAAAACCCTAAAACTAGTAGCTGCTCTCCAAAAATGATAAAAGATCCCGTAGAAAATGGATACAACAATATTTATAAGTTGTAAAAATAGAGTCACACAGTGACATTAAATACTTCACACTGCGGCGCGAGTACAATTAGGTCACAGACGCCGTGGCATCCAATTCTTAGCACTGTAGCACCTTAGCCTCGGGTTCATGTACTGAAGCAAGGGAATCACAACGTCGCAACACTGAATTGTCTGCGCGTGACATTGAATGATGGTCTTCAATTTTGGGTTTCTCTTGGGCTTCTTAGTCCAAAGCTACTCCAATGTCTTCATTTTTACACTTGCTTGGAGCCCTACATGTAATAAAGAAATTACTACTTTAAAAGCAATTGCAAATGCACTCCATTTATCAAAGATTTGGAAGTATTTGCTCAAAATCATAATGGAAGTCATCAATATGAAATTAGATGAATATGATGCTAAAATCTTCCATTCATGCATACAAACAAGGACTAGGAAACCAATATAGCCCAGATACGGGGCACAAATAACTACATATTATGGAGTTCTCAATAGGCAATGTGAGTGCCATTTCCTTGAGAAGTGGCAGAGAAGATGATGGTCCTAGTCAACCTGTTCAGTAACCTGAGTAGCAACCTGAGATAGACCAGAAAAAGCAAAATTCATAGAAAATAAATAGTTTAGTGCAACAATCCATGACATAGAAGAAATGTGCAGAGATTCTAGACATGACCATTCCACTACCTTTTCCAAATAGAGTCACACAGTCCAAGCAAACAGTGCAAGCAAAAATGGAAAGAGAAGTCATGGAGACATTCAGGAATGTGGAAGTCAATATCCCCCTCTTGGATGTAATCAAGCAGATTCCAAAGTATGCCAAATTCTTGAAGGAGCTGTGCACTCATAAGAGAAGGTTGAAACAAAATGGGAAAGTGAGCATGGGAAGAAATATTTTTGCCTTGATCCAACCAAATATGCCCCTTAAATGTAAGGATCCTAGAACATTCACCATTCCTTGCATAATAGGAAACAAGCAATTTCCTCATGCAATATTGGATTTGGGTGCTTCGATCAATGTGATGCCATAATCATTTTTTGAATCTCTACGGCTTGGAGAGTTGAAGCCAATCAGAGTAGTAATTCAGCTAGCAAATAGGAGCTCGGCTCATCCTGTAGGAGTACTTGAGGATGTTTTGGTAAGGGTAATGATTTAATATTTCCAGTAAATTTTTATCTTCTAAACATGGATGAGGAATCTGCATCTAGTCAGCCACCATTGATTTTAGGTAGACCCTTTTTGGAAACTGCAAAAACTAAGATTGATGTGCATGCTGGTACACTTTCCATGGAATTTGGGGATAACTTAGTTCAATTCGATATCTTTGATGCCATGAAACATCCTTTAGAAGAGCATTCTATTTTTCAGTTAAATGTCATTGATTTATATGTTGATGATATACATGATGATATGGTAGCTAAATTTCCTAATATTATGGGATTTCTGGATAATGTTGATTTTTCTGGATGTTCTGCATGTTCTGGATATGTTGTTTATGATGGGACTAGTATATGTGCTGCATGTTCTGAAATTATCGCATGTATAGGAGATGATGTTGTATGTTCTGAATTTTCTTATTCTATGAGATATGATCATGCTGTTTTGGAATATTCTACACAAATTACAAGTGATGCTACAGTTAAATTAGTAGAATTAATTTCTTCCACCAGCTTGATACTTTCAGTGTAGCAAACACCTACCCTTGAGTTGAAAGCCATTGAAGAATTTTCAGAAAAGGGAGAAGAAGAGCACTAGATGGTGGTGGATTTTGTTTTCGGGCCACGACCCAACATAAATAAGGAAAATGAAGGTTATAAATTACACATATGGCATTCTAGTGTTGCAGCCACAGAAATTAAGGAAGGCCAATGGGACCCCGGTGGCAGCTCTCTTGCTTCAAGTCATGTTTCAAGTCCTGCTTCAAGCTTAACTTGGTCATGGTCATTACACTTCAAGTAATGGGACCCTGGTGGAAATCTCTTTACTTGATAAGGATGTTTCTTTTCTTTCCCTCTCCTTTATTTTACTTGTCCTTCATTAATTGATGATGTTGATGTATGCCTTTTGTCTTTTGAGTTTTACATAGAAGACAATGTCAAATTTAATTGTGGGGATTTTTGTTACTATTTAATTTTCTATTTTGATGTTTTCTGCATTTAAATTCATTTTCATTTTCTGTTTTCTATTTTCTATTTTTTTTTCTTTTGTTGCTAAATTTTCTTTGTTTAATTCTATTTTAGCATTTTGTTTCGATTTTTGTTATTTACTATTTCTCGCATTTCTTGCTAATTTTTGTTGTTTATGTTATTTTTTTGCTACTATTTCTATTTTCTATTTTTAATTCTATTTGATATTTTAAATTCTATTTTCTATTTTTAAACCCAAAAAAATTATGTTTTTGATTGCTTTCTAATGATGTTTTGAGATTTGTGAAGTTTATGAGTTTAAGCAATTAAAATTCAAGGTACATAGCATAATTGAATAAATTTTTTTCCTTCTTAAATTTGACATGCTTGGTTTTGGATGTTTGATTAGTGGATTGATTTTGATAGATGCATACCTTGTGATATTTTGAGCCTATTAGTGGATTTAAGATTTGCACCATTCTCCTCTTTCTTGTGTGATTTTCACTCATGTTAATTGATCACTCTAGAACTTGTTTTGATTTTTTTTGAAGCTACATTTTCACTTGCATGCATAAACATGATTGAGGCCTTCTTTCTTGAATTAGCTACTTTGGCCAAATAGCCAACCTTACACTATTTCCCTTTGATTAACCCTCTTGAGCCTATTAGCCTATTCTTTGTCTTAGCTCATTATATGCCTTATGTGAAAAATCATGTTTTACCTTACCTTAGGGAATGAAAGAGCATTGGTTCATTTTCATTTAAGGAGCTCTTTTGCTTATTGGTAATAATAGTTCAAGTGTGGGGCTTATGTAAATTGATGTGTAATATGCAAGGTGTTTGGTGATAAAAAGAAAGAAAGAAAGAAAGAAAGAAAAAAGCCAAAAGAAAAAAAGAATTTAAAAAAACCAAAATGTAAAAAAAAAAGAATAATTCAAGAAGGATTGTGAAAAAAAAAATAAAAAATAAAAAGATAAGAGAAGGAAAGAGAAGGAAATATGTAAAGAGAATGTGCATTATTTGGAGTTGGGAATTTGTTACTTGTCATTTGAGTTCTGTCCTAATGCTCTTTTTTTCTCTTGGGTGTTTAACTTATCATATCCATATTATTTCTTTCCTTCCCTTACCTTGGCCCCATTACAACCTTGAATAAAGTCCTCTTGATTTGTGTGTGCATGTGCTTAAGTAGTGGAGAAGTAGAAGATAAGCAAGCTTATGGTAGTGTAATTTTAATGGGTTGAATTGAGTGAAATACTTACCTTGTAAACACTTGAGGGATTGAGAGTGTATCTTATGAGGACCTATTATTCTTGATTCAAGCTTTTCAAATTAAAGATATCTTGCTTGTTTGTTTGAGATGTGAAGAAATTGTACCTCATGAATGCTTTGTTTCCTTAAATCTTTAGTTGTTTTTCTTTCTTATAGCTTTTTCATTCTTGAATGTCATTGGAATTTGAATTTTTTAGAGTTTTTAGCTTTTGAGTTTTTGTTTTTCTTTGTTCCCTGGTGTTGGTCTTATGTGATTTGCCCAGGAGTGCAAAATGTTAAGTGTGGAGGAATTTGATAATCACATATTTTATGCATTAATAAGCCCTCATTTTCAGTCATTGACACTTTCTATATACTAAATTAATTGATGCTTGGTCATGTTTTGTGAGTTTGGGCTCAAATTAGGCCTAATTAATTTTTTCTAGCATTTTTTAGTTTTGACGCTGTTTCTGTATTTTGATCATAACTTGAGTTTTAGATATTTGAAAATTATGCATTTTCTCTTGTAGGAAAGTTGAGAGGAAGCTCTACAACTTTGATGAAGAGCTCGAAGTCTCAATCAGATGTCTAGTGGACCTAATTGGGCCTAGAAGTTTAGACTCGGGTTTAGGGAGTATATGACATTAAAGTGATCATATCTTAGTCAATTCAAATCCAATTCAGATGAGACTTGGGCCATTACATTCCTACAAGGCCCATCTGTGTTTGGGAAGTGTAATAAGGAACCAGGGGCCAATTTAGGGGGTAGTTTATAGCTTTAGAGAGAGAAATCCAAAAATCAAATTTTATTCTACACTTTTCTTACCTCTTCCCTCTAGATCTAGATTTTTCTCTCTTCTTTTTTCTTCGTCCTAAAGCTGCTTCATGGTGATGGCCATGGAGGGCTAAGCCTCTATAATCATTCAAAATTCTTGAAGAAATTGTGGTTTGAATTCTTGAGATCTTTGCTCTGTTTTTGTATTTGCATTGCAATTGGATTCCTCTTCTTCTTGATCTTGAATGCATGAATGGTGATCCTGTTTATGTTTGATCTGATTGGATCTTGATTTAAGATTGAGAATTGTGATAAATTAAGGTTGATTGATCTTAATTAATCATAGAATTAAAGATGTTAAGTTACTGATTTATGCTTAGGTTAATTAAATTCAGATATCAAATTAACATAGATCCTAACATGAATTATGCGATTGCGAATTTGTGTGTCAAATGTTAAT
Source organism: Ormosia semicastrata (assembly GCA_029884595.1). Taxonomy (NCBI): domain Eukaryota; kingdom Viridiplantae; phylum Streptophyta; class Magnoliopsida; order Fabales; family Fabaceae; genus Ormosia; species Ormosia semicastrata. The sequence continues at coordinate 33,293,037 of JAQQTO010000042.1, forward strand.
TGAATTCTAGATGATTGTCTAGTATGAATTCTAGATTTGTTGAAGAGATTTTAGTTGAATCCAAATTAACCATTCGATTGCACTTTAAATGTTTGTTGAAAGATCTATGATAGAATCGACCCAATTTCGGATAGGTTTCTGAATTGATTGTTCTTTTTATTGAATTTCTATCACTTTAAATCTATTATTTTTATATTCTGAGTTTCAAAATCCTTCCCTCCAATCTCTACTTGATTTGATTAAATTACATTTACAATCTTTGAGAGATGATCTGATATCGTTTCCTATGCTACAAGCCATAGGCATAACTCGGTTACAATTTTGATAGAGTTCGACGCTCGTCGGTAGCTCTTATATTAAGGGTTTCTAACTTATAGAGGTTCACCCCAATAATAATGGGAAGTTAATCTTTACCAGGATACTAATATTAAATACATGCATTCAATACAGATTACATGAGGATTCTATACACACTCTATAAATACAAGGCTAAGTAGCCTTAATCAAGTATCGGTAAATTACTCACCAAATACTGCGTTACTTGCACACAGCCAGACCTGAGCTTTGGAGTCCCTTTGCAGGTACCCACCCCCTATTTCAACATGCTTGGTTGTTGTTGCTCGAGGAGGAATCCACCATATACGTGCCTATCTCAGGTACCCTCTGAATTTACTTCAGAACATTGGCGCTGTCTGTGGGGATCCAATAAACTTCTAATCCCACACGATCATGGTGAAAACCCATCAACACTCAAAGAGAGGCACTGCACAACCTCTTGTGAAATAGAGACAAGAGCTAGTAACGCAACCCTCTCCTCATCTAGCTCCACCGCCTGTGGTAGAAGCTTCAGCCGTAAAAGACCAAGCACACCTATCAGAACGACTGTGCGATAGACATGAGACTTCACTTTCCTACAAAAGTCCACTTTCGTCGCATAGAAGGTCTGTCATGGATAGGCTTGCCCACCCTGGAGAGAGTGCCAACAACATCGTTCAAGTATCTAGGGGTCCAGTGCAATTGCGCCGAAGCCCTCTGAACAACGATGCTGCTGATCACGCTTCTAGGCGAGCCCCTCCCCACTCTGAGATGACCAGAAACTGCCTCCATGAACTGGTTGCCTAGCAAATGCAGTAGCCTGATGAGCAACGCCGCCAGTTGGATGACCAATGACGTCATCTCTGTTAGCCATGGCAACCATTACCTAATAGGGAGGTGAATTGAGTAATTAAAAATTTTAATGCAATTTTGACAAATTATACATTTTGATATTTTTAATCAACACATACAGTGGAATAAGTTTAGAAATGTGCAATTATCAGAGATTTCACAAATACCACTTAGGCTATAGGATAAATCAAGTAAATAAGCTAGATATCAAATTCAACTCAAGCATATATAATTAAAGCACAAATGTAAACGAGATAGAGTTGAGAATAACAAATACTAAGATTTATCCTAGTTCAGCCACCAACCACTTGTGGCCTACATCCAGCCCTCAAGTGAATCACCTGAGATTTTCCACTAAACCTTCAAGCTTGAACGGGTGCTTGAAAACCTTTACAATTGAGAGCACTCAACACACCTTGGGATACCTCACCCTCTCTTTTAGATAATACAAGGATAGAATTGATAGAAACTCTCTCAAGAGTAGATAATACAAATTGAAGTATTATGGGTATTAAGGATTCACACACTTATAGCTCAAAAATAGAGGATTAGAGAAATAAACAGTGAAACACAAATTTAATGCTCAAGAGTGATTTTCATATTGATCTCCATCATTTCTTTGATGCCCAAACACTTGTATTTATAGCCCAATAATATTTAGAGTCATTGGGTAAAGTTTGGAAATGATTAATTAAGAAATATAGCCGTTTGTAACCATTGCATTGTGTTCTGCGTTTCATCATAACCGGTTAGGGACTAAGCCTAATCGGTTAGTCCTTTAATTTTTGGCTTCTGGAATTCATAATAACCGGTTAGGCAATGAGCCAAATCGGTTAAGCTTTATTTAAAAGCCTATTCACATTCATTTTGAAGTCACACTAATCGGTTAGGGAATTACCCTAATTGGTTAGGCCGTTCAGATGGCCAGTTTACATTTCATTGAAAAACATATGCTAACCGGTTAGGAAAACTTCCTAATCGGTTAGGAGGTATTTTAAATCATGAAAAATGCTCTTTTTATCATCCTAATTGGTTAGGCCTATTGCCTAATCGGTTAGGCCATTTTAGAACGTGAAAATGGCTTCTGACAGGGTGAATAATCGGTTAGGGATAATCCCTAATCGGTTAGGACACTCTGATTTTGAAAACTGACTTTAAATGGTAATAACTTCTTTGTTTCTTATCCATTTAAAGTGAATGACCACTCATTGGAAAGATCTTTGAGTCTATTTTCATATGAAATAAGTTTCAAGCTAAACTCAAAGTATTTTGATATATATGATCAAAATAGTAACTAAAGGTTAGTTTTGCAAAACACAAACTTGACTATTTTTCATAGAAATGAACTACCACCATGACTAACTTTCCAAAAATAGTTTGTTGGGCATTTAAACATTTTAGAAACACTTTTAAAGATGTTTAAAACTTGTTTGAGTTTAGTGTGATTCTCATTTACCTTTACATAAGATCTAAGTCCTATAAGTTATTCTTGAAGAACCTTGGGACTTGATCTTTTGTCATCATCAATTCTTGATGTAATCCAAACTTCCAAAAATTTCTTCTCTTTAAATCTTGAAAATGCTTGGAACATCTTTGTCATTTTCATTCTCCTTGAGTTGAGCATAGTTGTGATCTTTTGGTTTCTTATTATAATGCTCACTCTTGATACTTGGACTATCCTACAAAGTATTGCTCACTTAAACAAGCATAGTTAGTCCAAATTTATCAATATCTTCATATGCATGATTCATAAATGTATAACTCTAGTTAGTCTAATATGCATATAAGACTTTCATAGACATATCCAAATAAGACATTTATTAATTAGTAATAGATATGCTCTATGTAGGATGCAACAAAGTGAACTTTATATATTTTCATATAACCAAATCCTATATTAATTTAATACAACTCATATAATGCATTATTGAATATGTTATATGAAGAATGTTACATATATTTCATTGCATGATTATTAAGTAAAATATAACTAAATAAAGTACATAATCATACATGATCATACATGTTAAAATATATCTCATTAACCACATCTATGTAACATGATCAACATTCTTTTTGTGATGCATTTGTCATCTATTAAGCACAACTGTAAAGCATAAGCATCGTTCTTTTTGTCTTGTATTTGTCATTATCAAAACTTAATATATTAAACCATTGGGGCAAACTTATTTCCGCAATCTCTCTTTTTTTTATGATGACAAATAACCAAAGAAAAATATGTTGAGGAATATAAAATAATAGATATTCATGTAAGCATATTAGACAATAAGCATAATAACATATTTTTTTGTTCCAATTTTTACTCCCCCTTTTTGACATCAACAAAAAGGCTTAGGAGGCAAAGATAATATTTTTCTCTCCCCCTATAGATAAAACTCATGTTGTCAAAAAGAGTAGGATTATCAAAACTAAAAACTTCTTTAAGTTATTCAAAATATACCCATCTCCTCTTATTTAATTTTACACATGATTCATGAAAAGAGAGATGAAACGAGAATGCATTGAAGATATAAAAAAATTATTCATGCAAAGCTTGTCATATTTTGGTACATCAACATTTAGCAAATGATAGTAATAAGTTTAAGAAAATATGTCTAGCATATAATATCTTGCATACCATATGATAAATAAGTACCACTTGATATCACTTGTCATGAGTTACAAAATATTTGTGTAAGATCATGGAGCTAAGGTTTTCAAATGAAAGATCATACAACTTGCCACATATCAAGCATTTCTCAATGAAAGAATCAAAAGATATAAAGTGTAAGAATGTTTACCTTCTTTCATTAATAGAGGGAAAAAGAAAAAGACATGATCTTTATTGACACGTTGATAGTATTAACAATAAAACACTTCATGTCAAATAAGGATGTATGGCAAGAGATATAAACAATAATTTAAGAGCTAGATTCCCCTTCAAAATATGTATATTATCAAAATATAAAACATAATAGTTTAACATAGTCATGCATATATTTTTAGTCAACAAAGACATGTAAGAGAGATATGTAAGATAATTAAGATAAGCTTTCCCTTATTGAAGCACAAGATATATAAAGGGAAATATGCATGCCAAGACCATGTAAGCACATTACCATAAAGAAAATTAAGGCAACGATACATATTCTTAATTCATCAATCAAAAATCATTTTTGAGACTTCTCCCCCTTTCAAAAAGAATTTTGCAAGAACACATTGTATTTTCAAAAGAATTTTAGAAAGGTAGAAGGGTTTTATATTGAAACAACATATTCCTTGAGAGTAATCAAATCCAAGTCAAAAGAGCATTTGAAAGTACATCTCCTTTTTTTCCTCATTAAACAAGAGCCTTGAAAAGATAAAATACTTTTGAAGAACAAGGCTTATCTTTTGAAGTATCAAGAAGAGCTCTATAGTATTTCATAAGATCTATTTGGAAACTTTCTTAAGTATTCTCTCAAGATTTAATAAAACATTAAAAAGCAAATGAAGAGAATACTACATTTATAACATAAATCGAGTGATTTCCAAATTTTAAAGATAATTAGGAGGTGAAAATACTTTCAAGTTCTTAAGACAAGTTCAAAAGATTCTCAAGGATATGGAACTTGAAAAGTTTCTTTCAAATATGATAAGAGATTTTGCTTAAAAAACTTTTTAATCAAACTAGAAATTCTTTTCAAAATAAGAGCATGATTCTTGTAAGTGTTATACTACTAAGAAACCATAGATTAAGAGAATCATAGATATCAAACATTTATCATGATAAAATATACTATATGGATCAAAACATGTATAAAACTAATATCATCCACCCTATATGCAATGACAAAATTAACAAGTTAATATCCAATTAGGCACTTTGTCAATGCTAAGCATACTTCTCAAGTAAGAAAATCATATAATCTTTTAAGTTCAATTAGTATCACACAATCCATAGCATATAAAACACCACAATAGTTTAGCGATAGAGATACTTAATTAAAAAAATGATGCTTTTTAGAATGTTCTTCGTTTATTTGTCCTTTGAGTTTGTACTTTCTTCCATTGAGTATTCCATTCTATTGCACTTGAAGAAAGTCTCATCATGTCTTTCTTCATTTAACTCTTCTCATTTATCCACATATGCTTGACACTTTAATATTTGATGACTATACTTGAAGCATATAGAGACACTTGCAAAGCTAACTTTAAAAGTTGTCTAAAACATAGGTTAGCATCAAATATCATTTAAACACATTTACAAGCATAATTTAAATTGATATATAATGTAAAACATGTGCCACATTATTAACCATGCAACATTAACTCTAGCAAGAACAAAAGAAGGATATATGCATTTGAATCCAAAAGCATAGTTTAAGCATTTTCAAAGTAAGATTCAAGTTTATCAAGAAACACATGATCAACATCAAAACTTATATAAGTATTGTGGGGCAAACAATGATCATGTAAGACATGTAATATCAAGTAAGGAATTCTAGTATGCACACATGCCAATCAAGAACAAAAAGTCCCTTATTGTAATGAAAGAATTGAAAAAGCATAGAACTATAACTTTTTGAACATTTATGATTCATTTCAAGATATACTTCAATGTAAGAATAATTAACATTCAAAGGCAAGTTCAAGACAAAACAGATCCAAAAACTTAAATGACACATTATGCAGCAAAAGAGAATTGTGTGCAATAAGAGAGAATTGTGCATTAAGATTTTAGATGCATGATTGATCCAAAAAGTCAAGTTCAAAGATATTTACATGAAATAATGCTAGAAAAACACAACTTAAAACATGTTAAGTCATAAAATAACTCTCTATTTATCCAAATATCACATGTGTGGAAATAAGTTTGCCCCAAATAGTTTTATATGTTAAGTTTTGATGATGACAAATACAAGACAAAAAGAACACTTTGCATATGTTCTTTGTTGCATCTTATATAGAGCATATCTATTAGTATTTGATGAATATCTTATTTAGATGTGTCTATAAAAGTCTTATATGCATGTTAATCTAACTAGAATTATACATTTTATGAATCATGCATATGAAGATATTAAATTATGAATTTGGACTAACTATGCTTGTTTAAGTGAGCAATACTTTGTAGGATAGTCCAAGTATCAAGAGTGAGCATTGCAACAAGAAAGCAAAAGATCTCAATTAAGCTCAACACAAGGAGGATGTGAATGCCTATTTCATGAAGGTATTGATAAACTTCAAAGTCATGTCAAAGACCAAGTCCAAAGGAAGATTAAATTGTATAACTTTTAGGACTTAGGGTCTTTATGTAAGAAGCCTTATGGATATCTCAAATATGTTTTTACAAATGGTTTTTCTATGCTAAAATACCCAACAAACAAGTTTTGAAAAGTTATTTATGATGATAGTTCAAATTTATGAAAAATAGCCAAGTTTGAGTTTTGCAAAACTGACCTTTGGTCACTCTTTTAATCATATCTTTCAAAATACTTTGAGTTTTGTTTTGAAACTTATTTCATTTGAAAATAGACTCAAAGATCTTTTCAATGACTGGTCATTTGCTTTAAACGGATAAGAAATGAAGAAGTTATGATCATTTAAAGTCAGTTTTCGAAATCTGAGTGGTTTATTCGAATAAAGCATATGTTATTCAAATAACACACCACATAAATCATACCAGAACGAGTTTTTAATGGTTTATTCGAATAACCAAAGGGTTATTTGAATAACATGACCCAGAAAATGTTACTGAACGTGTTTTTAACGTTTTATTCGAATAAAAGGTTTCAGGAAACACTTCCTGATGTGTTATAAGTGATTTATTCGAATAGGACTTCGTTTATTCGAATAAACTTGATCCAGTTTTACGCAACGGCTATTTTCAGAGGCTTTTAATGTGATATTAATTAATACCCAATGGCTCTTTTTCTTAGAACACTATAAATACATGTTTTTGGGATATCTTTTAGCACACCCATTTATCTGAAATAATTCTTTCTTACTTTATTTTGTGATACATATTTTACCAAATTTATGTGCTCTTTTTCGCCAAAATTTGAGATATCCTTAGAGAGCTTCATAGAGCTTCAAATTGTATCATCTACTCTTTATGAGAGTTTCTCTTCATCTATATTTCTATTTTTCTATATTGAGGGTGAGGTATCCTTCAAGGTTTGTAAAGGGGGTGAGGTATCCCTCTAAGGTTTCTATAAGGGTGAGGTATCCCTGCAGGCTGAGACTTTAGCACAAGGGTAGAGTTTCCCTGTGTGTGAAAAGTGCTCTTTTCTGTAACGGTCGCAAGCACCTATTGAAGCTTGTACATATAGTAAAGAATCTCGAACTGTGTTTCGGGGACTGAACGTAGACCACAAGTGATTGGTGGTCGAACCAGGATAAATATCGTGCCTGCTATTCTTCTCTTTATCTCCTTATTTTTATGTAATTTTATTTCATTGCACATTTACTTTCTGCTGTTCTTAAAGTTTCTTTTCTTCATCACGTTCCTTCTATGCTTTTATTTAAATAGCTTAAATATTTGTATTTATTTTAAGAGCATTTGTGAAAAAGTTTTTATACCCAATTCACCCCCCTCTTGGGTAATGGTTGCCATGACTAATAAGTGGTATCAGAGCTTCGTGCTCTGGTGAAAGCTTAACTGCTTAGAGTTAAAGATCATTGTTTATTAGCAACCTTGAAAGTTTTTCAAAATGGAAGGTTTTGAAATTGATAAACCACCATTCTTTGATAGTGTGAATTTTATTTATTGGAAAGTTAGAATAGAGTTTTATATGCAATCTATTGATTTGGATTTGTGGGATATTGTGCTAAATGGATTTATTTACAAATCAAAACAAATCTGGAATAGTTTTGACAAAAAATATTTTTCTTTGAATATTAGAGCTATGCAAATTTTGAAAAATAGTTTGAATGATGATGCTTATGCTAAAATTAAAAATTGCTCTAGTGCTAAAGATATATGGGATGTTCTTGATGCAATTTATCTTGCTAATAATGATTTTGTGCATAAAGTTGTATATAGAAAGTAAGAAGAGCAAAAGTTGTTGAAGGAAGTTTATCATGAAAAATATCCTCAAAGAGATGCTCAAACTATTGAAGGGAGTCAAATGCCTCTTGGTGACGACAGTGCTCAATTTGAAGAAGAGGCAAAGCAAAACAAAATTGATGAGGAAGAATATGATTCTCTTAAAGAGCCAAGCACGCTAGAAATTGAAACTACCTCCTATATGGCTAAAAAGGACTTTGAGGTAAATAATTCTAAACTAGATTATAGTCCTTCCTATGATAAGTTACAAAGTGCATATAATGAATTGTATGATGATTTATTGAATTTAGAAAAGAAAAATTTATTGTGTTTGGAAAACATTTCCTTTATTGAAAATGAAATTGAAACTTTGAAATATGAATATGTTTTTCTTGATGAGGAAATGTCTTTAAAATATGAAACCTCAACTTCTTGTGAAAAATGCATTGATTTAGAAAATCAAGTTGAGGACTTATATTCTGAATTTGCCAAAGCTAATGATTGTAATTGCTTAAATTCTATACTTGTTAATGAGAATAAAATTAGTGTTATTCCATGTGAAAATTCAAGCAAGGCTTATGGCAAAAATAATTTAGAATATAAAAACAACAAAAGGCTTAAGTTTTTCAAAAATGATATTCAAATGATCAAGCCATCATTAAATTCAGTTGTTTGTAATTTTTGTGGTCATCTAGGACATATTTCTCATTTATGCAATTATAGAAGAAATTTTTATATGAGAAATTATATGGTATGGGTTCCTAAAAATCCTAAAGGCCCTAATATTAACATTCAAGGACCCAAAATGAAGTGGGTACCAAAGTGTCCTCCTAGTGTTTCAATTATGCAGAATATTTCTCAAAAGGATGGACAAATTGGTCAAAAGAAAGAGGAATCATCAATGAGAATGCTTCCAAAGCCTAATGGTAGAAACTTTGGTCAAAGAAGGAAGATGACTTCAACCAAAGCTTCTCAAGTACAAAATGTAGAGCTTGCAAAGTTCAAGACTTCAAAAGAGAAGCAATGGGTAAGAAAAAGCATTTCCTTGATTGCCAAGGCCAAGGTATCAAAAGTTTTTACCTCTTATGAACATTCACCTGTAAAGTCAATTAATTTGAGGTATATTCCTTGTAGGCCTTAAGTGATTGATTGAATCATGTGTACTTGGTAAAAATTGAATATTAAATATAGCACATGATTATATTCCTGTTACCACCCTTTGCTCATTGTCTTGTATATTTATTGACTATGACCATGTATGTTTGCTATACTTTAAAATTGTCTATACATCATGAAAGTAAGCATGCTATCAACTATGTGCTTAATGGTATTTAATTATTTAATTTATTGTGCTCAATTTACATTTTATGAAAAAAAAAATTGATCTTTATGAGAACATAATAGATTAATGTTCAAAAACTAACACATAAGGACCCAATAAAATTTGGGTACCAAAAGTCAAAAATTGAAGTGTGTTGTAAGTGTGCTTGAAGGCCAAGAGCTGACTTTGGCATCTTGAAAGTGGCTGCTCCAAGTACAAAGACCAAAAATAATTTCAAGCTCTCTTCCTTGTCCACGTGAAGTTTGGACTTACAATTTTCGGATAAGTGAAAACTTTTATTATGCTTTTCTAGCCTTATAATTTGAAAATATTTCTACATGTTAATGTGCTAGATAAAGTATAATTCTGGCTTGAAATGACATGTCTAATGATAATAACCTTGAGCATGAGTTTTTTTGTTTAATCTTAAGTTTTTGATCAATCATACATATAATTAAATATTTGAATTTATATGAATTTTATCTCTCTTTAAATCATATATATATATATATGCTTTGAATTCTTGAACATATGCATCTCTGTGTTTCTTTGTTAGTGTTATTCGAATAAACAGGCTTTTATTCGAATAAACTTCATTACTGCTTGTTAAAAATATGTTGAATATCAATTTTATTCGAATAATTCTTAGTCTATTCGAATAAACTGGCTTCTGTGTTAAACCTATGTTTAATATATGCTCTGTCTATTCGAATAAATCAGCTTCTATTCGAATAACCAGAATCCTTGTTTTATCAGTCTCTTACGTTTGATCTCTGTTTATTCGAATAACCCTTAGGTTATTCGAATAAATCCTGTTAAATGGCCAAAATGTTTGGCCGTCGCAGATCCTCTATTCGAATAGGATCTTCTTCTATTCGAATAAAACCCATTTTATTCGAATAAAATCAATTTGTTTAAAAGGTTCTGCTACGTTTTGTTAATATATGCTGAATTTTTTTTTAGACTGAAAATGTATATGCTTAATCAAATTGACTATTCTTTTGATAAATATATGTACTTGGCTAAATTAATCAATGAAATGAAATATCTTTTGCCCTTGTGAACTCATTTGTTATTTTACTATTTTGAATGATTATTTGCTTATGAGTTTGGCATAATGACTAACCTCTATGGATCCAAATTTGATGGATACCAAAGAAAGTACTTTGAATTATTTTGTAGGGTGTCAACTACCTCAAGCAATCATTTAAATAGAATAAATTTATTCAACTTGAGGATAGTAAAGTTTACAAGGACTCAACTTTTAAAAGATGTGCAAAAAATTTCTATTCCCTCACGAAAGCTTGAAGTTTGGAAGTTGGTGGAAGTGAGAGTCATCTACAAAAACTCTAAGAGTACACTTTTGGTGATATCAAACTATTATCTTTTTTTTATACTTTAAATTGAATATCATGTGATATTTGGATATGTAGAAATTTGTTTTTATGCCTTAACATGTTTTAAGTTGTGCTTTTCTAGCATTATATCTTGAAAGTATCTCTACATATGCTAACATGCTAGATATGCATATATTTTTGCTTGGCATGACATGCTATGGTAATATCTTTGTTATTAAGCTTGTGATCAATTCTCTATGTTTAATTATGTAAATTCACATTCTCAGAAGCCATTCTAATCCTTTCTCTTTGATGCCTAATTGTCTTATATACTTACTTGGAAATTGGAAAGTAAAATGTTACATGTCTTCTTGTTTGATATGTTAAATTTTGAAAACAAGAAGTAAATGATTTCAAAAGTTATAGCTCCATGGCTTTTCAATTCTTTCTTATAATAAGGGACTTTTTGTTCTTGGCATGTGTGAGTACTAAAATTCCTTACTTGATATTACATGCCTAACATGATCATTATTTGCCCCAAAATGCTTATATAAGTTTTGATGTTGATCATGTATTTCTTGATAAACTTGAATCATGCCTTAAAATGCTTAAACTATTTTTTTTTCATTTATTCAAGTTCATATGTACTTCATACACTCTTGTTAAAGCTAACATTGCATGGTTGATAATGTGATACATGCTTTAAATTATATTTCAATCAAAATTATGCTTATAAATGGGCTTACATGATATTTGATGCTAACCTATGTTTTAGAGGACTTTAAAGTTAGCTTTGCAAGTCTCTCTCTGTGTTTCAAATATAGCCATCAGATTTTTATATACAAGCTATAACACCCCAAATTTCGTATATCTTAAACAGTAATTTTGACAGTTAATAGAATTTTACTGTTTAGTAATTTCTGGATACTGTAAAATTATTTTGTTTATTCTGTCAGCGTATTTGATCGTTTTGAGTGATTTACTTCGTGTCAGGAAAATAAAAATTTTTGGGCCAGAGAAAACTTTACGTAATTTAATTTTTTCCATTAGGTTTTAATTATTTTACGTGATCTAATTTGATATTTGTGTGTTTTCTAATATTTGTAATTTTTGTAGATGATTATGAATTTTTTTACTGTATGTGGGCTCAGGTGGTCCTATGTGGGCCTAGATGACCTTACATGGGCCCAGGTGGGTCCCGCAAAGTGAAAATTTTTCTACGCATAGAAAAATTTGTACTGTTTAGACGGAGACAGGGGATCTTACTAAACCTGAATCCGAAAACAATTTTAGAAATTTTCTTGTATTGTGTTTTGTACTGTATTTAATTTATCGGGTGATAAAAATACAGTAAATATATTCTTTCGTGGGGTTTTTAGTAGATAAAAATAGAAATTATATTACTTAAGTCAACATTGGTGGTTTGGATATCTATCATTGATTTAATTAACGGTTAATAAATAAATTTAATAAAGAAGTATTGAATAATCACCATTGATTTAATCAATGGTGTGAGAATAAACTTAGTTAGGCAAACTTCAATATCAACCGTAGATTTAATCAACGGTGTAAATTTGATTATATAAAGTGACCATTTACAACCATTGGATTTAGAATTGATCAAGGGTGGAGATTTGGTCTTGTAAAGTAACAAGGACCATTTATAACCATTGGATGAAGAATTAATCAAGGGTGGAGATTTGGTCTTCTAAAAAGGTTATGACTAATTATAACCCTTGGATTTAAAGTTTGAAGGAGCAATCTTGACTCTTTATTTTGGAGACACATCTAATGGTTAGAATTTAAAGGAGAAGGATCTAATGACTTAGATTTAGTCTTCTAAAAATCAAAAGTCTACCTAAATTCTAACCATTGAATTAATCAATGGTTAGAAATGCTTCAAATAATGGCCTAATTAATAAGCCAAGTAAACTAAATTAAATGTTAAATTGTTATAATCTAATTCTTAATTAGATATCCTAATTTTAATTGGAGATTATAATATATGAAATAATATGTCTAATTAATTAGTTATGTAATTAGAAAATTAGTTAAGATTGATTAGGAAACTTAATCTAATGAATTAACTAATCAATTAGCAAGTAATTATGACAACTTTGGAGTGCATGATGAAGGGGGGGACAATTTTGGAGTGTTAGGAAGGAGGAGACATGTTTAGACATGCTTGTATAGCCTTTTTAGGCCAAAGAAAAAGATGACAAAGTGGAAGACTTTGTGCATCATGTGATAGCCTTCAATTATGCTAAATGAATTCATATCTCTCCATTCTTTCACTCCCACGGCAGCAGCACCTTTGGTTACACTCTCCATATTCATTTTTCTATTTCACCAAAAAGCCTTCATCAAATTCTCTCAAATTCTCTCAAAGTTCCAAGAACACAAAACAACCATTTTCCTTCCTTTTCTCACCTTATGATTCGGCTAAGCAACCCACAAGCACCATTACTCACCTATAATTTTCACTCACATCATTTCCTAAACCTAAACACCATTCTAAGAACATCTCTAGTTATGAGTTTTTCCAAAATCATTCATCTTGAGCTTCAAATCCAAGCTTCAAGTTTCTATTAAAAATCAAAAATTTCATCTTTGTGCTTCAAGAGAAACCATTCGGTCAAGACACTCAAAACCACCATCCAATCTCTTTTAATTTCATCCAACCATAGATCTTGAATCTACATGATATTCTAAGCAACTTTCATGTTGGAGATTTTCTCTAAATCATTCATCTTCATGGACTTTCTTCAAGATTAAAGTTATTGAATTTTTGAGGTGAAGTGTAAGGAAACTTCATTTCTTTTCTCTTTTTCATGATCTAAACCATGTTTGATCCATGGTTCCTTTTAATCAAGCTTAGTATACTAATTTCTATGTATTTTGTTTTGTATTTGAGAAGCCCTTGGTGGTGAAGGACTTGGAAAGAAAAGCAAAACAAAGAGTTTTTGAGGATCTTCAAGAGGTAAGAGGGAGATCCATCTCACCAACCAATTATGGTGGTGGGAGATGGTCTTATATTTGATGGATTGTGAATTCATGTGAGAATTTCAATCCATGGTCATGTAATAATTAATTGTGTGTTTATGAGCTTTGCTTTATTTTCTTGTGCTTTGATTATTTTTGTCTATGCTTAATATGCTTTGCATGATTTTATGGCTTTGATAGTATACTTATAATATGCATGATGAGTATATGGCATGTTTGTGATATTTATGATAAAATATATATATATATATATATATATATATATATATATATATATATTTCATGATGTGTGGATGGAAAGAAAATTGATCTTGGTTCCAATGGCCAAGGAAGAGCTACGGTTTTGATGCCCTTGATGAGGATCAATGTTGAAATTTTTCAAGAACAAGGAAATTAAATTTTGATCCCTAGAATAATGAGAATTTTGGCTAAGACACCTCAAAATAGGTGTTTACAAATTAATATGTTTATGGAAGAATAAAATTGGATTGATTTGAGGAGTATGAAAAATGAACTAAAGGTTTGTTTTTTTTAAGAAAACATGAACACAAATTTTAGAATGAAATTTTATTAATTTATTTTGTGTAGAAACAAGAATGGAATTTATTTAAGTTAGAAGAAAAATATTTCATGGTTCCAATGGCCATCTATAAGGTTTTGATAATTTAGAAAAATATTTTGATGCTATGAAATACAAGAATTTTCAAATAAGGATTTTTGAAAAGGGAATTAAGTGTTATAAATTAAGTGAAGTGGAATTTTCATAAATAAAAGAAAAAGAAGATTGAAAGTATTGAACTTCAAATTAATTTAAAAAGAATCAATTTTTAGAAGTGATTTAGAAATATAAAGAAAATGTTTGTAACTTAAATTTACTCACGAAGAATTTATTTGGGTTTTGGAAAACGTTAGGAAATTTAAAGTTAAGAAACAATAATTAAAACAACTCAATATGATTTTGTAGGACTAGATCAATAAAAAGTGATTTTGAGAAAATATATATTAAGGAAAAGATTTTTGACTAAGAATGAAAAAGGATTTGCAAAGAAAGTGAAAATGAATTTGAACAAATGGGTTTGTTATATGACCAATCGGTACTTTGGTTTTGAAAATAAAACTTTAATGATTTTGTTTGTGTAAAACCATATCAATTTAAAAAAGAAAAATGTTTTGATAATTTTTCAAATAGTAATGCCTAGATTTTGATGAAACAAAGTAATTCTCCAAGTGGAAATATAATTGATTTAATACAAGAAATTTGAAAAGGGAATCAGAGTATTTTACTCACTTGAAAAATTAAGTTTTGTAAACGAAAATGTTTTCAAACTTCAATTTATTTTGAAGTAGGTTAATTTGGAAATGATTTGGGAAAAAATGGAGAATATAATGGTATTTTGAGAATTAACTCAAGTATAACTTATTTTCAAGTTTTGAAGTACGTTTGGAAATTTTAAGATTTGAAACATTGATTTATATCAATGGAAAAGTAATTTTGTGGATTATATTTGAAAAATAATTTCTTGAGTAAAGAAACATGGAAAAAGATTTTCTTGAGTAAGAAAATGTGAAAAATGAAGTACAAAGTCATAATATTTTGAGAAAGGATGAAATGAAAATTTTGAAGGTTAAGAAATATTTTTCGTAATAGAATTGTGGTGAAAAATGATTTACGTATCTTAAAAATGATTTAGAATATAGTAAAATATTCCTACGCGATTTAAAATATGTTAAAATATTTCTACGTGATTTGAATTACGCTTAAATATTTTACGTGAGTTTAAATATTTAACGTACTGTTGAAAAATCACTATGTGATTTAAAAGTAATAGAATATTTTTACGGTATTGTGAAAATATAATAGAAACGTTTCAGAATTTTGAAAACGTAACGGAAGTGTTACGATATTTTGAAAACGTAACAGAAACATTTTGGAATTGTGAAAACATAATGAAAATGTTGCACAATCTTGTGAAAATATGGTGAAAGTGTTTTATAACTATGAAAACATGATAACATGATTTTGTGTTGAAAATACAGTATAATTACTATTTAACCAGTGTATGGACACTGTATGAGAGAGTGACGTGTTTTGCCTATGATTGGTATTTGGTGCATTTTATATGCATTGGAAAGAGATGTCTTATTTGAATTTGGTGCATTATATATGTGTAACACCCCAAATTCTGACTATATGAATAGTAATAGCAGAATTACATTGTTTTGCATTTTCTGCATGGTATAAAAAATAATTTGACTGTTCTGAGATCATATTTGATCACTCTGTGTGTTTGCTCCTGGCTAGGAAAAATAATAATTTTTCAGGCCGGGGAAATTCTGATCTGCCTCATTTGGAGACGGGGGATCTTACTAAACCCGAATCTGAGTGACTCAGAAAGGAATCTTTTAAATTTTTAGAAATCTATCTATAAAAGAATAATATTATACTGATAAATACCTGTGATTTCATTTATAGCAGTCGTTGCTATGAATGTTGGACCCGATAAGTTTTAATTAATAGAAAAAGTGGTAGAATATTTCTTGTAATTAAAATTAAAGTAAACCAATAGGATATAGTCAAAACAATTGGCTAGACTTTTTTAACCAATGAGAATTGGTCAAGGAAAGAAGTTTAGACTTCCTTGTGGACCATTAGATTTGAAGCTTGACTTAGGAGCTTTGATCTTCACCATTGATCCAATCAATGGTGTAAAACAAAGCTTGCCAAAACTATCAAGTAATATCCACCATAGATAAGATTAATGGATAAGATTGAGTCAACAATAATTGCTTGACTTTTACTTAGGAAACTAATTAACCTTAATTTAGTTGTCCTAATTACCTAATTAAATAATTAAGTAAACTAACTTAACTAAGGATTAGTTATAACTTAATCCTTACTTTAATGTCCTAATTCTAATTAGAGGTGATGATGCATGATTAATATGTATTAGATACAAGCTAAATACGTTAAACTAAAATTAGTTATGTACTTGAAGGATTAAGTAAGAATGGTTAGAAAATTAAATCTAATCAAATAGCTAATCAACTAACTAGCAATTAAGCTTAGATTAGCAACAAATTAAGGAGTTAAACTCACCTAAACATGCCACGGTCCAGCAGCTGAATGGAGTAGAATTGGAGACGGCCCAGTATGCAGAATGGACGTCCAGCAGCGGCCCACCGTCCAGCAGAATTTGTGAAGCTTCTATGTAATATTTGAAGGTTCAAATGCCATGCAAAGTCAAGCTTGTAACCAATGAGAAGAGAGAGTCCTTGTGCAATTAATGCATGGCTATTTGCTCAAGCAAATATCACTCACGTCTTTCATAAAGACACAACACGGCAGCAGCACATGGAGCAGCTGGATGGAGTGGATAACCATGCAAATGAATCTCTCCAAATGTCACAATTTCATCCACGGTTGGCAGCTGTATTATGCACTCAAAATTTGATAATTTTTCAAGTAAAATCATCCACATTTTACGTGTTATTACACGACTGGGCAGTAGCATTATCCCTTCCTCATTATTCACTTGTTACTTCTCAAATATAAGCCAATTATCTCCCAAATATACACGGCCAGCAGCTCTCACGTCTTCACTCTCCACTTTTCTACTTATCAAAATATAAGCTTATTCTCTCAAAGTTCCAAGGGAAACTCACGCACCTCTCTCCCATTCCTTCTCTCCCAATCGGTCATCACCAAAATCACACCATCCATCCTTTTTAAACACTCATCTTTTGGTTTGTTTTGACTCAAAGCCTACTCTAATCATTTCTTCTTCACAAGGTCCTAAGCTTCTTCAATCTTTTCTTAAAAAGGTAAGCTTTGATTCAAGAATTCCAAGTTTGATTTTAATTTTTTTTAACCATGATTTTTCCATGGTTTTCAACCTTGATTCTTGTATGGTCCTTCACTAATTTTTATTGAAAATTTTAGGGCTTGTTAGGAGATTAACAAAGTTTCAAGGCAAGGGAGGAAAGCTTACAAAGCTTGTCTTCAAGAGGTAAGAGGGAGACTCTACCTTACCACCCATGTTCTGGTAGTATGAGGATGGTATGTTCGGTGAAAAATCCTTAAGGATTTAATCACCTATTGTTTGAGGCTCTTGAACTGTATTGATTGATTTGTATTGAGATGTGCTGATTGTGTTTGTGTGTTTTGGACTGTACTTGGGATGTACCTATTTGTGCTTCTATGTTTGTATGTGTAGCATCTGTGAGATCTGATTTTATTTCGACTCTTGCCTGTATGCTGTAATGCTTAAGGAACTGATAATATGTATGTATGTAGAATATATACTGTAGAGAAACTTATATTGTATGTACGTGAAATTTATACTATAAATTTTTGTAAATTTTATGAGAAAGGGATTTAATTAGAAATATTATGGAAATATGGGGTCATTATGAAAATACTCTGTTTTGAGGGACAATAATGTAATTTATGTAATTTGAAGAACGAAAATATAATTAATCTGTTTTGAGGGACAAAAATGTAATTTATGTATTTTAAGGGACTATTTTACAAATATGTGAGAAATACAGTAAATTTTAATATTAAATTAAATAAAACAGTAATTCTGATTCAAAACGTATGAAAAATATTCACGCGATTGGAAAATGTTAAAAAAATCACTAAGTAATTTGAAAAGGCGGCAGAATTGAGTTGCGAATGAAAATATACGAAAATATGACTATGTGATTAAATTACAGTAACACTGTTGTTAAATTATTATATGAACCCTGTACATGGGATATCAATAGAAATTTTGAATAGTGCATACCACGTGCATTGAAAGGGTCCAAAGGATTGTGTAAGGCGAGTTGCCTAGGAGAGATTACACCTCCTGAGTGGGTGCGATAAGCGTAGTGTAGGTCATTGATTGACCTTGGGGACATTGGGGTGCGGGTTGCCTACAATGGACAGTTGGTAGCTCTTTTGTACCGTGGGTTAGACCAATGCAACACACCAATGATCCGGACCGAGACACTATCCCTAATCATGATTTGATAAAGACTGTTGTGCATGTGCTAGATGTGCAGAAAATGAGCACGTGGTCTGAAGTATGTTGGTGCCGACAGATCTTTTCAGTCATTCTCTCCGACTTGAGTTGTAGCTACATGGAGTAGGATATTGAGTCAGTGTACATTGCATTCATATTTGCATTCCAGATGATATATCATTGTAACTCTTACTCATGTATAATTCTTTCTTGTGGTAATTAATATATTGAATACTTGAGTATTGAAAGTAGCATAATCGTAATTCTTCTTTTATTTATTGTGTAATGATGATATATAAGGTTAATGGCATAATTGTAATAGTATGACATCTGTATGATATTTTGGATATGTTTATCTTCATTGCTACTATACTGGTATTGGCATAGGTGATCTCACCTATTGTATGTGTATGTTGTATTATGTTTATATGTTGTTAAGATACTGAGCCGGACGTAAAGCGAGAAGTAGAGAAAGGTCCAGATTCTGTTGAGAACTTTGAGTTCTGATGGTAGTGGAGATTCCTAGATTCATGGGTTACATGAGACTGACATTTATCGGAGGGGACGAAGCATGGACTGAAGATCTTGAGAGAGAAAGTATATACTATTTAGGAGATGTAAATATTAGACTGAGTAGACTACAGTCAGGAAACCCTTACTTTTCTGTTACTATTTATGTACAGTTAGAGTTTCCTATATCTATCAGGTAGCACTGGGGAGCGTCCTATCGCACCCGTAGAGAGAGTAGTGTTGTATCGTCCGCTCGGACATTTCCTCCCCGGACTTTACGTCGGGTTGGAATTCCCCCCCGGGAATCGAGGAGGATCCATCGAGGTCGGCTACTTACGAGGGCTCGGTGCCTAGTTGTACTTGGGCAAAGATGTCAATATAAATAGTGTTTAAACTTTTTGGAGTGACTAGTTTGTAATATTTATAGTATGAGTGTGTTAAAGGTTTGTATATGTATAACAAGAAACTTGGATATGTATAAATGATGTAAATTATTGTAATGATGCTGTGATGTTTTATTTTCTGATAAGTTTATTTTCTTGTTATTAAGAAATTTTATATTTTATATTTTTTCCTACAACTTACATTATCTAAATAAGGTTAATTTGGTAATTATGTAACATAAATGTGGCATCCTAAGGTGGGTGTTACATTAGTTGGTATCAGAGCCCACGTTAGAGTCTTTTAGGTTTGTGGTTAGGTCTGTCTTGTTTAAGTTGTGTGTTTCTCTGTGTTTGTTTGTCGGAAAGGAAATCATATTACTAGAAGATTGATTTCAACTATTATTTGTGTTGTCAGTTGATTTGAGAAAGACGAAATGGTGGACGAGGAAGAGGCGTGTTAATACTAGGGCGAGAAGGTGAGAACGCCAAGCAATGACAATCGAATATGGCTGCGACTATAGCAAGCAATACAAAGGATCGCGAGGTTGTTGTACGGTGAGAATCGAAGAGCAAGCGATGATGCTCATAGCTTGTCGAATTTCGAAGGAATAATCGCCTAAGTTTCATGGAGAGTTTGATCCGAGAGAAGGCCGATCTGTGGATTAAGGAACTAGAGAAGATATTTAATGGTATGGGTTATCTTGATGAGCAAAAACTTACTTTCGTGACGTTTGTGCTAGTTGGTGATGGAGAGGCACTGGTGGGCGGGAGCTCGAAGATTAATTGAAGTGAAGGAAGAGTTGTAACATGGCAGCTCTTTAGACGAAGTTTTTGGCAAAATATTTTCCAGCGAATGTGCGACATGCTAAGGAGATGGAGTTCCTTAGTCTGAGACAAGGAGCAATGACTGTGAGCGAGTACGCAGCAAGATTCGAAAGCTTGTCTAAGTTTTTGAGGTACTTTCAGATGCATCCAGATGAGGAATGGAAGTGTAGGAAATTCGAAGAGGGATTGAGGCTTGACATCAAGAAAGCGTTAGCGACGGTGGATATTGATCAGTTTCCAGTGTTATTGGACAAGTGCCGCAAGATTGAGGAAATCGATAACTAACGGGCGGCAAGGACTAAAAACTTTGGACCAGCACGGTTCCAAAGGGGAAGAGGTAGCGGAGGTAGTGGTGGTAACCGTTATCAACAAAAGCCCTACACTAAACCAGCAACAAGTCAGAATCGACAACAATCAGTTGGGGGAAGTTCAAGTGGTAGTAAGACAGCTTCAACTGGAACTTCTGCACTTAAATGTTTTAAATGTGGGAAAGGACATCTTACTAGAGACTGTCAGCATAAGGGGGTGATCTGTTATAGATGTGGGAAGCTTGGACATTTTTCCAGAGATTGTGATCAATTGAAGGCAGAACCATCAGTAGGCAATGTTCGTACTGCAAGGCCACAGGCGGGTGGTCGAGTATATACGATGAGCGGGGAGGAAGCTGTTAAATCTAAGGATTTGATAATGGAGGAGTGTGCTATTAAAGGTAACCCTTTAACAGTGTTATATGATTCGGGAGCAACACATTCTTTTATTGCATGTGATTGTATGGAGCGTTTGGGATTAATTGTGACTACATTGCCATATGATTTGTGTGGTTACTCCTCTTGATAAACTGTGATAACTACAAAAGTATGCTTGAATTGCCCTGTTTGTGTTAGGGATAAAATCTTTTATGTGGATTTGATCTGTTTGCCTCTTTCTAAGATTAATGTAATCTTAGGAATGGATTGGTTATCCTCTAACCATATTCTGATTGACTGTTCGAGTAAGACGTTAGTTTTCCCTGAGGTTAAGGATTCTAAATTCTTAACGGCTACTCAAGTGGAAGCTTGTTTAAAGGAAGGAGACCTAGGATACTTGTTGATATCTTCTTTGGAAGTTCACGTGAAGATGTTAGAAGGATATCTTTGTAGTGAATGAATTTTCGAAGTGTTTCTCGAAGATATCTGGGATTACCACTTAGGAAAGGAAATTGAATTCTCTATTGATTTAGTACCTGGAGCTGGACCTATATCTATGGCACCTTACAGAATGTCACCAGTAGAGTTGGTCGAAGTGAAGAAGCAATTGGAAGATTTGTTGGAAAAGTAATTTGTAAGACCAAGTGTATCACCTTGGGGAGCTCCAGTGTTGTTGGTAAAGAAGAAGGATGGGACTTCTCGGCTATGTGTGGATTATCGACAGCTGAACAAGAATACAATCAAGAATAAGTATCCCCTACCGAGGATTGATGATCTGCTGGATCAATTGCGAGGAGCCATCATATTTTCTAAGATTGATTTACGTTCTGGTTATCACCAGATACGTGTAAAGGTGGAGGATATTCCAAAAACTGCGTTCCGAACTCGATACGGGCATTATGAGTACCAAGTGATGCCTTTTGGTGTGACTAATGCACCTGCAATATTTATGGACTTTATGAACAGACTTTTCCGTTCGTACTTGGATAAGTTTATTGTTGTCTTTATTGATGACATCTTGATTTATTCTCGAAGTCAGGAGGAACATACTGAACACCTCAGAGTGGTTCTCCAGATTTTGAAGGAAAATAAACTATATGCCAAGTTGTCCAAGTGTGAATTTTGGTTGAGCGAAGTACAATTCTTGGGGCATGTCATATCGGCAGATGGAATTGAAGTTGATGCTTCGAAGGTAGAGACAGTTGTTGAGTGGGAAAGACCGAAGACTGTATCGAAAATCCGTAGTTTCATCGAATTGGCCGGTTACTATCGACGATTCATAGAAGGGTTTTCAAAGATTGCAGGACCTCTTACCCAACTTACACGAAAGAATCAACCGTTCGTGTGGACTGATGCATGCGAGGAAAGTTTTCAGGAGTTGAAACGACGAGTGACTACTTCACCGGTGTTGATTCTACGATCCGAATGAACCTTTCGAGGTGTCTTGTGATGCTTCGTATCAAGGATTGGGTTGTGTACTTATGCGAACCGTAAGGTTGTGGCATATGCATCTAGGCAGTTGAAAGTGCATGAGAGGAATTATCGACTCATGACTTGGAGAGCTAGCGAAGTGGTGTTTGCGTTAAAGGTATGAAGACATTTTCTCTATGGGGCAATGTTCACTTGTGTTTAGTGACCATAAAAGTTTGAAGTATCGTTCGACCGAAAGAGTTGAACATGAGACAAAGGCGTTGGCTCGAGTTTCTGAAAGATTATGACTTTCAGTTACAATATCATCCCAGAAAAGCGAATGTGGTAGCGGATGCTTTGAGTAGAAAATCGCTTAATCCTTCTGTTATGATGATGAAGGAGAATGAATTGATAGAAGAATTTCGAGATATGCGATTGTCTGTGAAGTTGACACCGGGGAAGATGTGTTTGACCATGATCACTATTTCGAATAATTTGATGGATAAAATACGAGAAAGACAGAATAATGATCAATATCTGCAAGAAGCAAAGGAAGCAAGAAATCAAGGAGCAGAATTAGAATTCAACGAAGGTGTTGATAGGATTTTGAAGTTTAGAGGGAGAGTTTGCGTGCCAAACGATCCAGAACTTAGGAGATCGATTTAGAATGAAGCTCATAGAAGTAAGTTGAGTATGCATCCAGGAGCCACGAAGATGTACCAAGATTTGAAGCAGCTGTATTAGTGGCAAGGAATGAAGAGGGATGTCGCAGAATATGTATCATCCTGTTTGACTTGTCAGAAGGCCAAGGTAGAACATCAACGGCCATCAGGAATGTTGCAACCTTTGCCTATTCCTGAATGGAAATGGGATGACATAGCAATGGATCTCGTCACGGGGCTACCAAGAACTCGGAAGGGTCACGACTCTATATGGGTAATTATTGATCGGCTTACAAAGTCGGCACACTTTTTACCGATTAATATTAAGTACTCAATGGAGAAGTTGGCTCAGACATATATCAATGAAATTGTTAGACTTCATGGTGTACCATCCAGTATAATTTCTGATCGAGATCCGCGATTCACATCAAGATTTTGGACTAGTCTACAAGAAGCGATGGGGACAAATCTACATTTGAGTTCGCTTACCATCTGGTGATGGTGGTCAGAAAGAACCATTCAGTCATTAGAAGACTTGTTGAGGGCTTGTGTTCTAGAGCAAACTGGTTGTTGGGATGAATTTCTGCCATTGATAGAGTTCACCTATAACAATAGTTTCCATTCGAGTATAGGGATGGCACCCTATAAAGCCTTATATGGGAGAAGATGTAGGACACCATTGTGTTGGTACCAGGATGGTGAAAGCACTGTAATAGGACCTGAATTTGTGCAGCAGACAACTGAAAAGGTAAAGATGATCCAAGACAAGATGAGGACAGCTCAGACGCGACAAAAGAGCTACGCAGATAAAAGGCGAAGACCACTGGAATTCGAAGAAGGTGACCATGTATTTTTACGTGTGACGCCTATGACTGGAGTTGGACGAGTAATTAAGTCGAAGAAGCTTACTCCCAAGTTTATCGGACCGTATCAGATACTTCGTCGGATAGGTCCGGTAGCTTATCAAGTTGCACTGCCGCCATTTTTATCAAATCTTCATAATGTGTTTCATGTATCACAACTACGGAAATATATTCCAGATCCAACTCACATTATTGAACCAGACACTGTACAACTAAAGGAGAACTTGACCTATGAGATAGTTCCAATCAAGATTGAAGATCGAAGGATAAAGCAACTTCGAGGAAAGGACATTGCATTAGTTAAAGTAGTTTGGAATGATGTAAGTGGTGAAGCCACATGGGAGTTGGAAGAAAAGATTAGAGAGCAGTATCCGTTTTTGTGTTGAGTGTATGTCAAGTTTCGAGGACGAAACTTTATTTTAGAGGGGGAGAGTTGTAACACCCCAAATTATGACTATATGAATAGTAATAGCAAAATTACATTGTTTTGCATTTTCTGCATGGTATAAAAAATAATTTGGTACATTACGAGATCATATTTGATCACTCTGTGTGTTTGCTCTCTGGCTAGAAAAATAATAATTTTTCGGTAGGAAAATTCTGATCTGCCTCATTTGAGACGGGGATCTTACTAAACCCGAATCTGAGTGACTCAGAAAGGAATCTTTTAAATTTTTAGAAATCTATCTATAAAAGAATAATATTATACTGATAAATACCTGTGATTTCATTTATAGCAGTCGTTGCTATGAATGTTGGACCCGATAAGTTTTAATTAATAGAAAAAGTGTTAGAATATTTCTTGTAATTAAAATTAAAGTAAACCAATAGGATATAGTCAAAACAATTGGCTAGACTTTTCTAACCAATGAGAATTGGTCAAGGAAAGAAGTTTAGACTTCCTTGTGGACCATTAGATTTGAAGCTTGACTTAGGAGCTTTGATCTTCACCATTGATCCAATCAATGGTGTAAAACAAAGCTTGCCAAAACTATCAAGTAATATCCACCATAGATAAGATTAATGGATAAGATTGAGTCAACAATAATTGCTTGACTTTTACTTAGGAAACTAATTAACCTTAATTTAGTTGTCCTAATTACCTAATTAAACAATTAAGTAAACTAACTTAACTAAGGATTAGTTATAACTTAATCCTTACTTTAATGTCCTAATTCTAATTAGAGGTGATGATGCATGATTAATATGTATTAGATACAAGCTAAATACGTTAAACTAAAATTAGTTATGTACTTGAAGGATTAAGTAAGAATGGTTAGAAAATTAAATCTAATCCAATAGCTAATTAACTAACTAGCAATTAAGCTTAGATTAGCAACAAATTAAGGAGTTAAACTCACCTAAACATGCCACGGTCCAGCAGCTGAATGGAGCAGAATTGGAGATGGCCCAGTATGCAGAATGGACGTCTAGCAGCTGCCCACCGTCCAGCAGAATTTGTGAAGCTTCTATGTAATATTTGAAGGTTCAAATGCCATGCAAAGTCAAGCTTGCAACCAATGAGAAGAGAGAGTCCTTGTGCAATTAATGCATGGCTATTTGCTCAAGCAAATGTCACTCACGTCTTTCACAAAGACACAACACGGCAACAGCACATGGAGCAGTTGGATGGAGTGGATAACCATGCAAATGAATCTCTCCAAATGTCACAATTTCATCCACGGTTGGCAGCTGTATTATGCACTCAAAATTGGATAATTTTTCAAGTAAAATCATCCACATTTCACGTGTTATTACACGGCTGGGCAGCAGCATTATCCCTTCCTCATTATTCACTTGTTACTTCTCAAATATAAGCCAATTATCTCCCAAATATACACGGCCAGCAGCTCTCACGTCTTCACTCTCCACTTTTCTACTTATCAAAATATAAGCTTATTCTCTCAAAGTTCCAAGGGAAACTCACGCACCTCTCTCCCATTCCTTTTCTCCCAATCGGTCATCACCAAAATCACACCATCCATCCATTTTAAACACTCATCTTTTGGTTTGTTTTGACTCAAAGCCTACTCTAATCATTTCTTCTTCACAAGGTCCTAAGCTTCTTCAATCTTTTCTTAAAAAGGTAAGCTTTGATTCAAGAATTCCAAGTTTGATTTTAATTTTTTTTAACCATGATTTTTCCATGGTTTTCAACCTTGATTCTTGTATGGTCCTTCACTAATTTTTATTGAAAATTTTAGGGCTTGTTAGGAGATTAACAAAGTTTCAAGGCAAGGGAGGAAAGCTTACAAAGCTTGTCTTCAAGAGGTAAGAGGGAGACTCTACCTTACCATCCATGTTCTGGTAGTATGAGGATGGTATGTTCGGTGAAAAATCCTTAAGGATTTAATCACCTATTATTTGAGGCTCTTAGACTGTATTGATTGGACTGTATTGATTGGACTGTATTGAGATGTTCCTGATTGTGTTTGTGTGTTTTGGATTTGTACTTGGGATGTACCTATTTGTGTTTTGTGTTTGTATGTGTAGCATCTGTGAGATCGATTTTATTTCGACTATTGCTCGTATCTTTGTAATGCTTAAGGAACTAATAATATGTATGTATGTAGAATATATCTTGTAGAGAAACTTATCTTTTGTATGTACGTGAAATTTATACTGTAAATTTCTGTAAATTTTATGAGAAAGGGATTTAATTGGAAATATTATGGAAATATGGGGTCATTATGAAAATACTCTGTGTTGAGGGACAATAATGTAATTTATGTAATTTGAAGAACGAAAATATAATTAATCTATTTTGAGGGACAAAAATGTAATTTATGTATTTTAAGGGACTATTTTACAAATATGTGAGAAATACAGTAAATTTTATTATTAAATTAAATAAAATAGTAATTCTGATTCAAAACGAATGAAAAATATTCACGTGATTGGAAAACGTTAAAAAAATCACTAAGTAATTTGAAAAGGCGGCAGAATTGAGTTGCGAATGAAAATATACGAAAATATGACTATGTGATTAAATTACAGTAACACTGTTGTTAAATTATTATATGAACCCTGTACATGGGATATCAATAGAAATTTTGAATAGTGCATACCACGTGCATTGAAAGGGTCCAAAGGATTGTGTAAGGCGAGTTGCCTAGGAGAGATTACACCTCCTGAGTGGGTGCGATAAGCGTAGTGTAGGTCACTGATTGACCTTGGGGACATTGGGGTGCGGGTTGCCTACAATGGACAGTTGGTAGCTCTTCTGTACCGTGGGTTAGACCGATGCAACACACCAATGATCCGGACCGAGACACTATCCCTAATCATGATTTGATAAAGACTGTTGTGCATGTGCTAGATGTGCAGAAAATGAGCACGTGGTCTGAAGTATGTTGGTGCCGACAGATCTTTTCAGTCATTCTCTCCGACTTGAGTTGTAGCTACATGGAGTAGGATATTGAGTCAGTGCACATTGCATTCATATTTGCATTCCAGATGATATATCATTGTAACTCTTACTCATGTATAATTCTTTCTTGTGGTAATTAATATATTGAATACTTGAGTATTGAAAGTAGCATAATCGTAATTCTTCTTTTATTTATTGTGTAATGATGATATATAAGGTTAATGGCATAATTGTAATTATAGTATGACATCTGTATGATATTTTGGATGTGTTTATCTTCATTGCTACCATACTGGTATTGGCATAGGTGATCTCACCTATTGTATGTGTATGTTGTATTATGTTTATATGTTGTTAAGATACTGAGCCGGACGTAAAGCGAGAAGTAGAGAAAGGTTCAGATTCTGTTGAGAACTTTGAGTTCTGATGGCAGTGGAGATTCCTAGCTTCCTGGGTTACATGAGACTGACATTTATCGGAGGGGACGAAGCATGGACTGAAGATCTTGAGAGAGAAAGTATATACTATTTAGGAGATGTAAATATTAGACTGAGTAGACTACAGTCAGGGAACCCTTACTTTTCTGTTACTATTTATGTACAGTTAGAGTTTCCTATATCTATCAGGCAGCACTGGGAGCGTCCTATCGCACCCGTAGAGAGAGTAGTGTTGTATCGTCCGCTCGGACATTTCCTCCCCGGACTTTACGTCGGGTTGGAATTCCCCCACCCGGGGAATCTGAGGAGGATCCATCTAAGGGTCCGGCTACTTCTGAGGGCTCAGCTGCCTAGTTGTACTTGGGCAAAGATGTCAATGTAAATAGTGTTTAAACTTTTTGGAGTGACTAGTTTGTAATATTTATAGTATGAGTGTGTTAAAGGTTTGTATATGTATAACAAGAAACTTGGATATGTATAAATGATGTAAATTATTGTAATGATGCTGTGATGTTTTATTTTCTGATAAGTTTATTTTCTTGTTATTAAGAAATTTTATATTTTATATTTTTCCCTACAACTTACGTTATCTAAATAAGGTTAATTTGGTAATTATGTAACATAAATGTGGCATCCTAAGGTAGGTGTTACAATATGCATTGAAAAGATTTGGCCCATTGGGGTTAGACTTGCACTGATATACTCGTGCATTGTACAAATGAAATTGAAAAGATTTGGCCCGTTGGGGTTGGACTTGCACTGATAAATTCGTGCATTGTATAAAATATAGCTAATAGCTATTATGGCCCTTGTGGTTGAAGAGGGAATGAGAATTGATAGTGAGGTCTATGATGGATCTTAGGGGCGTTGAGGCGCGGCGGTCGACCAGTGGACAGCTGGCGAGTACCCTGTGCCACTGGCGATGCAATCCGTTGCAACGCATTGACGATACCCGACAAGAACACGATTCTTTTTAACGACCGGGAGATTGTCTTTGGGCTAAGGTGACAATTAACCAGAGCATTCTTCTCGAAATTGTGAAAACCTCCATGGAGTTATTTTTGATAAACTGAGTCTTTGTGCATATGCATAATCGAGCATTTATATATGTGTGATATATTAATTGAGGAATATTGGTTATAACGATTGTTATGAATACTTGGATGATGATGATGATAATCGATAACATGATTATGGTATGATCTATCGTATGATATTGTTGGTGTGTGTTATCTCTGTGCTTTGCCATGTTGGTATTGGTGTAGGTGATCTCACCTCTTTGTTATGTTGTTTTGCTATGTCTGTATTGTTAAAATCAAACAATAGAAGGATCGAGTTGTCTTAGACATAACGGATGATAAATACTCTGAGATTGGTGACAACAATAAGGAGTGGACATTCAGGACTCGAAGGTATGCAGTATTGACAAAGGAACAGATGTCTGATGTATCAAGATGGACAGAAAAAGGAATAAGTATGTTAAAGTTTCTCGTTAACGTTGTACTGTGCTATTAAGTAGGACCCGTCATGGGGTTTGCTACTGTCAAAAAAAAAAATAAGTCTGTTAATTTTATATTTCTCTTTAAATTGTGATATTAATTGGTGTTAATATTGCACAATGAATAATTGAAATATGATTTTCAATATTACCTAATATCTTCAGTAAATTTACGTTTTAGTAAAGAAGAAATTTTTGAAACCTATCTTTTATAACTCAAACTTTGTGCGAACCTTTTTTCAGATTATGAGTTGGGAGTCAGAAATGTGATGCCCTAAGGAGGGTGTTACACAAGCATATGTGGATAAATGAGAAAAGTTGAATGGAATTCAAATGAAGAGGAAGATAAAGAAGACTTTCTTCAAGTGCAATGGAATAGAATACTCAATGGAAGAAAGTTCAAACTCAAAGGACAAATAAACAAAGAACATTCTAAAGAAGCATCACTCTTTATCTAACTCAATAAGTATTTCTATCCCTTAGGTTTTGTGGTATTTTATATGATATGGATTGTATGATACTTATTGATAAATTAATCTTAAATGACTAGATGCTTTCCAAGGAATATATGGTTTTTTATATAAAACATTTCTACCCTTCTAAAATGCTTTTAAAAATATAATATGCTCTTATAAAATTTTTTTTTGAAAGAGGGAGAAGTCTTAAAATTTTGGATTAAGAATAAATATCTTTACCTTTGCTTCCTTTTTATAATATGCATATTTTGAGGGGGAGCCTAGTTTTTAAATTGTTGCTTATATCTCTTGGCTTACATCCTTATTTGACATGTAGTGTTTTATTATTAATTCTATCAACATGTCAACAAAGATCATCTCTTATTGTCTTTCCTTCTATCCTACCCTTCTTGAATCATATGTAGAATCTATAAGAGGGAAAAAATCTTTTCTTTCTACGCCTTTTTGTTGATGTCAAATAGGGGGAGTGAAAATTGGAAAGAAAAATATGTTCTTGTACTTATTGTTTGATATGCTTACATGAATATTCATTCTTGTATATTGTTCAACATATTTTTCTTTGGTGATTTGTCATCATCAAAATGGGGGAGATTGGGGAAATAAGTTTGCCCCAAATAGTTTTATATGTTAAGTTTTGATGATGACAAATACAAGATAAAAAGAACACTTTGCATATGTTCTTTGTCACATCTTATATAGAGTATATCCATTAATATTTGATGAATATCTTATTTGGATGTGTCTATAAAAGTCTTATATGCATGTTAATCTAACTAGAGTTATACATTTTATGAATCATGCATATGAAGATATTGAATTATGAATTTGGACTAACTATGCTTGTTTAAGTGAGCAATACTTTGTAGGATAGTCCAAGTATCAAGAGTGAGCATTGCAACAAGAAAGCAAAAGATCTCAATTAAGCTCAACACAAGGAGGATGTGAATGCCTATTTCATGAAGGTATTGATAAACATCAAAGTCATGTCAAAGACCAAGTCCAAAGGAAGATTAAATGGTATAACTTTTAGGACTTAGGGTTTTTATGTAAGAAGCCATATGGATATCTCAAATATGTTTTTACAAATGGTTTTCCTATGCTAAAATACCTAACAAACAAGTTTTGAAAAGTTATTTATGGTGGTAGTTCAAATTTATGAAAAATAGCCAAGTTTGAGTTTTGCAAAACTGACCTTTGGTCACTCTTTTAATCATATCTTTCAAAATACTTTGAGTTTTGTTTTGAAACTTATTTCATTTGAAAATAGACTCAAAGATCTTTCCAATGACAGGTCATTTGCTTTAAACGGATAAGAAATGAAGAAGTTATGATCATTTAAAGTCAGTTTTCAAAATCTGAGTAATTTATTCGAATAAAGCATATGTTATTCGAATAACACACCACATAAATCATACCAGAACGAGTTTTTAATGGTTTATTCGAATAACCAAAGGGTTATTCGAATAACATGACCCAGAAAACATTACTGAATGTGTTTTTAATGTTTTATTTGAATAACTAAACGTTTATTCGAATAACCAAATGTTTATTCTAATAAAAGGTTTCAGGAAACACTTCCTGATGTGTTATAAGTGATTTATTCGAATAGGACTTTGTTTATTTGAATAAACTTGATCCAGTTTTACGCAATGGCTATTTTCAGAGGCTTTTAATGTGATATTAATTAATACCCAACGGCTCTTTTTCTTAGAACACTATAAATACATGTTTTTGGGACATCTTTTAGCACACCCATTTATCTGAAATAATTCTTTCTTGCTTTATTTTGTGATACATATTTTACCAAATTTCTGTGCTCTTTTTCGCCAAAATTTGCGATATCCTTAGAGAGCTTCATAGAGCTTCAAATTGTATCATCTACTCTTTGTGAGAGTTTCTCTTCATCTATATTTCTATTTTTCTATATTGAGGGTGAGGTATCCTTCAAGGTTTGTAAAAGGGGTGAGGTATCCCTCTAAGGTTTGTATAAGGGTGAGGTATCCATGCTGAGAATTTAGCACAAGGGTAGAGTTTCCCTGTGTGTGAAAAGTGCTTTTTTATGTAACGGTCGCAAGCACCTATTGAAGTTTGTACATATAGTAAAAAATCTCGAACTGTGTTTCGGGGACTGGACGTAGACCACAAGTGGTTGGTGGTCGAACCAGGATAAATATCGTGTCTGCTCTTCTTCTCTTTATCTCCTTATTTTTATGTAATTTTATTTCATTGCACATTTACTTTTTGCTGTTCTTAAAGTTTATTTTCTTTATCACGTTCCTTCTGTGCTTTTATTTAAATAGCTTAAATATTTGTATTTATTTTAAGAGCATTTGTGAAAACATTTTTATACCCAATTCACCCCCCTCTTGGGTAATGGTTGCCATGACTAACAACATGATATTCAATTTAAACCATAAATAAGGATAAGATATTGATATCACCAAAAGTGTACCCTTTGAGTTTTTGTGGATGACTCCAACTTCCATGCCTCAAGGCTTCTTGAGAATGTTATGATTCTCCATGTCATTCCTTTTATGTTTTCGTCATACTTGGAGAACTTGGACCATTTTAAGTTTTCCCAACCTCAAGTAGCATGGTTATATTTCACTTTAAAACATACTTGAGCTAATAGTCACCCTACAACACAATTCAAAGTACTTTCTTTGGTATCCACCAATTTTGGATCCATAGTGGTTAGTCATTGATTATTAATCAATTATGCTCTCATAAATATCAATTTTTCATAGTATGTAAATTGAGCACAATAGATCAAATAATCAATTTTCATAGTATATTTTAGCCATTGCAAAATATTCAATAATAATTCAGCAACAATGTAACCATAATAGCATGAAGCTCATTTAAAAAAAATCATTTAAAAAAAATATAGTTAAGCAAGTCGAGATAATAAGCATCATGTTCAAGAGATAAAACTACCATGGTTAGATTGTAAAACATAATGATAAAGCTAATTTGACAGATTAGATAAAAGAGGACACGACTGGGAGATTTTAATTTGGAGTGGCCTAACCGGTTAGGGAAAACAGGGTAACCGATTATGGTATGGAAAGTCAAAAATGGGCAGCCACAGATGAGTGAATAACCTATTAGGTGTTTTAGTTAACTGGTTAGAATGTGGGTATAATCGATTATAAGCATGGGTCAAGAAATTTCAGTCCTCTGTTTGAAGAAAATAATCGATTAGGAGTGGTTGGCTAACTGATTAGGATGTGTTCGTAAGAAATACTAGGCTTTCTGACTTATGACAGTAACCGATTAGGACAAATGGTTAATCAGTTAGCTACTTGAATTTTAAAACAAAACAGAGTCCATTTTGCCTTCATAACCGATTAGATCAGGTAGTTAATCGGTTAGCTTGATATTTTCAGAAGAATTTTGGATTCTGCCTTGTATACTAAAGGCTTCTAATAGATTAATCTCGTGATCCACAATAGATTAAGCCTCTGTTTGTTTTGAATAACAAATTAGGAAATAGTCCTAATTGGTTATCTTGATTTGACAGAAATAAGTTTTAATGTGCCATACTCATTCCCAGGTAATTATGCAGTAGAAAAATGACTTATGCAGCAAGGTTGAGATCATGCATCAAAATGACATTATGAAGCAAAACATTATGTAGCAAAGCTATTTTTCCATAATATGTACATTAAGTACAAGAAATCAATTATCATAAGCACATGGCCAATAGCAGGCTTACTTTCATAATGTATATAGACAATTCAAAACATAGCAAACATACATAGGTATTGTAGAACCTCATGTACCATAATATATAACAAATTGATGAGCTATGATACAATAAGAATAAACATAATCATGTGCTAAATAAAAATATTCAGATTTTACCAAGTGCACATGATTCTATCCTTTACTTAGGGCCTACAAGCAATATACCTTATATTAATTATTTTTTTAAGTGAATGTGCATAAGAGGTAAAAACATTTGATACCTTGGCCTTGGTAATCAAGGAAACTATTTTCTTTACCCATTACTTCTCTTTTAGTGTTTCGACTTTTGCAAGTTCTACATTTTGTATTTGAGAAGCTTTAGTTGAAGTCATCTTCATTCTTTGATCAAAACTTCTACTAATGGGCGTAAGAAGCATTCCCCTTGATGATTTCTTTTTTGTTTAACTAATTTGTCCATCTTTTTGAGAATTTTGCTGCATAATTGAAACACTAGGAGGGCATTTTGATACCCACTTCATCTTAGGTCCTTCAATGTTAGTACTAGGGCATTTAGGATCTTTAGGAACCCATATCATATTATTTCTCATATAAGAATTTCTTCTATAATTGCATAAATGAGAAATATGTCCTAGATGACCACAAAAATTATAAACAATTGAGTTCAATGATGGCTTGGTCCTTTGAAGATCATTTTGAAAGACTTGATCCTTTGATTGTTATTACATTTTATGCTATTTTTGCCACAAGACTTACTTGAATTTCTATGTGGAATAACATGAATTTCATTCTTATTAACAATCATAGAATGTAAGCAATTAGAATCATTAGATTTGGCAAATTCACAATATAAGTTCTCAACTTGATTTTCTAAATCAATGTATTTTTCACAAGAAGTTGAGGTTTCACATTTTAAAGGCATTTCCTCATCAAGAAAAGCATATTCATTTTTCAAGATATCAATTTCATTTTTAATGAAGGAAATATTTTCCAAACTAGATGAGTTTTTCTTTTCTAAAAGCAACAAACCATCATGCAATTCATCATATGCACATTTTAGCTCATCATAGGAAGGACTATAATATGGTTTAACATTATTTACCTCAAGGTCCTTTTTAACCATATATAAAGTAGTCTCAATTTCTACCATATTTGGCTCTTTAAGGGAATCACCATCTTCCTCATCAATTTTGTTTTGCTTTGCCTCTTCTTCCAATTGAGCACTATCATCACCAAGAGACATTGAGATCATTTTCTTGCTTTGAACATGTTCTTGAGGACATTTTTCAATGTTGTCTTCCTCTAGAGGATTTTGCTCTTCTTGCTCTCTATATACAACTTTATACACAAAATCATTATTAGTAAGATAGATAAAATCAAGAGCATCCCATATATCTTTAGCACTAGAGCAACTTTTAATTTTAGCATAAGCATCATCATTTAAACCACTTTTCAAAATTTGCATAGCTCTAATATTCAAAGAAAAGCATTTCTTTTCACAGGCATTCTAAGTTTGTTTTGATTTGCAAGTAAATCCATCAAGTACAATATCCCACAAATCAATATAAATAGATTGCATATAAATTTTCATTCTAACTTTCCAATAAACGAAATTCACACTATCAAAAAATGGTGGTTTATTAATTTCAAAACCTTCCATTTGAAAAGCTTTTAATGGTTGCCAAATAAATAAGGATCTTTAACTCTAAGCGGTTAAGCTTTTGCTAGAGCACGAAACTCTGATACTACTTGTTAGCCATGGAAACCATTACCCAAGAGGGGGGTGAATTGGGTAATTATAAATTTTAATACAATTTTGACAAATTATGCATTTTGATATTTTTAATCAACACATGCAGCGGAATAAGTCTAATAAATGTGTAATTATCAAAGATTTCACAAATACCACTTAGGCTATAGGATAAATCAAGCAAATAAGCTAGATATCAAATTCAACTCAAGCATATATAATTAAAGCACAAATATAAATGAGATATAGTTGAGAATAGCAAACACTAAGATTTATCTTGGTTCAGCCACCAACCAGTTGTGGCCTACGTCCAGTCCTCAAGTGAACCACCCAAGATTTTTCACTAAACCTTCAAGCTTGAATGAGTGCTTGAAAACCTTTACAATTGAGAGCACTCAACACACCTTAGGATACCTCACCCTTGTGCTTGAGTCTCAAATAGGGATACCTCACCCTTACAATTTTGAGGGATACCTCACCCTCCTTTTAGATAATACAAATTGAAGCACTATGGGTATTAAGGATTCACACACTTATAGCTCAAAAATAGAGGATTGGAGAAATAAATAGTGAAACACAAATTTAATGCTCAAGAGTGATTTTCAGATTGATCTCCAACTCTTCTTTGATGCCCAAACACTTGTATTTATAGCCCAATAATATTTAGAGTCATTGGGTAAAGTTTGGAAATAATTAATTAAGAAATATAGCCGTTTGTGATCGTTGCAGTGTGTTCTGTGTTTCATCATAACTGGTCAGGGACCAAGCCTAATCGGTTAGGCCTTTAATTTTTGGCTTATGGAATTCATAATAACCAGTTAGGCAATGAGCCTAATTAGTTAGGCTCTATTTAAAAGCCTATTCATGTTCATTTTGAAGTCACACTAACCGGTTAGGGAATTACCCTAATCGATTAGGCCATTTAGATGGCCAGTTTACATTTCATTGAAAAACACATGCTAACCGGTTAGGAAAACTTCCTAATTGGTTAGGAGGTCTTTGAAATCATGAAAAATGCTCTTTTTTATCATCCTAATCGGTTAGGCCTATTGCCTAATCGGTTAGGCCATTTTAGAACGTGAAAATGGCTTCTGACAATGTGAATAATCGGTTAGGGATAATCCCTAATCGGTTAGGACACTCTAATTTTGAAAACTGACTTTAAATGGTAATAACTTCTTTGTTTCTTATCCGTTTAAAGTGAATGACAACTCATTGAAAAGATCTTTGAGTCTATTTTCATATGAAATAATTTCAAAGCAAAACTCAAAGTATTTTAAAATATATGATCAAAATAGTAACTAAAGGTCAGTTTTGCAAAACACAAACTTGGCTATTTTTCATAGAAATGAACTACCACCATGACTAATTTTCCAAAAATAGTTTGTTAGGCATTTAAACATTTTAGAAACACTTTTAAATATCTTTACAACTTGTTTGAACTTAGTGTAATCCCCATTTACCTTTACATAAGATCTAAGTCTTATAAGCTATTCTTGAATAACCTTGGAACTTGATCTTTTGTCATCATCAATTCTTGATGTAATCCAAGCTTTCAAAAATTTCTTCTCTTCAAATCTTGCAAATGCTTGGAACATCTTTATCATGTTCATTCTCCTTGACTTGAGCATAGTTGTGATCTTTTGCTTTCTTATTGTAATGTTCACTCTTGGTACTTGGACTATCCTACAAAGTATTACTCACTTAAACAAGCTTAGTTAGTCCAAATTCATAACTCAATATCTTCATATGCATGATTCATAAATGTATAACTCTAGTTAGTATAACATGCATATAAGACTTTCATAGACATGTCCAAATAAGACATTTATCAATTACTAATAGATATGCTCTATGTAGGATGCAACAAAGTGAACTTTACATATTTTTATATAACCAAATCCAATATTAATTTAATACAACTCATATAATGCATTATTGGATATGTTATATGAAGAATGTTACATATATCTCATTGCATGATTATTAAGTGAAATATAACTAGATAAAGTACATAATCATACATGATCATACATGTTAAAATATATCTCATTAAGCACATCTATGTAACATGATCAACATTCTTTTGTGATGCATTTGTCATCTATTAAGCACAATTGTAAAGCATAAGCATCATTCTTTTTTTCTTGTGTTTGTCATCATCAAAACTTAACATATTAAACCATTAGAGCAAACTTATTTCCACAAGCTCTATGAGCTAGAATGATCAGTGCACGTGGAGAATGACCACGGGAGCAGAATGTGGCTAACAACCAGAGGAGGCCACAACGCAATGAAGATAGCCATGTCATCAGAAACATAATCCAAACTCCTGGCATCCAACAACAGCCCCTCTCAGACAAACTAATGCCATACAAGATCTTTAGAGGTTTCAATCCCCCTTCCAATCTTGAAAAATATAATGGTATGACAGACCCACAAGAGCACCTCGACTCCTACATTCACTTTATGCAAGTCCACGGGGGAACCCCAGAATTGCTATGTCATACTTTCCCACTCTTCCTAAAGAAGGGCGCTCTTCGCTAGTTCTCCACCTTACAACCAAGGTCTATCATCAGCTAAGATGCTCTAACGCAATGCTTCCTGTCACATTATACTACTGCTAAAGAGCAACCGAAGTCGGTTAACTCCTTTTTCGGGATCCGTCAAGGGAGTAATGAGTCCCTTCGTGAGTATATCAAGAGGTTCAGTAGCGCCCTTGCTCGTGTGGCCAGTCCGGATGACCGGATCACCTTTCACTATGCTTGGAATGGCCTCCGGACTGATTTCGACTTATTTTGGTCCCTAACAAACAAGAAGGCGAAGATTAAGAATGAATTCTATGCTCGTTCCTCAAAATACATTGAACTGGAGGAAACTATCAAGGATAAAGAGACTTTGGAAAAAGGTGACCCCACTCACCAGAAAAATAACCGAAGCTCTAACCAACCTCAAAATTCCTCCAAAGGCGATGCTTACCAGCCAAAATATTCTGACTACACTCCTCTGAACACCCCACGAGAAACAATTCTCAAAGAAGTACTTTAGACTAAGTTCTAAAATATTAGAAGGCCACCACCACTGAAAAAGGAGAAGGACCACTCCAAGTACTGTAAGTGGCATAAAAGTTGTGGCCACGAAATAGAAGAATGTTACTAGCTTCGAGATGTCATCGAATCCTTTATTAAGGATGGACGACTACAGAAGTTTATTACTGGGATCCAAAACAATGACAATCCCAGAAAATAGAGAGAGTAGAGATGTAGTCGTAGCCCCCGGCAAAGTCCGACCCCATGACAAAGGAAGAGGATGCGTAGCCCAGTCAAAAAATCCTAGACCCCACCCTGTCGTGGTCTTGACAACCGGCAAGATCGAAACTGGGATACTCAGAATAGGGCCAACATAATAGATTGATTAGTCAGTACTATCTATGGAGGATTTGCAGGAGAAGGTCCATCTAGTAATTCCTGAAAGAAAGCACTACGAACTGCTGTATTGAGCGTTTCTGGCTCTACGCGCAAACCTCATTCTAATGACAAGGAAGAACCATCGATCTTTTTCACTACTAAGGACTACAGTGATATATTCCGAGATCACGATGATCCACTTGTAATCTCCAGAATAATATCTAACGCTGAAGTCTGATGTATTTTCATAGACCAGGGCAACTCAACAGACATAATGTTCATGGATGCTTTCAAAAAGTTAGAGTTCCCCATGTCTGCCTTAACCTCCTATGAAGGCGAGCTCACTTGGTTCTTTGGTGAGAAAATCACCCCGGTGGGCTACTTTGAAACATTCCTAACCCTCAGAGACAACAAAGTCTACAGAACCGTCAAAGTCAGATATTTAGTCGTGGACTGCCCGTCTACTTCCAATACTATTCTGGGGCGACCTACCCTGAATGATATTACTGCTATAGTATCCACCACTCACCTAACCATGAAATTATTTAACAAAAATAATGAAGTGGTCACGGTCAAGGGTGACCAAATTGTAGCACGCAAGTGCTATAATGAGAGCCTCAAGATCTGTAAGACTCCCAAGAAAGTAAGAGCACGTACATCTAGCCTGATTGTGGACTAAGTTAACATCTTTATGACCGAGCCAGATGTTAGGGAAAAAATTCAAGGCACCAGACCCCGTCCAGAAGGGGAACTGCTTCCACTTCAACTAAGTGACAAGCCTGACCAAGTCACCAAAATAGGCACAAATCTAGAAGAACAGGAGAAACGCCAGCTGATAGAACTCATTCAATGAAATAAGGACCTATTTGTATGGACGTCTTCAGACATGCTTGGGCTTGACTCCGCTTTCATTTGCCATTATTTATTTATTAAATGAGATGCTAAGCTGGTCTCCTAGAAGAAGAGGAAAGTCAATCCTGAAAGACAGCAAATCATTGAAGAACAAGTCAAAGAATTACTCAATGATGAATTTATCAGGGAGATCTCTTACACCACAAGGCTCTCCAAAATGGTTCTAGTGAAAAAGTCAAACGAATAGTGGAAGATGTGTGAGGACTACACGGATCTGAATATGGCGTGCCCTAAAGATCCATACCCCCTCCCCAACGTTGACAAGTTAGTTGACAGCTTATCTGGCTTCCGACTGCTATCCTTCATGGACGGCTACTCCGAGTATAATCAGATCCCAATGTACCCCAGAGATGAAGATAAAACCACTTTCATCACTGAGAAGGAAAGCTACTACTATAGGGTCATGCCCTTTGGCTTAAAGAATGCAAGAGCAACCTATCGATGGATGATGAATAGAGTTTTTGAGGGCCAAGTGGGTAGAATGCTCTAAGTATGCATTGATGACATGATCGTTAAGACCCCGGAAGTCGAATCCCACACAGCTGACCTCGAAGAGGTGTTCGCGGAATTCAGAAGGCATAACATGAGACTCAATCCTAAAAAATAAGCGTTCAGGGTCTGGGCTTGGAAGTTTTTGGGCTTCATGTTGACTCATCGCAAGATTGAGGCAAATCCAGAAAAATACCAAGCAGTGCTCAACATGCATAGCCCCTAGAATGTAAAAGAAGTTCAACAACTTACAGGGTAGATCGCGGCACTCACACGCTTTCTCACTAAAGCTGCTCATAAATCCCTCCCCCTCTTCAAACTGTTAAAAAATGGATGAATTTTGAGTGGATCCAGGAGTGTGAGGACGCCTTCATATCTCTTAAGAGTTTGTTATCATCTACCCCTATCCTGACCAGGCCGGAACCTGGAGAGACTTTGTATATATACCTTTCTGCTCATGAAGAGGCCATTAGTTCAATACTTATCTGGGAAGCGACTGAAGGCCAGAAGCCAGTATATTTTGTGAGCAATGTGCTGCAAGGACCCGAGCTCTATTATCAGAAGATCGAGAAGGTCGTACTTGCCCTAGTCATCACGGCCAGGAGACTAAGGCAATACTTCCAGTGTCATCCAGTTGTAGTAAGGATGGATCAACAATCCAAAAAAATATTACATAAACTGAACCTAACAAGAAGGATGATCGCTTGGTCCATCGAGCTCTTTGAGTTCAGAATCTCATATGAGCCTAGAATAGTAGTAAAGGAGCAAGCATTTTCAGACTTGCTTACTAAACTTACATTGGAACCCGATGACCTCGAGGAAGTGTCGTGGATAGTGTTCATTGCGGATCTTCTAACCCCAAAGGAAGTGGTGCCGAGGTAATCCTCGAAAATCCAGAAGGTATGATAATTGAATGCTCCTTGAAGTTTGAGTTCCCCACTTCGAACAACCAGGAAGAATTCGAAGTGTGCATTACTGGATTGATAATGGCCAAGGAACTAGGTGCAACAAGTATCACACTTTGCAGTGACTCCCAACTCGTGACATCTTAGATCTAGGGTGACTACCAGGTTAAAGAACCCTTCTTGTAGAGATATCTAGCAAAGGTACAAGGAGTCCTAAAGATCTTTCAAACGGTGAAGGTGGAGCACAATCCCCGGGAGCAAAATTCACAGGCCAACCTCCTGTCCAAGTTGGCCAGTATAAAGAGCCTGGGTAACAATCATTTGGTGGTCCAAAAGACCTTATCCTAGCCCTCAATCACAGTTTCAACCATTTTCTAGATTGAAGATTCAGAATTTACACAAATCATCCCCATTGTGAAGTATTTACAGTCCAACATCTGACCCGAAGACCTAAAGGAAGCTTCTAGGCTAATAAAAACTGTTGTCCGGTACACCATTTACAATGGGCAGTTATACCGGCGGGGATTCCTTTCACCTCTTCTCAAATGCCTGATGCCTAAAGAAGCAGAGTATGTATTAGTAGTGGTCCACGAGGGGAGCCATGGACACCATTTGGGAGGCAAAGCCTTAGCGTTGAAAGCTCTCAGGGCTGGTTATTATTGGCCCACAATGGAGGCCGACGCAATAGCATACATCCAAGTTTGTGATAAGTGCCAACGTCACTCAAACCACTACCATGCTCTACCCGAGAAACTCTCCACAACATCCGTACCCTGGCCATTCTATAGGTGGCGTATGGATATTCTGGGTCCATTCCTTCAAGTACCTAGACAACTAAAGTTTTTAGTGGTAGCAGTGGACTAATTTACTAAATGGATCGAGGCCGAACCTTTGGTCACCATTACCTCGGCAAGAATCCAAAAGTTCATATGGCGCCACATTATTGCAAGGTTTGGAATCCCAAAGTCCATAGTGATGGATAATGGGACATAATTTAAATACAATGGGCTTGAAGAACTACGCGCTGTCTTAAAAATCAAACATTATTATAGGGTTGTAGAAAACCCCAGACAAATGGACAAGCTGAAACTATCAACTAGGTTATTATTGCGGACTTAAAAGGAGTTTGGATGAAGCTAAGGGAAACTGGGTTGAACAGCTCGACCACATCCTCTAGGTGTACCAGACTACGCCCCACTCTACGACAGGTGAGACTCCTTTTAAGCTCACCTATGGGTGTGAGGCAATGATTCCGATAGAAATTAGAGAACCTAGCTGGCGCCTCTAATATTTCTCAG
Organism: Ormosia semicastrata; assembly: GCA_029884595.1. Classification (NCBI taxonomy): domain Eukaryota; kingdom Viridiplantae; phylum Streptophyta; class Magnoliopsida; order Fabales; family Fabaceae; genus Ormosia; species Ormosia semicastrata. Next base: position 33,335,490 of record JAQQTO010000042.1, read on the forward strand.
TAGACAGTAACCCTAGACTGATCAGGGAAAACCTAGACCTCTTGGAAGAAAGAAGGCACGTCGCCTATATACGCGACGTCGCCATCAAATAGAAGACGACAACACGCTACAACCTAAAAGTTATCCCTAGAAGATTCCATCCAGGCGACCTTGTACTCCGCAAGGCTGACATCGGAGGAAAAAATGCCTCCCAAGGGAAGTTAACCCCTAATTGGGAAGGCCCCTACCACATTATGATCAGCACTGGCAAAGAAGCTTACACCTTGAAGACACTAACAGGCAAGCCAATAAAGAACTTCTAGAATGCAAACAAACTTAGAAAATACTATAGCTAAGTGCCTTTTAAGGCCTAGTCTTAGTTTATTTCATGTTTAATCTACCCCAATTGCTATGGGAGCACCTTGTATGGACCTTAGTATTTTCTTGGATCAATAAAACAAAGTGATACTTTAATTCATTTCTTGATCATTGCCAGCATGGATAGATTATCATGGTACCCCCTGAGTATGCCTTCTGTTGAAAAGGTTGTGCAGTAGAAAAATCCTAAGTTTTGAGAAAATTCTCACACTGAACTATATGCACGAAAGACCCCGATAAGGACCACTTATGCCAAGGTCAAGAGGGATCCTAAATACTCAAATGGTTAGTGACGGGCCCTAGACAAGGCTTGATTTATGCCAAAGTTAAGAGGGATCCTAAACACCCAAATGGTTAGTGACGGACTCTAGAAAGGTTTTATTTATGCCAAGGTCAAGAGGGATCCTAAACACCTAAATGGTTGGTGATGGGCCCCAGACAAGGCTTTATTTATGCCAAGGTGAAGAGGGATCTTAAAAGCCAAATTGATTGGTAACTGACCCTAGACAAGGTTCCTTTTATACCAAAATCCTAAGGGGATCCCCAAGCCTTCAAAGGGCATCGGACCCTAGACAAGGCCTTACTTAAACCAAAGTTACGTGAGATCCTAAAAGCCTTGATAAAGGGCGTTGGACCACAGACTACATTTTTAATCTAATACCTAAAGTCCTAAAAGGAACTACAAGTCCATAAAAAGGCGTTGGACCCCAGACTACAGTTTCTAACAAGCGAACAACATACAAGTTCATGCAAGGCTTTGGACCTAAGATAAACCATGGAAATAAACAAACTTTCAAAGTGAAACTAAAGGTACGGGGAATCATCTTTACAAATTCACAAAACCCCACGTAGGAGGCAAAAGCTAAAATTAAAACTAAACACTTCCCTACTCCTCAGTCATTCTCTATTCAATGGCCATGGCAGACGAAGTTCCAACGATACTTGGATTTTCTGAATTAATCCTAGGTTGCACGAGGTTCCCATCCTATACCACCTTCTGAAAATCCAGGGTGCCCAAGGCTAGAGGAACCTTAGGATTAAAGAGTTGGACTTGATCAATGGCATTTTAAAATTGCTTCCCACTTATATCACTACAAACAGTGACAAATTTCTGGACGTCATCTAGCAATGACTTAATCTTAGCATCGGACTGTTAGTCCTTGGCACGAAGACCCCTATTCTCAATTTGAAGGATGGTCATATACCTCTTAAACTCCGTCAAGCTGGAGTCTTTTTGCTTCCCAACATCTTTTAGGGCAACCACCTCCCATTCCAATTCTTTAACTTAGGCCTCAGCATCGCTTTTAGCCTTCACGGCCTCCTCTATGGCCTTAAGAGCTTGGTTTTCACCACGCTCAGTGGCCGCTGTCCTTTCCGCCATCTCCCGTTCATGCTCTTCATAAACTTGCTCCAAATACTGAGTTTCAGTAGCAAGACGGAGACCAAAAGTCTCAAACCATGAAAAAGTATCCTTTGTGCTACGAAGGGCAAAGTGGTTTGTAACTTTCTTGTCCAAGAGATTATAATCAATGAACTCTCGGGCATCCGATTCTTCGTGGTATAAATCGATTGGGCCGCTAGCTTCATCGACCACCGCCTTCTTTCCACGACCACCCGATAACCGTCCTCCATTGCTTTTCTCTTACGTGTCTTGATAGTCTAGGGAGAGTCCTCCACCTAGATAGGCTCCCTGTCCACCATTGAGACTCAATTGGAGAATCCAATGACTCCAATGCATTCCTGGCCTTAAAGGCTTCGAGAATTACCAAGCCATTCCCAGTTGACATCTCGGCCAAACTTCTTGCAAAAATAACAGAGGATCATGTTACCAAGTGGCCTCAAACTCAAGAGGAGGGGTGAATTGAGTTTATGAAATATTTTCATAAATCTTTCGTGAAACATTTGTTTATCAATTTTCATTGAACCTATTGGATAATTAAAGTGAATAAATAAATGAGATTGAATACTTTACTCACAAATTAAGCAAGCCAAGATGAATAACATTCAAGTAAGCATATAAAATAAATGCACAAATGTAAATAGATGAGTTTAGAAGATCAAACACAAGGTTTATCTTGGTTCAACCATCAATCCACTTGTGACCTACGTCCAGTCCTCAAGCAACTGCTAGAGATTTTTCACTATATCTTCAAGCTTCAACAGGTACTTGACAACCTTTACAATTTGTTGCCAAGTGGCTTCCAGTACTCAAGAGGGGGGTGAATTGAGTATAAAACTTTTTCCCAAACCTCTTTTTATTAAAAACAAATATTAAAAACTTAATAAATAAATGCATAGAAGGAATAATAAGAAGAAAAGAGACAATAAAAATAGCAAAAAATAAATATGCAGTAAATTAAAATTGCATAAAATAAAGAGATTAAGAAGAGAGAAAGCCAAGATTTTTCATTGAGTATACAAGCTTCAATAGGTGCTTGCTACCGTTACACAAAAAAGTACTTTTCACACACAGGGAAACTCTACCCTTGTGCTAAAGCCTCAGCTTGCAGGGATACCTCACCCTTATACAAACCTTGAGGGATACCTCACCCTCGATACAGAATATCAGAAAATAGATGAAGAGAAACTCTTACTCAGAGTAGGTAATACAAATTGAAGTGCTAATGGAGCTCTCATAGAAATATCTCAAAGTTTTTAATCAAAAAGAGCGTAGAAAATAATTTTCACAGATTAGAGCAAGTAGAAAAAATAGTTCAGAGTTATGGGCAAAAATATTCATGACCCAAGGTTGCTATTTATAGGGGAAAACATGGAGATAGTCATTTGGGTATAATTAAAAGCATTTAAAACTAATTTGAAAACTTGTCTGTTTCCATATACGTGATCGTAAGCTTTGTGTTTATTCGAATAGCTTAACATTCTATTCGAATAATACTATTCCTGAACCATCGTGAAAGGCCATCTGATATGGGTTATTCGAATAATCTCTATGTTATTCGAATAACACGTTTAAAAAAGCTATTCAGATAAAATAGGTTTATTCGAATAACGTTTGAGTTATTCGAATAACTCACTTAAAAACATAGTTCTGAAAAACCCATTTATTCGAATACAGGATAGTTATTCAAATAGCATCTTTAAAAAGACGGACCCTCGTGAAGGTGTTTATTCGAATAGACTATGCTCTATTCGAATAAATCAATGCAAAACTGTTTTGGAAAAAGGTATTTCAAAGACATTGAGTTTGTTTTAAAATAGGTTTTATCTTTTCTTTCAAAAACAAAGAGATATCAAAATGAGCTCCGTACAACAGATCCTAAGTCCTAATGCTAAACATATATAAACTTGGACTTAGTCTATTTATCATCTTCATTTAGTCTTCACGTTTGTTATCATCAAAACAAGTCTTCAAAGGTATACATCCATACACATTCTCCCCCTTTTTGATGATGACAAACTATCAATGAGAAAAGAGTAAGTGCATATAATTGGAATTCACAAAGAGGTATAAAAGCTTACTCCCCCTCTTTAATTATAAAAGGTAATGTATATCAGATATGTGCGCAGCTCCCCCTTTCAATTTGAATCCAATTTCATTTTAAGTTTACCTGTCTTTTCTCAATTAAATTCAAATAATCAAACTGTTCTACCCCTTTTGTCATGAGCAAAAAGGAGGGGTAAGTCCCATAAACATATATCTAAGTATAAGTGCATAAAAGGAAGCATACTCATATCAATAGATCATCAAGAAATGGCATTTATGCATTAATAAAAAAGATTCAATTACAAAAGCCAGAAATAAATAACATGAAGGCAAAAATAGAGATCCTAAGAACTAAAGTTCCTAGAAATAAGTATCCGGAGGTGGTGATGAAGAAGCTGGTGCAGGAGCAGGTGAAGCAGATCGGAAGGCAGCAACCTCACGTTCAACACCTTCTATTCTATCAAACAGAATAGAGAAGGTATGCTCCATATAGGCTCTATTATCGTGCAATGTGGCCATGATCTGCTCTAAGGTGACAGGAGCAGGAGCAGCAGCAGGTACATCAGCGGGGGCAACAGGAGCGTCAGCAGGGTCAAGCTCATCCTCAGCAACCTCATCTAAGTACACCCAGCCTTCATTGGTTTGGATCATCTTCATTTTACGCAAGGTGTGGGAGCCAAAGACGTTGTGATGCGTCAGGGCAATGGCTCGCTCAGTCTCCAAGACCTGAGGATACTTGCTCAGTAAGGTAGTGACGAGAATGCCATAAGGCAAGGCAAATTTTTCCTTGCCCTTGGCCCTCATCATATGTTTTATGAAAAACACAGGCCAGTTGATCTAATGGCCATTCTTCAGAAACCAAAGCATGAAGATGTCTTCCTCGCTCAGGTAGGCGTAATTTCCACCGCGGGGAGCCAAGATGTGAGCAAAGGCGTAATGCAGAAGCCTATCTTGGCTTTTCAGCATACCACCATTGAGACCCTTGTCAGGCAAAGCTAGACCAGGCTTCAGTAGGTCCTCAATCGCCTGAAACTTGTTGAACTCTTCAAGAAAAGGGGTGTCACCATCTTCAACAAGGGGGCCAGTAAACTGCAACCCAAACAAAGTCAGCCAGTCTTGTGGTGTGATCACAATGTTCTGATCACAGACCTCGGAGAGAAGGCTCTGGCCATCAAATGCCAGATTGCAAAAGAACATCTTCACCAGAGCTAGATAAAGAGTGGCCTAGTGAGAGCAGAGCTGAAGAACTCCCTGGTTTTGCAGCAAGGTTAGAAAGTCGAAACCATAGTGTTACTGGAAGAAAGAGAGGTCAAGGAACTTGGGTTAGACCAAGTTACGCTCCCAGAAGTGCTTAATGAAGTGGGCACGATGCTCTTTGTTGGATGAGAGCCTTCTCAAGTCAAGAGGATTGTTGCATGGAGCAGTCTTCGTGCATGGTCGCTTGCTGGAGGAGGAGGCCATGGTGAGAGAAGGTGTGAAAGAAAGAGAGAGAAAGAAAAAAAAACAAGTTTGAGAGCGCAGGGGCTATGGAGGCATGAAGAGCAGAGGAGAAAATAGAGAGTGAAAACGTTTAGGCGCGCAGGGGTTATTTAAAGGAAGACCCGTGTTTATTCGAATAAACATAGGTTTATTCTAATAAACTTTGCTTGGAAACTGAAAGGACAGGCGCGCAGGAAACTGAAAGGTGTTGAAAAAGTGTTTTTGCTAGGGTTTATTCGAATAGGGGGTTCTATTCGAATAGATCATCTAGGAAAGTCAAGCGTTTTGGCCAACTGACAGGGTTTATTCGAATAACTGTAGGAGTTATTCAAATAGACTGAGAGCTATCAGTCAAGACTGATAAAAATAGGTTCTGGCTATTCGAATAGCTTGAGGTCTATTCGAATAAGCAGAGGGCAGATATTAAACCTAATAAACGAAGGCTTCTGGTTATTCGAATAGACAGATATTTATTCGAATAAACAGAGAGCAAAGACAGAGACTGATAAACTAAGGAGTTTGGTTATTCGAATAAGGAGGGATTTATTCGAATAGACAGAGAAGATATTCAAACAGATTATAACACAGGAGCCAGTTTATTCGAATAAACTAAGTTTTATTCAAATAAAACTGATATTCAACACATTTTTAATAAGCAGTAAAGAAGTTTATTTGAATAAAAGCCTGTTTGTTCGAATAACACTAACAAAGAAACACAGAGATGCATACGTTCAAGAATTCAAAGCATATATATATATATATATATATATATATATATATATATATATATATATATATATATATATGATTTAAAGAGAGATAAAATAAAATATGCAATCATATATTGGATTGATCAATTATGCCTAATTCTCCTCAAATATAAAAGAATGCTTCTTTTGCTAAGAGTTTAGTGAAGATATCTGCAAGTTGCTTAGTTGTTTCAACAAACTCATGAATACAATCCCCTTTTTGTACATGATCTCTAATAAAGTGATGTCTTATGTCTATATGCTTTGTTCTGAAATGCAGTATGAGATTCTTAGAGATATTTATTGCACTAGTGTTATCATATCTTATCGGGATGTGATCAAGCTGAAGACCGTAGTCTAAGAGTTATTGCTTCATCCATAGGATTTGAGCACAACAACTCCTAGCTGTAACATATTCAGCCTCAGCGGTAGACAAAGCCACACTATTTTGTTTTTTGCTATGCCAAGAAACTAAGAACTACCAAGCAAGTGGCATGTCCTACTAGTACTCTTTCTGTCCAATTTGCACCTAGCAAAATCAGAGTCAGAATAGCCTATTAGGCTACAAGAGGCACCCTTAGGGTACCACAAGCCCATTTGTGAAGTGCCTACTAGATATTTCATTATTCGTTGAACAGCACTTGAATGAGATTCCTTAGGGTTTGCCTGATATCTAGTACACATGCATATACTAAACATAATATCTGGCCTACTAGCAGTAAGATAAAGGAGAGATCCAATCATACCTCTATATTTCGTTATTTTTACTGATTTACCTCCTTCATCTTTGTCCAAATAACAGGAAGTGCCCATTGGGGTGGCCATGTGTTTAGCGTTTTCCATTTCGAATCTCTTGAGCAATTCCTTGCAGTATTTAGTTTGACTTACGAATGTCCCTTCATTCGTTTGTTTGATTTGAAGTCCGAGAAAGAAATTCAACTCTCCCATCATCGACATTTCAAATTCATTCTGCATTGTCTTAGTAAATTCTTTACACAGGGATTCATTTGTAGCACCAAAGATAATATCATCCACATATACTTGCATAAGAAGAATATCATGCTTTTTATTTTTAATAAAAAGAGTAGTATCGACTTTTCCTCTTGAAAAACCATTTTCTAAAAGGAACTTACTCAACCTTTCATACCAAGCTCTAGGAGCTTGCTTTAAATCGTATAAAGCCTTTTTAAGTTTGAAAACATGGTTGGGTAGTTCATGATTTTCAAAACCCGGAGGTTGTTCAACGTATACCTCCTCTTGAATAAAACCATTTAGAAAGGCACCTTTGACATCCATTTCATATAATTTGAAATCCATGATGCAAGCGTAAGCAAGTAACATTCTAATAGCTTCTAATCTGGCCACAGGTGCATAGGTTTCTTCATAATCTATACCTTCTTCTTGATTATACTCTTTAGCAACCAATCTAGCTTTGTTTCTAGTTATTAACCCATTTTCATCAAGTTTGTTTCTAAAAACCCATTTAGTGCCAATTATAGGGTGATTATTAGGTCTAGCAACTAATTCACAAACTTGATTTCTTTCAAACTGATTTAATTCCTCATGCATAGCTAAGATCCAATGTTCATCATCAAAAGCTTCAATTAAATCCTTAAGTTCAATTGAGAAACAAAAGCTAAGTGATTACAAGCATTTTTAAGAGAATTACGAGTACTTACACCTTTAGATACATCACCGATAATCTGATCAAGGGAATGATATTTTGAAGTTTGCCATTCTTTGGGAAGTACCAAAGCTTGCGAATCTTCTTGCCTTTGTTTGTCCTCTTGCTCCTTGATTTCTTTTTCTTTATTATCCAAATGTGTTTCGCCAAGATTTTTGCAACATCATCAATAACAAGATCCTTTCTCGATCCATTTGGGTCAGTTTCATCAAATACAACATGTATAGATTCTTCAATAGTCATAGTTCTTTTATTATATATACGAAAAGCTTTACTATGTTTTGAATAACCAAGAAATATACTTTCATCAGACTTAGCATCAAACTTGCCTAAGTTATCTTTTCCATTATTTAAAACAAAACATTTGCAATCAAAAACATGAAAATGTGAGACATTTGGCTTTCTTCTCTTATACAATTCATATGGGGTTTTCTTTAAAATAGGCCTTATAAGGGCCCTGTTCATTACATAACAAGCTGTACTTACAGCATCCACCCAAAAGTATTTAGGAAGAGCAGGCTCATTAAACATAGTTCTTGCCATTTCTTCTAACGAACAGTTTTTCCTTTCTATAACTTCGTTTTGTTGCTGAGTTCTAGGGGCAGAGAAATTATGATTAATGCCATGTTCATCATCAGTAATTTTCAAAAACATTGTTTTCAAATTCGCCACCATGATCACTTCTTATAGAAGAGATTTGAAAACCTTTTTCATTTTGAATAACTTTGGCAAGTCTTTTAAAAGCTAGAAATGCATCATTTTTATTTACAAGAAATAAAGTCCATGTAAACCTAGAAAAATCATCCACAATCACTAAAGCATAGTAATTCCCACTAAAGCTCATAGTTCTAGAAGGTCCAAATAGATCCATGTGCAAAAGTTGTAAAGTTCTAGTAGTTGAAACTATATTTTTTGCTTTAAAAGAGACTTTTTTTTGTTTACCCTTTTGACATGCATCACATAACTTATCTTTTATAAAATTAAGCTTGGGTAGTCCAATTACTAGCTCTTTAGAGACCAACTTCTTTACGTGATCCATGTGAATGTGTGCAATTCTCCTATGCCATAACCATGAATCATCATTCTTACTTAAAAGGCATTTCGCATCATTTGAAGATATATCATCAAGACTAATCATATAGATGTTATTTACTCTATGACCAATGAATTTAACATGCTTATCATTTTTATCTTCAATTATGCAACAGTTTGAATTAAATATTACCTTATTTCCTTTATCACATAATTGACTAATACTAAGCAAGTTATGTTTCAAGCCTTCAACAAGCAATACATTTTCAATAGAGGAGTTAGGGTTCTTTCCGACTTTGCCGATTCCAAGAATTTTTCCTTTGTTGTTATCACCATAAGTAACGTGTCCATGGTTCTTGGGAATAAGCATGGTGAATTTCGAGTCATCCCCGATCATGTGCTTGGAGCAGCTGCTATCGAGATACTAACTTGAACTCCTGGCTTTCAAGCACACCTACAACACAAGTTTAGTTTTTAACTTTTGGTACCCAAACTTTCTTGGGTCCTTGTGTGTCAGTTTTGGGTATAGTACCCTTAGGAACCCAAACCATTTTTGTTCCAATTTTTGTATTTATGTTTTTCCTTGCATTACATGTTGATGCATTATGTCCTTTCCTTCCACAGTAGAAACATTTAATAAAAGGACTACTTGAAACACTAGAATGCACAAAGAAATTTTTATAGAGTTTTTGTTAATTTTTCGGGTTATAACCTATCCCGGCTTTTTGAAAAACTACTCTTTGTCTTCCTAATAAAATATTTAAGTTATCCCTTCCAAAGGTGAATTTAGAAAGAGTGTTCTTTAAGTCTTCAATTTCTTTTTCAAGCATATGACATGAAGAACAAGATGAAGACGTAGAAGCATGTGAAGAATGATTTGTGCATGCATCGATGATTCCCAAAGTTTCATTTTCAACCTTTAATTCTTCTATTTCTTTATTTAAAACAAGAATTTGATTTTCTAAAGAATAAATTATTTTCTTAGAAGAAGAAATAATTTTTGTGAATTTTAAAGATTCTTCATGTAATTCTTCAAAAGCATCTTGTAACTCATCGTAAGAAGGCAATAAAGTAGTATTAGAACTTACCTCATTTTCACTTTCTTCTTCATCTCCTTTTGCCATGAGACATAGTTGAGTTTCCTCGCTATCGAGTCATTTGTCGATTGAATCCATGCGTTTTCATCCCATGCTATATAGGCTTTTCTTCCTTTTCTTTCCTTGAAGGGCTTCTTTTCAAATTTCTCCTTCTTCTTTTGGTAAACTGGGCACTCCATTTTCATGTGACCAGGTTTGCCACATTCATAGCAAGTTGGAGTCGATGAAGCTCTTTCGCCTTTGTAATGAGTCTTCTTCAGAGAGAAGGGAGGTTTTCTTTGCGTTCCCTTTTTCCTGAGAAATTTACCAAACTTTTTAACTAACAAACTAAGATTTTCTTCGCTTACCTCGATGTTCTCTGATCTTTCTTCATTTTCTTCATCATCATTGTCAAGTGTTGAGGAAGTGGCTTTGAGCGCTATCCCTTTTTTCTTTTTATCGTTTTCTTCGCTTTGACTTAATCTGCTCAGTTCCAGTTCGTGCTCATGAAGTTTTTCAAAGAGGGTAGCTAGAGTCATTGTGGACAAGTCCTTCGATTCTGAAATAGCTGTTATCTTAGGTTGCCAAATCTTGCTAAGACATCTCAAAACCTTGTTAATCAAATCTTCGTTAGAAAAACTTTTGCCTAAAGATGCAAGATGATTAACTATGTGGGTGAACCTCTTTTGCATTTCCTGAATGCTTTCTCCTTAGTTAATTTTGAATAATTCATATTCAAGAGTTAGAGAATTGATTCTCGACCTCTTAACTTCACTAGTACCCTCATGGGTAACTTGCAAAGTGTCCTACATTTCTTTAGCAGTTTTGCAATTTGAAATTTTAAAAAACTCATCATATCCCAAAGCAGTAGTAATAATATTTTTGGCTTTTAAATTAAATTGAACTTTTCTTTTGTCTTCATCAGACCATTTATTTCGTGGTGTTTCGGTCCTTACACCATCGACCTCATGTGTGGGTATAAAAGCGCCATTTTCGATAGCATCCCATACATCTAGATCAATAGCTTCAATGAAGATTTTCATTCTTTCCTTCCAATATGCATAATCATCCCCATTGAAAAAGGGTGGTCGGTTTATGGAAGATCCTTCTGAAAAACCATTTGAAGAAGCCATATTCTCTTGAAGTTGCTAAGCTATTTATACAAGAGTCTAGCTCTGATACCACTTGTTGCCAAGTGGCTTCCAGTACTCAAGAGAGGGGGTGAATTGAGTATAAATTTTTTTCTCAAAACTTCTTTTTATCAAAAATAAATATTAAAAACTTAATAAATAAATGCATAGAAGGAATGAGAAGAAGAAAAGAGACAATAAAAACAGTGGAAAATAAATATGCAGTAAATTAAAATTGCATAAAATAAAGAGATTAAGAAGAGAGAAGCAGGCACAGTATTTATCCTAGTTCGACCACTAACCCACTTATGGTCTATGTCCAGTCCTCGAAAGTCGAGATTTTTCACTAAGTATACAAGCTTCAATAGATGCTTGCTACCGTTACACAAAAGAGCACTTTTCACACACAGGGAAACTCTACCCTAGTGCTAAAGCCTCATCCTGTAGGGATACCTCACCCTAATACAAACCTTGAGGGATACCTCACCCTCGATACAGAATATCAGAAAATAGATGAAGAGAAACTCTCACTCAGAGTAGGTAATACAAATTGAAGTGCTGATGGAGCTCTCACAGAAATATCTCAAAGTTTTTAATCAAAAAGAGCGTAGAAAATAATATTCACAGATTAGAGCAAGCAGAAAAAATAGTTCAGAGTTATGGGCAAAAATATTTGTGACCCAAGGTTGCTATTTTTAGGGGAAAACACAGAGATAGCCATTTGGGTATAATTAACAGCATTTAAAACCAATTTGAAAACCTGTCTGCTTCCATATACGTGATCGTAAGCTCCGTGTTTATTCGGATAGCTTAACATTCTATTCGAATAACACTGTTCCTGAACCATTGTGAAAGGCCATCTGATATGGGTTATTCGAATAACCTTTATGTTATTCGAATAACACGTTTAAAAAAGCTGTTTAGATAAAACAGGTTTATTCGAATAACGTTTGAGTTATTCGAATAACTCACTTAAAAACATAGTTCTGAAAAACCCATTTATTCGAATAATAGGATAGTTATTCGAATAGCATCTTTAAAAAGACAGACCCTCGTGAAGGTGTTTATTCGAATAGACTATGCTCTATTCGAATAAATCAATGCAAAACTGTTTTGGAAAAAGGTATTTCAAAGACATTGAGTTTGTTTTAAAATAGGTTTTGTCTTTTCTTTCAAAAATAAAGAGATATCATAGTGAGCTCTGTACAACAGATCCTAAGTCCTAATGCTAAACATATATAAACTTAGACTTGGTCTATTTATCATCTTCATTTAGTCTTCACGTTTGTTATCATCAAAATAAGTCTTCAAAGGTATACATCCAAACACACAATTAAGAGCACTCAACACACCTTGGGATACCTCACCCTTGCGCTAGAGCCTCAAATAGGGATACCTCACCCTTTACAACTTTTAAGGGATGCCTCACCCTCGTGGGATACCTCACCCTTTTCTAACTTTGAGAGATACCTCACTCTCAAGGGACACCTCACCCTTTACTCTAGAAGGATACCTCACCCTCTCTTTTCAGATTACACAAATTGTAGAGGATAAAAACTCTTTTAAAGAGTAGATAATACAACTTGAAACTTATGGGTATCAAGGATTTACACACTTAGCTCAAAATAGAGATTTGGAGAAAAAGATGATGAAATTCATTTTCAATGCTCAAGAATAATTTACAGAATGTTCTCCATCCTTTCATGAAAGCCCAAACATTTTTATTTATAGCCCAAAACAATTGTAGCCGTTGGTGGTGATTGAATGCCAAAATATAACCATTTATAGCTGTTTGCACGTGTTTACTGGTTTTCCAGATAACCGGTTAGGACATTATCCTAATCGGTTAGGAGCTTCAAAACTCAGCTCCTGACATTCACAATAACCTGTTAGGCAATGAGCCTAATCGATTAGGCTTATTTTAAAAGCCTTCCTGCATGAATTTTAAAGGCATACTAATTGGTTAGGGAATTACCCTAATCGGTTAGGCTCTATTCAAAAAGCATGTTCATGAACATTTTAAGCCACTACTAACCGGTTAGGCATAAGCCCTAATCGGTTAGGGCCTTTATAAAAGAAGAGGCTTTGCCTCTGACTTGCAAAATAACCGGTTAGGAAAGCTTCCTAATCGGTTAGGCCATTTTGGAAACATGAATCTTGGGCTTTTATTTAACTTCATAATTTGTTATGCTAAAAGCCATAATCGGTTATGGCATTTTAAAAGACTTCACGTTTTGGCTAAAAACATCATAACCTATTAAGCAATTATCATAATCTATTATGAATCAATTAGAAACCATAGAATTTTCAAAGAAGTTCTTAATCAAGAAAGTCCAACATCTTTCCAAACTTTCTAAAAACATTTTACTCAACTTAAACATAATTTTCGAAAGATGAAAACATGATTATGCAAAGATATTTAAGATGAGTTTAGAATCAAGAAATGAGCTTTTGTGTGAGTCCATTTGATGCGGGATTAAAAGTTGCAAACCCAAGTGCAGGTTATCTTAAGTAATAAATTCTCGATGAGTCCGAGGTCGAACCATAGAGACTTGACGAAGAAAAATTAATTAAAGTAAAGTAAATATTTTGTTACAATAATAAAGATGATAAATAAAATTGTTCACAAGTAAAAAGGAATTGCTTGGGTTAGGAGATCCACTCTTGGTAAATAAATTAAGGACAAGATTAATTCTTTTATAACTCAATTAGAATCCACACATAACGGAGGTTCCAATCAGAAAATACAACATTCAAAGTTCATTAAAAATTATATACGTAATTATATTATGATTCCTTTAATCATCTATTAACACCACCACTCATAAATGAGATCAAGCATTCATTGTGCCAAAATCTTGTCTACAATAAATCAAGATCTCCACTTTATAAGGAGAGTTTCTAGCACCACCACTTGTAAATGGGTTAAAGCATTCATTGTGCCAATCTCTTGTCTACAACAAATCAAGAACTCCACTTTACAATGAGGGTTTTTAAATTAATTAGAAACAAAATATAATACATATAATGACCACTTGAAAATATATCATTTAAGCACAAAAGAGAAATTAATCTAACCTTATTTCATTACCAAGAGCTTCACTCTTTCACCCAAGCAAAATAAAACTTAGTTACTCATAGATAAGAAGAAAGAAAGAGAGAAGAAGAAGAAGAAGAACATGACTTCAATTTAGAAAAAGAAAAATTACTATAAGAAAACCTAGTAACAAACTAGCATCATTTTAGTACCTAACACCTAACACCTTTAATGATCTACTAAAGTCCCCTTTTATAGAGGATTAGAGATACAAAATGACAAGGGGGTGAGTCATTAGTGAGTGGATGAGTGGAAAATGAGTGGAAAATGCCAAATGACTTTTGGTGAGTGAAAAATTATGGAGATTCCTTGTCTCTGAAATCATTTAACTCTGAAGTCATTGAAAGCGTCAAAATGAGCAAATATGATCTTCATCAAAGTTGTAGGCCTAGATCTTATATTTCAAATGACTTTAATTTGAGTCTAATATCATTTCTATAACTCCAGATACGTTTAAATTACTGCACACTGCTCAGGCCCAGTTATAGCTCCTCTGTTCTGACTTGCTAGCACAATATCACCTATTAGGCCTCCGATTCTGGAAAAGTGTTCAACATGAAAGTTGTAGATATAGGTCTCAACTATTCAGCATCAAAATTTAATCCTATTTGACAACCTCTAGCCCGAAAAATGGTATGAACAGTACACATAGGTCAAGCTGTCAGGCGTAACATCCCAAAAATTCTTTATTTCATTATAAACGATCATTTTATAATATTTATGACTTTTAGGAATTTTTGTGGATTTTTCTGAAAATGATAAATATTTTAATATATTCTTCATTTTACGTGTACCTTTGAAGACGAGCAATTTGGGAAACTAGAATATTTTCCTTGATTTGGTAAACTTTGAGGTTGTCAACGTGTTAGCAGGGATCTTACTAAACCCGAGGTAGAGACACGGTTTGAGAGATTTGCATTTTGAAGATTTTATCTGTTAAATAAAATTACGGTATCATAAAATTATCGATGAATAATAAAATATTATTTTCATCAATTGTAAATTTTATTCCGAGAAAATAATTCCACAGTGTAATTAATCATCATCGGATGTATTTAATTTGGAGACAAGCTTACTATGTGCTTTATCGAGGAGCGCGCGAAGCTTCTCAAGGAAGCTTCCACCAACCATTATTTTTATCATTTCTCTCTCCTACAAATTGGTGCAGCACGTTTGAATTAAGGGGGTCTAATTCATTTTCCTTTTCTCACATTTCCTCTCCTCCCTGTACGCAGCTCACTATTCACTCATCTTTCTCTCTTCTCTTTCACCCTACAGCAGCAACACCATCCACCCACACCTCCATTTTGTTCTTCAAATCGTCACAATCTTAGCACCATTTCGTGTTTGGAGAACCACCATCATTGAGGAAATCAGCTTCAAGGTTCTGCCATTTCCTCCATCTTCATTCTCCTACGTCTTTGAAGCTTAAAGGTTAGAGCTTTAAGGTAAAGCTCTTAGCTTTTTCTCCTCTCTTCTCTTTTTCGTAACCCTTGTCATTTTGATGACAATGGGTATCCATTTCAATATTAGGATTCTGATTCTTGTAAGTTTAAATGTTCAAGGATTTCCTGGAAGCTGAAAATGAAATCCTGACCAAAAAGGAGCCACCTTTCTTTGTGCTTCTCCAAGGTAAGAGGAAGACACTCCTCCTCAACCTCTTTTAGCATTTAGGGACGTTGTTTATGATTGGTATTGAGAGTCATCTTTGTTTTCATATTGTTGGTGATGTATATATGCTATTTGATTGTTTGTATGTTTTGATATATATCTGGATGTATTGGAACGTGTAATATGGAAGGGAATGACTTCCGATTGGTTCTCGGATGGTCATGGTGTTGAGCCCAAAAATTTAGAAATTTCATGTGAAAACTAGTAACAGTATGAACTCCTGGCCAAACCCGTTGAATTTGATGTCTTGAACACTTAGTAAAGTTAAAATCCGTCGAGTATGAACTCCTGGCCAAACTCGTCGAATATGATATCCTAATCATCTAATGAAAAGTTAAAATCCGTCGAGTATGAACTCCTGGCCAAACCCGTCGAATTTGATGTCTTGAACACTTAGTAAAGTTAAAATCCGTCGAGTATGAACTCTTGGCCAAACCCGTCGAATATGATATCCTAATCATCTAATGAAAAGTTAAAATCCGTCGAGTATGAACTACTTGCCAAACCCATCGAATTTGATGTCTTGATCACTTAGTAAAGTTAAAATCCGTCGAGTATGAACTCTTGGCCAAACCCGTCGAATTTGATGTCTTGATCACTTAGTAAAGTTAAAATTCGTCGAGTATGAACCCCTAGCCATGCCCGTCAAATTTGATTCCTAGTCATTTAGTGCAATATCAAAATCCGTCGAGTATGAACTCCTGACCACTTAGGAGAGAAACTCCTCCAATGCAAAATCCGTCGAATTTGAATGACCACATCCGTCGAGTGACATATTCATCGAGTTAGAATGCCAATACCCATCGAGAAACATACCTGTCGAGTAGATCTTCTGTCCATTTATCAAAAGCTTCCCAAAGTTAATATTCGTCGAGTAAAATGTCAAGATCCGTCGAATTAGAGTTCTGACTATAGTGTTTTTCGTCGGTTCGACACTTGGGAGATTTCTCCAACGTTGACACCCACATCCGTCGAAATAGGATGTCTGCTGACCTTCTGGAAAAATTTGACAGTTTTGATCTCTGTTTAACAGAACCTCCATCCGACAGAAATTGGTTTTTATCCAATCTTGTTATAAAATATTCTCCCATCTTTCATCCTTCTGTCATATTATTTTTCATCGAATGGTAGCCTCAATTTTCCACTAAATGCATTGTCTCCATCGAATTCACAATTATGGTTTATCACCCAATACCTAGCAATTAAATCTGTGACGTTGTTAGTGATTCTGGCCATGTATCTTCCTAGATTCAAAACCCTTGGATTAATAAAAGCACATAAATCATAAATGATTGGATGACTAGAGATTAAGTAGGGATTCATAAACAGGGAAGAACATGAGTATGGGTGAGCTTGTGAGGCACATAATGAATTTAATGGTTGACTTCTATCATGACTATGAATGGAAATTGTGGTTATCCTTAAAATGTACTATTGGTTTGTTGTGGATCCGTGAATGGGATCAATTCTTGTTGTAAAATGATATGACATGCATTTGAAGCATGATGGACCTAGTTGGTCATGAAGAGTATGATTGTGTCATGCATTGAACAAAAAAAGAAAGAGATTGTCCGTTGGACTTGGTTAAGGCCGGTAGCCTAAGAGTTGAACTTACACCTTTGTGCGGGTGCAAATAGACAAGTGTAGGTTACTTGTTGACCTTGGGGGCGTCAGGGTGCGGGTACCTCACAATGGGCGGTGGTAGCTCTCTGTCAGGTGGGGTAGACCGATGCAAACACACCGACGATCTAGGCCAGAGACATTTGTCCTATGTCGAGATCTGTGTAGAATGTCTTGTAAAATGCCATGATGTACACAATGATAATTTGAGAATTTTAGCACTTGAGGGCACAGGCGCCAAGAATACGAGACATACCTCCTGATCATTCTCTCCGACTATTTTGTGTCTAGCTCCATGGAGTAGGATTTTGGTTATTGAGGGCACGTGTGCATAGTGAGTCCATGAATTATCTGGCATACATTGCTATTATAATTGGGCTGTTGTACCTCGATATATCTAAATGTACATGATTTGCACTGGAACTATTTGGTTGATCATAATTGCTATTGAATGTTTATTACCATTATTGCTGTCATAAATGCTATGTGGGCGCTTTGCGCCGTTTGGTTTCTCGATGCTATGATTGGTAATGAGGGTAGGATATCTTACCTCTTCTCTGTCTCTCCATTTCTGTTTTGTCCGTATACTGTGTTCCATAGAAGATAATTGCAAGGAACCGGAAGCTCCCGACTTCCCTGGTTTTTGGCCTCATCTCAACTGAGCGACCGTAGAAGAATATGGAGCCACGCACGCAAAGATTTTTGGGAGATGTGTGCCTGACTTTCTTGGGGGGCAGTCTTTGGTACATCAACTATGGTTCTGAGCGTTGCGTCTATACGGGGGATGTGTCGTTATCTCTAGCCTGGAGACGTCACGAGCCGCCTGTCTTCACCTGCTGCATTAGTTTACGTTTGAAGTTTCAACTACCGATACGCGAGATGTGGGGTGACCATTATTTCACTCCGCGGGAAGACTCTTTTCGTTCCACAGCTCGGGCCCCGTCCCATGACTCTGCGATTCCTATGGTGATTTCCTCTGACGAAGAAGATCCTGAGGAAGATCTCAAAGAAGTTCCTGAGGATGACCCCGAAGAGGATCCTGAAGAGGACCCTGACTCGATTCCTCCTCACTTGAGGGATCGACTTTACTTGTAGCTACCGAGGGCTACCAAGTATTTTATTTGGGGGCACGATGTTTTGTACGTAGTGGGTTGTATATTCGATACCGTAGGGATATGTATGTATAATCCTTTGGGGCGAGGTATAGTTTTGCTTTTTGATATGCCGGGCTTTGTAACTAAACAGTTTGATAATTATATATATATATATATATATATATATAAATGAAATGTTAATTTCCCATGTATGTTTCGTCACCGTAGATATTGATTATCGTTAACGTAAATGTAATGAAAAAAAAAATACTCACTAATTTAATTACCCAACTATAATCGAGTAAATTTATATATTATTAAAATGAACTGGGTCTTAACTCACATAAATTTTATTTCCGCATTGTAATTGAAAGTGAGACGTTCCCTTGGGAAAAAGGGGCTTCACACTAAGTTGGTATCAGAGCCCCGGTTTATGTTTCTTTGGGTCTTGTGTTTGAGTATGTCTTGTTTGTGCTGTGTGTTCTCTGAGTAGTATACGTAAGGGTGTATTGTTTGGTGTTCCTAGTGAATGCAACTGACTTTTCTATGTTTTTAGTTAATCTAATCTAAGAAAGTAAGATGGCACGAAGGGAAGATATGGCAGCAGCTATTACAGCGATGCAGAGGATGGCTGAGGCCGTCGCACAGCAAACCGAACAAGCTGCCCAGCAGCAAGAGAGAGTTGCACAACAACAAGAGCGAGTGCTCAACATGACTAGAGGCCACCGCTGGCGATGCTCGAATTTAGTAGAGTTTCAACGCTATAACCCTCCTCAATTCAAAGAAGAATTTGATCAGGACAAGGCTAGTCGTGGATCAAGGAATTGGAGAAAGTCTTTCGAGGAATGAGTTGCGCCGAGGATAAGAAGGTGAACTATGCTACATTTATCTTTGGTAGGCAATGCTAAAAATTGGTGGAATGGAGTGCGACAAATCTTTGAAGCTATGAACAGAGATTACTTGGGGCTTATTCAAGGAACAGTTCTTGGATAAGTATTTTCCTGCAAGCGCAAGGCATGTGAAGGAGTCAGAATTCCTCAACCTGCGATAAGGAAATATGACTGTTAGCGAGTACGCAGTGAAATTTGAAAACTTGTCACAAATTTTGACATACTTTCAGAACCAGCCAGATGAAGCATGGAAATGCCAAAGATTTACAGAAGGACTGAGGTATGAAGTGAAGAAGGCTGTGATCACCTTGAGGATCAATGAATTCTCATGACTACTAGATACTTGCTGTGATGTAGAGGCTCTGGAGCAATCTAGAGATATGAGGAGCAGAAACTTTGGGCCAATGAGATTCCAGAGAGGTGGCAGTAACAGTGCTAACCATTTCCAGAAGAAGCCGTACTCCCGACCCACGGGGAATCGACAACAAGCCATGGGTGGAAGTTATGGTGGAGGTTCTGCGGGAACCGGACGCGAACACGCCATATCCTTCCGGATGTACGAAGTGTGGGAAAGACCATCTCACAAGGGACCTGTACCATGAAGGGATTTATCTACGCTTCAAATGTGGCAAACCGGCCACGTGTCCGAGCGCAATCAAACGAAGGCCGAACCTTCGTAAATCTTTGCAAGAGCCAATAAACCACAGGTGGAGGGCGAGTCTACACTATGAAGCGGAGGCCGAGGCTTCCGAATCGAAGATTTGATACAAGGGAAGGTACCATAGAAGGTAATCTTTTAAGCGTCTTTGTATGACTCTGGGCAACCCATTCTTTTATATCATATAATTGTGTGCAAAGACTGGGTCTATTTGTGTCGTCATTACCTTTTGACTTAATTGTTTCTACCCCCACTGATAAACCGGTAGTTACTACCAAAGTCTGTCTAAATTGTCCATTGGTTGTTGAAGGTCGAACCTTTTCGGTCGATCTGATCTGTTTACCCCTTTCCCTAACTAGATATTATCTTAGGGATGGGTGGTTGTCTTCCAACCATGTTCTATTAGGACATTCTAGAAAGACCATAGTTTTTCCCATAGAGGAGAATTCTAGATTTTTGACGGCCAACCGAGTTCAAGCTCTCTTGGAAGAAGGAGCTCACGGATACATGCTACTGTCTTCTTTGAAAGTCGAGAATGAGGTTGATGTGAACACAATTCCAGCAGTGAATGAGTTTCCCGAAGTCTTTCCTGATGATGTATCTGGTTTACCACCGGCTCGAGAGATAGAGTTTGCTATCGACCTAGTACCGGGAGCTGGTCCCGTGTCTATAGCACCGTATAGGATGGCACCGACAGAGTTAGCTGAGCTCAAGAAATAGCTAGAAGAGCTTTTGGAAAAGTAATTTGTCAGGCTAAGTATGTCACCATGGGGAGCACCAGTGCTATTAGTTCGCAAGAAAGATAGCACCTCAAGATTATGTGTGGACTATCGGCAGCTGAACAAGGTAACGATTAAGAACAAGCATCCACTCCCGAGAATTGATAACTTAATGGACCAACTGAAGGGAGCAGCAGTGTTTTCGAAGATCGATCTGCGGTCTGGGTATCATCAAATACGAGTGAAGACGGAGGATATACCCAAGACAGCTTTTCATACCCGATACGGTCATTACGAATACCTAGTGATGCCGTTTGATGTGACGAACGCACCAACTATCTTTATGGACTACATGAACTGAATCTTTCGTCCTTACTTGGACAGATTCGTTGTTGTCTTCATTGATGACATTCTGGTATACTCTCAAAATCAGGAGGACCATGCTGAACACCTCAGTGTAGTTCTTCAGATTCTGAAGGAGAAGGAATTGTATGCTAAGCTATCAAAATGTGAGTTCTGGATAGAAGAAGTTAAGTTTCTGGGTCACGTGATCTCAAAGGATGGGATTGCCATGGATCCATCGAAGGTGGAGGCAGTGCTGCAATGGGAAAGACCAACATCTGTGACAGAAATTCGAAGCTTTGTGGGTTTAGCTGGATATTACCAGAGGTTCATTGAGGGATTCTCCAAGATTGCTGGACCACTTACACAACTCACGAGGAAAAACCAAGCTTTTGAGTGGACCGACCAGTGTGAGCAAAGTTTCCAAGAGTTGAAGAATCGACTGACTACCTCACCGGTGTTAGTGCTACCCAATCCGAATGAGCAGTTTGAAGTGTACTGCGACGCTTCATACCAAGGGCTAGGATCTGTACTTATGCAGCATGGAAGAGTGGTGGCTTATGCTTCAAGGCAGTTGCGAGTGCACGAGAAGAATTACCCGACGCACGACTTGGAGTTAGCGACTGTAGTTTTTGCTCTGAAGATATGGAGGCATTTTCTCTACAGAGCAACGTTCAACATTTTCAGTGATCACAAGAGTTTGAAGTATTTGTATGATCAGAAGGAGTTGAACATGAGGCAACGAAGGTGGTTAGAATTCCTGAAGGATTACGATTTCCAACACGTATCACCCGGCAAGGCAAATGTTGTGGCAGATGCTCTAAGTAGGAAGATGATCAGTGTCTGCGCTTACGATGATCAAGGAAAAGGATATGCTAGAGCAGTTTAGAGATGTGTGGTCTTTTGTGGAGTTAGAACCTGGAAAGATTTGTATGAATATGGTTACCATCACAAGTGAGCTACTGGATGACATAAAGGAAAAGCAGAGGATTGACAAGTTCTTACAAGAAGTGAGAGAGCAAGTGAAGCAAGGAGGTGAAACAGAGTTTGCGGAAGGAATGGATGGAATTCTGAGGTTTCGTGGAAGAGTTTGTATTCCCCGTGACAAGGAGCTTAGAGAATACATCATTAACCATACTCATACAAGCCAGCTGAGTATGCATCCAGGCATAACAAAGATGTACCAAGACTTGAAGAAGTTGTTCTGGTGGCATGGAATGAAGAGTGACGTCACTAGACGTGTATCGACTTATCTAGTTTGTCAAAAAGCTAAGGTGGAACATCAGAGACCAGCGGGTTTACTACAACCGTTGTCTATTCCGGAATGGAAGTGGGACAATATTGCAATGGATTTTGTAGTCGGATTGCCAAGGACAAGAAAAGGTCATGATTCGATTTGGGTAATTGTGGACCGACTCACGAAGTCGGCACACTTTCTCCCGATAGACATAAAATACAAACTGGAGAGATTGACTCAAATCTATATTGGAGAAATTGTTAGACTACACGGTGTACCTATGAGTATTGTTTCGAATAGAGATCTGAGATTTACTTCAAATCTCTGGGAGAGTTTGCAAGAAGCGTTGGGGACGAAGCTACGTCTGAGTTCTGCTTATCATCCGCAGACCGATGGCCAATCAGAAAGAATGATCCAATCTTTGGAAGATTTGCTTAGAGCTTGTACCATAAAGCAAACTGGAAGTTGGGATGACATTCTACCTTTGATAGAATTCACCTACAACAACAGTTATCATTCGAGCATAGGAATGACACCCTATGAGGCTCTGTATGGACGACGATGTCGAACCCCTCTATGTTGGTACCAAGACGGTGAGCGCCTTACTGTTGGAACCAGAGATTATACAGCAGACAACTGAGAAGGTTAAGATAATTCAGGAAAAGATGAGAACGGCTCAAAGTCGGCAAAAGAGTTATGCAGACCGAAGGAGAAAACCTCTTGAGTTTGAGGAAGGCGAGCACGTATTCCTGAAAGTCACACCTACGATTGGGGTCGGCCGGGCTTTAAAATCTAGAAAACTCACTCCTAAATTCCTTGGGCCATACCAAATCATTTGTCGTGTAGGTCCTGTAGCGTACCAAATATCCTTACCTCCTTTCCTTTCAAACATTCATAATGTTTTCCATGTGTCATAACTTCGAAAATACCTCCCTGACCCAAGTCATGTCATAGCACCGGATGCAGTATAATTAAAAGAAAACTTAACTTATGAGACGTCTCCTATAAGAATCGAGGATAGGAAGATAAAGCAATTAAGAGGCAAGGAGATCGCATTGGTGAAAGTGATCTGGAACGAGGTGACAGGAGATGCAACTTGGGAGCTGGAAGACAAGATGAAGGAGCAACACCCACAGTTATTCTAAGGTATGCAAATTTCGAGGACGAAATTCCTTTTTAGAAGGGGAGTGTTGTAACATCCTGAAAATTCTTTATTTCATTGTAAACGATCATTTTATAATATTTATGACTTTTAGGAATTTTTGTGAATTTTTCTGGAAACGATGAATATTTTAATATATTCTTCATTTTGCGTGTACACTGAGCAGAGCCGGGGAAACTAGAATATTTTCCCTGAGGCTGGTAAACTTTGAACTGTCAACGTGTCAACGGGGGATCTTACTAAACCCGAGGCCGGGCACAGTTTGAGAGATTTGCATTTTTCAAGATTTTATCTGTTAAATAAAATTGCGGTATCATAAAATTATCTGATGAATAATAAAATATTATTTTCATCAATTGTAAATTTTATTCACTGAGAAAATAATTCCACAGTGTAATTAATCATCTGTTAAATGTATTTAATTTGGAGACAAGCTTACTATGTGCTTTATCGAGGAACACACAAAGCTTCTCAAGGAAGCTTCCTCCAACCATTATTTTTATCATTTCTCTCTCCTCCCAATTGGTGCAGCACGTTTGAATTAAAGGGGTCTAATTCATTTTCCTTTTCTCACATTTCCTCTCCTCCCTGTACGCAGCTCACTATTCACTCATCTTTCTCTCTTCTCTTTCACCCTACAGCAGCAACATCATCCACCCACACCTCCATTTTGTTCTTCAAACCGTCACAATCTTAGCACCATTTCGTGTTTGGAGAACCACCATCATTGAGGAAATCAGCTTCAAGGTTACGCCATTTCCTCCATCTTCATTCTCCTACGTCTTTGAAGCTTAAAGGTTGGAGCTTTAAGGTAAAGCTCTTAGCTTTTTCTCCCTCTCTTCTCTTTTTCATAACCCATTGTCATTTTGATGACAATGGGTATCCATTTCAATATTAGGATTCTGATTCTTGCAAGTTTAAATGTTCAAGGATTTCCTGGAAGCTGAAAATGAAATCCTGACCAAAAAGGAGCTACCTTTCTTTGTGCTTCTCCAAGGTAAGAGGAAGACACTCCTCCTCAACCTCTTTTAGCATTTAGGGACATTGTTTGTGATTGGTACTGAGAGTCATCTTTGTTTACATGCTGTTGGTGATGTATATATACTATTTGATTATTTGTATGTTTTGATATATATCTGGATGTATTGGAACATGTAATATGGAAGGGAATGACTTCTGATTGGTTCTCGGATGGTCACGGTGTTGAGCCCAGAAATTTGGAAATTTCATGTGAAAACTAGTAACAGTATGAACTCTTGGCCAAAACCGTCGAATTTGATGTCTTGAACACTTAGGAAAGTTAAAATCTGTCGAGTATGAACTCCTGGCCAAACCTGTCGAATATGATATCCTAATCATTTAATGAAAAGTTAAAATCCGTCGAGTATGAACTCCTGGCCAAACCCGTCGAATTTGATGTCTTGAACACTTAGTAAAGTTAAAATCCGTCGAGTATGAACTCCTGGCCAAACCCATCGAATTTGATATCCTAATCATCTAATGAAAAGTTAAAATCCGTCGAGTATGAACTCCTGGACAAACCCGTCGAATTTGATGTCTTGATCACTTACTAAAGTTAAAATCCGTCGAGTATGAACTCCTGGCCAAACCCGTCGAATTTGATGTCTTGATCACTTAGTAAAGTTAAAATCCATCGAGTATGAACTCCGGGCCAAACCCGTCGAATTTGATGTCTTGATCACTTAGTAAAGTTAAAATCCGTCGAGTATGAACCCCTGGCCATGCCCGTCAAATTTGATTCCTGGTCATTTAGTGCAATATCAAAATCCGTCGAGTATGAACTCCTGACCACTTAGGAGAGAAACTCCTCCAATGCAAAATCCGTCGAATTTGAATGACCACATCCGTCGAGTGACATATTCGTCGAGTTAGAATGCCAATACCCATCGTACCTGTCGAGTAGATCTTCTGTCCATTTATCAGAAGCTTCCCAAAGTTAATATTCGTTGAGTAGAATGTCAAGATCCGTCGAATTAGAGTTCTGACCATAGTGTTTTTCGTCGGTTCAACACTTGGGAGATTTCTCCAACGTTGACACCCATATCCGTCGAAATAGGACGTCTGCTGACCTTTTGGAAAAATTTGACAGTTTTGATCTCTGTTTGACAGAACCTCCATCTGACAAAAATTGGTTTTTATCCAATCTTGTTATAAAATATTCTCCCATCTTTCATCCTTCTGTCATGTTATTTTTCATCGAATGGTAGCCTCAATTTTCCACTAAATGCATTGTCTCCATCGAATTCACAATTATGGTTTATCACCCAATACTTAGCAATTAAATCTGTGACGTTGTTAGTGATTCTGGCCATGTATCTTCCTGGATTCAAAACGCTTGGATTAATAAAAGCACATAAATCATAAATGATTGGATGACTAGAGATTAAGTAGGGATTCATAAATAGGGAAGAACATGAGTATGGGTGAGCTTGTGAGGCACATAATGAATTTAATGGTTGACTTCTATCATGACTATGAATGGAAATTGTGGTTATCCTTAAAATGTACTATTTGTTTGTTGTGGATCCGTGAATGGGATCAATTCTTGTTGTAAAATGATATGACATGCATTTGAAGCATGATGGACCTAGTTGGTCATGAAGAGTATAATTGTGTCATGCATTGAACAAAAAAAGAAAGAGATTGTCCGTTGGACTTGGTTAAGGCCGGTAGCCTAGGAGTTGAACTTACACCTTTGTGCGGGTGCGAATAGACAAGTGTAAGTTACTTGTTGACCTTGGGGGCGTCAGGGTGTGGGTATCTCACAATGGGCAGCCGGTAGCTCTCTGTCCGTGGAGCAGACCGATGCAAACACACTGACGATCCAGACCGAGACGCTCTCCTATGTCGAGATCTGTGTAGAATGTCTTGTAAAATGCCATGATGTACACAATGATAATTTGAGAATTTTAGCACTTGAGGGCCTGGGCAGCCAAGAATACAGACATACCTCCTGATCATTCTCTCCGACTGTTTTGTGTCTAGCTCCATGAAGTAGGATTTTGGTTATTGAGGGCACGTGTGCATAGTGAGTCCATGAATTATCTGGCATACATTGCTATTATAATTGGAACTATTGTACCTCTGATATATCTATATGTACATGACTGCCTGGAACTGTTTAGTTGATCATAATTGCTATTGAATGTTTATTACCATTATTGCTATCATAAATGCTATGTGGGCGTTTGGTTTCTCGATGCTATGATTGGTAATGAGGGTAGGATGTCTTACCTCTTCTCTGTCTCTCCACTTCTGTTTTGTCCGTATACTGCGTTGCATAGAAGATAACTGCAAGGAACCGAAAGCTCCCGACTTCCCTTGTTTTTGGTCTCATCTCGACTGAGCGATCGCAGAAGAATATGGAGCCACGCACGTAAAGATTTTTGGGAGATGTGTGCCTGACTTTCTTGGGGGGGCCAGAGTGCTAGTACATCAACTATGGTTCTGAGCGTTGCGTCTATACGGGGGATGTGTCGTTATCTCTAGCCTGGAGACGTCACGAGCCGCCTGTCTTCACCTGCTGTATTAGTTTACGTTTGGAGTTTCAACTACCGATACGCGAGATGTGGGGTGACCGTTATTTCACTCCGCGGGAAAACTCTTTTCGTTCCACAGCTCGGGCCCCGTCCCGTGACTCTGCGATTCCTATGGTGATTTCTTCTGACGAAGAAGATCCCGAGGAAGATCCCGAAGAAGTTCATGAGGACGACCCGAAGAGGATCTGAAGAGGACACGACTCGATTCCTCCTCACTTGAGGGACTGACTTTACTTGTAGCTACTGAGGGCTACCAGTATTTTATTTTGGGGGCCTGATGTTTTGTCTGTAGTGGGCTGTATATTATGATACCGTAGGGATATGTATGTATAATCCTTTGGGGGCAGGTATAGTTTTGCTTTCTGATATGCCAGGCTTTGTAACTAAACAGTTTGATAATTATATATATATATATAAATGAAATGTTAATTTCCCATGTATGTTTCATCACCGTAGATATTGATTATCGTTAACGTAAATGTAATGAAAAAAAAAATACTCGCCAATTTAATTACCCAACTATAATCAAGTAAATATATATATTATTAAAATGAACCGGGTCTTAACTCACATAAATTTTATTTCCGCATTGTAATTGAAAGTGAGATGTTCCCTTGGGAAAAAGGGGCGTCACATCAGGAACAGCACTCTAGTTCATGCTTCAACCCCAATTTGAGTTATCTACTCGTGTGATTGGGCCTTTGAGGTCTTCATGAAAGTTATAGAGCTCTCTCTTATATTTACAATGCCATCAGATTCACCTTATTTGACCACCTACATCCCAAGATATAGCCCAAATACAGAAATAACGTAAGACATAAATTATGCTAAAAAAATTCAATGAAGTCCAGTTTGAGTCTAAACTTACAAAACATAATCAAAATCAATCAATTAAGTACATGGAGAGTGTAAATGACTAAAAATGAAGGCTTATTAATGTATCAAATATGTGATCATCACCATTATACCTCTACATATGATCTAAGTCCTATAAGCTAATCTTGAAAAAAACCTTGGAACTTGATCTTTGCACTTCATTCCTTTCTTGTTTATTATCATCAAAACCATTGCTTTAGTTAATGCCAATTATATATCAGAGTTATAATTTTGCTACGAGGTATTAGGAAAAATGTTAAGCACATAAAGTAACATTTGGATAATGGATTAAACTACCTAATACAGCCCAAAGAGTCTCGTCATCTGGGGTATGCAATATATCTTTGGGCCGAATCAAACTAATCTCTTCAACCCACATTTCGAAGAAGTCAATGCATTCAAGCTCCACATCATTCAGATGACTTGCTTCCCTCTCTAACGATTGAGTGGGAATGCTCTACACCCTCGGATTCCAATATAGACTAAATGTCGGTTCCTCGTCACCACCTAACCAAAAGGGGTGCACATCGCAAGCCGCCATCAACTTAAAGAACTTCTCTTTGAAATCTTTATAACTCTCTAGATATGGATGGAAGACCTTCCACCCTTGCCGTGACCAGTTAGAGAGCTAGGTTTTTTGAGGGACCTTAGTTCCATGAACAGAATACTGGGTTTGGAAATAGAAAAATGCTCTATCTGAGCATCGCAACCCGACCAATTGGCATATCCTTTCAAAGGCCATGATGTTGACCCAACCATTAGGGTGAATCTAGGTCGGAGTAGCATTCAAAGTCCGGAGAATGGCAATATGGAAGTCAGTGAAAGGAAGTCGAAGTCCA
This sequence comes from Ormosia semicastrata, assembly GCA_029884595.1. Classification (NCBI taxonomy): domain Eukaryota; kingdom Viridiplantae; phylum Streptophyta; class Magnoliopsida; order Fabales; family Fabaceae; genus Ormosia; species Ormosia semicastrata. The sequence goes on from JAQQTO010000042.1 coordinate 33,364,207, forward strand.
AACCTAACAAAGAAGTCTTCATACATGTAAGTGAAGTGTTCCCCCGCCTGACGAGTAGAACACACCCTTTTATTTTCCAGGGATAGGATTTGGAACTCGTGGTCCCTATTCTTCCCCTTGGTCAATACTAGATAACTTTAAAGCTCGTTGAGAAGTTCTCCCGGTTGGAAATGGGATACCTGGTCATAGGCATGATCAGCGACTAAGGGGTATACTAATCCCAGACCACGGCGAATGCGGATTACATTCTCCATGGTCGCTCCTTGTTCTATCAGCTCTTCTCCTTCTAGGATCAGGGTAGCATTTGGAACCAGTTCTTCAAGCCTAATCGCTCTTCTCCTAGCCATTTGAGTTCCTAGAAATACACAAAGGTTGATGGTTACAATTAGTTAAACTTAAAGATTCAGACATAGAAGTGGGCAAATAGAGAGGACTGCTCTCAACCACGCACTGGCCTCTATAACCTCCAAGGCTAAAGCCTCAGAAAGACTCCTCTGCCACATGAAGCAAGAGGGAGGAAGTGCTCCACAGGACAACGCCATTGATGATGAGGAAAACAACACTCCCACCCCTTGTTCACAAAAAAATAGGGAGGAAGTGTGCTCCATTAAAAGAGTACATAACCACCCACAAGATAAAATACACATGAATAACATAGAGGAAAGTAAGTACCTGTAGAAAATGGGGATAACCGGGTTATTGAAAGGCCAAAGTATTGAAAGAAACATTGGGACTGTCCTCCACTGTTGCAGAATATCACTGGGAAATCGCCTCAAACCACAGATTTTAAGAGAGAACCAGTGAAGTGAATAATGAAAAGATCCCAAACCCCTAAACCCTTATAAATAGGGACCAAACAGTTAGGGGACAATTCGATCTCGACAATCTAAAAGTTTGAAAGATACTCATTATGACGTGCAAGGCACTATGCACGTCTACATAATTAGAGCGCACCACATGGCCTTCAGAGTTGTCAAGGCAGTTGAGGGGACGATTACGTAGCAAGCCAAGGGACACGCAACCTCAGCAGAGTTTATCAATTTATTTTAGAAATTTCCACGGATCACGAAATTTAGTGGACCACCTCGGTCAGTTATAGGGTCCTTAAATCCGTAAGGACCTAATTAGTTTCTGGGGCCGAAGTCTCCTAAGACCCTTGATCAGGAACTTCAGTAAACCAACTCCAGGAATTCATCATGAAGCGCAGAAGTTTTTCACAAACCACATTTGATTCCATAATATTCATTACAGGCGTGAAATACTAACGCAGACTACGGTACCCCCTTAGAAAGGTCGGTTGACTTCGAAAGGCTATGGCAAAACTCTTCACCCTACTAGGGACACGAACCCTGGGGGCAAGAGCTAAAACTTGCCATTTCATTATACCAACAACCAAAAGCCGAGCTGGGGGCAACTTAGTATAGCTACAAGGTAAGTGTTGGACTCACCCTAGATAATGTAAAGCGAAAAGTCAAAAAAGAAAAATTTTGAGATACAAGACAGATTCTCAAAAAGAAAAATTTTATTAATTTCATTCAATACATCATCAACCTCTATGGAAAGAGAAAGAAAATGAAAACAGTGTCCATAGAAGAGTTTAAGGACGGAGCCAACATCACCGCAAAGGCACCCTGTTGCATTATCACATCCACAGTTCCTCCACTCTCTTCACCAGAACAAGCTGAAGCCACTCCATTTCTTCTTCCCTGCCTCCTTCACAGTGATAATAAAGGTTGGCACTCGCTACTTCTTCGAAAAGCAAGTCCAAGAAAGCAAATCACCCCAAGCTGCCTTAAGAGGGTTTGCCTTCCAAAAGGTTAGCATTCTTGCATATCCAACCACACTACAAAGAAGACCAGCCTGGTGCCTCCAAATCACTCAGGAGTGAGGTAAGGAGAGAGACAAAGTGCTCTCCAATGTCTCCATGCATCGGTTTACAGAAGCATCATTTCATCTTAATAACACGTTCGGTTAGAAACCCTTGTGTACGCCAGGAGAGAAAGGCTTCTGCCTCCCTAAATGCATAGCGACTTAACATTATGCCAAGAAAGAAATGCCCCTATAAAAAAAAGGAAGTTGCTTGCAGAGGGTCAAATACCTTCAGGAATTTTGAAAAGATTAAGAGAATGATCTTCACAAGGGACAAAACCCTCCATATAAGTGCACAAAAGGAAAAGGAAACTACTCTCTGAAAAAAGATCATTCTCAAATAGAATTACAAAGCGGAAGGAATACAATGAAACTAATGCCAGCTTCAGTGGAAACATTCTTTATTTATAGAGAGAATGAAGGACTCTGATTGGCCTTGTAAAAAGTGAATTGATCACACGTTGGAAGCCACGTTTAATGCTCCCAGTTTCTGATTAGTCACGGAAGTAGTGGGCAGTTGGGAAACAGTACGAAACTAAGATCCTCTTTAAAGGATATTTAATTCCCAATAAAGTCAAAGTAACAGTTTCCCAAAGAATCGCAAACTGTTACCACCTACAATTTCAAAGATTATATTCAGAGTTTACATAGAGAACGCCTAAGGAAATCCCAAGAATTAATACTTGGGGGCAATGAATTTGCGGGACACAATAGCATACCAGGGACACCGACATTTCGTGTATAATATCTGGGGTCCGATGTTAATTTTTTGGACTCTTGTGTTAATTGCATGCCTGGATGATCTTGTTGAAACTTGACACTTGGTTGTCCTTCCAATCGTCAAGCTGGGGGCAACTATTCTAGACTATGATCCGAGATCCCGTCTAGTGGGATTAACTAGGTATACGTATAACTAGACTCCGCCCTAGACGACGTAGTTAAAGCCTTGAAGGTAGTCTGGACTTCAGAGCCATGCACATTAAGCGACGTTGGGCCATAATATACAGATTGCTAGATACGTGCAGAGGATATATCCCTAAATATTTGTAACTACCAATCATCTACTTACGATATTATAGGACCCATAACTACTTCAGATTAATAAGTAGCTCTTATATTAAGAGTTCCTAACTTATAGGGGTTCACCCCAATAATAATGGGAAGGTAATCTTTACTAGGAAACTAATCTTAAATATCTGCATTCAATACAGATTATATGAGGATTCTATACACGCTCTATAAATACAAGGCTAACTAGCCTTAATCAAGTATCAGTAAATTACTCACCAAATACTGCCTTACTTCCACATAGCCTAACTTGAGCGTTAGAGTCCTTTGCAGGTACCTACCCCCTATTTCAACACGGTTGGATGTTGTTGCTCAAGGAGGAATCCACCACATACGTGCCTATCTCAAGTACCCTATGAATTTACTTTAGAATAGTGACAAATTGAGTTAGTTTAGGCACTTTGTTGCAACTCAGAGTGTGAAAAATAGCTTAAAATATCTCATATAGTAGCATAAATGGCTAATTTAAGGGAAATGAATTTAACGAATTTGTTTTTCTAAGTCACAAATAGCCACAAGAGGATGTAGTTAAAATTTGAGAATAATCAGAGTTAATTTAGTATTTTTAGGCATACTGATTGTGCATTTAATGTCGGATTAACTAGCAGCGAATATGAAAAATATGATAATTGTGAAACAACATTTTTAATGAATCTTAGTATTTATTTTAAAGTTGTTGGAAATTGAAAAACTTGATTTAGCTAAATCTAAGTGTTCTTAGCAAATCAAGAAGTATCAATTAAGTACTTAAGTGTTACAAGTGCTATACGGGAACATTCCTTTATATTAACTTTTTCTTGATATTTCACTCTGTAACATCCTAATACTGATAACCTTGTATACCATGCATATACCTGGATAAGTAATATTAGTTATGCTACTTCTGACTTAAACATCATATTAATCCATATCATTTAAGCAAATAATAATGGAGAGCCATTCGAAAACTAAAAGTTATATGATTGTATACATAAACTTTATACATAAACTAAAAGTAATGTAAATAAATACAAGCTTTAAAACTACTAAGCACAAAACTACTATTCTAGTCTTCATACTTTTTTTTCTTGCCTTTGGAGAGCTTCCACCTGGATTTACATGGCAATAATAGGGGTGAGAAATCACATTTCTCAATATAAGTTATAACACCCCCTCCGAAGGGTATCACATTCACACTAACTCCTTATAATTAATTACCCAAGTTATAACATATTTAATATTAACTTAATACGGGTTTCAAAATTTCTTTTTCGCGGATAACAGAAACTTTACTAAATTAGAAAAGCATAAAATATAAGAACTGAATAAAATACATCTTTCGCATATAAGATAGATTCGTAACGTCTTCATTACATAAAACTTATATACTCTAAGCAATATTTAATTACCACATAAAAACTCGACCTGGCCTAAGCCAAAAAACTTGGAGAGTAAGGTTTTGAACCTGATCCTCTCCCGGATCCTCTAAAGGCACATTCTCTGGTCGGGACGTGTCTCTTTGAATAGGAGTCCGAGCAGTTGACTCTGTAGAGTCTTCACTAGGCAAACGGTGAGCAATGTTCCATAGTTCTACAATTGGCATGGAGAACTCTATATGTACACAAGCATTATATGTAATAGTAGGGTTTCCATGGTAAGTATCACTTTGAGATAGAGTCACCTCTCCTATATAACTAAAACGTTCGGTATTTGAGTCGACATGCCAAGCATCAATGCCATCGTGGAACTGCGCTTGCATATAATCAGAGAAATTCATCCTTGCAGCCATTGTAGTCTTCACAAACGTAGACATAAAATAGAGATAGATAAAATAATACAGCAAAGAGGTGAGATCCCCTACATCACATACCAATATGGTAGCAAAGCAACGATAAGCATTCTCACACAGTATAGCATACAATCCATTAAATAGTATAAAATCAACAGATAGTTAACAAATAAATAATCTAATAAACTTGCAACATAAAATCAGGCATAATGATAATACCACATCAATATTATACCATCATAATATTATATCACCACAATACTATATCACCATAGTGTCAATGATGAGTATGCTCATGATCAATGTGTACACTAACTATGCACATACTCAATGAGTACAAGGACCATCATTATGCACAATGCAACTAGATTCCTACTCCATGGAGCTAACTCAAGATCAAAGATGAACGTTCCAAAAGATCGGTCCCCCCTAAAAGACAGTCTATACTGGATCATGAAAAGTAATAGTAGTTGTCAGGCCTGCCAGTGCATTGCAATTAGTGTCCACAGACCAGGGGTATTACGTGATATAATAATCACGGGTGGTAACGTCTCCACCGTGTGAATCACCGCGCCCTGACATCCCCCAAGATCTATCCCGATCCACTATCCTATACATTCCCGTTCATTCTTTAGGCATAAAACGCCCCAACAAATCAAGTGAATACGCTTTTCTATGCATGATAAATGATTCAAACATATACTGTCATTGATCACATAGTATTTCTTATTCACATGTCATCACATGGCGGTATTACCGTACAATGCTCAAAAGCACCTTTAAAGTACCGTTGTACTATTCCCAATGATATTCACACAACCGCACATACAGTTCTCTAATACCACTAGTATCTATGATATTATATGATCACCCATACAATCGACAATACCAAAGATCTACTCGAATCTAGTACTTCAGATTCACAAACATCGGCTCCACAGTACAACTTGCTGTTCCTCTCAATCACGTAGCAATATTATCATGTTTTCACAATCGCGTAACACTTCTGTTACGTTTTCAAATCGCGTAAAGATTTTTCAACATTTTCTTAATCACGTAAAAAATTTAAAACATTTTCTCAATCGCGTAACTAAAAATTATTATTTTTAAACAGCGTAAGAGTTTTTCTACATATTTTCAATCACGTAAATTACTTCTAATATATTCTAAGCTCAAAATAATATTTTTCTTATTTATTATCAAATTTTGATTTTTTATTTCCATTATTTCCATAATAGTCCTTCTTAAAATACTATTTCCAAGATATTCTCATTAAAATCAGTATTTTCTACTATTTCTCAAAAAATTGTATTTCTTTAATTTACTTGAGACATTATAGTTCAAAATTTCCTAACGCGCTTCAAAACCCAAAGGGTGAGCTATACGTTAACAAATTTCAATTTTTAACTTTTATTTTAGTACATAACTTAATTAGGCCAATTTTAATTCTAAAAAGTTAATTATTTTCATTTTAGATTCAAAAACTTACCAAATTGATTTCTTACCATTTAAACACCAAAATCTACACTTAGTAAATAATTTTGAATCTTAAACATTGAAATGGCATGTTGGCCGAATTTCATATTATGCTTCATAAATCATATATAATTCTTTTCTAACACTTTATTCCTTATAAAAATACTTAATTAACTTTCTTGTCATAAAATCATTTAATCCTTGATTGGGAAAATAATTTAGAACACTTGGTTCCTTTGGTGTTGTTAAGGTCGTGTGCCTCTAGGTTCTTTGGAACCATCATACAATTTCCATCATATGAATCACATCCTAAGTTACACAGAAATCAACATGCTTTCCAAATCACACATGTAAGCATATTATCAAAACTTTAAGCATACCAAACACATATATAAATCATGCATATTTATCAAAGCAATAAAACAATCACATATAATCTAACAAGCATAAAACAACAACCACACAATCAAGTGAATAAATCCTCACATGGATTTTTCACTCACAAATACAAATAATCCATTCCTTCACTGCCACATATGGCCGATGAGGTTAATCTCCCTCTTACCTGGTTGATGTCCTCCTAGCTCCTCGTAGGATTTTTTTTGTATCACACTTTCACCACCAAGTAGATCTTAAAAACCTTAGAGCTTGAATCCAAGAATCAAGCTTGAAGATGATTGATTTAGACTAAAGTATCAACACCAAAGAGTCTTAGAATGATGTGAGGATTCAAGAAGTGAAGTTGGATTAAATTAAACAAACTTGGAAGGTGATTTTTAGAGTGGTTGGCCGTGAGCTATACAAGGAAGAAAGGATAAAAGCTTTTGTGTTCTTGGCTTGATATGATGATGAAGATGAATGAATTTTAAGAAGTTCTCAACATGAAAGTGTTTTGGATTGATGAGAGGATTCAAGATATGTAGCTAGATAAAATTATGGAAGATTGGAGATAGGTTCTGAGAGTGGTAGCCGAATCCTTCAAGAAAGGGTAAGAATGAAGTATTTTGGTGTTTGTTCTTGGTGTTCTTGAAAGTGAGAGGAAAGATAATGGATTCTTGTCACCAAGTATGAGAAAATGAAGCACAAAGTCCAATGTTGAAGTGTTATGGCCGTGGAGTAGCTTTGGAGAGAATGATCAAGCTTGTTCAACAAGAAAAAGCCTAAGCACATGGCTTCACATGGATGCACATAGCCTTGGTCATCAAGTGGTCATCATTTGACCATAAAATGAATCTACAACTTGGTAGAATGACCTTATGGCCGTGTGGTTCAATGGAAAAATGAAACTAGTTTGGTTTCATTCTAATTTCCTAGTTACACTTATACTAATTAGTTAGGGTACCTAGTTACATTCTAACAATTTAGTTACTTGATTAAGTCATTGCACATGTCATGCTTTGTCACACTTTCTAGATGAATCTAGATCTTTTGTGTATTTAGGGTTTTCTAAACATTTAGTAACTTAGTTAGTTCCATCTAGTTACTAATTAAGCTATTAGGGTAATTTAGTTAGTTTATCTAGTTACTTAGTAACTAGTCCAACCATTTTTGTTGACTTTTTAATAAACTATCATGATTATAATTGATTAGCCCTAAAGTCATGTAATGATGGGTCATCATTACTCTTAAGATATTTAGCTTAACTATTTTCTGCTTTCATAATTACACTTAAGATATTTAGCGTAGATATTTTCTGATTAGAAATATCTTAGATATTTTCTGCTTAGATATTTTCACCTAGGTATTTGTATTCATATATTTATCTAAGATATTTTCCCATTAGATATTTATTCCTAGATATTTATCCGTAGATATTTTATGAGATGTGTCATCATTTCTACAAGTGAAAGAGTAAGTAGCCAAATTGAATTTGCCTTCTAGTTTAAGTAGTCAAATTGGATTTATCTTCTAGTTTGAGTAGTCAATTTGAATTTCTCTTCTTCAACTTGAGTATCCAATTTGCCTTCTTCATGCTTGTCATTAGTCCATTACTTTGAATCATCGTCATTAAGATATTTTCTAGAATACATTACCCAATGGACAATAATTACTACTATTATTACACAATGGATAATAGATAACTCAGATACAAAAAATCTCCATCAACTGTTCTCAGTTTCGGGTTTAGTAAGATCCCCTGATTCCGCCTTGACAGTCTGAAACACACATACAACTTAATATAATATTAAAATAATCACAATCTCAGAAAATTTCACAAAATTCTTAAAAATCATAAAAATTATAAAACTCATATATTTTCAGAAAAAATGAAATTTGGACATATATTTCTAAAATAATATTAAAATAATCAAAATAATAGTAAAATATTCAAAATAATTAAAAATTCCCAAAAATTCATAAAAACTCATAAATATTATAAAACTTATTTATTTCAAGAAAAACAAAAAATCGGGGTGTTACAACGTATGTGTGTCCCGGGGCCGACGAGGGCGGGGAGTGATTGCCGGTGCAATGAAGCACGGACAAAAGCGGCTTCTTGCAGGCTTCTAGGCGAAGGGTTGCACGAATGAACTGAATACGCACCGAAATGAGAGGGATTCAGAGACTGTGTAGGTATGGGACTGCATAGTTGAGGATGACTTAAAGGAATTGATTTGGCGTAGCCATATCAACAAGTTGCAACTTCTTTTCGGGAGCCTAGAACATGAGAACTCAATGGTTAAGTGTGCTTGACCTGGAGCAATTGTGGGATGGGTGACCTCTTGGGAAGTTTCTTAGGATACGTGTGAGTAAGGACAAAACACGTTGAAAAAGATCGTGTTGGTTTGTGGAGACACTCGCCAATCCTGCAGGTAGTCCCAGGACATTACAAATGGTATCAGAGACGGGACCTCTCCCAGTACGGTGTGGTTCGGGGACGAACCAAGCGGAAGTTGGTGTGCATATGTGTCCCGGGGCCAATGAGGGCGGGGAGTGATCTCCGGTGCAATGAAGCACGGACAAGGAGAGGCTTCTGGCAGGCTTCTAGGTGAAGGGTTGCATGAATGAACTGAAAACGCACCGGAATGAGAGGGATTCAGAGACTGTGCAGGTATGGGACTGCATAGTTGAGGATAGTTCAAAGAAATTGATTTAGCGTAGCCATATCAATAAGTTGCAACTTCTTTTTGGGAGCCTAGAACATAAGAACTCTATGGTTAAGCGTGCTTGACCTAGAACAATTGTGGGATGGGTGACCTCTTGGGAAGTTTCCTAGGATACGTGTGAGTGAGGACAAAGCATGCTAAAAAGACCCGTGTTGGTTTGTGAAGACACTCGTCAATCTTATAGGCAGTCCTGGGACGTTACATAAGTAACCAAATCTAGCAGTTTAAACATTCGCAATGAATAAACCCAACTATTACATAAGAATATATAACTTACTCTAAGCAATAGTCAAAATGTAATCTAAAACTTAACTCTAACTAAAACACGCAATGATATCAAATAACTACCCATACAATCATTTGAAATCATCAAGCAAGACAACTGCCTATACAACTGTCACTGAAGGTGAAAGCAATCATAAACACAACAGGCACACAAAATCCAATCAGAATAAGTATTAAATAATGTAATGATAAGATGATGTATGCTCAAAGAAAGGTGTGTGATAGTGTGGATGTAGTGTATATATTCCCTTAGGTAGGGAGGGAATCTGCTATAATAACGTGCAACCTCCTAAAGCCTACCAAGTAGGGTGAGAGTCTGTTATCATAACACGTAATGTCCTATATCCTACCAAGTAGTCTACTATAAGCTGGGTGGATATCACCTAAGCACCCTCTTCCCAAGCCCTTGAGCGCTCCCTGCGCACTTGAGTGCTCCTAACTAAGCGCTTAAGCACTTGTCTGATATAACATAGCTCTACTCTGCTAAGCGACGCGCGCCTAAGATCTTTGCACTGAGTGCTTGAGCACACAGTTCCCTGTAGCACGCATCACTCACTGGCCTGTGGGCGCCTGGGCACTCTACACTGAGCGTTGATCACCCAGAATAGATTCTACAGAATCTGAGATTTAAAATAGCCTCCAAACTTGTTGCAATTCTCTTACAACCCGTTAATTCACTTAAGCATGTAATTGGATCAAAGAATCACACTAACTCAATTTATTTCCTAAGCTCCTCATCAATGGATCAAAATTGGTTATCTTAAGCCATAAATGCTATCTAAACCTTACTAAGCTAAAACTAGCCTAACTTAATCTTGGAATCAAGAATCAAGCCAAGAACACAAATTTGGCCTATCTAAACCCCTAGTTCGATTCATGAAAACTAAGTTCATTTAAGAAGAACAACAAGGAAAAATATGAATAGAAATCCCCTACCTCTTGTAGACAACTTGATCTTGAAGCTTTGCTCTTGCTCTTGGATCCTCCCTCTTTACTTTCCTTCTTTTTATCTTTTTTCTTCCTTCGATTTACCCTTTCTCTCTTTTCTCTTTTTTCTCCTTCTGTTTGCTGCTTTTGCAGTGGAAAACCAAAGAAAAACAAAAAGCAAAGTCTTATTTTGATTCTTATAGGACAGTAACTATCCTGTACTAAAACTCCCGATCTGTTATAAATAATTAGATTTCACCGAATCCAGTTTTCCAACAAGTCTAAAATAAATCCTAAGATTCATTAAAAATCTTGTTTCACCACTTTTTTATTTTTCATATCTGTTGGGGGTCATTCCTGCACTAAAAGCACAACCAGTATGCCTAAAAATATCAAATTAACTCTGATTATCTTAAAACTTTAACTACAACTTACTCAACTTCTTTGTGACCTCGAAACAAATTATGCACGTTTGTTTTCCTTCAAATAGCAGTTTATGTTATTTTCTGATTCATTTTAGGTCACTTTTCGCACTTTGGGTTGCAGCAAAGTGCTTAAACTAACTCAGTTTATCAGAAAACTTTACAGGTATGTTAAACAAGTCATATGCTACCTTTGTACACAAATACAAGTTTAACATTTTTTTCGGGATGTTACACACTCCACTCTTGTCTCATTTTCACTTATCTTCTCTCCTAAAAAATAGAAGGCATAACAGTAGCCAAGGGAAACCAAGAAAAGAAGGAAAAGAAATCTAAGGAGGAAAAGGAAAGGAGCAAGAAAGGAAAGGCTAAAGCTTGAGATTGATCATCCTCCATCACAAATAGTTTAAGGTAGGGGTTTCTAACCTAAAAACTCATTCTTCTCCCTTTATCTCTGCTTTGTTTGAACTTAGGTTACAAAGATGGGAAAATAGGTTTGAGATGTCAAAAATTTGTTTTCTTGTTACTTCTTGTTTCCCGTGGTTGAAATGAGTTAATTAGTAATTATTGGATAAGATAGTGTTGGAAAAACATCAAATAGTCCCTAGAATGGAGTTTAAGAAATGAGGAAGTGAGTTTGTAGTTTTGATTATTAACTCAAGTTTAAGTGAACCAATAAGTTGTAAAAGTGTTACAACATATTTAGGAAGTGTTGGTGAAGCTAGAAATCACCTAGGAGCTAATTTCAGATGATTAGAAGCTGTTTTGAAACTGATGGAATAGTGCTTAGTGCTGTTTTCTGTAGAATTCTACAAAAAATGCCTCTTCTCGCGGTGTGATTGAGAGCCACGCCGAGGCATATGAGAGTCCGAGAGCTGGGCGCCGCGGCGTGTTAAAGCTGCGTTGAGGCGTGAGCTCTAGGAATCTTCAAGGATGATATTCTTGATGTTTTGAGGTTCCTTGCTAGTTGGGATCATTTATATATGTTTTCTAAAGCGTAATAGGACACTTTTAGGGATGTTTTACATAGGGAATAACCACCTAGCATATAAGAACAAGTTAGAATTTTTAAACTTTTCTAGAGTTAAAAATTGCTTAAAATGAAGTATTAGCTAAGAATTAGTTCTTTTACTTGTTTAAGTTGAACCATTGTACAATTATCCTAATTAAGGGAGTGAGATAAACCCTTTAACCTTGCAAAGTAGTGAGTAAAGCTTTTTGTTAAGGAGGTAATTATAAGAGGTAAGTGTCTATACAACACTTTATCTAAGACAAAGAAGTGAGCAAAGCTATTTGTCAAGTAATATGAGGAATATGACAAACCTTATGGAAGTGTAGTAAAGTGAGTTAAACTTATTAACATGAGTCTTAGGATGATTTAAGTCCTAAGTTAAGCATTGAAACGAGTTAAGCAATTTGCCAAGTTTAGTTGGTATTATACAGTTGTATGAGCGATTGTATAATATCGAGATAGTTTAGGTTTCTATACATTATACAATTGTATGAGCGATTGTATAATGTTATCATAAGTTATATTTATATGCAATATATATATTATTGAATGCCATAAGATAAATGCATATACTGAGCATTTCTATGTTCTTACCTTTTTTTCTATGTTTTCATGGTAAAAGCAGGTCTAGATCCTAGTAAAGGGGTAAAGTAGCTGAAGAATGAGCAACAAGACTAGATAGTTTTTTTTTAAAGTTTTTGTTGTATGAACAACTCATGTATATTTTACTTTGTGTTATAGTTTTGTTGTTGTATATTTGATATTATGTCCTTTGAGGCTTTTGATGTATATATGTATGAACTACTTTTATCATGACTCTCCATATTAAATTGTTTACTTATATGGGATTAGTAAAATAGTAAGTATAGAAGTAACACGGCTAACGCTTTATGTCTTTATATATAAGTTATATCGAGATAATTGTATTAGAGTGTTACACTACCAATGCATTTGAGGCAAAGAAGCAAAAGTTAAGGAGGATGCATCCTGATATGTCCTTGAAGATCAAGGAGGAGGTGACTAAGCAGTTAGAAGCAAGATTTGCAGAAGTGTCAAGACACCCAAAGTGGGTAGCCAATATTGTGCCTAAGCCTAATATGGATGGAAACGTCAGAATGTGTGTGGACTACAGGGATCTGAATAAGGCTTTTCCGAAGGATGACTTCCCACTCTCGCATATCGATGTTCTGGTTGATAACACTACTAAGAATCATATGTTTTCACTTATAGATGGATACTCTGGGTATAATCAAATCCCCATGGATGTCAATGACAAAGAAAAAACCACTTTTATTGCTCCTTAGTGAACATTTTGCTACACAGTGATGCCATTTGGATTAAAGAATGTTGGGGCTACTTACCAACGTGCTATAGTTATGCTGTTTCATGACATGATGCATAAGGAGATTGAGGTGTACATAGACGATATAGTCGCCAAGTCTAGAGAAGGGAAAAGTCATGCAGCAATTTTACATAAGTTGTTTAAAAGACTCAGAAAGTACAAGTTGAGGTTGAATCCTACTAAATGTGTTTTTGGAACATCTACTGGAAAAACTACTCAGGTTCATCGTTAGTAGAGAATGAACAAAATGTGGATCCAGACAAGGTAAAAGCAATACAAGAGATGCCCACTCCTAAGACAAAGCATGAAGTGAGAAGTTTTCTCGGGAGACTTAACTACATTGCTAGATTCATTGCTAACTTGACCAGCACTTGTGAACCTATATTCAAGTTGTTGAAGAAGCATCATCCGAGTGAATGGGATGAAGAATGTCAAGGAGCTTTTGATAAGATAAAGGCTTATTTAATGAATCCTCTTGTTGTGGTGCTACCTACGTTGGGTCATCCTTTGATATTGTACCTAATCATATTGCCAACCTTGATGGGAGCAATGCTAGGGCAGCATGATAAATCAGGAAAGAAGGAGTAGGAAATCTATTATCTGAGTAAGAAGTTTAATGACTGTGAAGCCCATTACATGGCTATTGAGAAGACTTGTAGTGCTCTAGTATGGACCTCAAAAAGGCTAAGACAATACATGTTGTACTACACCACTTGATTGATCTCCTGAATGGACCCTCTGAAGTATATATTTGAAAGCTCTTATGTTTCATTAAGGGTTTCAAAATGGTAGGTGATTTTATCGAAATTCGACATTGATGTGTGGATAAAATACACACATATTGTGCTTGATTTGAAGTGGATTTAGGTGTGCTTTGATTGATTTATGTTAGAATTTATGCCATATTTAATCTAATTATCCTTGGTATCTCATGATTAGTCTTTTTCTATGTTTTTAGGTCCAAAATAGGTGTTTTGACATGACTCTATGAAGCTTTGAATGGATTCATTGCAATGGAGTTAAGCTAGGAATTTATATGGCTAAGATTGGTATAATTTTTTACCTTTTTGTGATAAAATGAGCATAACTTGAGTTATGGAAGTTGAAATGAGGTGATTCTTATGGAATTGGAAAGCTAAGAAAAAGAGCTACAACTTTCATGAAGACCACTTATCATTTTCTTAACCATTGAGCAATTGAGGAGTTATACATGGCTGTGTGAAACTTGAAAAATGCTTCTGTCAAGCTCACACGACCCTGTGTAACTTGAGGAAGGCTTCTGACAAAGTCACATGGCCGTGTGACCCTCCTACGTTGAAATTACATAGTTTTTAAAACTCACATGGCCATGTCGTGCACTCACACGGCCGTGTGAGATCTTCTGGAGTGTAAAAGAGGTAGTTTTCATCCCAATTATTATAAGTAGAAGCAAACCCTCAAACCTAAAAGACACAAAGGCTACAGGAGACTTTGAAAGGCATAAGGATTGAAGGCTAGGACTTGGAAGACAAGAGAAAGAGTCATTGAAAATCAACCATTGAAGTCTTTTCCTCCTTCTTCATATTCTTCATCTTCTCTTTTTGTTTTGGAATCATGGTTGTTTCTTTAACCTTTATTCTTGATTGTGTTATATTAGCCATGAGCGGCTAAACTCCTTTTTCTAAGATTAGGATGAAACTCTCTATTTCTCTATATTGAATTGTTAATTTGATTTTTTGTTAATGATAATTATTATTCTTGATTTATTCTTAGTATGCTTAATGCTTGTGGTATGTTGCGCGCCATATTTACATGAGCTTAGGCTTTAGGTGAAGGATTGAAAAATGAAATCTAACTGCTTGATAATCTAAGAATTGAGCTTAGGAATTGAGACCTAGCCATAGGCTTAAATCCTTTGAGGAACCAATGATTGTCATGAATCTTAATGGGTTAAAACTTGGATTAATTGTCATGAGAATGGGATTGATGAAGTTTTGGCACATTTTTAGTTCCAAGAAATTAGGCTTTAAATAATTTAGGACAAATCATCTTGAAGAACATAATTGAATATTAGCAAAAATATTATTACAATTTAGCATAGGGGTAGTATAGTGAATTCTCAGTCCTAGGCCTTTAACCCTTGGTTGAATTTTAAAATTTCTTGATCTAATTGCTTTGAGTTTTATTTTGATTTTAATTTAGATTTCACTATTGATTTTGTTTGCTTAAATAATCAAAATCGTCATAAGAGTTAGTAATCAATCAATCCTTGTGGGAACGATCTTTATTTACTACTTGTATTATCCGTGTACTTGCAAAAAATCGACAACAAGTTTTTGGTGCCGTTGTTGGAGATCATGTTGATATCAACATGAGCAATAATTTAGTTGATTTAAGCACTTTTTATTTTATTTTCTTTTCACTTTATTTTTTCTTTGAATTTTCAGGTGTTGATTCTTTGTTATGCATAGAATGAGGAGTTAAGAAGATTTTATTATCCCCATTGATCTTGAGATCGAGAGGACACTTCATAACATTAGAAGGGAAAGAAGAACACAGAGAATTGCGGAAGACCACATAGCAGACAACATGAACTAAGTCGCTAATCAAGAGCAAAGGCTAAGGGATTATGGAACTCCCAAAGCTAACGCTTGTCAGTATTCCATTATACAGCCACAGGTGGAAGCCAACAATTTTGACATATAGACGTCACTAATTCAGATGGCCCAATAATTGCAATTCAGCTAGTCAACGACTGAGGATCCAAATAAGCATTTGGATGAGTTCTTGGAGTTATGTGACACCATAAAGATTAATGGGGTTTCAACGGATGCTATACAGATCATACTTTTTCCATTTTCTCTTAAGGGAAAAGCAAAGAAGTGGATTCACTCGGAAGGCCAAATTCACTTACCACCTGGGAATTGATGTAGCAGGCTTTCTTAGACAAGTACTATCCAATTAGAAAAATAATCAAGCTCCGTCAAGACATCACTACCTTCTCTCAAAAGGAAAATGAATCACTTTATGAAGCATGAGAAAGGTACAATGATCTCATTCATCAGTGTCCACATCATGGCCTACAAAAATTTGTTGTTATACAAACATTCTATGATGGGCTGACTTTCTCTACAAAGGCAATTCTTGATGCCGCAGCTAGCGGTGCTTTGATGGCCAAGACTCCAACAAAGGCAAGGGCATTAATTAATGAGGTTACTTTGAATATTTATTTGTGGCCAAATAAGAGATCAACTTCAAAGAAGTAGGCCGAAGTGATAAAGCTTGACACCATTACCATGTTGAATGCCAAGTTTAATGCCTTGATTAAGTCACTTGAGAAGCTAAATGTCAATGCTATCACTAATCTTAACATAACTTATGAAACATGTGGAGGAGGGCATTTAACTTCGGAATACAATGCAGTAGAAACATATTCTCAAGACCCATCATTGGAGCAAGCGAGTTATGTGCAAAATGGCAACTTCAAGCCTTAAGGTAATCCTTTCTCTAACACATATAACCCTGGATGTAGAAACCACCCTAATTTCTCATATGGTAACCAACAAAACCAAGGGGCTCCATCCAACAATATACTCCCACCTGGATTCCAACAATCGCAACAATCTTCTCAAAGTGCAAAGTCCAATTTAGAAGCTCCCATGGAGAATTTCATAGTTACTCAAAAGGAGCACAATCAAGCCATTCAAGCACAAGTGCAACAACATAGGGAGTCCATCAAGCAACTCAATACCTGCCTAAATCAAATGGCCACTCACTCCAAGATGCTTGAGACTCAAATAGCCCAACAATCAAGCTTATTTAACATGATTCAATGACAAATTCCAAGTCAACCAGAGACTAACCCAAGGGAGAAAGTACTAGCAATTTCATTGACAAGTGGTAAGCAACTTGAAGGCCCCACAAGGGAAGAAAAGACTGAAGTTAAGGATGCACATGAAAAGGAAAAGAGGTAAGAGAAGAGCGAGGACAAAGAAGAGGATAAAGAAAGCATTATAAGGTATGTTCCTCTAAAAGCATATGTTCCACCTTTGTTTTTCCCTCAAAGGTATCAAAGGGTGAAGCTTGATCATCAATTTGGAAGATTTTGGAGGTACTTAAAAAGCTTTACATTAATGTTCCTTTTACAAAAGTTCTCTCCCAAATGCCCTCTTATGCTAAGTTCTTGAAAGAGATTCTCTTTAAGAAGAGGAAGCTTGAGGACTATGAAACCATTGCTTTGACAGAAGAATGTAGTGCTATCATTCAAAATAAGCTTCCACCTAAGCTTAAGGATTTAGGTGGCTTTTCAATTCCATGATCAATTAGGGACATGCATATCAACAAGGCTTTGTGTGATCTTGAAGCAAGTGTGAGTTTGATGCCTCTCTCTATTAATAAAAAACTTGATATTGGGGAGCTCAAACTAACCACCAAATCTCTTCAATTGGTGGATAGGTCAATCAAGCATCCTATTAGCATATTAGAGAATGTACCATTGAAGGTGGGAAAGTTTTACGTGCCAGTCGATTTTGTTGTGCTTGACATGGAAGTAGATGTTCAAATCCCAATCATACTTAGGCATCTATTCCTCGCCACTGGAAGGGCAATGATTGATGTCCATGAAGGGAAATTGACTTTGCAATTGAATGATGAGGGAATAGTGTTTAATGTTTTGAATTCTGAAAAAAATCCTAGTTCCTTTGAATCTTATAGTCACGTAGATGTTAATGATGTTGTGGATAGTGTTATGCTTTCATATATAAAGGAATCAGTGACTGATGATATGCTAGAGAAGACCTTGCCCAAGGCTGCCACAAACTTTGAGAATACCAAGCTCTGCAAGAAAGGACCAAAGAAGCGAAATGACAAGTGTATTAAGCAGCGTGAGTTTAAGCTTGAAGATAAAATTCTTGTGAACAACTCACTTGTACATTTCTATCCTGGTAAGTTATGGTCAAAGTGGTTTGGACCATATGATATTGTTCGAGTCTTTATCATACGGAGTGCTTGAGGTGAAGAAAGAAGGCCAAAAGGCATTCTTGATAAATGGACAGAGAGTAAAACATTTTGAAGAAGGAGTGGGAACCGAGCACCATTCAATTGGCATCACCAAAGCATAGAATCAGCCCATAGTCTAGCCAATGACTATAACTTAGCATTTCATGGGAGGCAACCCAAATTTTCTCTCTTTTTCTTTACTCTCTTATTTTTTATTTTGTTCTTATTTTGTTATTACTTATTTTATTATCATTTTTTTTTGTTTTTGTTTTGAAGTTAACTATTGTTGAGTCACTTAGGTGCCTCCCGAGTTTGGAGCCTTTGTAGGGGATGTATATAGTTGTGTTGCTAAAAAGATTTTTCTTCACTTGCCTTTATTTTTTTTTTTTATTTTCACATTTATTTGTTCTTTTTTTTCCTTTTTTTTTTTTTTTTCTATCATTTACATTTGGTTTTTCGGTTGTTTCTTTTTGATTTATTTTTCCTTATTATTAGAAAAAATAATTGTCTTGATCTTTTTGTTTTTATTGTGCAGTATTAGACCACATGTCGTCGCTCAATTCGACTAGATGTTTGAGTTCATGGCTACACGCCTCCCTCCTGCTCTTCCTCTCCCACCACTTTCATGATCTTTCATTTTCATTTTCAGGGATGTTTCATTTTCCTTTATTCTGTTGCTTTTCTTATTTAAACATTGAGAGCAATGTTTATTTTAAGTGTGGGGGAGAAATCGATGAACACTTGAGTATTGCATCGAATCAAGATGGAATTGTATGTTGATTTCTTGATTACTTCTGAGCTGATAGAAATTTGTTTGAGAGGTGAATCCACTACTCATGAGCTATTTTTGTGCAAGATAATTTTTTTCAACTGAGTATTAAAACATTTAGCATCTTATTTGGAAATTAGCTATATCTGCCTGCATTTGTTCTTTTTATTAACATTAGCTAGAAAGTGAGTTTTGAGCTTTAATGATTGAATTTTCATAAACAAAATCCTATTTTTCCTTCTGGAGTGAGATTTTTCTTGATTGATGTGCCCCAGAACTTGCTTTGCTATCTTGTTGAGACTTTAATAATTCACATACATACTTGAACATTATTAAGGCAATTAGGCTTAACTCTTTCTTGACTTCTAGAGTTGCATTGTATCCCTTAGTTGTCCCATTTGAGTCTGAATTTGATTTCTTTGGATACCTAATTGAATGATTAAGTTGAATTCTTTGAAGCAATTGATGTGTTAATTGAGAAGTCATAAATGGTTGTTTTTGTCTTCAAGGGCTTTGAAAAAAAAGAAATAAAAGAAATAAAAAAGAAAAAAAAGAAAAGGATTATTGGTAAAGAATAATGAAAATATTGGGTTGGAAGTGAGAATTGGTTATACCCTTGTGCATTAGGTTCTATTATTCATCTTTTCAACTTGATTTTGTTTTTATTGATTTATCCATGAACATTTTTTACCTTTATTTACCTTTTTCTTACCTTTCATTATTACGCTTGGCCCCGTTACAACCTATGTTTGACTTTGCTATAATGAAGTTTGGTTTTGATAATAACAAACGTGAAGATGATAAGAAGACCAAGTCTAAGAACTTCAAGATTAGCTTTAGGACTTAGAGTCTCTTTGTACAGGATTTTTTTGGATATGACATGATTTTACAAAATAAGTTAAAAAGTGTTTTAATCATCTGTGTTAGTCATGGCAACCATTACCCAAGAATTGGGTGAATTGGGTATGAAAAACTTTTCACAAATACTCTTAAAATAAACACAAATATTTAAGCTATTAAATAAAAGAAAATGAATTGCGAGATGAAGAATAAAATCTTTAAGAACAGTAAATAAATAAATGTGCAATAATATAAAATTACGTAAAATAAAGAGATTGAGAAGAAAGAAGTAGGCACGATATTTATCCTGGTTCGACCACTAACCTACTTGTGGATTATGTCCAGTCCTCGAAAACAATCCGAGATTTTTCACTATGTGTACAAGTTTCAATAGGTGCTTGCAACCGTTACATAAAAGAGTACTTTTCACACACAGAAAAACTCTACCCTTGTGCTAAAGGCTCAACCTGCAGGGATACCTCACCCTTATACAAACCTTGAAGGATACCTCACCCTCAATATAGAAGAGCAGAAATATAGATGAAGAGAAACTACCACTCAGAGCAAATAATACAAATTGAAGTGTTAAGAGACTCTCAAAGGATATCTCAAAGTTTCAGCAAAAAGAGCACAGAAAATAGGCGTAAATTATAAATCACATTTTTCAAAGCAAGTGCAAATTAAACAAATAGCTGGGCTGCCAACATATGAGACCCACAGTCTCTATTTATAGAGTTGGAAAGAAAATTAGCCATTGTAGCAATTAATTCTGTAATTATTATGAGAATATGTCCGTTAGTTTCTATATCTGAAACTATGTTTACCGTGCTTATTCGAATAGCATAAACCATTATTCGAATAACACTGTTCGTAAAACCATCGTGAAAAGCAAACTGATATGGGTTATTCGAATACCATCATGGGGTATTCGAATACTACTGTTTTTATTTCATAAAAGAAAAAGGTTCAGAAGCAGGTTATTCGAATACCACAAGGGTGTATTCGAATACCTCTATTTTAAACACATTTAAAAAGCTGTTTAGAAGGATGTCATTCGAATAGCTTCAAGGTTATTCGAATACCTCTGTTTAAAAAATAGTTATAAATGTTTGAAAAATATCCCAGAAAGTTTATCAAAAAGCACCAAAACATTTTAAATTTATTTTCAAGATCAAAACAGTTTTGGTATAAGTTTAAGGAAGTATTTTTGTTTTATCTTGATGCACTAGGAGATATCCAAAGAGATCCTCGAACAAAGAGACTCTAAGTCCTAAAGCTATTCGTATAAGATCTTGGATTTGGTCTTCCTATCATGTGTGTTATCATCAAGACAGATCTTCAAAGACATATATTTAATCACATTCTTCTTATGTTGAGCTTAATAGATATCTTTTGCTTTCTTATTGCAATGCTCACTCTTGGTACTTAGATTATCCTACAAAGTATTGCTCACTTAAACAAGCATAGTTAGTCCAAAATCATAATTCAATGTCTTCATATGCATGATTCATAAAATGTATAATTATAGTTAGTTTAACATACATATAAAACTTTCATATACATATCCAAATAAGATATTTATCCATTATTAATGGATATGCTCTATATAGGATGCAACAAAGAACATAAGCAAAGTATTCTTTTTGTCTTGTATTTGTCATCATCAAAACTTAACATATAAAATCATTTGGGGCAAACTTATTTCCATAATCTCCCCCTTTTTGATGTTGACAAATCACCAAAGAAAAATATGTTGAACAATATACAAGAATGAATATTCATGTAAGCATATCAAACAATAAGAGCAAGAACATATTTTTCTTTCTAATTTTCACTCCCCCTATTTGACATCAACAAAAAGGCATGGAAAAAAAAATATTTTCTCCCCTTTTATAGATTCTACATATGATTCAAGAATAGAGAGTAGAAAAATATATACTTTCAAGAAGGACATGGAAGAAAGATATGTAAGATAAGTAAGATAAGCTCCCCTTTATTGAAGCACAAGATAGATAAAGGAAATATGAATATGCCAAGACCATGTAAGCACATTACCTTAAAGAAAAGCAAGGCAAAGATACATCTTCTTAATTCCTTAATCAAAAACTATTTTAAAACTTCTCCCCCTTTCAAAAAGAATTTTACAAGAGCACATTATATTTTCAAAAGTATTTTAGAATGGTAGAAATATTTCATATTAAAAAAATACATATTCATTGAGACAGATCAATCTAAGTCAAAAGAACATAAGTACATCTCCTTAATGAAATATGCTATAGGAATCAAAGCATGTATAGAACTAATATCATTCACCCTAAATGCAATGACAAAATAGCAAGTTAATATCCAATTAGGCACTTTGTCAATGCTAAGCATACTTCTCATGTAAACAAAGCATATAATCATTTAGGATCAATTTTTTAACAAGTATCATATGATCCATACCATATAGAATACCACAAAAGCTAAGGGATAGAGATACTTATTAAGTTAGATAAAGAGTGATGCTTCTTTAAAATGTTCTTCATTTATTTGTCCTTTGAGTTTGAGCTTTCTTCCATTGAGTATTCCATTCCATTGCACTTGAAGAAATGCTTCTTTATCTTCCTCTTCATTTGAATTCCATTCAACTTTTCTCGTTTATCCACATATGCTTGTATGTAAAAATCTGATGGCTATATTTGAAACACATAGAGAGACTTGCAAAGCTAACTTTAAAAGGCCTTTAAAGCATGGGTTAGCATCAAATATTATGTAAGCCTATTTATAAGCATAATTCAGGTTGATATATAATTTTAAAGCATGTATCACATTATCAATCATGCAATGTTATTTCTAATAAGAATGCATGAAGCACATATGCACTTGAATCCAAAAAAAAAGTTTAAGCATTTTTAAGGCATGATTCAAGTTTATCAAGAAACATATGATCATCATCAAAACTTATTTAGGCATTTTTAGGCAAATAATTTTTATGTAAGACATGTAAAGGTATAACACAACTCTCTACTTCTCCATATATCATATGATATCAAATTTAAAGCATAAATAAGGATTAATATCACCAAAAGTCTACTCTTTGAGTTTTTGTAGATGACTCTCACTTCCACTAACTTCTAAGCTTCAAGCTTTCATGAGGGAATAAAAATTCTTTGCACCCCTTTTAAAAGTTGAATCCTTTTAAACTTTACTATCCTTAAGTTGAATGAACTTATTTCATTTAAATGCTTGCTTGAGGTAGTTGACACCCTACAAAATAATTCAAAGTACTTTCTTTGGTATCCATCAATTTTGGATCCATAGAGGTTAGTCATTATGCCAAACTTATAAGCAAATAAGCAAAAATAATAAAACAACAAATGAGTTCACAAAGACAAAAGATATTTCATTTCATTGATCAATTTAGCTAAGTACATATAATCATCAAAAGAATAGCTAATTACATTTGGTTAAGCATTTGCATTTTTCATACATATCATTAAGTGCATATTTTCAGACAAAACTAACAGAATTTAGCATATATTGATTATTAATGCTATGCAATATATACAGCAACAAATGCAGCAGAACTTTTTAAATAATTTGTGTTTATTTGAATAAGAAGGATTTTATTCGAATAGATGAGCAAGGAAAGCTGAGCGTTATGGCCTTTACCAGATTTTATTCGAATACCATGAGATGTATTCGAATAGAACGGTTGGGAATAATCAAAAGACGCACCCTTCTGATAAAAGGTATTCGAATAACTTACCAGTTATTCGAATAGATGGGCCAATTTGGCTTGGTTGCCAGCCTATGGTATTTGAATACTTATTCCTGTATTCTAATACCCACACAAAAAAATAAGCAAGATAAGAGCAAGTATTCAAATAGCTTCCAAGGTATTCGAATACTCTAGAGGCATGTGAGAAACACTAATATTGATAAGCCTCAGGTTATTCGAATAACTACTTAGTTATTCGAATACACCAACTTATAGGAATATTGTACTGATGTATGGTATTCGAATAGCCATAGGTCTATTCGAATAGGCCTATCAAAAAATCACAAATTCACACATATAAAAGCAATGGTATTCGAATACCATAGGGAGGTATTCGAATAACTTAAACAAGAAAGCATATATATTATGTCCAGGATTTGCATTTTGAGAGACGAAGGCTTACCTTTTTGATGGAGTGCCTGCAAAAAAAAATTTCGGGATAACTCCGACGCTCAAGTCAGTAATAATTCAAGAGTAATAAATCAATGATAAAGCAATAAATACAAATATTCAATTATATGTATGATTGATTAAAAACTCAAGATCAAGGATATTCTCATTAGACATGTCATTTCAAGCAAGGAGCATACTTTATCTAGCATATTAACATGTAGAGATATTTTCAGATTATAAGGCTCAAAAAGCATAATAAAAGTTTCCACTTATCCAAAGTTTGCAAGTCCAAGCTTCTTGAAAACATGGATAAAAAAAGGTTGAAATTATTTTTGGTCTTTATACTTAGAGCAGCCACTTTCAAGATGCCAATGTGAGTTCTTGGCCTTCAAATACACCTACAACACACTTCAATTTTTAACTTTTGGTACCCAAATTTTATTGACTCCTTGTGTGTTAGTTTTCGAATATTAATCTATTATGCTCTCATAAAGATTAATTTTTCATAGTATGTAAATCGAGCACAATAAATTAAATAATTAAATACCATTAAGCACATAGTTGATAGCATGCTTACTTTCATGATATATAGACAATTTTAAAGCATAGCAAACATACCTAGGCATTATAGAACCTTATGTACTAAGATATATAACAAATTAATGAATTATGATACAATAAGAATGAACATAATTATGTGCTAAACATAATATTCAAATTTTATCAAGTACACATGATTCTATTAATCACTTAAGGCCTACAAGGAATATACCTCACATTTATTGACTTTGCATGTGAGTGTACATAAGAGGTAAAAGCTTTTGATACCTTGGCCTTGGTAATCAAGGAAATATTTTTTCTTATCCATTTCTTCTCTTTTGGAGTCTTGAACTTTGCAAGTTCTATATTTTGTACTTGATAAGCTTTGGTTGAAGCCATCTTCCTTCTTTGACCAAAGTTTCTACCATTAGGCTTTGGAAGCATTCTCTTTGATGATTCCTCTTTCTTTTGAATAATTTGTCCATCATTTTGAGAAATATTCTGCATAATTGAAACACTAGGAGGACACTTTGGTACCCACTTCATTTTGGGTCCTTGAATGTTAGTATTAGGGCCTTTAGGATTTTTAGGAATCCATAACATATAATTTTTCATATAAGGATTTCTTCTATAATTGCATAAATGAGAAATATGTTCTAGATGACCACAAAAATTATAAATAATCGAATTTAATGATGGCTTGGTCTTTTGAAGATTATCTTTGAAAAATTTAAGCCTTTTCTTGTTATTACATTCTATGTTATTTTTGCCACAAGCTTTACTTGAATTTTCATGTGGAATAACATTAATTTTATTTTCATTAACAAGCATAGAATGTAAGCAATTAGAATCATTAGCTTTGGAAAATTTGAAAGATAAGTCCTCAACTTGATTTTCTAAATTAATGCATTTTTCATAAGAAGATGAGGTTTCATATTTCAAAGATATTTCCTCATTAAGAAAAGCATATTCATTTTTTAAAAGTCTCAATTTCATTTTCAATAGAGGAAATGTTTTCCAAACAAGATAAGTTTTTCTTTTCTAAATTCAACAAACCATCATATAATTCATTATATGCACATTGTAACTCATTGTAGGAAGGACTATAATCTAGTTTAGAATTATTTACCTCAAAGTCCTTTTTAGCCATATAGGAAGTAGTCTCAATTTCTAGCACACTTGGCTCTTTAAGGGAATCACCTTCTTCTTCATCAATTTTGTTTTGTTTTGTCTCTTCTTCAAATTGAGCACCATCGTCACCAAGAGGCATTTGACTCCCTTCAATAGTTTGAGCATCTCTTTGAGGATATTTTTCATGACAAACTTCCTTCAATAGCTTTTGCTCTACTTGCTTTTTATATACAACTTTATACACAAAATCATTATTAGCAAGATAAATAGCATCAAGAGTGTCCAAAATTTCTTTGGCACTAGAACAACTTTTGATTTTACCATAAGCATCATCATTCATGTTGGTGTATGCCCTAGAGGCTAATACATTTTCTGTATTTGCATATATTCTATTATGCTATTTTATATATGAGGCATTTCATTCATTGTGTTCTTTTTGATAAACATAATAAAGTCCTTAGAATAGTAAGATTGATGCCATAGGACATCAAGTGGATGACTTGATCGTGAGATCCTTTTGATTACAACACTATTCTTAAATGTCCCTAGTCAAGTATTATTGTTAATTAGGACAACAATAATGCATTGAGACTAGTATGTGCGTAGACTGATGACCACATCTCACGGGTCATGGATATGAGATATGAAGTCTACACATGGATACATATTAGAGTAATGATGTATTGGACAGACCCGCCATGAGAACGCTACGTGGATCGTTACGTGAGTGTCATAAGCGATTCTCATAGTGATAATGGTGTATGCGGTTCTTTGACCTGAAATCACTACGATTCCTACATGAGGAGTTGTGTGTTTTAAATGCCATTAAACGTCATCTGTGAGAAGATGATTATAAAGTTGGTTATTAGACATATTGCGATGCATGTGGAGGAATGTGAGTGACCTAGATGGGATTTGTCCCTCCTACATAACAGGAGTGATATCTTCGGGCCCCCTGATTGAGTGAGACTATGAAATGCATGGCCATGCTCAAATGAGTCAATATGAGATATTGATCTCATTTGTTATTACTATGTCTACTCGGGAATCAGGAAACTGAAGATTGAATTAAACAAAGGTGACACGTTCCATGCCTTGTGTTCAATCTGGATATCTGGACAAAGGGACTAAACTACACGGAAACTTTGATCACGGATAGGTTATGTCAAATCACTGACATTCTCATTACTTGGGTAGCAGTGATGTGTTGCTAGATACCGCTCATCGTTTGTAATATTAAAATGAGATTTTAATATTACTACCAACGTCATGAGAACCGCAGGGTCACACACTTAGAACAGACTAAATTGGAGCAATAAGGATCCAAGTTGGACTCGGATTCAATTGTGGGCCTAACTCAGAGATGGGTTTTAGGGTTGCACAGCTTACCTTGCTATTGCTCACACTCACTTAAGGCAGCCACTATTATAAATAGTACTGTTAAGGGGGCTACTATAGATGTTACATCACAACCCTAGCCGCACCTAAGAAAGTGAGTGAGAGACAGTGAAAGGTTCTTCTCTTCTATTCGTAGCTAGCACCGCGAAAGCAGGCGTGACTCCTTTTGCAAGTCCTGTTCGTGTGGATACCGCAGAAACATCGTCGCTATTACGGTGTTGGTGATTCACCTCGCTTGTGTTTATCACGCTTCAAGAGGTAATTTTTAAAAACTCGGATTATAGATTTTTCGCATGGATCCTGTGTGGGAATCCTATTATTCCGCTGCGAGATATTTTGATCCGCAATTCCCAACAATTCAAACTACTTCTCAAAATATGCATAGCTTTAATATTCAAAGAAAAGCATTTTTTGTCATAGGTAGTCCAAGTTTATTTTGGTTTGTAAATAAATCCATTTAGCACAATATCCCACAAATCCAAATCAATATATTGTATATAAAACTCTACTCTAGCTTTCCAATAAACAAAATTTACACCATCAAAGAATGGTGGTTTATCAATTTCAAAACTTTTCATTTTGAAAAACTTTCAAGGTTGTCAACAGACAAGGATCTTTAACTCTAAGCGATTAAGCTTTCACCAGAGCACGAAACTCTGATACCACTTGTTAGTCATGGCAACCATTACCCAAGAGGGGGGTGAATTGGGTATGAAAAACTTTTCACAAATGCTTTTAAAATAAACACAGAAATTTAAGTTATTAAATAAAAGAAAAGGAATTGCGAGATGAAGAATAAAAACTTTAAGAACAACAAATAAATAAATGTGCAATAATATAAAATTACGTAAAATAAAGAGATTGAGAAGAAAGAAGCAGGCACGATATTTATCCTGGTTCGACTACTAACCCACTTGTGGTCTACGTCTAGTCCTCGAAAACAATCCGAGATTTTTCACTATGTGTACAAACTTCAATAGGTGCTTGCAACTGTTACATAAAAGAGCACTTTTCATACACAAGGAAACTTTACCCTTGTGCTAAAGCCTTAGCCTGTAGGGATACCTCACCCTTATACAAACTTTGAAGGGATACCTCACCCTTATACAAACCTTGAAGGATACCTCACCTTTAATATAAAAGAACAGAAATATAGATGAAGAAAAACTCTCACTCAGAGCAAATAATACAAATTGAAGTGCTAAGAGGCTCTTAAAAGATATCTCAAAGTTTCAACAAAAAGAGCACAAAAAATAGGCGTAAATTATAAATCACATTTTTCAAAGCAAGCACAAATTAAACAGATAGCTGGGCTGCCAACAGATGAGACCCACAGTCTCTATTTATAGAGTTGGAAAGAAAATTAGCCATTGTAGCAATTAATTCCATAATTATTATAAGAATATGTCCGTTAGTTTCTATATCTGAAACTGTGTTTATTGTGTTTATTCGAATAACATAAACCATTATTCGAATAATACTGTTCAGAAAACCATCGTGAAAAGCAAACTGATATGGGTTATTTGAATACCATCATATGGTATTCGAATACCACTATTTTTATTTCATAAAAGAAAAAGGTTTAGAAGCAGGTTATTCGAATACCACAAGAGTGTATTCGAATACCTCTATTTTAAACACATTTAAAAAGTTATTTAAAAGGATTTTATTCGAATACCTTCAAGGTTATTTGAATACCTCTGTTTAAAAAACAGTTATAAATGTTTGAAAAACATCCCAGAAAGTTTATCAAAAAGCACCAAAACATTTTAAGTTATTTCTAAGATCAAAATAGTTTTGGTATAAGTTTAAGGAAGCATTTTTGATTTATCTTGATGCACTAGGAGATATCCAAATAGATCCTCGAACAAAGAGACTCTAAGTCCTAAAGCTATTCATATAAGATCTTGGACTTAGTCTTCCCATTATGTGTGTTATCATCAAGACAAATCTTCAAAGACATATGTTTAATCACATTCTCCTTGTGTTGAGCTTAATAGATATCTTTTGCTTTCTTGTTGCAATGATCATTCTTGGTACTTGGATAATCCTACAAAGTATTGTGGAAATAAGTTTGTCCCAAATGGTTTTATATGTTAAGTTTTGATGATGACAAATACAAGACAAATAGAATACTTTGCTTATGTGCTTTGTTGCATCCTATATAGAGTATATTCATTAATAATTGATAAATATCTTATTTGGATGTGTCTATGAAAGTTTTATATGCATGTTAAACTAACTAGAGTTATACATTTATGAATCATGCAAATGAATATATTGAATCATGATTTTGGACTAACTATGCTTGTTTAAGTGAGCAATACTTTGTAGGATAGTCCAAGTACTAAGAGTGAGCATTGCAACAAGAAAGCAAAAGATCTCAATTAAGCTCAACACAAGGAGAATGTGAATGCCTATTTCATGAAGGTATTGATAAACATCGAAGTCATGTCAAAGACCAAGTCCAAAGGAAGATTAAATGGTATAGCTTATAGGACTTAGGGTCTTTATGTAAGAAGTCTTATGGATATCTCAAATATGTTTTTACAAATGGTTTTCCTATGATAAAATACCCAACAAATAAGTTTTGAAAAGTTATTTATAGTGGTAGTTCAAATTTATGAAAAATAGCAAAGTTTGAGTTTTGCAAAACTGACCTTTGGTCACTCTTTTAATCATATCTTTCAAAATACTTTGAGTTTTGTTTTGAAACTTCTTTCATTTGAAAATAGACTCAAAGATCTTTCCAATAACCGGTCATTTGCTTTAAACGGATAAGAAATGAAGAAGTTATGACCATTTAAAGTCAGTTTTCAAAATCTGAGTGCTTTATTCGAATAAAGCATATGTTATTCGAATAACTCACCACAAAAATCATACCAGACCAATTTTTTAATGGTTTATTCGAATAACCAAAGGGTTATTCGAATAACATGACCCAAAATATGTTACTGAACGTGTTTTTAACATTTTATTCGAATAACTAAACGTTTATTCGAATAACCAAATGTTTATTCGAATAAAAGGTTTCAGAAAACACTTCGTGATGGGTTATAAGTGATTTATTCGAATAGGACTTCATTTTATTCGAATAAACTCGATCAAGTTCTACGCAACGACTATTTTCAGAAGCTTTAAATGTGATATTAATTTATACCCAACGGTTTTTTTTCTTATACCACTATAAATACATGTTTTTGGGACATCTTTGACACACACCCATTTATCTGAAATGATTCCTTCTTGCTTTATTTTGTGACACATATTTTACCAAATTTCTGTACTCTTTTTAGCCAAAATTTGAGATATCCTTAGAGAGCTTCATAGAGCTTCAAATTGTATTATTTACTCTGAGTGAGAGTTTCTCTTCATCTATATTTTCTGTTCTTCTTTACTGAGGGTGAGGT
Organism: Ormosia semicastrata; assembly: GCA_029884595.1. Lineage (NCBI taxonomy): Eukaryota > Viridiplantae > Streptophyta > Magnoliopsida > Fabales > Fabaceae > Ormosia > Ormosia semicastrata. Next base: position 33,394,704 of record JAQQTO010000042.1, read on the forward strand.
ATCCTTCAAGGTTTGTAAAGGGGGTGAGGTATCCCTCTAAGGTTTGTATAAGGGTGAGGTATCCCTACGGGTTGAGACTTTAGCACAAGGGTAGAGTTTCCCTGTGTGTGAAAAGTGCTATTTCATGTAACTGTTGCAAGCACCTATTGAAGCTTGTACATATAGTGAAAAATCTCGAACTGTGTTTCGGGGACTGGACGTAGACCACAAGTGGTTGGTGGTCGAACCAGGATAAATATCGTGTCTGCTTTTCTTCTCTTTATCTCTTTATTTTATGCAATTTATTTTATTGCACATTTACTTTCCATTTGTTCTTAAAGTTTCTTTTCTTCATCACGTTCCTTCATGCGTTTATTTAAATAGCTTAAATATTTATATTTATTTTAAGAGCATTTGTGAAAAAGTTTTTATACCCAATTCACCCCCCTCTCTTGGGTAATGGTTGCCATGACTAACAAGTGGTATCAGAGCTTCGTGCTCTGGTGAAAGCTTAACCGCTTAGAGTTAAAGATCCTTGTTTATTAGCAACCTTGAAAGTTTTTCAAAATGGAAGGGTTTGAAATTGATAAACCACCATTCTTTGATGGTGTGAATTTTGTTTATTGGAAAGCTAGACTAGAGTTTTATATACAGTCTATTGATTTGGATTTGTGGGATGTTGTGCTAAATGGATTTATTTATAAATCAAAACAAACTTGGAATAGTTTTGATAAAAAATATTTTTCTTTGAATATTAGAGTTATGCAAATTTTGAGAAGTAATTTGAATGATGATGCTTACGCTGAAATTAAAAATTATTCTAGTGCCAAAGAAATTTTAGACACTTTTGATGATATTTATCTTGCTAACAATAATTTTGTGCATAAAGTTATGTATAGAAAGCAAGAAGAGCAAAAGCCATTGAAGGAAGCTTATCATGAAAAATATCCTCAAATATATGCTCAAACTATTGAAGGGAGCCAAATGCCTCTTGGTGACGATGGTGCTCAATTTGAAGAAGAGGCAAAGCAAAATAAAATTGATGAGGAAGAAGGTGATTCCCTTCAAGAGCCAAGTGTGCTAGAAATTGTGACTACTTCCTACATAGCTAAAAAGGACTTTGAGGTAAATAATTCTAAACTATATTATAGTCCTTCCTATGATGTGTTACAATGTGCATATAATGAATTGTATGATGGTTTATTGAATTTAGAAAAGAAAAACTTATCGTGTTTGGAAAATATTTCCTTTATTGAAAATGAAATTGAGACTTTAAAAAATGAATATGTTTTTCTTAATGAGAAAATGCCTTTGAAATACGAAACCTCATCTTCTTGTGAAAAATGCATTAATTTAGATAATCAAGTTGAGGATTTATCTTTCAAACTTTCCAAAGCTAATGATTCTAAATGCTTACATTCTATGCTTGTTAATGAAAATAAAATCAATGTTATTCCACATGGAAATTCAAGTAAAGCTTGTGGCAAAAATAACATAGAATGTAATAACAAGAAAAAGCTTAAGTTTTTCAAAGATGATCTTCAAAAGACCAAGCCATCATTAAATTCAATTGTTTGTAATTTTTGTGGCCATCTAGGACATATTTCTCATTTATGCAATTGTAGAAGAAATTTTCATATGAGAAATTGTATGGTATGGGTTCCTAAAAATCCTAAAGGCCCCAATATTAACATTCAAGGACCCAAAATGAAGTGGGTACCAAAGTGTCCTCCTAGTGTTTCAATTATGCAGAATATTTCTCAAAAGGATGGACAAAGTGGTCAAAATAAAGAGGAATCATCAAGGAGAATGCTTCCAAAGCCTAATGGTAGAAACTTTGGTCAAAGAAGGAAGATGACTTCAACCAAAGCTTCTCAAGTTCAAAATGTAGAGCTTGCAAAGTTCAAAACACCAAAAGAGAAGCAATGGGTAAGGAAAAAAGTTCCCTTGTTTACCAAGGCCAAGGTATCAACAGTTTTTACCTCTCATGAGCATTTACATGCAAAGTCAATAAACTTGAGGTATATTCCTTGTAGGCCTTAGGTAGAGGATAGAATCATGTGTATTTGATAAAATTTGAATATTATATTTAACACATGATTATGTTCATTCTTATTATATTAAAATTCATTAATTTGTTATATCTTGGTACATAAAGTTCTATAATGCTTATGTATGCTTTATATGCTTTAAAACTGTCTATGTATCATGAAAGCAAGCATGTTATCGATTATATGCTTAATAGAAAATGATTATTTAATTTATTGTGCTCAATTTACATATTATGGAAAAATTGATCTTTATGAGAGCATAATAGATTAATAGCCAAAAACTAACACACAAGGACTCAAGAAAATTTGGGTACCAAAAGTCAAAAATTAAAGTGTGTTGTAGGTGTGCTTGAAGGCCAAGAGCTGACTTTGACATCTTGAAAGTGGTTGCTGCAAGTACAAAAACTAGAAATAATTTCAAGCTCTCTTCCTTGTCTCCGTGAAGTTTGGACTTACAATTTCCGGATAAGTGAAACCTTTTATTATGTTTTTTTTTAAAATATTTCTACATGTTAATATGCTAGATAAAGTATAATTCTAGTTTGAAATGACATGTCCAAATGATAATATCCTTGAGCATGAGTTTTTGTTTAATCTTAAGTTTTTGATCAATCATATATATAATTAAATATTTGAATTTATATGATTATTATCTCTCTTTAAATCACATCTATGTATATATGCTTTGATTTCTTGAACGTATGCATCTCTGTGATTCTTTGTCGTTTATAAGGTTTTTATTCGAATAAAACTCAAGTCATTCGCTTGTCAAATAATGTGGCATTGCATATCAAACTTTATTCGAATAAAACATAGTTTATTCGAATAAACTGATTTACGTGTTAAAAACTATGTTTAATATGCTTTGTCTATTCGAATAACTTTTTAGATTATTCGAATAACACAAACTCGTTTTATCGAGTTGTTTACGTTTGCTCTCTGTCTATTCGAATAGAACTCATATTATTCAAATAACCAGAGACTTGGTTAATCAATCTTGATCATTTGCTTTCTGTCTATTTGAATAACCCATAGGATTATTCGAATAAAATATGTTAAAGGCCACAATGCTCAGCTTTTCCTACTCATCTATTCGAATAAAACCCAGATCTTCTTTTATTCGAATAAAACACTTTTTATTCGAATAAAACATAATATGTTCTGCTACGTTTCATTAATACATGTTAAATTCTTTTGATGCTTATATATAATTAGCTTGATTGATCATTGAAATATCTATTGTCATTGTGAACTTATTTATTACTTTAAATGCTTATTTGTTTATAAGTTTGACATAATAACTAACCTCTATGAATCCAAAATTGATGGATACCAAAGAAAATTCTTTGAATTGTGTTGTAGGGTGATAACTACCTCAAGCAAGCATTTAAATGGAATTTATTCAACTTGAGGATAGTAAAGCTTAAAAGGACTCAACTTTTAAAAGATGTGCAAAAAATTTCTATTTCCTCACGAAAGCTTGAAGCTTGGAAGTTGGTGAAAGTGGAAGTCATCTACAAAAACTCAAAGAATACACTTTTGGTGATATCAAACTATTATTGAATATCATGTGATACTTGGATAAGTAGAAATTTATTTTTATGTCTTACCATGTTTTAAGTTGTGCTTTTCTAGCATTATGTCTTGAAAGTATCTCTACATATGCTAACATGCTAGATATGCATACATTTTTGCTTGGAATGACATGCTATGGTAATATCTTTGTTTAAGCTTGTGATCAATTCTCTTTGTTTAAATATGAAAATTCACATTCTCAGAAGTCATTCTAATCCCTTCTCTTTGATGCCTAATTGTCTTATATACTTACTTGGAGATTGAAAAGTAAAATATTACATGTCTTCTTGCTTGATATGTTAAATTTTGAAAACAAGAAGTAAATAATTTCAAAAGTTACTGACTCCATGGCTTTTCAATTCTTTCATTACAATAAAGGACTTTTTGTTCTTGGTATGTGTGAGTACTAAAATTCCTTACTTGATATTACATGCCTAACATGATCACTGCTTTTTGCCCCAAAATGCTTATATAAGTTTTGATGTTGATCATGTATTTCTTAATAAACTTGAATCATGCCTTAAAATGCTTAAACTTTTTTTTCTCGGATTCAAGTGCATATGTGCTTCATGCATTCTTGTTAGAACTAATATTGCATGGTTGATAATGTGATACATGCTTTAAATTATATATCAACCTAATTTATGCTTCTAAATGAGATTAAATGATATTTGGTGCTAACCTATGTTTTAGAGGACTTTTAAAGTTAGCTTTGCAAGTCTCTCTATGTGTTTCAAATATAGCCATCAGATTTTTACATACAAGCATAAACGAGAAAAGCTGAATGGAATTCAAATGAAGAGGAAGATAAAGAAGACTTTCTTCTAGTGCAATGAAATGTAGAATTCAAAGGAAGAAAGCTCAAAGTCAAAGGACAAATAAATAAAGAACATTCTAAAGAAGCATCACTCTTTATCTAACTCAATAAGTATCTCTATCCCTTAGCTTTTATGGTATTCTATATGTTATGAATTGTATGATACTTGTTGATAAATTAATCTTAAATAACTAGATGCTTCCAAGGAATATATGGTTTTTTTTTTTATAAAACATCTCTACCTTTCTAAAATGCTGCTCTTATAAAATTCTTTTTTAAAAGGGGGAGAAGTCTTAAAATTTTGGATTAAGAATAAATATCTTTGCCCTTGCTTTATTTTGATAATATGTATATTTTGAGGGGGAGTCTAGCTCTTAAGTTGTTTATATCTCTTGCTTTACATCCTTGGTTGATTACATAAAGTGTTTTATTGTTATCATATACAAAATGTTGACATACAAAAATATGACAAGCATTGCATGAATAATTTTATATATCTTGAAAGCATGATCATTTCTTCTCTTTGACAACATTAGTTTTATTTATAAGGGGAGAGAAAATTATTATATTTCCTTCCTAAGCCTTTTTGTTGATGTCAAATAGGGGGAGAGAAAATTAGAAAGAAAAATATGTTCTTGTGCTCAATTATTTGATATGCTTACATAAATATCAATTCTTGTATATTGCTCAACATATTTTTCTTTGGTGATTTGTCATCATCAAAAAGGGGGAGATTGTGGAAATAAGTTTGTCCCAAATGGTTTTATATGTTAAGTTTTGATGATGACAAATACAAGACAAATAGAATACGTTGCTTATGTGCTTTGTTGCATCCTATATAGAGTATATTCATTAATAATTGATAAATATCTTATTTGGATGTGTCTATGAAAGTTTTATATGCATGTTAAACTAACTAGAGTTATACATTTATGAATCATGCAAATGAATATATTGAATCATGATTTTGGACTAACTATGCTTGTTTAAGTGAGCAATACTTTGTAGGATAGTCCAAGTACTAATAGTGAGCATTGCAACAAGAAAGCAAAAGATCTCAATTAAGCTCAACACAAGGAGAATGTGAATGCCTATTTCATGAAGGTATTGATAAACATCGAAGTCATGTCAAAGACCAAGTCCAAAGGAAGATTAAATGGTATAGCTTATAGGACTTAGGGTCTTTATGTAAGAAGTCTTATGGATATCTCAAATATATTTTTACAAATGATTTTCCTATGATAAAATACCTAACAAATAAGTTTTGAAAAGTTATTTATAGTGGTAGTTCAAATTTATGAAAAATAGCAAAGTTTGAGTTTTGCAAAACTGACCTTTGGTCACTCTTTTAATCATATCTTTCAAAATACTTTGAGTTTTGTTTTGAAACTTCTTTCATTTGAAAATAGACTCAAAGATCTTTCCAATAACTGGTCATTTGCTTTAAACGGATAAGAAATGAAGAAGTTATGACCATTTAAAGTCAGTTTTCGAAATCTGAGTGCTTTATTCGAATAAAGCATATGTTATTCGAATAACTCACCACAAAAATCATACCAGACCAATTTTTTAATGGTTTATTCGAATAACCAAAGGGTTATTCGAATAACATGACCCAAAATATGTTACTGAACGTGTTTTTAACATTTTATTCGAATAACTAAACGTTTATTCGAATAACCAAATGTTTATTCGAATAAAAGGTTTCAGAAAACACTTCGTGATGGGTTATAAGTGATTTATTCGAATAGGACTTCATTTTATTCGAATAAACTCGATCCAGTTCTACGCAACGACTATTTTCAGAAGTTTTAAATGTGATATTAATTTATACCCAACGACTTTTTTTCTTATACCACTATAAATACATGTTTTTGGGACATCTTTGACACACACCCATTTATCTGAAATGATTCCTTCTTGCTTTATTTTGTGATACATATTTTACCAAATTTCTATACTCTTTTTAGCCAAAATTTGAGATATCCTTAGAGAGTTTCATAGAGCTTCAAATTGTATTATTTACTCTGAGTGAGAGTTTCTCTTCATCTATATTTTCTGTTCTTCTGTACTGAGGGTGAGGTATCCTTCAAGGTTTGTAAAGGGGGTGAAGTATCCCTCTAAGGTTTGTATAAGGGTGAGGTATCCCTACGGGCTGAGACTTTAGCACAAGGGTAGAGTTTTCCTGTGTGTGAAAAGTGCTCTTTCATGTAACGGTTGCAAGCACCTATTGAAGCTTGTACATATAGTGAAAAATCTCGAAGCTTGGACGTAGACCACAAGTGGTTGGTGGTCGAACAAGGATAAATATCGTGTCTGCTTTTTTTCTCTTTATCTCTTTATTTTATGCAATTTATTTTATTGCACATTTACTTTCCGCTGTTCTTAAAGTTTCTTTTCTTCATCACGTTCCTTCTGTGCGTTTAATTAAATAGCTTAAATATTTATATTTATTTTAAGAGCATTTGTGAAAAAGTTTTTATACCCAATTCACCCCCCCTCTTGGGTAATGGTTGCCATGACTAACAAGTATTGCTCACTTAAACAAGCATAGTTAGTCCAAAATCATAATTCAATGTCTTCATATGCATGATTCATAAATGTATAACTCTAGTTAGTTTAACATGTATATAAAACTTTCATATACATATCCAAATAAGATATTTATCCATTATTAATGGATATGCTCTATATAGGATGCAACAAAGAACATAAGCAAAGTATTCTTTTTGTCTTGTATTTGTCATCATCAAAACTTAACATATAAAACCATTTAGGGCAAACTTATTTCCACAATCTGGACCTTTTCTCAAAGTTTTTTGAAATGTTTTTGATACAGAGTTATTCGAATAAAGTACTCTTTTTTAAAATAAATCAAGTTTAGAAAATTTATGCTTAAACTGAGTTATTTGAATAACTAATTAGTTATTCAAATAATGTTTTAAAAATTGCTGCTGTGCGCCTCTATTTTTAAAAGTATTATTCAAATAACATTCCTGTTACTCAAATATAATCTTTCAGAATGACTTGTTTTTATATAAGCTATTCGAATAACTGTTGAGTTATTCAAATAGATATGGTCTCCAAAAATCTTTTTTTTTAGTGTTATTTGAATAATTGATGAGTTATTCGAATAACCATATTCAAAAATAATTCTTTTAAAACATGTTATTTGAATAGCTTAATGTTTATTCGAATAAATACGAATCCTGTTTTAGAAAGAAACGGTTATATTTCGTATTAATTATGTGAATTAATTTCTTCAACGGCTATTTTCTCCTACGACTCTATAAATAGAGACTGTGGGTCTCTTCTGTTTCTTGCCCAGCTATCTGATTGATTTTACACTTGCTTTGAAAATGTGATTTATAATTTTAACATATTTTATGTGCTCTTTTTGCAAAAACTTTGAGATATCCTTAGAGAGCCTTTTAGCACATCAAGTTGTAATATTTACTCTGTGTGAGAGTTTTTATTCATCTATCTTCTGCTTTTCTATATCGAGGGTGAGGTATCCCTTAAGGTTTGCATAAGGGTGAGGTATCCCTGCAGGCTGAGCCTTTAGCACAAGTGTAGAGTATCCCTATGTGTAAAAAGTGCTCTATTTTGTAACGATAGCAAGCACCTATTGGAGTTTGTATTCATAGTGAAAAATCTCAGATATTTTCGAGGACTAGACGTAGACCACAAGTGGTTTGGTGGTCAAACCAAGATAAATATTGTGTCTGCTCTTCTCTTCTCTATCTCTTTATTTACTACAGTTTAATATTATTGCATATTTCATTATCTATTGTTCTTAAGTTTTTCCTCTTCCTCTTTCTTTTTTACATCTTTTATTTATTAAGTTCAACATTTGTTTTATTTTAAAAGCATTTGTGAAAATTTTCTTTTCTCATTTCACTCCCTCTTAAGTACTGGAGCCACTTGGTAACAAGTGATATCAGAGCTAGACTCTTTTTTATAGAGCTTAGCAGCTTCAAGAAAACATAGCTTCCTCAAATGGCTTTTCAGAGGAATCTTCCATAAACTGACCACCCTTTTTTCAATGGGGATGGTTATACCTATTGGAAGGAAAGAATGAAAATCTTCATAGAAGCTATTGATCTCAATGTGTGGGATGCTGTCGAAAATGATGCATTTATACTTACAAAAGAGGTCGATGGTGTTAAAATCGAGACAACAAGAAGTGATTAGTCTGATGAAGATAAAAGAAAAGTTCAACACAATTTAAAAGCCAAAAACATCATTACCACCGCCTTGGGGTATGATGAATTTTTCAGAATTTCAAATTGTAAAACTACTAAAGAAATGTGAGACACTTTACAAGTCACCCATGATAGTACTAGTGAAGCAAAGAGGTCGAGAATAAATTCTCTTACTCGTGAATATGAATTCTTCAGAATGAATTAAGGAGAAAGCATTCAGGAAATGCAAAAGAGGTTCACTCACATTGTTAATCACCTTGCATCATTAGGAAAGAATTTTTCTAACGAAAATTTGATTAACAAAGTTTTGAGAAGTCCAAGTAGGATTTGGCAACCCAAAGTGATGGCTATATCAGAATCAAGGGATTTGTCAACAATGATATTAGCTACCCTCTTTGGGAAATTGCATGAACATGAGCTAGAACTGAGCAGGTTAAGCCAAAGCGAAAAAAAATGATAAGAAAAAAAAGGGAATCACACTTAAAGCCACCTCCTCTAATATCGATAATAAAGATGAAAATGATGAAGACGAAGCAAATAACCTTGAGCTGAATGAAGAGAACCTCAGTCTCCTAGTAAAGAAATTTGGAAGGTTCCTCAAAAAGAAAGGAACACAAAGAAGACTGTCTTTCTCCCAAAAGAAGACTCATCACAAAGGGGAAGGAGCAACATCAACCCCAACTTGCTATGAGTGCGAAAAACCGGGCCACATGAAGATGGAGTGCCCAATTTATCAAAAGAAGATAGAAAAAGTTGAAAAGAAGCCCTTCAAGGACAGAAAAAGAAGAAGAGCCTACATAGCATGGGATGACAATGATATGGACTCTATTGATAGTTCAGATAGCGAAGAAGCCCATCTATATCTTATGGCCAAAGGAGAAGAAGAAGAAAGTGACAATGAGATAAGTTCTAGTTTTGACTTATTACATTCTTATGATGAATTACAAAATATTTTTGAAGAATTACATGAAGAATCAGTAAGACTAACAAAATTAATTTCTTCTTCTAAGAAAATAATTTCTTCTCTAGAAAATCAAATTCTTGCTTTAAACAAAGAAATTGAAGAATTAACAATTGAAAATGATACATTAGGATTAATTGATGCTTGTACAATTTGCTCTTTACATGTTTCAAACTCTTCATTTTGATCATCATGTCAAATTCTCAAAAAAGAAATTGAAGACTTAAAGAACTCACTTTCTAAATTCACTTTTGGAAGAGATAACTTAAATATTTTGTTAGGAAAACAAAGAGCTGATTTTCAAAAAACTGGGATAGGTTACAACTCCAAAAATCAGTATAAATTCTATAAAAATTTCTTTGTTCATTCAAATACTTCTAGTAGCCCTTTTATTAAATATTTCTATTGTGGGAAGAAAGGACACAGTGCGTCAACATACAATGCTAGGAAAAATATAAATACAAAGAGTGGAACAAAAATGGTTTGGGTTCCTAAGGGTACAATTCCCAAAACTAACACTCAAGGACCCAAGAAAATTTGGGTACCAAAAGTTAAAAATTAAACATGTGTTTTAGGTGTGCTTGAAGGCTAAGAGCTCAAATTGGTATCTTGATAGTAGCTGCTCCAAGCACATGACTGGAGATGACTCCAAGTTCACATTTCTTGATCCTAAGAATCATGGACATGTTACATATGATGATAACAACAAAGGAAAGATTCTGAGAATCGGCAAAGTTGGTAAAAGTCCTAACTCCTCTATAGATAATATATTGCTTGTTGAAGGACTCAAACATAACTTGCTTAGTATTAGCCAATTATGTGATAAAGGAAATAGAGTAATTTTTTATTCAAATTGCTGCATAATTGAAGATAAAAATGATAAATATGTTAAGTTCATCGGTTATAGAGTTAATAATATTTATATGATTAGCCTTGATGATATATCCTCAAATGATGCGAAATGCCTTTTAAGTAAGAATGATGATTTATGGTTATGGCATAGGAGAATTGCACACTTTCACATGGATCACCTAAAAAAGTTAGTCTCTAAAGAGCTAGTAATTGGACTACCCAAGCTCAATTTTATAAAAGATAAATTTTGTGATCATATCAAAAGGAAAAACAAGTAAATGTTTCTTTTAAAGCAAAAAATGTAGTTTCAACTTCTAGACCTTTATAACATTTGCACATGGATCTTTTTGGACCATCTAGATTTATGAGTTTTAGTGGGAATTACTATGCTTTAGTGATTGTAGATGATTTTTCTAGGTTCACATTGACTTTATTTCTTTCAAATAAAAATGATGCATTTCTAACTTTTAAAAGACTTGCCAAAGTTATCCAAAACAAAAAAGCTTTTTCTATTTTTTCTATAACAAGTAACCATGGTGGTGAATTTGAAAACCATGCTTTTGAAACCTTTTGTGATGAACATGACATTGAGCATAATTTTTCTGCCCCTAGAACTCTACAAGAAAATGGAGTTATAGAAAGGAAAAATCTATCTTTAGAAGAAATGGTGAGAACTATGCTAAATGAGGCTGCTCTTCCTATGTATTTTTGGTCAGACGCTGTAAATACAGCTTGTTATATAATGAACAGGGTCCTTATAAAGCCAATTTTAAAGAAAATCCCATACGAATTATACAAGGGAAGAAAGCCAAATGTCTCACATTTTCATGTTTTTGGTTGCAAGTGTTTTATTTTGAATAATGGAAAGGATAACCTAGGCAAGTTTGATGCTAAGTTTGATGAAGATATATTTCTTGGTTATTCTAATCATAGCAAAGCTTTTAGAATTTATAATAAGAGAACCATGACTGTTGAAGAATCCATTCATGTTGTGTTTGACGAAACTGACCCAAATGGATCGAGAAAGGATTTTGTTGTTGATGATGTTGCAGAAGTTTTGGCAAAAACCCACTTGGATGACAAGGAGATAGAAGAAAGGAAGCAAGAAAAAAGTCAAGAAGAACCCACAATTCAACAGAATTCACAAGCCATGGACCTTCCCAAGGAATGGCAAACCTCAAGATACCATCCACTTGACCAAATAATAGGTGATGTATCCAAAGGTGTAAGTACTCGAAACACAATTAGAAATACATGTAACCATATGGCTTTCGTTTCTCAAATTGAATCTAAAGACTTAAATGAAGCCTTTTATGATGAACATTGGATCTTGGCAATGCAAGAAGAGTTAAACCAATTTGAAAGAAACTAAGTATGGGAATTGGTTGTAAGGCCTAATGATCATCCAATTATAAGCACTAAATGGGTATTTAGGAAAAAGTTTGATGAAACTGGCTTAATAACAAGAAATAAAGCTAGGCTTGTAGCTAAAAGGTATAATCAAGAGAAAAGAATAGACTATAAAGAAACCTATGCACCTGTAGCTTGACTAGAAGCTATTAGAATGTTACTTGCTTATGCTTGCATCATGGATTTTAAGTTATATCAAATGGATGTTAAAAGCGCTTTTCTAAATGGTTTTATTTAAGAGAAGGTATATATTGAACAACCTCTAGGTTTTGAAAGTCATGAATTACCCAACCACTGAAAAAGGCTTTATATGGATTAAAACAAGCTCCTATAGCTTGGTATGAAAGGTTGAGTAAGTTTCTTTTAGAACATGGTTTTTCAAAAGGCAAAGTTAATAACAACTCTTTTTATTAAAAATAATAAACACAACATTCTCCTTGTACAAGTGTATGTAGATGATATCATATTTGGTGCTACTAACGAGTCTCTATGCAAGGATTTCTCTAATATCATGCAAAGTGAATTCGAGATGTCCATGATGGGAGAGCTCAACTTTTTCCTTGGACTTCAAATTAAACAAACAAGGAGTGGAACATTCATTAACCAATCCAAGTATTGCAAAGAACTCCTCAAAAGATTTAGGATAGATAACTCAAAGCATATGGACACCTTAATGAGCACCTCATGCTATTTAGACAAGGATGAAGCAGGTAAACCTGTTGAAATCACCAAATTCACAGGTATAATTAGATCCCTTCTTTATCTCACTGCTAGTAGACTTGATATCATGTTTAGCATATGCATGTGTGCTAGATACCAAACTAATCCTAAAGAATCACACTTAAGTGCAGTAAAACGTATTATGAAATATTTTGGTGGCACTTCACAAGTGGGCTTGTGGTACCCCAAAGGGGCCATTTGTACTCTTGTTGGTTATTCCGACTCCGATTTCACTGGTTACAAATTGGATAGGAAAAAGCACTAGTGGAATATGCCACTTGCTTGGAAGCTCTTTAGTTTCTTGGCATAGCAAGAAACAAAATAGTGTGGCTTTATCTACCGCTGAGGCTGAATATGTAGCAGTCAAAAGTTGTTGCGCTCAAATCCTATGGATGAAGCAACAACTTCTAGATTTTAGTCTTCAGCTTGATCACATCCCTATATGATGTGACAACAATAGTGTAATCAACTTGACTAAGAACCCTATCATGCATTCAAGGTCTAAATATATTGAGATAAGACATCATTTCATAAGGGATCATATTCAAAAAGGTGATTATGTTTTAAATTTGTTGAAACAACTAATCAACTTACTGATATTTTCACAAAACCTTTGCCTAAAAACACCTTCTTCCATTTAAGAAGAGAATTTGGAATTCTAGATCAATCTTGCATTTAATGCTTATATTTATTGTTTCATTATTGAGCTATTTTACTAACTTAAGCGTTGGAGATATCCCAAATTCTTTTTTTGCAGATAAATCATCATGAGGTAAGTCTCTGACTCTTAAATTTACCTTTTGATCGTGTTTAATGATGGTTTTCTGATAGGTTTATTTGAATAAACCTGTGGCTATTCGAATAAACACCATCAGTTGCTGAAAAAGAAGTGTTGCGTATTAGTTTTATTCGAATAAACCTTAATTTATTCGAATAAACTGAGTCAAGCAACCAGAGTTTTTATTTCCTTTTATTTGTCTCATTCGAATAACTCACTGTTATTTGAATAAATGTGATGCATGTGCCTCTGTTTTTATGTTTTATTTGAATAAACAATAATCTATTCGAATAAACCTGAAGTGGTTTTTCTGATCCTATGTTTTATCTTCTCTGCCTTATTCGAATAAGCTAGCCTTTATTAGAATAAATGCCTTTTCAAGGCATTTGTTCTGATTTAGTTATCCGAATAACCATAAGGTCATTCGAATAACCATAAGGTCATTCGAATAAATCCTTCGCAGAAAGCTCCATCACAGTGCTTGCTTATTCGAATAAACTTAGAGTTATTCGAATAACTTGTGGCTGAAACGCCACGACCGTTGGCGTCCACACTATTTTATTCGAATAAACTCAAGTTTTATAATTACTCCCAGCATTGTCCAAACGTCTTTCTATCTGTTTTCACCCCTTCTTTCTATAAATTCTCTCATTTCTCTCTCTTTATTCTACGCGCCCCTCACCATCACCTTTGCTTCTCTCCACATTCTTCTCAACCCTTCTCTCTATATCCACCATCCCACCATAGTATCCTCCTCTTCACGTGCCAAGCGTCCACGAATGAAGACAGCCTCCTACAACAACCCTCTAGATCTTCGAAGGCTGTCCTCCAACCAAGAGGAACTGGGTCACTTCGTTACCCATTTTTGGGAGTGTAACCTTATGCACCCAAAGTATATGGACCTTAACTTCTTCCAGAACGAAGGTGGCTTTGACTTCCTCAACCTTCTGGCCACACATGGTGTTCTTCGCTTCTGCTCACACCATGCCCTTCTTTACCCAAACTTGGTACAAATGTTCTACTACAACATGAAGATTATTGGCGAAAACCTTTATTCAGACATCTCTGATCAGCACATAGTCATCACTTCCAGTGATTGGCAACAGTTGTTTGAGTTGTAAATCGTTGGGCGTAACCTTGATGATGATATTGATACTCTAGATCAAGAGTACAATAAGCTTCAAGCCATAGAAGACTTATTTAAGCTTGGCCTGGCCTCGCCTCCTAAAGGCATCAAGGGAAGCATGATGAAGAGTCAAGATAGGCTCTTACACTCAGCCTACGCTCACATCCTAGCACCTCGGGGAGGCAACTATACATACTTGAGTGAAAGCGGCATCTTTATGATGTGGCTTATCAAGAGAGGATACCAGGTTAACTGGCCTGCCTTTATCATGAAGCATATAATGAAGGCAAAGGGCAAAGAACGATCTGATTTGCCCTATGGCTTGATCATCTCTGCCTTCCTAGGCAAGTACCCTCAGATATTGGAAACTGAGTGGACGATAAGACTGACTCATCATCATGTTTTTGGGTCCTTTATCCTGAAAAAAATGAATATGGTCAGGACTCCTAATGGCTGGGTGTACCCTGATGAAGTTGAAGACGAAGACCAATAAGAAGTCCCTGCTGCCCCTGCTGCTAATGCACTTGCTCTTGCTCCTGCTGCTCCTGATCCAGTCACCTTGGATCAAATCATAACAGCTTTGCAAGACAACAGGGCCTATATGGAGAACGCCTTTTCTATTCTATTTGGTAGAATAGAAGGTGTGGAGCATGAGTAGGCTGCTCTTCGTTCTCTGCTGACCCAGAGAGCTCTTAACTCCCCTCCTTCACCACTGGATGCCTACTTTTAGGCTTTGCTTTGCTTTGTTTTGCTTTTATTTTGTTTCTTGATGTATTTGTTTTTACCCTGGATGTAAATGAAATTGGAAATTTAATATAAATACTATTGATGCTTTGATCATGTTATCTGTTTATATGAGATTATATTCATATTATATGTTTGCCATGTCTATTACATGTTTTACCTTGATCCCCTGTGCTTTGTGATCATGCCAAAGGGGGAGAAAAAATTATAACAGGTATTTCTTGATAATTCTTGAGAAAAATCAGGTAAAAATAAAAATAGTTGTTGGATTCCAAAAATAAGGGGGAGCTGCGCATATCTCTATTTTAAAATACTTCTTATGAAAAAGAGGGGGAGCAAAGTTTTCCAAACTTAATCTTTGTGAATTCCAATTTATATGAACTAATATTTTTCTCAATGATAGTTTGTTATTATCAAAAAGGGGTGAATGTGTTTGACTTTGCTATAATGAAGTTTGGTTTTGATAATAATAAACATGAAAATGATAAGAAGACTAAGTCCAAGAACTTCAAGATTAGCTTTAGGACTTAGAGTCTCTTTGTATGGGATCTTTTTGGATATCTCATGGTTTTACAAAATAAGTTAAAAAATGTTTTAATCATCTGGGCATTTTCTCAAAGTTTTTTCAAATGTTTTTTATACAGAGTTATTCGAATAAAGTACTCTTTATTCGAATAAATCAAGTTTAGAAAATCTATGCTTAAACTAAGTTATTCGAATAACTAATTAGTTACTCGAATAATGTTTTAAAAATTAATGTTGTACGCCTCTATTTTTAAAAGTATTATTCGAATAACACTCCTATTATTTGAATACAATATTTCAGAATGGCTTGTTTTTATATAAGCTATTCGAATAATTGTTGAGTTATTCGAATAGACCTGGTCTCCAGAAATCTTTTTTAAAGCAGTGTTATTCGAATAACTGATGAGTTATTCAAATAACCATATTCAAAAATGATTCTTTTAAAATATGTTATTCGAATAGCTTAATGTTTATTCGAATAAACACGAATCCTATTTTAGAAAGAAACGACCATATGTATTAATTATATGAATTAATTGTTTCAATGACTATTTTCTTCTACGACTCTATAAATAGAGACTGTGGGTCTCTTCTGTTTCTTGCCCAGCTATCTGATTGATTTGACACTTGCTTTGAAAACATGATTTATAATTTAAACATATTTTTTGTGCTCTTTTTGCGAAAACATTGAGATATCCTTAGAGAGCCTTTTAGCACTTCAAGTTGTAATATTTACTATGTGTGAGAGTTTCTATTCATCTATCTTCTGCTTTTTTGTATCAAGGGTGAGGTATCCCTGCAGGCTGAGGCTTTAGCACAAGGGTAGAGTATCCCTGTGAGTGAAAAATGCTCTATTTTATAACGGTAGAAGCACCTATTGAAGCTTTTATTCATAGTGAAAAATCTCAGATATTTTCGAGGACTGGACGTAGACCACAGGGGGTTTGGTGGTCGAACCAAGATAAATATTGTGCTTACTCTTCTCTTTATTTACTACAGTCTAATATTATTGCATATTTTATTATTTGTTGTTCTTAAGTTTTTCCTCTTCCTCTTTCTTTTTCACATCTTTTATTTATTAGCTTCAACATTTGTTTTATTTTAAAAGAATTTGCGAAAATTTTCTTTTCTCAATTCACCCCCTCTTGAGTACTGGAGCCACTTGGTAACACAACCAAAGAAAATCCTTTTGATTTTTGTTATGTTTATGAACTTAGAAGTGGAGATTAAATTAATAACCAAGCCTATGGTATTGCATTTTTTAAGAGAAATTTGAGTGATCTCTTTATCCTTAAAAACTTGAGTGATGGAAAGATGAGTGATCTCAAATGGTTGCTAAAGAGAAAAGGTGCAAGCTACACTCAAGCCTCTAATTATATTAAGTGCTAAACTACCCTGTATAATTGGATTTGATTGCCGAGCTTAATTGATTGAACTTTTAAACTGTGGAATTTCCTTTGATTCATGTTTCTTAATGTCGAGTTTAATCTTGTTTTTTATTCATATTCTTTGCTTGAGGGCAAGCAAAGTTCAAGTGTGGGAGAATTTGATGTGTGGATAAAATACACACATCTTGTACTTGATTTGAGGTGGATTTAGGTATGCTTTGATTGATTTATTTTGGAATTTATGTCACATTTCCTTGGTATCTCATGATTGATCTTTCTTTACATTTTTAGGTCCAAAATAAGTGTTTTGACATGGCTCTATGAAGCTTTGAATGGATTCATTGCAATGTAGTTGAGCTCGGAATTTATATGGCCAAGATTCATAGAGTTTTTGACCTTTGTGCGATA
This sequence comes from Ormosia semicastrata, assembly GCA_029884595.1. Taxonomy (NCBI): domain Eukaryota; kingdom Viridiplantae; phylum Streptophyta; class Magnoliopsida; order Fabales; family Fabaceae; genus Ormosia; species Ormosia semicastrata. The sequence goes on from JAQQTO010000042.1 coordinate 33,412,243, forward strand.
AAACAAGCATAACTTGAGCTACGAAGGTCAAAATAAGGTGATTCTAATGGCATTGAAAAGCTAAGAAAAAGAGGTACAACTTTTATGAAGACCACTTATCCTTTTTCCAACCATTGAGAGACCATGTGTAACTATGACAACGCTTCTGTCAAGCTCACACGACCCTATGTAACTTGAGGAAGGCTTCTGACTAAGTCACACGACTATGTATCTTAGTCACACGGTTGTGTATCTTGGTCACATGGCTGTGTATCTTGGTCACACGGCCGTGTAACCCTCCTACACTGAAATTACACAAATTTTAAAACTCACACGACTGTGTCGTGCACTCACACGACTGTGTGAGGTCTTCTGGAGCATAAAAGAGGCAGTTTTCATGCTGAGTATTATGAATAGAAGCAAACCCTTAAACCTAAAAGACGTAGAGGCTATAGGAGACTTTGAGAGGCATAAGTATTGAAGGCTAGGGCTTGGAATGCAAGAGCAAGAGTCATTGAAGACCAACCATTGATGTCTTTTCCTCCATCTTCATCTTCTCCATCTTCTCTTTTTGTTTTGGAATCATGGTTGTTTCTTTAACCTTTGTTCTTAATTATGCTATATTAGCCATGAGTGGCTAAATCCCTTTTTCAAGGATTGGGATGAAACTCTCTATTTCTCTATGTTGAATTGTTAATTTGATTATTTGTTAATGATAATTATTATTCTTGATTCATTCTTAGTATGCTTAGTGCTTGTGGTATGTTGCACGCCATATTTACATGATCTTAGGCTTTAGGTGAAGGATCAAAAAATGAAATATAATTGTTTGATAATCTAAGAATTGAACTTAGGAATTGAGACCTAGACATAGGCTTAAATCCTTCGAGGAACTAACAATTGACATGAATCTTAATGGGTTGGAAGTTGGATTAATTGCCATGAGAATGAGATTGATGAAATTTTAGCACGTTTTTAGTGCCAAGAAATTAGGCTTTAAATAATTTAAGACAAATCACCTTCAAGAATATAATTGAACATTAGCAAAAATATGATTACAATTTAGCATAGGGGGTAGTGTAGTAAATTCCTAGTCCTAGGCCTTTAACCCTTGGTTGAATCTTAACTTTTCTTGATTTAATTGCTTTAAGTTTTATTTTGATTTTAATTTAGATTTCACTATTGATTTTGTTCACTTAAATAATCAAAATCATTGTAAGAGTTAGTAATCAATCGATGCTCGTGGGAATGATCTTTATTTACTACTTGTACGATCTATGCACTTGCAAAAAATCGACAACAGACATCAAGTATATGACTCAGAAATCCTTCAAAGGAAGTGTGATTGCTGACTATTTAGCTGAAAACCCTCTTGAGGGTGGACAACTAGTAACATCCGAATTCCATGATGGAGAAATATTGATAGCGGAAGGAAAAGAAGAAGAAGAGGATAAGCCTATTTGGAAGATGTATTTTGATGGAGCAATCAACATGTATGGTAGTGGTATAGGAGCCATGGTTATTTCACCAACTGGAAAGCAATACCCTGTTGCTATCAAGATAGATTTTGAATGCACCAATAATGTTGCAAAATATGAGGTCTGTGTTAATGGTTACAAGTTGCAATAAACTTAGGATCAAGCAGCTAAAAGTATTTAGAGATTCAACACTCATCATTTATCAAGTGAACGGTGAATGGCAAACCAAAGATCCAAAGTTGATGCCTTATCAAAAGTATTTGACCTAGTTGATTGAGAAGTTTGAGGACGTGGCCTTGTCCCATTTGACTTGAGACAAGAATCAGTTTGCAGATGCCTTGGCCACTTTGGCTATAATGACCAAGTTGGATATTCACAATAATGTCCAACCCATCAAGGTGAAGACACAAAGTGAGACAGTGTATTGTGCCAATGTGGAAAGCGAGCCAGATGGTAAACCTTGGTATCATGATACTAAGCAATACATTCAGCGTAGAGAATACCCAATTAGGGCAAATGAGGTGAATAAGAAGACTATCCATCGGTTGGCAATGGCCTTTTTCTTGAACAGGGAGGTTTTGTACAAAAGGAATCATGATGACACCTTGCTTAGATGTGTGGATGCTCGTGAAGATCGCTTAATCATGATTGAAGTCCATGAAGGAATTTGTGGAACTCATGCTAATGGTCATATGATGGCACGTAAGATTCTAAGGAGTGGTTATTATTGGTCCACCATTAAAACAGACTGCATAGAATATGTTCGAAAGTGGCAAAAATGTTAGATATATACAAATCAAGTCAATGCACCTCTATTCCCCTTGCAGAATTTGGTATCTATGTGGCCTTTTTCAATATAAGAATAGATGTCATCAGGCCCATTAACCCCAAAGGTTCCAATGGTCATCACTTCATTTTAGTGGCAATTGACTATTTCATCAAGTGGGTAAAAGCTTCCTCGTATACCAATGTCGCTCAAAAAGTGTTTTTGAAATTCCTCAAAAGGGATATTGTCTGTAGATATAGAATTCCAAAAAGGATAATCACAGATAATGCTACCAATCTAAATGGTGCTAAGATTCAGAAGTTTTGTGAAAATTTCAAAATCAAGCATGATAATTCATCTCCCTATAGACCTCAGATGAATGGTGAAGTTGAAGCAGCAAATAAGAATGTCAAGAAAATTGTTGCTAATTATGAAGCATGGATACATCATTTTTTAGGCATGTCCGCGTGTCAGAAACGTGTCTGTGTCAGACATATAGGGACACCTATATGACACATGTGTCCTGTGTGTCTGCATGTGTCCTATTAGAAAGATTTTTTTTTTCAATTTGGACACGTCTCAGACATTCTTGGACACGTCTCGGACACACTTGGACACGTCTAGGACATGACTTGGATACGACCCATTAATATTTTTTAAAAAAAATATTAGTTTCCATGACTAACATTCAATTAGTAAGCCCGTAACCCACCCAAGCCCAATCACATGACTGACATCCCAAGCCACTATTTTCACATACTAGTATTTTAAGTTTTATCTTTTCACATGCTACTATTAGACTTTTAAGTTTTATCTTTTCATGCATCACTATTTTCATCTACTCCTTCTACCTCTGCTCGTACCAAGCCGTCCACTTCATCGTCACTGGAGCTTGTCTCACACCAATACTCCCTCTAATTAATTTTTTTGGATGCACATGTACTTGTACATGGTTAATTCTATTAGAAGAAGTTGGTTTAGGAGATTTTCTTATAAAATGTCAATAGAAATTATGCTCTATTTTTTAGGAGGGGCTTACAAGTAGCAAATATTGGCACATATGACATATATTAAGATATTGTAAATCTTCAAGCTTATAGAAATGATATTAATAAATTATGAATCTTTTTTCTTAAATTTTGTAATTATATATATAAATCAAGTTCTTTAATTTACTTTGATATTAATTTATATATATATATATATATGTCGTGTCTGTGTCCTACAAATTTTTTAAATTTGGTGTGTCCCCGTGTTCATGTCTGTGTCGTGTCCCATGTCCGTATCCATGTCTGTGTCTGTGCTTCATAGGCTGTTAAAATGGTTATGAACTACGAATACTGGCATGAAATGTTACCCTATGCTTTCCATGCATATCGTACCAATATATGTTCGAGCACTAGAAAACTTCTTTTTCTTTCGTGTAAGGGATGAAGGTTGTCTCTTCCATAGAAATTGAGAACCCTTCTCTAAGGGTTTTGATGGAAGCAGAGTTGGAGGAATCTGAATGGGTCAAGACTCGATATGAGTAGTTGAATATGATAGAAGAGAAAAGACTCGCAACTATTTGTCATTGACAATTGTATCAAATCAAAATGGCTAGAGCCTTAACAAGAAAGTTTGTCTCAGAGAATTTTGTTTAGGATATTTGGTTTTGAAGAAAATTCTTCCTAATCAAGAGGATGCCAGAGGAAAATGGATAGTCAAGCAGACATTTTCATATGGAGCATTAATTTTACAAAATATGGATAAGGAAGAATTGTCAAGGCCTATAAACATTAATGCTGTCTAGAGATTCTATACCTAAAAAATGAAAATGAAAATAAAAATAAAAAAGAAAAAATCTTGTTAGGTTGAAAACTCGAAAGGGCAGCCTGAGCAAAAGTTAGAGCAATAAAATGAAATTAAAAAAAAAATTCGTTAGATTGAAAACCCAAAAGGGTAGTCTAAGCAACAGTTAGGGCAAATAAATAGGCAAAATCTCAAAGAAAGATGGCCTGAAACTCTTTTAAGGGTTCACAAAACTGGGGTACTGATGTGTGAAATCTGCAAGTGTACGATTTCGTCGTCAAGTAATAAAAAGATCGAATTCACAGGGACTGTGTCTATGAATACCAATTAATTAATTAATTCAATTAAATTAAATAAAAAGGAATATAATTGTTGATTAAGAAGAACGTAGTAACAAAGTAATTAAATAAATAAAAATGAAAGTGTAAAATTTAGAACAAAAATAGCAAGTTATCAAGAAAGGTATTCAAATTTAAGAAAGTTTCTAAGATTAGGGTAACCACAATGATACAAGACAATTCCTAATTGACAACCATTTTATTAAATCAGAAATTCAATTGAAGGTGAATTACCCTAAATTAGTTAATGTTCTTTCTCAATATACAAGATTCGTGCCCAATTAAACCAATTCCTACTCTCGTGGTAATTGAATTTAAATTGAACCCATTATGCTTTGTGGTAATTCATTGAATCCTCAAAAGGCTAAAACCATTCTCGTGATTTAGACCTTAAGTTCAATTCTTATGGTTCCAACACCTAGGTTCACCTCTCAGTACGTCCCTGAATGCCTATGAGATGCAAATAAGTGGCTAGCAAATTCACATGAATAAGAGCAATAAGGATTGAATGAAAGAACATTCAAGATTAATAAAAGGGGAGACAAAGTCAATTAATCATTATCAAAGTATCAAAGGGCATTGCCCAATCCTAGAAACAAAAGAAACTACTCAGACATAGAGAAGAAGGAACAAGAAAACATATTCATGAACATCCAAACCTGTAACAATGGAAGAAGAAAGAAGAAAGATGAAGATCAAGAGCCTCTAATGTGCCTCCTTCAAACCAAGTTAGAACCCCTAAACTGTATTTAGAACATCTATAAATACCCCTAGGGTTTTAATTGGGTAAAAGGCCCCAAAAGAAATAAAAAATAAAACTTAAAAATTACTGCATACTGCGATCCATGGCCGTGGATCATTCTGCCAAAAAGCCAAATCTAAGTCATTTGAGTTCCACAACCGTGGATGGTTCCATGGCCTGGCCGTGGAACTCTCTGGAATCTCTTTTTCCTTCTTCAAGTTGCTGCTCGATCCATGGCCGTGGTTTGATCAACAAGCAGGCCGTGGATCCCTCTGGAGTGGTCTTTTGCACCTTTTTGCTATTTGTTAAGCATCTAACTTCAATCATGCAAGCTTTCCATTCATTTCAAGGGCCAATTGAGCACCAACCCTATACAACAACACCACAAACACTGCAGTTATCTTAACTAAAGAAAAAACAAACCAAAAAGAGAAACTAAAATTCCTAAAATGCATAAAAAGACATGCAAAACAATAACAAAATATGATGTTATTTCATACATATCAAATCCCCCCAAACTTAAGACTTTGCTTGTCCTCAAGTAATAACTAAGGCCAAACCAAAAAGTGGGATCAAAAGACAATAATGAATGAGGAACCCGAGAAAATAATTATCCAAGCAATAGGCTAAAGCAAACCAAGAATCTGAGAGGTAATCAAAATCAAGTCCAATTAGAGGCTAAGTTCTCAGAAATCATGCATCCTCACTGATTGAATTAAGTTCACTCCACTAACCACACTCAAAGTGTTTAAGGGTGAAAACAATATGCTCAAAATCCTTCAAAGAAAATGCACTCCATATGCTTGATAAGAAACCAAATTTTCACTAGTAATCAGCATGCATGCAAGAATCAAAAGATCTTTCAAGGGGTGTAATGGGGCCATAGGAATGATGTTAGGTAAGGTAGAGAAAGGAAGGTATGCATAAAGGGCTCATCAAAATTTTCAATAAGCACAAGAAATCCAATAGAACATAAATGGAGCAAAGGCATTTTTCAATAAAGAGCATAACTCCATATTTCCAAGCATTTTTTTCCTTTCTTTTCTTTCTTCTCTTTCTCTTCTTTTTCAAGCTTTCCTCTTATAATTTTCTTTTATTTACTTTTTTTTTCATTTGAGAAAGAGAAGGGTCAAAAACATATGATTCCTAACACAACTTCACACAACTTTCAAACCCAATTTGTTCCATTTAATATTCTAAATGATTACCAACAATATATCATCATAGGCATCAAGAAAAACAATTATGCAATAGGCTCAAAATGGGAACTAGTGGATGAAAGTGTGACAATTTTTCAGAAAGCCAAAAAAATACCTAAGATGCCTTAATCACATTCAAGCATGCAAACAAAAATTTCGCCTCAAAATGGTTTCAAATCAAGTTCTAGAGCACAAAATCAATGAGGAATATCACTCAACACAAAGAATAGGATCAAAAATCATATAGTGCATAAATCCCATATAGGCTCAAAACTCACATTTAGAGGTTCAAAAATCAATGAAAAGCACAAATTCAGAGAACATATGTTAATTATCAACTAACAAGAGGTCACCTCAACTATCAATTAAAACAATGCATGATGCTTACCATAAGAATCAACAAATTGGGTTCCAAATCAATACAATCTCAAAATCCTCAAAAGAGAGGGGCACAAGTTCAACCAAAATGTTCAGAGAGATATAATGGTGTGAAAATACAATATGAAGATGCAATGCAAAATGAGACATGAAAATGCATGAAACTAATGATCTAAAATGAAAATGAAAATACCCCCCTAAGCTTAGAATTTATATTGTCCCCAATGTAACAATTTACAACTAGAGAAGGGATAAAAGAAAAGAACTCACTATGGTGGTGAAAAATCTTCTGGTGTTCAATCCATGGCCATGGAATTTTCCATGGGCTAAGTGTGGAACTTTTTGACTTCACTCTCTTACTAAATTTAGCTTCAAAAAGGGTTAAACCTAGATAAAATCCATCAGACAAACATCAAACGAACAATCTAACACACAAAATCAAAAGAAAAAGAAGAAATTTAAAGGAAAAAAAATAAAGAAACTTGGGTTGCCTCCCAAGAAGTGCTTGTTTAAAGTCATTAGCTCGACTTTGGTCTGGTTTATGTGCTCAGGTGATGTCAACGGAGTAGTGCTCAGTCCCCACTCCTTCAAAATGTTTCACTCTCTGGTCATTTATCATGAAAGGCACATGACCTTCTTTCTTCACCTCAAGCACACCGTAGGATAAAACTCGAACAATCTCATATGGTCCTGACCATTTCAACCATAACTTACTATGACAGAAACGTAGAAGCGAGTTATTGACAAGAACTTTATCCCTGAGTTTAAATTCATGCTTCTCGACACACTTATCATTCTGCTTCTTAGGTCCTTTCTTGCAGGGCTTGGACTTCTCAAATTTTGTAGTACCCTTGGGCAAGGTCTTTTCTAGTATAACATCAGTCACTGATTCCTGCACACCTGAAAGCACAACATTATCCACAACATTAGTAGCATCCATGCGATTATATGAATTTGAGGAATTAGAATTATTTTCATATTTAAAAACATAAAAAACTACTTCCTCATTATTCAATCGCAAAGTCAATTTTCCTTCATGGACATCAATGATCGCCCTTCCAGTGGCAAGGAATGGACACCCAAGTATGATCGGCATTTTAGCATCAGCTTCTATGTTAAGCACAACAAAATCCACCGGCATATAAAACTTACCAACCTTAATAGGAACATCCTCCAAGATGCCTATGGGGTACTTGACAGACCGATCTGCCAATTGAAGGGAGATAGTTATGGGTTTTAGTTCACCCACCTCCAACTTCTTACACATAGAAAGGGGCATAAGACTAACACTAGCCCCCAAATCACACAGAGCTTTATCAAAATTTGTATTGCCAATCAAACAGGGAATAGAGAAGCTACCTAGACCTTTAAACTTAGGAGGTAATTTATTTTGAATTAAAGCACTACACTCTTCAGAAGCTACTGTCTCATATTCCTCGAGCTTCCTCTTATTAGATAAAATGTCCTTAAAAAACTTAGCATAGGTAAGCATTTGTTTCAATGCCTTAGTGAAGGGTACATTAATGTACAATTTCTTTAGGACCTCTAGGAACTTCCCAAATTGCCTACCTAACTTGGCCTTAGCCAATCCTTGAGGGAAAGGAACTGGGGGTTAGTATGGTTCAGGAAGCACATACTTTGACACCTTCTCAGTAGTTTCCTCTTCTTCTAAGGGTTATATTTTAGTCTCTTTATCCTCAATTCCCTTATCTTTTTCACTCTCCTCCTTACCTGTGGGATCCTCTAATTTTTTTCCACTCCTCAAACTCACAGCCTTACAATGTTCATTCCCTGGGTTTATTTCTGGTTGACCAGGAAACTTACCTTGTTATCTATGTAAAGTGCTTGCTTGTTGGGCAATTTGGGTTTCCAACATCTTATTATGAATGGCCAAATTGTCAACCTTAGCTGATAACTCTCTAATGGCCTCAGTCACAACTTGCTCATGGTGCTTAAACTCTTTATTTTGCTTAGATTGACTCTCAACAAAATTCTCAAGAAGATACTCAAGTCTAGATTTTTGTACCTATTGAAATCCAGAAGAGGGTTGAGCATTTCCTTGCCCAGCTTGGTACTGACTATTTTGGTAAGAAAAGTTAGGATATGACCTCTAATCGGGGTTGTAAGTTTAGGAATATGGATTATTCCTCCCCTTTTGGTTGAAGTCATGGAAATTATGGCCTGATTCCACTTGCTCCACCAGTACACCTTGTGAGGATCCAATTCCAACTTGGCATTCGGCACTTATGTGTCCCTGTGCTCCATAAATCTCACAAAAATTGTTAGTAGCACCTATGGCATTACCATGAGCTTTTTCAAGTATGTCAAAACGTTTATTCAAAGAATCAAAATTGGACATGATTAAATCAACACCGTCTACCTCAAACTTACCTCTCGAGAGTTTTCTTGGGTTATGGCCTCTTTCATTGGCCCATTGGTGATGATTTGAAGCAACACTCTTAATGATCTCATAGGCTTCTATCAGCCTTCTATTCATCAAAGCTCCACCAACTGCAGAGTCAAGAGACACCTTCGAAGAATATTCTAGCCAATTATAGAAGGTGTGGACGATCAACTATTTCTCTAACCCGTGGTGTGGGCAGGCTTCCAGCAAAGCCTTATATCTATCCCACACTTCTGACAATGACTCTCTATCTTTCTGAACGAAGCTTGTAATTTGAGTCCTTAGATGACCAGTCTTGGAAGGTGGAAAGAATTTGTCCAAGAAAGCTTACTCCAATTCGTCCCAAGTAGTTATCGTCTCAGCGAGAACAGACTTCAACCAAGCTCTAGCTCTATCTCTCAATGATAAAGGAAATAAGTGGAGACGAATAGCATCAACAGAGGCGCCTTTGATCTAGAGGGTCTCACAAAACTCCAAGAACATATCCACATGATCATTAGGATCCTCTAACGGCAATCCTCCAAATTGGTTCTGCATTATCATAGAAAGTAAGGCAGGAGGTATGGTAAAGTGCTTAGCTTCAATGTCTGACCGAGCAATTCCAGATCGCAAACCCCGAGCATTAGGGGCTGCATAGTCTTTTAGCGGTCTATTATCCTCAGCTTCAGCCATGACAAGTGTTGGTTCATGATTTCTCCTACTCTTTGCCTTTGTTGTCTTTTCCTTCTACGAAGCGTTCTTTCAAATTTCAGGATCTGCTTCAATAAGAGTCCCGAAACATCTAGTACTTCGCATAAACAAGAGAAATTACCTGCAGAGAGTCAAAGAGAAATCAAGAACGTAAGAACCAGATAAAAGGAAAAAGGTTTAAAATAATTAAATTAAAAATTAAATTAATATTCAAGAAAAACACAGTCCCCAGCTACGGCGCCAAAAACTTGATGTGTGAAATCCGCAAGTGTACGGTTTCATCGTCAAGTAATAAAAAGAACAAATCCACAGGGACTGTGTCTATAAATACCAATTAATTAATTAATTCAATTAAATTAAACAAAAGGGAATATAATTATTAATTAAAAAGAATGTAGTAACAAAGCAATTAAATAAATAAAAATCAAAGCGTAAAATTTAGAAAAAAAAATAGCAAGTTATCAAGAAAGGTATTCAAATTCAAGAAAGCTTCCAAGATTGGGGTAACCACAATGATACAAGGCAATTCCTAATTGACAACCTTTTTATTAAATCTGAAATTCAATTGAAGGTGAATTACCCTAAATTAGTTAATGTTCTTTCTCAAAATACAAGATTCATACCCAATTAAACCAATTCCTACTCTCATGGTAATTGAATTTAAATTGAACCTATTATGCTTTATGGTAATTCATTGAATCCTTAAAAGGCTAAAACTACTCTCGTGATTTACACCTTAAGTTCAATTCTTATGGTTTCAACGCCTAGGTTCACCTCTCAGTACGTCCCTAAATGCCTATGAGATGCAAATAGGTGGCCAGCAAATTCACATGAATAAGAGCAATAAAAATTGAATCAAAGAACATTCAAGATTAATAAAAGGGGAAACAAAGTCAATTAATCATTATCAAAGTATCAAAGGGCATTGCCCAATCCTAGAAACAAAAGAAACTACTCAGACATAGAGAAGAAGGAACAAGAAAACATATTCATGAATATCCAAACCCGTAACAATGGAAGAAGAAAGGTGAAAGATGAAGATCAAGAGCCTCCAATATGCCTCCTTCAAACTAAGTTAGAACCCCTAAACTGTATTCAGAACATCTATAAATACCCCTAGGGTTTTAATTGGGTAAAAGGCCTTAAAAGAAATAAAAAATAAAACTTAAAAACTATTGCGTATTGCGATCCACAGCCGTGGATCATTCCATGGCCTGGCCGTGGATCATTTTGCCAAAAATCCAAATCTGAGTCATTTGAGTTCCACGACCGTGGATGGTTCCACGGCCTGGCCGCGGAACTCTCTGGAATCTCTATTTCCTTCTTCAAGTTACTGCTTGATCCATGGCTGTGGTTTGTTCCATAGGCAGGCCGTGGATCCCTCTGGTGTAACATCCCGAAAATTGCTTATTTCATTATAAATAATCATTTTGTAATATTTGTGATTTTTGGTGATTTTTGTGAAATTTTCTGGAAACGTTGAATATTTTAATATATTCCTCGTTTTGCCTATGCACTGAGCGGAGCCGGGATAACGAAATGTTCTCCCTGAGGCTGGTAAACCTTGAACTGTCAATGCGTCGACGGGGGATCTTACTAAACCCGAGGCCGAGGCACAGTTTGCGAGGTTTGCATTTTTCAAGGTTTTATCTGCTAAATAAAATCGCGGTATCATAAAATTATCGGATGAATAATAAAATATTATTTTCATCACTTGTAATTTTATTCACTGAGAAAATAATTCTACAGTGTAATTGATCATCTATCAGATGTATTTAATTTGGAGACTAGCTTACCATACACTTTATCGAGGAGCGCGAAGCTTCTCAAGGAAGCTTCTTCTAACTATTATTTTATTATTTCTCTCTCCTCCTATTTTGTGCAGCACGTTTGAATTAAGGGGTCTAATTCATTTCTCTCCCATTCTCTTCATTCACGCTGGTCACTCTCCCTCACACAGATCACTATTCACTCATCTTTCTCTCTTCTCTTTCACCCCACAGCAGCAACACCATCCACCCACACCTCTGTTTTGTTCTTCCAAAACCGTCACACTCCAAACACCATTTCGTGTTTGGAGAACCACCATATCCGAGGAAAACATCTCCAAGGTCCTACATTTTCTTCATCTTCATCTTCTCCTTTGTTGAAGCTTAAAGGTTGGAACTTTAAGGATCTCGGAACCGAAAACGTGATTTCGACCAAAAAGGAGCACTTTTCTTTGTGCTTCTCCAAGGTAAGAGGAAGACACTCCTCCTCAACCTATTTTAGCATTTAGGAACGTCTGTGATTGGTGTTGAGGGTCATTCTACTTTTGTATGTTGTTTTGTATTGCATCGTGCTATTTGATTGTTTGAGTTTTGAATATATATATATATATCTGGATGTATTGGAACGTGGAATAAGGAAGGGAATGAGTCCCGATTGGTTCTCGGATAGTTACGGTGTAGGCCAAGAAATTTGGAAACTTAATGAGAAAGCGGTAATAGTGTGAAATCTGGCCAAAATACGTCGAATGTGAAAACTGGTCTTTTGGTGAAATGTTAAAATCCGTCGAGTATGAAACTGGCCAAACTGTCGAATTTGATATCCTAATTACTTAGTAAAATGTTAAAATTCGTCGAGTATGAACTCGGCCAAACACGTCGAATTTGATATCCTAATTACTTAGTAGAATGTTAAAATCGTCGAGTATGGACTTCGGCCAAAACTCGTCGAATTTGATATCCTAATTACGTAGTAAAATGTTAAAATCCGTCGAGTATGAACTTCGGCCAAACTCCGTCGAATTTGATATCTTGATCACTTAGTAAAATGTTAAAATCCGTCGAGTTTAGACTTCGACCATTTCTCGTCGAATGTCAAAACCCGTCGAGTTTAGATTTTCGACCACCAAACACAATGTGAAAATCCGTCGAGTTTAGATCTTTGACCACTAAACACAATGTCAAAATCCGTCGAGTATGAACCCCGATCATGCCCGTCGAGATTGATCTTCCGACCAAAACCCGTCGAATAGAGTCCCTGGACACTTAGGAGAAACTGCCCCAAAGTCAATAATCGTCGAGTTTGAGAGACAATGCCTGTCGAGTAGATGAATTTCTCCAGACCCGTCGAAATTAGAGATTTCGACCAATGTTTCGTCGGTTCGACACTTTGGAGATTTTCTTCAACGTCGACACCTATACCCGTCGAATTGAGGCTTTTGCTGACCCTCTGGAGGGTTCGACAGTTTTGATCTTCGTTCGACAGAACCCCCATCCGACAGAAATTGACTTCTTGCCAATCCTATTATAAAATGTTTTCCCCATTCTTTCCTCTTCCTGTTACATTATTCTTCGTCGAATGGCAGCTTCAATTATTCATAAAACGTATTGTCTTCGTCGAATTCAAAAGTATACCTATCACCCAACACCTAGTAATTGAAATATCTGACTCAGTTTGTGATTCCGACCGTGTATTTTCCTGGACCCAAAACCTTGGGACTAATAGAGGCATATTGATTATAAATAAATGGGATGACTAGAAATTACTTAGGGATGCATAAACAGGGAAGAACATGAGAGTGTGAGAATTTGAGATCTTAGAATAACCTTCTAAGGGCATATGAATAAATTACCTAAGAGGATTTAAGTTAACTAAGAGAATTCCTTTAGAGACAAACTCTGTAAGTAAAGCTAAACCTAAGTAAGAATTCATAATACGCTTTAAAATGTATTAATTTATTTAACAACAATATCATGCTATTGTGGTCCGTGTGGGCGACCATTGATTGGGTTAATTCTTACTTGGGCAAATTGTGACGTATGATGGAATAGTATGTAATAATGATCATACATGATTATGCATAGAGTCTGTATGCATTGTGGATAAATCATATGACATGCATTTGAGGCATGATTAACCGAGTTGTCATGAGAAGCATGATAGAGTCATGCATTGCACAAAAGAATGAGAATGTCCGCTGGACTTTGTTAAGGCCGAGTTGCCTAGGAGTTGAATCACACCTTAGTGCGGGTGCGAATAGACACGTGGGGTCCTGTAGATGACCTTGAGGGTCGGGCGCGGGCGTCTCGCAGAGGGCGTGGTAGCTCCTCTCGGGACCGTGGAGACGAGACCGATACACACGCACCGATGATCCTAACTGGCCACAGTCCTATATCGAGATCTTGTGAGAATGCCGCTGTATAAAGCCTTGTTGCGCAAAATGACTGATTATTTTCTGGAAAGCACTTATTTTTATGGCTGACGAGATACTGGCATGTCTCCCTGAATCATTCTCTCCGACTGTTTTGTGTCTAGCTCCATGGAGTAGGATCTTGATTATTGAGGGCACATGTGCATAGTGAGTCCATGAATTATCGGGCATACATTGTTATTATAATTGGAACTGTTGCATTTCTGATATATCTATATATATATATATAACTGCCTGGAACTGTTTAGTTGATTGTAACTGCTACTAAATGTTTATTACCATTATTGCTGTCATAAATGCTACGTGGGTGCTTTGCGCCGTTTGGTTTCTTGATGCTATGATTAGTAATGATGGTAGGATGTCTTACCTCTTTCTTGTACTTTTCTTGCTCTATGTTAATTTTTGGTTAAGGAATATAAGTGGGAACGAAGTTGGATTCCTTTGGATTTTATTGGTTTGACCTACTGCATTCGGTGATGCCGTCGCGAAGGGAGCTCTTTTTGGGGTTTGTTCGAATTGTGTTCGCTTTGATACCAAGACGTGTAGAGTCGACTGGACCGACAAGCGTATGTGACATCTTTGGGGATCTGACTTTGACCATGAAGAGGACTGCGATTGAAGACCTTATCTTGTATTTCTCACTACACCGGTGAGCCCGGAATTGCCTCACGCATTCGGGATACGATGGAGTGCCCAACTCCTTAGTCGTAGATATATTATGGGTAGTTTATATTTTATTTTGCATTACCTATATAAAGTGTATTTTTGAGTACATGTATGCTTCAAGGCAATTATCCAGACTTAAATGTTGTAAATTGAGTACATATTATAATTCATAATTTAACTGGTTGGATATGTAACTACTCATTCGTGGCTCCTATTTTCCTCATATGAGAAATATTTAATATTTATCGTAAATTTGTTGTTTGACAATGTTAGCACGCCGACATTTAGTGACCGTGACATAATGACGATTGTGCATTGGTTATTAAATCGAGGGTTATGGTATCAGAGCTCAGTTCATCCTGTTGAGCCGGGGTATGGACTGACTATGCTAAGACATGTTAGAAGTTTTTGTATGTTGTGTACTTCCTTGTCTCTTGATTGAGATGTTGGGAAAGGAAGGCATGGCTTTCGTAGGTTGAGTATTGGTAGCTCTTGTTGCACATTACGTGACATTGAGTATCTTGGCCCACTCAATGTGTAATGTTCTCGTGACTACAGGAAACTATGACTTCACCTTGGCATATTAAGGTAATAGGAGTTCTTTAGAAAGAAGCTCGGCCTAAGATGACCTGAACTTGCTTAGGACTTGTTTGCATTTACACCCTTGTAGTGTTACCTCTAGAATTGTTTGAGCCTATGGGTTAGAAAAAGGGTAGTTGAATAAGACTTGCAAGGTTAGTGGACTGAGGTGTCCAAGAGGTTTTCAAAAATCGATTCTCTTTGGAAAGGAGTATCTGGCATAAGTTTGGTTCGAGGAGCTACATAGGAGTCAAAGACTTACTGGAGATCGCATCGTAGAAGGCAGAATGAAGGAGCTCAAGTTATAGTCTTTTGAGTTTGTCTTGATTGGGTTATGTGACTTTTATGCTTGGGTTCCGAAAAGAGACAATATTGTTTGGAATGAATGCTTTTGATTTTCCCTTATTACTTGACTTGTTTGTTCTTGAAGGAAGACAATGACTCGAGGTAAATATAAGCGCGTGAACGCAGGGAGTGACAATGATGACACAACTGAGGCAACCGAAGAAATACAAAGAATAGTTAATGTAACTACACGCCAAGATCAGAGAGCCGCACAACAGCAGGAATTGGAAGTTGAGGTTAGGAATTTGAAGGAAGAAAGTCGACTTTGGGGTAACTCTGGATTACCGAAGTTCCAAAGGAGGAACCGTGGGAAGGCCAAACAGTTTAAGCAGAAACCGTATGTACTACGACCAAGGGGACAACAGCGACAACCAATGCCACGAAGGAGGTACAGTGGTAGTAAGTCCAATCCAAGCTGTGGTACCATTGTCAATGTGTAAGAAGTGCGGAAAGGACCACTTCACGAGGGACTGTAAGATCGAAGGAAGAATTTGTTTCAAGTGCAGAAAACCAGGACATGTGTCAAGAGATTGTGTTTTGTATGAGACAAAGCATCCATATGCAATCAAAAGGGCAATCTGCTTTAAGTGTGGAAAGGACCATTTAATAAAGGATTGTACGTTCGAAGGAGTAATCTGTTTCAAATGTAGAGAGCTAGGACATGTGGCTAAGAACTGTACTTCGCAAAAGACGAAGCCTTTTGTTGGTGATGCACGCACTCCACAATCTCACGAAGAAAGGAGAGTTAATTTCTCAAGTGGAGTGGAAACGTCCAAGACTGACGGCCTAAGCAAGGAAGCTTGTACTACGGTGGATGACCCTGTGATTATACTGTATAATTCCGGGGGTAACCCGTTTCTTTATGACGTATGAATGTATGAATTCAATAGGGATATTCATACCTTCGTTATCTTTTGACTAAGTTATTCCTATTTTGGCTACTAAGAACTTGTTGATGGTAGCCAAGTTGTTTAAATTATCCTACGACCTGTTAAAGACTAAATCTTTTGGTAATCTGATTCGTTTACTTCTTTTGCAAATTAGATGTAATGTTAACAAAAGGGATTGGTTATCTTTCAACCATATCCTGTTGAAATATTCTAATGAAATTCTAAGAGTTCATTTATGGAATTGAGTTGTTTGTGTATTTACTTCCTTTCGACTCGAATGATACTGTTCTCGTTTGTAAGACTACTCTCATTACAATAGGTCTGTTTAGAACTATCCTATTGTTGTTAGAAATTGAAACCCTTTTTACCAATTCAATCACCTACTTTCTTCATGAATAGGCTTAATCTCAGGAAGGGGATTGATTGTTTTCTAAATGGTCTCGTTATTCAATTTCAATGGAAACTAAGTGTTTCTTGAGACAGAAATTTCCTAGATGTGAATCAATGAAACTCACTCCTACGTTTTATTAGACTATATCATACTCTTCATTAGGCGGGCCCAGTGGTAAATCAAGTAACTTCCCTATTTTTCTTTCTGACCTTTATAACGTTTCTAGTATACTTCGATTGAGTAAATGTGTTCCCGAATCTGAACCATAACAACATGCTAAGCGTAGCACGATAAAGTGAGAACTTACCCTATGAGACATTTGTTTGAATCAAGGAAAGACGATTTGGCAAATCAATTGAAGGACGCCGTTATTTTCTCCAATATCATTTTGGGTTCTCAACTATCATTAAGATCATTTGAGAGAAGGGTATATTTCCAAGGTAACTTTCTCTGATACGTAGTGAATACCACGGGTATTTCGTAATGTCGTTCCAAGTAATGAACACTTCGGTAGTAACGATCGACTACACAAACAAGACCTTTCTTCCCTATTGAGACAGAATTGTCATGTTGTTCTTCAAATTCAGAAGAAGAACGAGGAGTTACGCTAGAAGCTGTTCAAGTGTGAATTTCGGTTTGAGGTAGTTTAACTTTTAAGTCAAGTGATCTTTAAAAGAAGGAACTATTGAAGATCCGTCGCGAGTTGGAGCAATTCTTCAATGGGACAGACCAAAGACTATATTGCAGATTTGTAACTTTAAAGGATCAATTTGAATAGTACGGGGACTCAACGTGAGAATTCTTCAGAATTGTTTTGTATGGACTGATGTATACGAGGGAAATTTTCAAAGATTGAAGAGACATTCGATTTCTTCGCCAAAGATGATTCTGCCCAACCCCAATGAACTTTTGAGATACCTAGTGATGCTTCGCATTGAAAGTTTAGAACGTGCGCTTGATCAAAATAGAAGGAATGGTAATGTACGCTTAGTGACAATCAAGAATACATGAGAAGGATTACCTTACACTAACTCAGAATTAGCTCTGTAGTTGCATTGAAGGTCTAGAGGCATTTTCTACAAGGAGAAATTCTCAATGCCTGTAGTAATCTTAAGAGCCAAAGGTATTTTGGTTTATTAGAATGAGTTGAATATAAGGCAGAAACGATGATTAGAAGTTCCAAAAGATTTTGATTTTTGTTTTGGTATAATATCAGAAGAGGTGAATGTCGTAGAGGACGCCTTAGGAAGAAAATACGTTTAGTTGTCTACTACAGTGAGCAAGAAGAGTAAGTTCGATAGAGACACTCAGCGGTGTACAATTGTTTTGGGAGTTGGCTGTTGGATGGCTGAAGACTCAAGGAGCATAAAATCTTTTGTTGATCGGCCTATGACGTCAACGCATTTTTGCTCGTTAATATAAGATGCTCAGGGGAAGGAAGCAACCTTATTGCTTGCGATTTGGATTGATGCAACTGAAGATACAACACGAGAACTAAGAGACGAAATGAAAGAAACACAGTCGCGTTTGTTCTAAGATATGATGAATTTCGAGGACGAAATTCCTTTTTAGAAGGGGAGTGTTGTAACATCCCGAAAATTGCTTATTTCATTATAAATAATCATTTTGTAATATTTGTGATTTTTGGTGATTTTTGTGAAATTTTCTGGAAACGTTGAATATTTTAATATATTCCTCATTTTGCCTATGCACTGAGCGGAGCCGGGATAACGAAATGTTCTCCCTGAGGCTGGTACGGGGGATCTTACTAAACCCAAGGCCAGGCACAGTTTACGAGGTTTGCATTTTTCAAGGTTTTATCTGCTAGATAAAATTGCGGTATCATAAAATTATCGGATGAATAATAAAATATTATTTTCATCACTTGTAATTTTATTCACTGAGAAAATAATTCTACAGTGTAATTGATCATCTATCAGATGTATTTAATTTGGAGACTAGCTTACCATACACTTTATCGAGGAGCGCACGAAGCTTCTCAAGGAAGCTTCTTTCAACTATTATTTTATTATTTCTCTCTCCTCCTATTTTGTGCAGCACGTTTGAATTAAGGGGTCTAATTCATTTCTCTCCCATTCTCCTCATTCACGTTGGTCACTCTCCCTCACGCAGATCACTATTCACTCATCTTTCTCTCTTCTCTTTCACCCCACAGCAGCAACACCATCCACCCACACCTCCGTTTTCTTCTTCCAAAACCGTCACACTCCCAGCACCATTTCGTGTTTGGAGAACCACCATATCTGAGGAAAACAACTCCAAGGTCCTACATTTTCTTCATCTTCATCTTCTCCACTGTTGAAGCTTAAAGGTTGGAACTTTAAGGATCTCTGAAACCGAAACGTGATTTCGACCAAAAAGGAGCAGCTTTTCTTTGTGCTTCTCCAAGGTAAGAGGAAAACACTCCTCCTCAACCTATTTTAGCATTTAGGAACGTCTGTGATTGGTGTTGAGGGTCATTCTACTTTTGTATGTTGTTTTGTATTACATCTGTGCTATTTGATTGTTTGAGTTTTGAATATATATATATATCTGGATGTATTGGAACGTGGAATAAGGAAGGGAATGAGTCCTAGATTGGTTCTCGGATAGTTACGGTGTAGGCCAAGAAATTTGGAAACTTAATGAGAAAGCGGTAATAGTGTGAAATCACGGCCAAAATACGTCGAATGTGAAAACCTGGTCTTTTGGTGAAATGTTAAAATCCGTCGAGTATGAACTTCTGGCCAAACCTGTCGAATTTGATATCCTAATTACTTAGTAAAATGTTAAAATCCGTCGAGTATGAACTTCTGGCCAAACCTGTCGAATTTGATATCCTAATTACTTAGTAGAATGTTAAAATCCGTCGAGTATGGACTTACGCCAAACTGTCGAATTTGATATCCTAATTACGTAGTAAAATGTTAAAATCCGTCGAGTATGAACTTCTGGCCAAACCTGTCGAATTTGATATCTTGATCACTTAGTAAAATGTTAAAATCCGTCGAGTTTAGACTTCTGACCATTTCCGTCGAATGTCAAAACCCGTCGAGTTTAGATTTCTGACCACCAAACACAATGTGAAAATCCGTCGAGTTTAGATCTTTGACCACTAAACACAATGTCAAAATCCGTCGAGTATGAACCCCGATCATGCCCGTCGAGATTGATCTTCCGACCAAAACCCGTCGAATAGAGTCCCTGGACACTTAGGAGAAACTGCCCCAAAGTCAATAATCGTCGAGTTTGAGAGACAATGCCTGTCGAGTAGATGAATTTCTCCAGACCCGTCGAAATTAGAGATTTCGACCAATGTTTCGTAGGTTCGACACTTTGGAGATTTTCTCCAACGTCGACACCTATACCCGTCGAATTGAGGCTTTTGCTGACCCTCTGGAGGGTTCGACAGTTTTGATCTTCGTTCGACAGAACCCCCATCCGACAGAAATTGACTTCTTTCCAATCCTATTATAAAATGTTTTCCCCATTCTTTCCTCCTCCTGTTACATTATTCTTCGTCGAATGGCAGCTTCAATTATTCATAAAACGTATTGTCTTCGTCGAATTCAAAAGTATACCTATCACCCAACACCTAGTAATTGAAATATCTGACTCAGTTTGTGATTCCGACCGTGTATTTTCCTGGACCCAAAACCTTGGGACTAATAGAGGCATATTGATTATAAATAAATGGGATGACTAGAAATTACTTAGGGATGCATAAACAGGGAAGAACATGAGAGTGTGAGATTTTGAGATCTTAGAATAACCTTCTAAGGGCATATGAATAAATTACCTAAGAGGATTTA
This sequence comes from Ormosia semicastrata, assembly GCA_029884595.1. Taxonomy (NCBI): domain Eukaryota; kingdom Viridiplantae; phylum Streptophyta; class Magnoliopsida; order Fabales; family Fabaceae; genus Ormosia; species Ormosia semicastrata. The sequence continues at coordinate 33,432,889 of JAQQTO010000042.1, forward strand.
AGTTAACTAAGAGAATTCCTTTAGAGACAAACTCGTAAGTAAAGCTAAACCTAAGTAAGAATTCATAATACGCTTTAAAATGTATTAATTTATTTAACAACAATATCATGCTATTGTGGGTCCATGTGGGCGACCATTGATTGGGTTAATTCTTACTTGGGCAAATTGTGACGTATGATGGAATAGTATGTAATAATGATCATACATGATTATGCATAGAGTCGTATGCATTGTGGATAAATCATATGACATGCATTTGAGGCATGATTGACCGAGTTGTCATGAGAAGCATGATAGAGTCATGCATTGCACAAAAGAACGAGAATGTCTGCTGGACTTTGTTAAGGCCGAGTTGCCTAGGAGTTGAATCACACCTTAGTGCGGGTGCGAATAGACACGTGGGGTCCTGTAGATGACCTTGAGGGCGTCGGGCGCGGGCGTCTCGCGGAGAGGCGCAGTGGTAGCTCCTGCGGACCGTGGAGACAGATCGATACACACGCACCGACGATCCTAAGCGGCCACGGTCCTATATCGAGATCTTGTGAGAATGCCGCCGTATAAAGCCTTGTTGCGCAAAATAGTGATTATTTTCTACGGAAAGCACTTATTTTTATGGTGACGAGATACGGCATGTCTCCCGAATCATTCTCTCATTGTTTTGTGTCTAGCTCCATGGAGTAGGATCTTGATTATTGAGGGCACATGTGCATAGTGAGTCCATGAATTATCGGGCATACATTGTTATTATAATTGAACTATTGCATTTCGATATATCTATATATATATATATAATTGCACTGGAACTGTTTAGTTGATTGTAATGCTACTAAATGTTTATTACCATTATTCTTTGTCATAAATGCTACGTGGGCGCTTTGCGCCGTTTGGTTTCTTGATGCTATGATTGGTAATGATGGTAGGATGTCTTACCTCTTTCTTGTACTTTTCTTGCTCTATGTTAATTTTTGGTTAAGGACTATAAGTGGGACGAAGTTGGATTCCTTTGGATTTTATTAGTTTGACCTACGCATTCGGTGATGCCGTCGCGAAGGAGCTCTTTTTGGGGTTTGTTCGAATTGTGTTCGCTTTGATACCAAGACGTGTAGAGTCGACTGGGCCGACAAGCGTATGTGACATGCTGGGGATCGACTTTGACCATGAAGAGGACTGCGATTGAAGACCTTATCTTGTATTTCTCACTACACCGGTGAGCCCGGAATTGCCTCACGCATTCGGGATACGATGGAGTGCCCAACTCCTTAGTCGTAGATATATTATGGGTAGTTTATATTTTATTTTGCATTACCTATATAAAGTGTATTTTTGAGTACATGTATGCTTCAAGGTAATTATCCAGACTTAAATGTTGTAAATTGAGTACATATTATAATTCATAATTTAACTGGTTGTATATGTAACTACTCATTCGTGGCTCCTATTTTCCTCATATGAGAAATGTTTAATATTTATGGTAAATTTGTTGTTTGACAATGTTAGCACGCCGACATTTAGTGACCGTGACATAATGACGATTGTGCATTGGTTATTAAATCGAGGGGTGTTACATCTGGAGTGGTCTTTTTGCACCTTTTTGCTATCTGTTAAGCATCCAACTTCAATCGTGCAAGCTTTCCATTCATTTCAAGGGTCAATTGAGCACCAATCCTGCACAACAACACCACAAACACCGTAGTTATCCAAACTAAAGGAAAAACAAACCAAAAAGGGAAACTAAAATGACTAAAATGCATAAAAAGACATGCAAAATAAGAACAAAATATGATGTTATTTCATACACATCAGGCACTTTTTGTTTGCATTTGATTGGCTATATAGGGGCAACTTTGTTTGCATTCAATTGGCCATACTGGGGAAAACATTTTGAAGGATTAAGGAGAAGATATGTTGAAGGAAATAGCAACAAAGACAATGGTTGAGTTATCAAATAGTTGTAGGAAATCAATTGGATAAGGGACAAGGAGCCAATACTGGGGCAATTTTTTTTTATAAAATCCTTGTAGGGTTCACCAAACTGGGGCAATTTTTATTTGCATTTGATTGGCTACACAAGGGCAACTTTGTTTGTATTCAATTGGCTATACTACGGCAAATTTTTTGAAGGATTAAGGAGAAGATATGTTGAAGGAAGTAGCAACAAAGACAACAGTTGAGTTATCAAATAGTTGCAGGGAATCAATTGGACAAGGGACAAGGAACCAATACTGGGGCAATTTTTTTTTTTATAAAATCTTTGTAACTTTCTTTTGTTTCTACATTTTCATTTTTCAAATATGTGTCTTACCAAAAGTTCATGTACAGTTAGATTACCAAAGCAATCAAAGGAAGTTTGTTCATTCAACAAAATTTTGTCCATTCATGAATGCATGTTTATTCATTGAGTTATGTCTCAAATAAGATAAATTTAAGGTCAATAGTTTGATTTGACCATTCTAACAGTAATCCTTCAATGATTGAGTTGGACAAAAAGATCTCAACAGCTCAACGTACAGATTGCAATGCGGCATTTATTGGAAATGATTACAATACTAGCTACATAAGCTTTCGTTGCCAAGAATAAAAAATGGGGGGTCGAAGTAAAAAAAATGAAAATTGAAGAAGGGAAAAGAGAAAGTCAAGAGGATTCCAAGCCAAACAAAGGGTCTAATAAAGAAAAGCACGTGAACAAAGGTTTGATTGGTCAAAGCTTTACAAAGTTGTCGTTGGTTCAAATGAACTTAATTCTATGTAACTAGCACAAATGTTTTCATGTCATTTACTTTTGAGCACATCGGCTCCATGCATTTTAAATTCCTGTCATTTACTTTTGAGCGCATCGGCTCCCTGCATATTAAATTTTTGTCAATTTAAATTTATATCATTTACTTTTGAGTGCATTAGCTTCTTGCATTTTAGATTCGTGTCATTTACATCTGAGCACATCGGCTCCCTGCATTTTAAATTTTTGTCATTTATTTTGAGCGCATTGGCTCCTTGAATTTTAAATTTCTGTCATTTACTTTTGAGGGCATCGGCTCCCTGCTTTTTAAAGTTATGTCATTTACTTTTAAGGGCACCGACTCCTTGCATTTTAAATTTCTATCATTTGCTTTTCCTGACATTTACTTTTGAGTGCATCCGCTCCTTACATTTTAAATTACTATCATTTACTTTTGAGCGCATCGACTCCCTACATTTTAAATTTCTATCATTTACATTTGTGTGCATCGGTTCCTTGTATTTAAATTCTTGTCATTTACTTTTGAGCGTATTGGCTCCTTGCATTTTAAATTTCTATCATTTACTTTTGAGCACATCAACTCTCTATATTTTAAATTCATTTATTTTGAGCACATCGACTCCGTGTATTTTAATTTTTATCATTTACTTTTGAGTGCATTGACTCTTTATTTTTTAAATTTTTGTCATTTACTTTTGAGCGCATCGGCTCCTTGCATTTTAAATTTCTATCATTTACTTTTGAGCACATTGGCTCCATGCATTTTAAATTCTTTGTCATTTACTTTTGAGCACATCGACTCCTTGCATTTTAAATTTTTGTCATTTATTTTGAGCGCATCGACTCCATGCATTTTAAATTTTTGTCATTTACTTTTGAGCACATCGGCTCCCTGCATTTTAAATTCCTGTCATTTCTTTTGAACACATCAACTCCTTGCATTTTAAATTCTTATCATTTATTTTGAGCGCATCAGCTCTATATTCTAAATTCTTGTCATTTACTTTTGATAGCGACTCTTTGCATTTTAAATTCTTGTCATTTATTTTGAGCGCATCGGCTCTGTATTCTAAATTCTTGTCATTTACTTTTGAGCATATCAACTCTTCGCATTTTATTGTTCTTGTAACGCCCCTTTTCTGGAGGGAACGTCACATTGTCAAATAAAATAAAATGCGGAAATTAAATAATTAATCTCTTAAGACCCGGTTTAAATAATTAAAGGTTGAATTACCTGATACTTTAATATGTAAAAATAGCAGTATATATATATTTTTTCTTATAATAATGATGACAATGCGGAATGTTAATTACCGTAAAATAAAACAGTAAACGAAATTTCACCTGAATAACATACATACATATACTTAAATATAACGGTGTTTTAGTTACAAGCCTGGAATCAATCCAAAAAGCAAAACTATACCTGCCTATGGATTTACACATCAACACCACTCCAGAATAACAAAATATACAACCCATAAGACAAAAATAACATCAGGCCCCCAAAATAAAAGACTAGCAGCCATCAGTAGCTACCAGTGATGTCAATCCCTCAAATGGGGAGGAACCGTAGCAAGATCCTCTACAGGATCCTCCTCGGGATCATATTCTGGGATTTCCTCAGGATCTTCCTCCTCAGAGGAAACTTCCATCGAAACCACAGAAGCACGGGACGGGGCCTGAGCAGTAGAATCAAATGAGTCTTCACGCGGGTTGTGGAAACGAGAACCCCACATCTCGCGAATGGGTAGATAGAACTCCAGACGTAGTCGAATATGGCAGGTGAGAACCGGCATCTCGTGTCGCCTCCATCTCCAAGCAAATGCTAGTCGAGGTACGGCCACCCGCTCGAAGGTTCGAGCACCGACCTCCTTGCCGTCGTCTTCGACAAATATAAGGTGTATACAAATAGTGCACAATAGCAATACGAGAAAAAGAGGTAAGATATCCTACCATCAATACCAATACAGCAACCAAGAACCGAACGGCGCATAGCGCCCACGTAGCATGTAAAGGCAATAAATAAATTTCTAAACAGATAACCAGTCAGGCAGTCATCGACAGGGAATATGAATAAGTCATAATATCCAGACAGTTAAATCCAGGCAGTTAATTCCAGACAGTTAAATCCAGGCAGTTAAATCCAGGCAGTCCATAATAATAAGAGCAGTCAACCATTCATAGTATACAAAACAGCATCAATAAATAAATGTATGATAATGTGATGCATATGCATGGACGCCCAATATCCTACTCCATGGAGCTAGACACAAAATAGTCGGAGAGGAAGATCAGGAGACGTGTACTGTATCTCGGCTGCCGAGGCCTTGTGCTATATAAACATATATATATTTTCCACGTGCACATCATGGCATTGTACAGACAGTCCGCGCTCGATCGCGATATAGGACAGTGTCTCGGTCCGGATCGTCGGTGCATTTGCATCGGTCTACCCCACGGTGCAGAAGAGCTACCAACCGCCTATTGCGAGGAACCCACACCCCGACGCCCCCAAGGTCATTAAAGACCTACACTAGTCTATTCGCACCCGCACAAAAGGTGTGTTCAATCTCCTAGGCAACTTGGCCTTACAACAGTCCATAGGACATTTCAATGCATAAAATATTATGCATCATGATGATAATTCAAAATATGATAATCATCACATAATATGCCATAATTGGCCAAGAGAGTACAAATATGCAAATTAGCATTCAAGAGAACCCATCATCAGAATAGCATCAATTTAAAGTCAAGAAGCACGTTTTAGGTTCATTATGGATTTCCCAAACCCTCCAAGTTTCACACTCTCTTGTTCTTTTCTTCTAGTAACCTCAAGTCTTATAATAATTATCTCATTGGCTCATTGAGGTTTATGAAACCCTTAATTTCTTGTACTCTTTAAATACTTGTAATTCAAGTTATGGGTTATGAAGTTTTAGCCCAAATCTCACTTAGAGGCCGTGGCTTTCCCAAGGTCTCAAGTAAGTCATGTTCACATGATTAGTCCCATTTAAGTGTTACTTGATCCAAATTATTTGATCACTATGATTACCTTCCAATTCTTGCTTATTTCCTAAGTCTTAACCATAATTCATTATAAGGATTAATGTTACAAATTATCTTCTATTAACCTTTACTTAATTTCTTGATTAACTCAAGTCATAGTATCTCACAATTTTAGTCATCATTCCCCTCATTCAAGCCCTCATAACCATGACACTCAAGGGGTTACTAAATTACCATTTTCTTTTCATTAATTTGTCCTTCCTTTACTCAATTTACCTAGCATCATTCTTGACATAAATTCCATCCAAGTTCAGCCCACAAAACAGCCCCAAGAACCATGGGACTTCTAGCCAAAATTTTCAGATTTTAGTCCACTTAACTTGCCCTTATTTCCTTGTCTTAATTAAGCTTTACATTGATCAAAATTTTAACATAATTTCCCCATACTTTCCAGCCAAAACCGTGGCACTCTTAGGGATTCACACAACCAGAATTTTGTTCCACTTAAACCAACATTAACCACTTGATTTAGTGAGTCTTACATTGCTCAAAAATTAAGCACCAAACCCATACATTTTCCAAGCCAAAACAGCCCAAAACCGTGGCCTTCTCATGATGTCCAGCAACCAGAAAATTCAGCAAGCCAACATGGATTCCAAACACAAGCATACATGACTAAACAACCATTTAATCCATTTCTCAAAGCTAAACTAAGATAGCAATCAAGTGAGCAAATTTACAAGCACATTCAAGAATAACCACTATGTGGTTTCTCTTCCTAAAATCAAATACAAGGTCCCTAGTTGCTAAAGAGGTTGAGGGGGATTAATCTTCCTCTTACCAAGAAGAAGAACCAAGAACACTTCCAAGACCCTTTTGATTTTCGGATTTTGCCTCCAAAAACCCTAGAAAATGCAACATGAATTAGAACAAGGTAATGGTGTGAAAATGAAGAAGAGGATAGCCATTAAACCAAGGTGAAACCGAGAAAACGAAAATGGAGTTAAGTTTGAAATTTTTCCAGCCATGGAAGCTCACCTTCAAAGCTTGAAAAGAGGTTGAAGATGGAAGCTTTCCTTGAAACTTCAAGCACAAATGTTGAAGAGAATGAGTAGGAGATTAAGAAAGTATGATCAAGTATTGTTTTTGTGATGGTTGGGGGAATGGGAAAGTGGGATTGCCGTGAGGTGAGTGGGAGAGAAAAGAAAGAAATATTGAAGAAGGAAATAGGAGAGGAAGAACGTAAATGAAGAAGGAAAATTGGCTTTTAGGTGCTAAATGATGAAATGTAATATTTGGTTAATTAAAACCAATTCCTTCCCTTCTCATCAGCTGTTGCAGACGTGAGAGAGAGTGGGTGAGTGGTCAGAATTTTGGCTTCCAAGGGAAGCTAATTGGTTGAGTCAAAGCTTGGGTCAAAGCTTGTCATGGAAGTTTAGAATAAAATACTATTAGATTTGAATTAAAGTGATTTAATTTGACACAATGTGAATTGCATTAAAATAATGTGATAGTATTTTTATTACACACTATTATCCAATAGGTAATAGTTACGATTGACAAAAATCGAAATTTAATTAATCGACGGATGAATTTTTCCTTTGTATTGATTTATTTTATCCGTTAAGATTTCTCGAGAAAAATGGTGCGAACCTCGTAACTGTGTCAAGTCTCGGGTTTAGTAAGATCCCCCATCGACTTATCCATAGTCCAAGGTTCACAGAGAAAATGTCGCATTTTCTCGGATTCACATGCATACGCACGCAAAACGAGAAATATAGTAAAATATTCGACGTTTAGTAAAATTCGAGAAAAATTCCCATAAATCACAAATATTAGAAAATGACTATTGGTGATGAAATAATCAATTTCGGAGTGTTACCTTGGTCTCGAAATTCTCAGCCCAGTGTGCACGTAAAACGAGGAATATATTAAAATATTCGACGTTTCCGTAAAATTCTAGAAAAATTCCTAAAAATCAAGAATATTATAAAATGACATTTTATAAATGAATGAACAGTTTTCGGGATGTTACAGTTCTCGCATTGTTTTGTTTTATTTTTATTTATCATCTTATGCATTCCTGAACAAAATTTGAGTTCATGTCTTTACTCATTCCTTACAATGATAATATGAAAAACTGTAACGTCCCAAGATTGCCTGTAGGATTGACGAGTGTCTCTACAAACTAACACGGGTCTTTTCAGCGTGCTTTGTCCTCATTCACACGTATCCTAGAAAACTTCCCAAGAGGTCACCCATCCCACAATTGCTCCACGTTAAGCACACTTAACCATGGAGTTCTTATGTTCTAGGCTCCTGAAAAGAAGTTACAACTTGTTGAGATGGCTATGCCAAATCAATTCCTTTAAGCCATCCTCAACTATGCAGTCTCATACCTGCACAGTCTCTGAATCCCTCTCATTCCGGTGCATATTCAGTTCATTCATGCGACCTTTCGCCTAGAAGCCTATCAGAAGCCGCTCCTTGTCCATGCTTTATTGCACCAACGATCACTCCCCGCCCTCGTCGGCCCTGGGACACACATGCCCACCAACTTCCGCTTGGTTCGACCCCAAACCACACCGTACTGGGAGAGGTCTCGTCTTTGATACCAAACGACCGCCTTCTCAGGAGCAGGAGAGGACGTCACAACAAATAGACAAAATTCTAAAGAACATTATTCCATTATTATTAAGACTTGATTTATATCTTATATTTATAGATATTAGCTTGTTCATCAATGAAGTATCATAACATGGAAAGTCTCTTTCAAATACCTGTATTATACATTTTTGTTTTGCAAGCGAAAAACATAAAGATCAACCTGTACTTTCATGCAAAAGATATTATATATATATATATATATATATGTTTAGATACAGATTGTAAGTCATTAATTACATTAAGGCTCATAAAAAAGAAGCCGAAGTGTTACATGCCCCAAAAATTATCATATATAAATAGCCATCAAGACTACAAAAAGTATATCAAGCTCCCAACAACTAAAAAGAAGGAACCTCAGCTGGATCCTCCTTAGGCTCCTCCATAGGATCCTCCTCAGAAGAGGAAATCCTCACCGGAGCAGCAGATTCACGAGCAAGAGCTCGTGCAGAAGATAGGAAAGAATCCTCGTGTGGAGTGTACTCACAATCACCCCACACATCACGTATTGGCATGTAGAACTCCAGCGATACACGAATGTCAAAGGAAAAGAACGGTGAATTGTAGTGACCCCAAGCCAATGTTACACTCACCTCTCCCACATAGACACAACGTTCAGTGATCATATCAACGTGCCAGCAATCCACGCCTCTATGGAACCTTAGCCTGGCATACCTTAGGAAGCCTCGTCGGGATGCCATGGTCAAGCAGATACCTAGTTCGTTCCAAAATCGGGAAACTCAAGCTCTTCCTCGCCTTGGTCATTTAAGAAACATAAATAAAATACAGAATAACAGAATAAAAAAAGAGGTGAGATATCCAACTTCATTACCGATTATGACAATAAGAAACAGAAACGGCGCAAGGTGCCTTACATCATAGCATACATAATAAACAGCATCAAAGTACAGATAGTAAACAATTTAATAGTACAGATAATCATGCCTGACATTAAAAGAAGCATTCTTATAATCACATTTATGTATGCCAAATGAATATGTTGACAGACTATGCATATGGACAATGGTACCAAATTCCTACTCCATGGAGCTAGACACAACATCAGAGAGAATGATCAAGAGACATGTCTGTGATTCGGCTGCCGCGGCCAATCAAGTGCTATAATTTATCATTTTATCAATGTGCACATCATGACATTGTACAAGACATTCTACATTAGATCGCGATATAGGACAGTGTCTCGTTCTAGATCGTCGGTGTGTTTACATCAGTCTACCCTACGGACAGAAGAGCTACCAACTGCCCATTGTGATGTACCCGTACCCCGACGCCCCTAAGGTCAACAAGTGACCTACACTTGTCTACTCGCACCCGCACATAGGTGTGATTCAACTCCTAGGCTTACAGCCTTTCAACATAGTCCAACAGACTTTCTCAATGCATGTTTTAATCATGCTCATCACGCCAGACTTTCTCAATTATGCCTCAATGCATGTGATATCAATGTATATATATATATATATATATATCCATACCAACAGCATACCTTGTCCAAAATCACATGTCATATCATTTATCAATAATCTTTGATTCCTATTCACAGACCCACATCGAGTCAATATCAAAACCTCAAGGGGGAACACATACTATTCAAAGTGGTTATAAAAGTTATGTCTCGATTCCATTATGCTTTTGCATTAAACTCACTTCCATTATTTACTTTGAGTTCCTCACAACCTCACCCACACTCATGTTCTTTCTTTGTTCTAAGGACCATTCCAAGTTATGGGTTAAGGGCATGTTCTTTATTCTTTCCATATTATGAAGTCCTAATTAAGCGTCTAATCGTTCAATTAATTAAGTTCATCTTAGTATAAAGGCCTCATATCGAGTACCAAGGAGACCGTGAGCCTCTAGGGGACTGGAATACTAACCATTTTTCATCACTCAGATCACACGACCAAGTCCCATTACACGTCTTGAATTACACGACCATGTCCCATTACATGGCCTCGATTACACGACCGTGACATATTACACGGCCTGGGTCGTGTACTCCTCTGGAATTTAGCCAAAAATCATCCAGTCCACGCCTGTCACATTACATGGTCGTGTACCCTTACATGGCCTAGGCCGTGTACCCTTACACAGCCTAGACTGTGTACCCTTACATGGCCTAGGCCGTGTAACCCACTGGATGTGCAGGAAAACTCCAAACACCTGCAATCGTTCAAGTATTTCAAGATCCATCAAGTTATACAACAACTTATATCAAAATCACACCACATAAACAATCACAATACAACTAAAAATCACACAAACAAATGGGTAACCCACACATGGGTTCCTCACCGCTAAGATAGGTTAAAGGGAATGATCTCCCTTTTACCTTGAGAGACAACTAGGAAAGCAAGCTCCTTTTCTAGATTTTCGTCCACCACCCACAAAAAAACCCTAAGATGGTCAACTCACAAAATCAACCACCAAAAATTGAAAAGAATAGTCCTTGATCACAATGGTGACCAAGGTCCACGAAAATAAGAAGAAAAGGAGAAGAAAGTTGAGAGCTTTACCTCAAAGCTTCAAGCTTTGGAGCTTGATAGAAAATGGTGAAAATGGAGGAATCAAGAGGTGTCCTTCAAGGAAGAAAGCTTCAAGATGATGAGGAGAGTCAATGGCCTAGGTTGGCTTGATCAAGCAAACTTGAAGGGCCTCTAATGGTGGTGTAGCCATGTGGAAGGAGAGAGGAGGAGAGGAGAGAGCGTGAGGGAGAGAGAAATAGAGAGAGAAAAGTGAAATGAGTTTGAAAATGAAAAGTGATAGGGAAAATGAAAAAGATGAGGGTTTGGTCGTCTTTTCTTCCCTCCAACTGTGGAGCCAAAAATTGAGAGGAGAGAGAATATGTGTAGGAAGCTTCCTTGAAGTTTCCTTGAAGCTTCCTTGAGAAGCTTTGCACGCTTCTCGATAAAGTGAAGTGTGATGTCACTTAGATGATATCATAAAAGTAACTAGATAGAAATAATCTACTAGAGCTATTACTCAGTGGACAAAAGTTACAGCTAGCAGAAATAATATTTTATTGTCTCATAGTTAATAAAATATTCTGTAGTTTTATTTATCAGATAAAATCTCGTAAAACGATAACCTCGTATACTATGCCTGGCCTCGGGTTTAGTAAGATCTCTTGTCGACCTTTCTACAGTCCAAAGTTTTCTAGCCTCGGGGAAAATATTTTATTTCCCCGGTCCTGCACAGTGTGCACGTAAATTAAGAAATATATTAAAATAATCAAACAATTTAGAAAATTCTAGAAAATTTCCCAAAAATCACAAATATTATAAAATGAACACATATCACGAAATAAAAATTTTTTGGGTTGTTATAACTCTCCCTTTCTAAAAAGAAAGTTCATCCTCAAAATTTTTATACTTCAGAATAGATGTGATGTTGTTCCTTCATCTTGTCCTCTAATTCCTATGTCGCATCTCTAGTTGTGTCATTCCAAATCACTTTCACGAACAGAATCTCCTTTCCTCTAAGTTGCTTCACCCTTCTATCCTCAATCCTTACAGGAAGTGTCTCATAGGTCAAATTCTCTTTCAATTGTACTGCATTTGGTGCTATGATATGGTTCGGATCAGGAATGTATTTTTGCAATTGTAACACATGAAAGACATTATGAAGGTTAGAAAGAAAATGTGGTAAGGATATTTGGTAAGCTACTGGACCTATCCGACGAAGAATTTGATAAGGTCTGATGAATTTAGGAGTAAGTTTTCTAGATTTAAGAACTCGACTGACCTTAGTCATAGGCGTGTTTTCAACAACACATGCTCGCCTTCTTCAAACTCAAAAAGCTTCCTCCTTTTATCTACATAGCTTTTCTGTCGACTCTGAGCCGTCTGCATCTTTTCCTAAATCATCTTAACCTTCTCCATTGTTTGTTGCACAAGATCAGGTCCGATCGCAAGGTGCTCTCCATCTTGGTACCAACACAAAGGTGTTCAGCATCGTCATCCATATAGAGCCTCATAGAGTGTCATCCCTATGCTCGAGTGAAAACTATTGTTGTAGGTGAACTCTATTAAGGGCAAAACTTCATCCCAACTTCTCATATGTTCTATAGTGCAACCTCTCAGTAGATCTTCCAACGATTGTATCGTCATTTCTGATTGACCATCGGTTTAAGGATGATAAGCAGAACTCAAACGAAGTTTCGTTCTAAGTGCTTTTTATAGGCTCTGCCAAAACCTTGATGTAAATCTCAGATCTCTATCAGAAATAATACTGGAAGGTATACCATGAAATCTAACAATCTTGCTAATATACAGTTGGGCTAACTTCTCCATTGGATACTTATGTTGATCGGTAAGAAGTATGCATATTTCGTAAGCCGATCCACAATTACCCATATTGAGTTGTAACTTTTTCGGGTCTTCGGCAATCTAGCTACAAAATCCATCTCGATGCTATCTCATTTCCATTCGGGAATAACTAGAGGTTACAACATTCCTGAAGGTCTCTGATGTTCAACTTTGGCCTTCTGACAAACCAGACAAGACGACACATAATTGGCAACGTCTCTCTTCATTCCATGCTACCAGAATAACCGCTTCAAATCTTGGTACATCTTGGTCACTCCTGGGTGTATACTCAACTGACTCGTGTGAGCTTCATCAAGAATTAACTTCTTCAGCTCCGGGTCACTAGGCACACAAACCCTGCCTTCAAACCTAAGAATACCATCATCTCCTTCTTGAACTGTTGACACAATGTCTCGCTTCATCAACTCCCTCTCAGTTTACAGAAACTCATCATCTTTCTGTTTCACTCAGATTTCTTCTATCAAATCATTGGATATGTAACCATATTCAAACAAATCTTCCCCTGTGTTAACTCAACAGACGTCCATATATTCTGAAATTGTTCTACCAATTCTTTTTTCTTGATCATCATAGCAGAGATATTGAGCATCTTTCTACTCAAAGTATCTGCCACCACGTTTGCCTTTCCAGGATGATACTAGAGTTGGAAATCGTAGTCCTTCAAGAATTCTAGCCACCTCCTTTTGCCTCATGTTCAGCTCCTTTTGGTCGAATAGGTATTTCAAACTCTTATGGTCGCTATAGACATTGAACGTTGCTCTGTACAGAAAATGTCTCCATATTTTCAAAGCAAACACCACAGCCACTAATTCCAGGTCATGCGTTGGATAGTTCTTTTCATGTACCCTTAGTTGGCTTGAAGCATAGGCCACCATTTTCCCATTCTGCATGAGTACACATCCTAGTCCTTGATGCAAAGCATCATAATACACTTCAAAGGGCTCATTGGGATCAGGTAGAACCAAAATAGGTGAAGTAGTCAATCGTCTCTTCAATTCTTGAAAACTCTCTTCACAATCATCGGTCCATACAAAGGCTTGGTTCTTTTTCGTAAGTTGAGTGAGAGATCTAACTATTTTAGAAAATCCTTCAATGAACCTTCGATAATAACCAGCTAATCCCATGAAACTATGAATCTCTATCACAGTCTTCGATTTTTCCCATTGCAGAATTACTTTAACTTTCGACGGATGCACTACAATTCCATCCTTCAAAATTACATGACCTAAAAACTTAACCTCGTCTAGCCAGAATTCACACTTCGACAACTTGGCATACAATTTCTTTTCTTTCAGAATCTAGAGAACTATACTGAAATGTTCAACATGTTCCTCCTGATCTCGAGAGTAAATCAAAATGTCATCGATGAAGACGATGACGAATCTGTCTAGGTAACGATGAAAAATCCTATTCATGTAATCCATGAATATGACAGGTGCATTCGTCACTCCAAACGGCATCACAAGATATTCATAATGTCCGTAACGTGTGCGAAAAGCCCTTTTAGGAATATCCTCTACCTTCACTTGGATCTGATGATAACCCAATCGCAGGTCAATCTTAGAGAAAACAGAAGCTCCTCTTAACTGATCCATCAAATCATCTATCCTCAGAAGTGGATATTTATTCTTGATCATGACCTTGTTCAGCTGGCGATAGTCCACACATAGGCGTGAAGTTCTATCCTTCTTCTTCACCAATAACACAGGCGCTCCCCATGGGGACACACTAGGCCTGACAAACTATTTTTTCAAGAGTTCCACCAACTGCTTCTTGAGCTCAACTAGTTCTGACGGTGACATCCTGTAGGGTGCTATGGACACGGGACCAGATCCAGGAATAAGATCGATAGCAAACTCTACCTCTTGCTCAGGCGGTATGCTAGGTACTTCATCAGGAAAGATTTCAGGAAACTCATTGACTACTGGAATAGCCTTCACATCCATCTTGTTCTCGACTTTTAAAGAAGACAATAGCAGGTATCCCTGAGCTCCTTCTTTTAAGAAAGCTTTAACTTAGTTGGCCGTCAAAAATCTAGAAACTTCATCCATAGGAAAAACTATGGTTTTACTGGAACAATCTAATAGGATATGGTTAAAAGATAACTAATCCATTCCTAAGATTATGTCTATTTGGGAAAGAGGTAGATAGATCAAATCAACAGAGAAGACTCGACCTTCAACAGATAAAGGACAATTCAAACAAACTTAAGTGGTAACAACAAGTTCAGCAATAGGGGTAGAAACACTCAAATCAAAAGATAAAGAAGACATTGGTAGACCTAATCGACGCACACAATCATAAGCAATGAAAGAGTGGGTTACCCTAGAGTCATACAGTACAGTCAAAAGATTACCTCCTATGGTACCCTCTCCTTGTATTAGATCTTCAGATTTGGAGGCTTTCGCTCCACTCATTGTGTAGACTCTGCCCTCTACCTGAGGCCTTGTAACACGTGCATTGTTGACAGAAGGCTCTACCTTGAGTTAGTTGCAATCTCGAGAAAGATGTCCAGGTTTTCCACATCTGAAACAAATAATTCCTTTAATCGTGTAATTTCTAGTCAGATGGTTCTTTCCATATTTTATACATTTTGATGAAGACGCCACTGTCTGACCAGTTCGATTGCTACCAAAGTCTCCACTAAAGCTTCCACCAGATGATTGTTGTTGATTTCCTGGTGGTCAGGAATAGGGCATTCTCTAAAACTGGTTACTGTTGTTTCCTCTCCTTTGGAACCTAGACGGTCCAAAGTTGTGATTTCTTATTTCTCGAGATGGTTCTAGTGCTTCCAGCCTGCAGCACAATCCATTAGGGCTGAGAATTGATTCATTCTCATCACTAGTACCCCTCGTTTTAGTTCCACTCTCAGACCTTCTTCGAACTTACGGCATTTCCATGCCTCATCTGGTTAGATTTGAAGGTACCTTGAGAACTTTGACAAGCTCTTGAACTTGGCAGCGTACTCATTTATAGTCATTCCACCTTGCCTTAATCCAAGGAATTCCATTTCCTTAGCAAGTCGCGCACTATCCGAAAAATACTTTTCTAGAAATGAATCACAGAATACTTCCTATGTAATCTCCCTTCTTTCTGCTGGCAATAGTCTTCGAGTTCCTTTCCACCAGTTTTCGGTGTCTCCCACCAGCATAAATGTGGCGTAAGTTACCTTCTAGGCATCAGTGCATCCCATTCCTTCAAATATCTTCTCTAGTTCTTGAATCCAAAGACTTGCCTTTTCTGGATCGAATTGACCTCTGAACTGTGGAAGGTTGTTTCGATGAAATTCTGACAAATTCTGGGCATCAGCACTTGCCTCTTATTGTTACACTGCTCACTGATTCTATTGTACAATAACTTCTACCATTCGCTGCATAGCTTCAGCAGCTGCAGTCATTGCGTCATTGTCGCGTGCCATATCATCATGTCCTCCTCTGCCACGTGCCATTGCTTTTCTCTAGAATCAACTAAACAAAACACAAAGAAAGTTTAGAGGTAACCTTTCAAAAACTAATCACAGAGAATCACACAGCACAAACAAGGTAGACTTAACCACAAACCCAAAAGAAAGACTCAAACTGGGGCGCTCTGATACCAAACTAGTGTAACGTCCCCTTCTCAGGAGGAGGAGAGGATGTCACACCAAACGGACAAAATTCAAAAGAACATTATTCCATTATTATTAACACTCGATTCATATCTTATATGTATAGATATTAGCCTGCTCATCAATGAAGTATCATAACATGGAAAGTCTCTTTCAAATACCTGTATTATACATTTTTGTTTTGTAAGTGAAAAACATAAAGATCGACCTGTACTTTCATGCAAAAGATATATATATATATATATATATATATATATATATATATATATATATATATATATATGTTTAGATATAGGCTGTAAGTCATTAATTACATTAAGGCTCATCAAAAAGAAGCTGAAGTGTTACATGCCCCAAAAATTATCATATACAAATAGCCATCAAGACTACAAAAAGTATACTAAGCCCCCAACAGCTACTGAGAAGGAACCTCAGTTGGATCCTCCTCAGGCTCCTCCATAGGATCCTCTTCAGAAGAGGAAATCCTCACCGGAGCAGCAGATTCACAAGCAGGAGCTCGTGTAGAAGATAGGAAAGAATCCTCGTGTGGAGTGTACTCATGATCACCCCACACATTGCATATTGGCATGTAGAACTCCAGCGATACACGAACGTCCAAGGAAAAGAATGGTGGATCGTAGCGACCCCAAGCCAATGTTACAATCACCTCTCCCACATAGACACAACATTCGGTGATCATATCAACATGCCAGGAATCCGCGCCTCCAAGGGACCTCATCCTAGTATACCTTAGGAAGCCTCGTCGAGATGCCATGGTCAAGCAGATACGTAGTTCGTTCCAAATTCGAGAAACTCAGGCTCTTCCTCGCCTTAGTCTTTTAAGAAACATAAACAAAATACAGAATAACAGAATACAGAAAGAGGTGAGATATCCAACTTCATTACCGATTATGGCAGTAAGAAATAGAAACAGCGCAAGGCGCCTTACAGCATAGCATACATAATAAATAGCATCAAAGTACAGATAGTAAACAATTTAATAGTACAGATAATCATGCTTGACATTAAAACAAGCATTCTTATAATGACATTTATGTATGCCAAATGAGTATGTTGACAGACTATGCATATGCACAATGGTACCAAATTCCTACTTATAGGAGCTAGACACAACATCGGAGAGAATGATCAGGAGACATGTCTGTGACTTGGCTGCCGCGGCCAATCAAATGCTATAATTTATCATTTTATCAATGTGTACATCATGGCATTGCACAAGACATTCTATACTAGATTGTGATATAGGACAGTGTCTTGGTCTGGATTATCGGTATGTTTACATCGGTCTACCCTACGAACAGAAGAGCTGCCAACTGCCCATTGTGAGGTACCCGCACCCCAACGCCCCCAAGGTCAACAAGTGACCTACACTTGTCTACTCGCACCCGCACATAGGTGTGATTCAACTCCTAGTCTTACAGCCTTTCAACATAGTCTGACAGACTTTCTCAATGCATGTTTCAATCATGCTCGTTATGCCAAACTTTCTTAATCATGCCTCAATGCATGTGAATTCAATGCATGCACATATATATATATATAGATCCATACCAACAGCATAACTTGTCCAAAATCACATATCATATCATTTATCAACAATCTTTGATCCCATTCACAGACCCACATCAAGTCAATATCAAAACCTAAAGGGAGAACACATACTATTCAAAGTGGTTATAAAAGTTATGCCTCGATTCCATTATGTTTTTGCATTAAACTCACTTCAATTATTTAATTTGAGTTCCTTACAACCTCACCCACACTCATGTTCTTTCTTTGTTCCAAGGACCATTCCAAGTTATGGGTTAAGGGTATGTTCTTTATTATTTCCATATTATGAAGTCCTAATTAAGTGTCTAATCATTCAATTAATTAAGTTCATCTTAGTATAAAGGCCTCATATTGAGTGCCCAAGGAGACCGTGAGCCTCCAAGGAACTAGAATACTAACCATTTTTCATCACTCAGATCACATGACCATATCCTATTACACGCCCTGAATTACATTGTCGTGTCCCATTACACGACCTCAATTACACGGCCGCAACATATTACACGGCCTGGGTCATGTACTCCTCTGGAATTCAGCCAAAAACCACCCAGTCCACGCCTGTCATATTACACGACCATGTACCCTTACATGGCTTAGGCCGTGTAACCCACTGGATGTACAGAGAAACTCCAAACACCTCCAATCGTTTGAGCATTTCAAGATCCATCAAGTTATACAATAACTTGTATCAAAATCACACCATATAAACAAGTACAACACAACTAAAAATCACACAAACAAATGGGTAACCCACACATGGGTTCTTCACCACCAAGATAGGTTGAAGAGAATGATCTCCCTCTTACCTTGAGAGACAACAAGGAAAGCAAGCTCCTTTTCTAGATTTTCGTCCACCACCCACAAGAAAACCCTAAGATGGTCAATTCACAAAATCAACCACCAAAAATTGAAAAGAAGAGTCCTTGATCACAATGGTGACCAAGGACCACGAATATGAGAAGAAAAGGAGAAGAAAGTTGAGAGCTTTACCTCAAAGCTTCAAGCTTTGGAGCGTGATAGAAAGTGGTGAAAATGGAGGAATCAAGAGGTTTCCTTCAAGGAAGAAAGCTTCAAGATGATGAGGAGAGTCAATAGCCTAGGTTGGTTTGATCAAGCAAACTTGAAGGGCCTCCAATGGTGGTGCAGCCGTGTGGAAGGAGAGAGGAGGAGAGGAGAGAGCGTGAAGGAGAGAGAAGTAGAGAGAGAAAAGTGAAATGAGTTTGAAAATGAAAAGTAATAGGGAAAATGAAAAAGATGAGGGCTTGGTCATCTTTTCTTTCCTCCAACCATTGAGCCAAAAATTGAGAGGAGAGAGAATGTGTGTAGGAAGCTTCCTTGAGAAGCTTTGCACATTTCTCGATAAAGTGAAGTGTGATGTCACTTAGATGATATCATAAAAGTAACTATATAGAAATAACCTACTAGAGCTATTACTCAGCGGACAAAAGTTACAGCTAGCAGAAATAATATTTTGTTATCTCACAGATAATAAATTATTTTATGATTTTATTTATCAGATAAAATTTCGTAAAATGAAAACCTCATAAACTGTGCCTGCCTTTGGGTTTAGTAAGATTCCCCATCGACGTTTCTATAGTCCAACATTTTTCGGCCTCGGGGAAAATATTTTATTTTCCTGGCCTCGCTCAGCGCGCATACAAATTGAGAAATATATTAAAATAATCAAACAATTCGGAAAATTCTAAAAAAAATTTCAAAAATCACAAATATTATAAAATGAATATAATCACGAAATAAAAAATTTTTGGGGTGTTATAAAAACTGCGGTTATTTTTTTATCTAGTAAGAAACAAGTAAAGAAGAGCAATTCTGAACAACTAATTTTATCCGAGTCATTATCACCTTTTTATTTGAAACAAAAATAAAATAAAATAAGTAAATAAATAAAAATTAAAATAATATAAAAATTAAAAAAATTAAAAATTAAAAAGAAAAATAGAAATTCAAAAAATAATAAAAAGATGACCCAAATTTCTTGTGTGCATAAGTCTAACCCAATTTTTCTCAATCTACTCACCTAGAGTCCAAACCAATTTATGACCCATCAAATATGGGTCAACTTAGATCCGTCACTTCCACCCAAGTCATCTCCCTTCTCACCCAAACCCTAACCACCATCACCCTCAAAACTATAATTTCCTCCTATAAAAACCCATAACCCAAAGGCAAGCAACACACACAGCGATCACACGAAAATACCCTAGCAACCTTTGTCTATTCTTTTCTCCACCCTACAGCAGCCATCATTATATTCCCCCACCTTTAGTACCATCAACTCTCAAACAACCCCATATCAACCCTATCTTGCTCTGCCTTCACGCACAGATCCGTAGCTGCCATCCCAACACATATCTTTTACCATCCTCACCATCCTCACTTCACACATTCTTTGCATATAAATGCCAATGGGGAGAAGTTGATAAAGGGGGTTTCACATCTGAGAAAAAAAAAACTGGGAAAAGATCTTTGGCTTCTAGTTCTTAGTTGAGGTTTGAGAGAAATTACAGAGAGTGTGAGAGATGAGAGGAAAGACCAAAAAGTTTGGTTTTGGTTTTTGATCGTAGAACTGTTTGAAGAAAACACTTAGTTAAAGGGAGGAGAGGACAAAAATTTAGAGAGAAAATGGTCAGAACAAGAGTTAACATATTGGAAAGGAAGAAGTTCTCTTGATCTCTATTTCTTTGTGCAACTGGAAGGTATGAACCTACGATAGTTCAACCTTTTATATTTTTATGTTAACAAAATTGAAATTAGTTTTTGGTTTTTAAATAGTACCATGAATGGTATCTGTCACTTTAGATGCATACTTTTTCTTACTCTGCTTTCTGTGTTGAGCTCATGTCCTCCATATAAGCTTATTGTCATCTACCCACATATCACCTTAAACACACAAAATCACCAAATTCCAGCAACCTATGAAACAGAAACAGCCCATAGCCAAACCAACACACATGACACTGCTCCACCCAAGATAGAACCATTTGGAAACCAATAGCCACTGTCCACTACCAATGCATTTCAGCTCGACTACCTCGTACCACGCTAACTAACAAATCACCATACCAAATCAGTCATCACCACCAAACACCATTTATGCCAACCTGTAAAATGACTATTTTCCTAGAAAATTAAACCCAATCAACCCAAAACCCAGTTAGCCACTTCGACCCATAATCCTTCACTCAAACACCACCTTGCACAACCCAAAAAAGATCAACATGAACCCAACCACCTAACCCACCTGAACCAAAATGGACTACCACATCGGTAGAACGTCACCATCATTGCCAGCCACTACATTGAGTCGCTCCACCACCATCATTATGCCCAAATCACTTGAGCCCAACCACCACAGATCTCCATCTCCACTCCTAACAACCACCCATTGGAGTCTCTTCATCATCCCTAAACCGCCGGCCATGAGCTTATGACCTAGCACCACCCAAACACCTGAGCCCCGTAAATGTCCAGATTTGCCACCCACGAGCTGCCGGCACCACCAAATAGAACCATGAGCCACCTTCAATACCGTCGTGAACCACCTGCAGCTGTCATCCCCTATCCTTGAGCCAACAACATCCACGACTTTGCAGATCTGCAGCCACCGCTCTATGGCACCATTGGCCACACCTTCAATAAGGCGCACTATTGTTCACCATCGAGCTAGCCACCAAAGCCGCTGTTGAGTCCCCTTCTCCAACATGCTGCGCCTCACACCTGTTTCTGCATACCAAAGTTCAAGACCTCCACTTTCTATTTCATTTCTCATTTTTTGAGACAAAGTTTCTTTCCTTGTTTTTTTTTCTTTAAAAAGGATTTTGACTTTTTTGTTTCATTAATCTGTTGAAAATATTAAAAAAATAAATTAATCAGATGGGCTTTGGGTTTAAAAGGCTTTTGGTGAAATTAGTAAAATGGGCCAAAGTTTTTCACTAAACAAATGAAATTATTTTTACAAAAAAAAGAAGACAAATCTTTTAATCAACGCAATGACTAACAATAATGATTGAATAGTGGATGCTATCTTCAATGTCATTTGGATCATCAGGGTTTATTGAGTAGTTTAGTACCAACTTGAACCCTAAGCAAGAATGGATTTGTTTTCAAACAAAATTCATTTTCAAAATTTCTTTTCATAATTAAAATTAACCAACCCGCACTTATTTTCTAAAGAATGACGTGGTTTTGAATTCTTCATTACACCCGGGGATACGTAGGAGCAGAACTCCTATTTCGTCAAGCTAAAAATTAAATTTTCATAATTTATTTGTCTATTTAGTTTATCTTTTAACAAAAGGGGTAAAACAAATATTTTTAAGTGTTGTAAAAAGTTTACACAATAGACTTAAGGCAACTATCTTAGAACAGATATGTCAGGGATGTTGTGGGATTAAGTTTCCACCCTTAACTATACATAATCAACTCCAAAATCTAATTTGGTTTCAAAGACTATTTTCTAAGAAAGGTTTTCCATTTTTTCCTAATTCAAATAAAATTGGTGGCGACTTCATTTTTTATTTTATATTTTTTATAAATTTCATTTTTGTTCGTCGCTCTCGTCGTAGATCTCGATTGCGACAGATAGCGACTCTACTAGGGATACTTGGAGAGTCGAGCCTATTATTGTTTGTTGTGCAAATTATTAATAACCTTTATTTATTTATTTTAGCCCCTTTTTTGCCTTTATTTTTGTTTTCTTATTTGGTTGTAAATAGATTTTCTTTTATGAAGTACCTTCATGTAAATTTCTAATAGTGTTCTCCTGTGTTAACTTTGATGCTCATGATCTACTTGTATATATTTTGTTGTTTTAATGTTTTATGCTTGATTGTTGAAACCCTAGGGTAGATGATTATTGGTTAGCTGTTGTATGTATGTTTGATTGTTATGTTTGTAGGTTGGGGGATAATTTTATCTTTTTAAATTTTTGAACAGGTTTGTATGCTCCTTCACACACATCACCATCACCTACCTCTCACACTTTTTAGGCTCTATACCCGAGTCTGTGTGAACCCAAGGAGTAGGAGAGGTCTCGACTTTTGTTATTGAGGGGCCTTATGCTCACTTGACATTTGTTGAGACATCACATAGATTGTTACCAGTATCATGAATTACTCAAATTGAGAGGGTTTATCTCTACTTCTGATTAATTCATGAGTTGGGTCCTTGTATTTCAAGATAGGGGCAATCTGGGGACCATGACTTTTTAGAAGTCTAGATTTGTCCTAAAAAACCTTGCATTGATAGATTAAACATAATGGCCACCAAAATTAGAGTCATGACCTTGAGGAGATCCAACCCTTAGGCTCCACTTAACTAGGACACAAAGGGAGCATACTTCTTCTTTATCTATCTATTCCTCATGTCATTCATTCTTACATTATTTTTAAAAAAAAATCAGCATTAAAAAAATAGATATATCATCTTGCATTTTCATGGCATTCTTAGCATTTTTTTTAAGAAAAAAAGAGAAAGGAAAAAAAAGAGATAATGTATTAGCAAATCATACGCCACCCTTTGGGTTTACAACCCTATAAGGGTTTATCCATGTAGGCTATTAGATATGTATTCTTTAGAGGTACCTAAATAAGAGGTACCCTTAGGGTGCAATCTTCCTTTTTATGCTTTGCTCACATATTTTATTACTCTTTATAGGTGAGTTTTCTTAGTAAAGTGGAAAGATTAATACTTTCAATGGCAAGAAATAGATGAAGCATGTCAAGGGCAAAACATTGGTAATGTAGTTGATATCAAGGGGAATATAAAGGTTACAGTAAATGGTAGTGATTTGAGACAAATGAAGGACATTACTCAACAAATGATACCTAAAGCTCAATTAGAGTTCTCAAGTAGTTATGGTAGATCCTGAATTTGTTGTGCATTACAGTTGAGGATCTTGTCTTGAGTTGCCTTGCTTAATTTTGGAATTGTTCTCTGAAATGTTTTGAGTTGCCCAACTTAGACATTGCACTAACCATAGAAGAGTACGCTATTATGTTGATGCTCCCAATGAGCAAGCACCTAAATGTTTATCTTTATGGAGTGCATTATATGTCAAAAGGGAAGATAGCAGAACTGATAGAGGTTCAACCAAATCAGTTTGACATGGAAAAAAGAGGAGGAACACAAGGATTGAAGAAGAGTTACTTGGAAACACATCTTGAGTTTCTAGCACAACAAGGAAAGTGGGATCTCTTTAAGAATATATTGGCATTAACCATCTTTGGGTTAGTGCTATTCCCATTTACCTTAGATGTGGTGGACCAAGCAGCAATGGATTCTTTCTTCAAGATTGAGAATCATAAGGCAAATTCAATTCCTGCTATTCTTGTTAATACTCTCTTGACAATGGAAATTTGTCATAAAAAAGGTGAAGTGATGATTTGATGTTGTACACAATCGCTTAGGTCTCCTACCTGACCTGTTAAGGAATTTTGGTCACATACCAATGAAACAACATAAAGCCTATGAATGGAAAAATAAGTTCATGAAGATTGGGCCATATTCTTTCAATTAGGTATGTCCTTAGTATCATGGGGAAAAGATAGTTTTCAGTTGTGGTAACTTTCCTAATGTCCCTTTGATGGGCACGAGAGGTTATGTATCTTTTACATTGGTCCTTGTGCTTAGACAGTCTAATGGACTCAGCATGTGCCTAATGAAGTGTAACTTAGAGGATTTAGCTTTTTATATAGAAAAGATTGAAGGACTGCCAAGCAGGCAAGAAAAAAAGGTCAAGGATGCTTAGAAAAATATTCATAGGGCAAGGGTAAAAGAATTGGGAAAACATGTGGTAATTCCTACTCCCGAGTACCTACAATGGAGAAAAGCAAGGAAGGCGCAAAATAGTATCCCTCAGGCAATTTTAAGTGATGAATGTTCGCTCTTTACTTACCCCAAGTGCACGGGTCACACTTGTAGTTTAGCTCGGAGTCAGATATCGTTCCCACGAGGAAAAAACATTAAATAAAGTGCTAAGTATAAACCAATAATTCAAGTAATTCTATTCAAGGACTTATAAAATGGAGTATTCATGTATTTGTTAATTATAAAAACTTAAAAACTATTAAATTAATGTGAGAGTTGATATTTCAAGAATAGGGATTCCTTTTTCACTTCCTATATCAACTGTTAACAAGCAATCCTTATGAGCAATATAAATGAAATGGCTAGGTTAGCTTGGGAATCATAATTAGTTAAAAACCTATGTCTAGGTCAATTAACCCCGCTTCCATTACCTAATTCACTATGTTTCCATGAGAACTAGAGTAAATCCACTCATTAAGATATATTCCCAACTAGTTACTATGCATGGTCAATAGGCATATTCCTATCCTATTAACGAATCATTGCATCCAATCCAATTGAATGAAATAGAATATGCATCAATCATACATATGATCTTAAACCCAAATTCCTATGTCTAGGTTCATCAGATTTAAACAAATCAATTGAAAGTTGATCAGACTATCAAAGCATTAAGCACAATATAACTGAACCAAAGCCAAATCATGTATATACCTCAAAAGATTACAAGATTAATCAATATCCATAGGAAGATCCAAAGAAAAACCCTATAACAGCCTAGCCAGCCATGACAAACGAAAATACAACAAGGATAAACATAGTCATGGAGATAGAGATAAGAAAGGAGAAGAAAAAAGGAAGAACAAAGTTTAGGGAAGTGATCCTTCAAGCTTCAATCCTCCACCAAGGTGAAGAAGGCTTCTAATCTTGGCTATTTCTGCTTCTTTTCTATCCAAAACTCATAACCCTAACAGCTAATATCTATTTCTAATTAATTCCCCTAAAAAATGGGTACAAACGTATATATAGGTTGAATAAAACAGTGTCACGCCGCGGCGTCCAACATGTCACGTCGCGGCGCGCATACAATTAGGTCACTGGCGCCTGAAGCGCCTACTTTTCAACGTTGCGGCACTCTAGCCTCGAGTTTTATGTACTGAAGTAGGGGAACGCCGCGGCGCCACCAATCCATGTCACGGCGCTGGGTGCTGATCTTCACTTTTAACCTTCTCTTAGGCTTCCTGATCCAAAGCTACTTCAATTTCTTCATTTCCATTCTTCATTTGAGACCTGCCTATAACAAAGAAAGTATCAATTCATTAAATCATGCAAATGTACTCAATTTGATCATAGTTTTGAAAGTATTTGCTCAGGATCACAGTGGAAGCCAATAGAATGAAATTAGATATAAATGATGCTAAAACCTTCCATTACTGCTTACAAACAAGGACTAATCATGCCATAAAGCACAGGTATAGGGCACAATTAACTACACTTTGTGCAGTTATCACACCCCCAAACCTAGATTTTTGCTAGTCCTCGAGCAAAATAAAGTACATTCACAAAGATCAACATAACAACCTATTTTCAGCCATTTTTTAACATTCCACTTTCACTTAACTCAAGCTAGTATATGATGATTGCATAAACCTCAAAGAATACATATACCTCAGAATCAGTTTCACACATACACAATCCTCATCATGTTAACATTCATAGCTTCCTTTCATACAAAATATTCTTCCCAAACTCATACAAGAAAAACCTCTTCCATTCAATTCAAATTCACCTAAATAAGGTTATAAACATATACATGAACATAATTCACAAAATCCACAAAATTGTAATACAACTCTCTCTCCACTAATGTAAATCATACAAGATTGAGGATCAAAAAGGTCTTTATTAGCTTATAATGTCAGGCCAAGGGTAATGGGTAACAGAATAAAAGGATAGGATTAAACACAAACATTGAGAAACATAAATACGATATTCTAATTCATAAGCCAAAAACGATATTAGCAGGGTATTAACAATGAGATCAGAAAACTTGCCAGAACCACTTTGATACTTTTCAACTTTACTTCACTTTTGCTTTTGCTTTTCTTTTTCATTCATTTGTTTTCTTTTCTTTTCTTTTGCAAAGCAATAAATTTTTTCTTCTTTAACTACATCTGGTTCGTTCAGGCTTATTTTGTACTGAATATTCATACCCCTAATTATAAGACTCACTTCAAGAAATAACATATATAATGCACTCAACAAACAAAGAAGGTAGGAAGAAAATGCAATGTTTTCACATGCATTAGAATGGTTAACAGGTTAACGATTACAATGGTTATGAA
The DNA here is from genome assembly GCA_029884595.1 of Ormosia semicastrata. Classification (NCBI taxonomy): domain Eukaryota; kingdom Viridiplantae; phylum Streptophyta; class Magnoliopsida; order Fabales; family Fabaceae; genus Ormosia; species Ormosia semicastrata. The sequence goes on from JAQQTO010000042.1 coordinate 33,460,000, forward strand.
AAACAACAAGGCCAAACAGTATAAGACTTCAAAATAGAACCTAAAGATATCATCATATCAGGTAAGTTTGAAAAAGCTCAATCGATCCAAACAATGCCCTAATCATTTCCTCAATCATGCACAACCTAGGATTTTGCCTCAAGAGAGTTTCCAAACAATTTCTAGGATAATCAAAATTTTCACATGTATCATTCATAAACTTTCTCTAAGCAAACATTCTTATCCTTTCCAAAGTTCAAAAAACATGCAATTGGGAAACTCACCATGCATTAAAAGAAACTAGAATGCTTTAGCATGCACCAAAGATTGCATATGGATTCACAGAAAAATGAAGGTCAATTGTATCCATATCTATCATTGGGGCAACTATACATACTAGCCTTTGAAACATTACAACACACAATGTGAAAGGGAACGACGATTGTATCTTGAATGGATTTTTCATCAAATTTGCAAGATAACTGCTCCTATGATTAATATTTAAACTATGATACTATAACACATATATACACTTCAAAAAGAAATATAAAACTAACAAACATGCATAATACCAAAACATATGCAAATAAACACAATAATCTGACAATATAATACTATTGCATATTTAGTCAAAACATAAAGTTAAAGACACCCCCCAAACCTGAGGGAAACAGTGTCCTCACTGTACAAAAGATAGATACAGATATATCAAAAAGGAAATACAATGAAAGAAAGAATGCCCTGAATGCACAACTAAAAGGATGGATCATCACTGTCAAGGCCCTCTGCAGTAGAACCATCACCGTCCTCGTCCTCGTCCTCATCATTATTAGGGACGTCGGCAGCAGGTGCACAAGAAGGACCAGCCTGGGAGGGAGCAGCTACCGAGGTGGGTGGGAAGGAAGGAACTAGATAGTCAGCCAGTGGCAGCCCAAGACGCTCCGCCATTCACCGCTGCGTCTGCATTTGGTACACTAACATAGCCTCCATCCAGGCACGCCAATCAAAATCATCAATAGGTGCGGCCTGGGATGGAGCTACTACCTCAAGTGCTGGAGCTGGTGCTGGTCGAGGCTCCCCACGAGCCTGTCGCTGCCGTGTTGGCGCTGCAGCGGGAGCCGCCCTTACTTTCTCAATAAAAGTGTCGTTCAGTGGCTGTCGAACGTCTGTAAGCTCCTCATGAGGTCCCCAGCAGACCTGATGTCGACTGCATAATGAGTGAATAAGAAAGGGGAAGAATAGGCTCTTATACTCCCGCGCAGACCTTAGAATTTGATGGAAGATGAGCGCAGCAACATCAATAGAACGACCCTCCATGATGGCATAAATCAGAATGGCACAATCTCTGGTAACCTCTGAGAGGTTAGCTGATAGCAGGATGCGCGTGCTGATAAAACGGTACCACGCCCGGGCCTTTGGGGTCAGATGAGTGCGTGCAAAGTATCGAGGCCGGTTAGTCTGGATGCTCATAGTCCATATCACAGGCTGAGACTCAGCCAAGCATATCCGAGTCGTGGCCACGTTAACATTAATACCCTCTTCTTGCTCCCAGCGACAAAATTCAGTATAATCACAAATCTCTGGAGGCAGAGGAAGTCCCAATGCAGCACAAATAGTCGATGGCGAGAATGAGACCACACGACCTCTAACTCTGACTGCTGTGCCCCCCTCACCAAGGAAAGCTGCATTTACGTAGAACTCACAAACAACAGGTAACACGGCTGAGGACTCCGGATGCTGGGCAAATGTACTCCAGTTCAGGTGGTTCAAGCGCCTCTCCAGCTGCAGATGTAAAGTGCGTGAAAATGCTAAGCCACGCTCCAGAATGAGCGGTCGGGTGATGAGAGTCGAGTACCTCTCGGTAGCCTCGACTGAGATAAATCTCCTCCAGTCAAAATCAACAGGAGGGGGAGAAGACTCCCTTGGCTGCCGGCTGGATGAGCCACGATGTAAAACACGCCCTCTCTTTAGAGCTATAACCTGAAACAGAATTGTCAAAAATCAGGTTGGATAATAAAAAGCATTAAACATATTGAAAAATGAACAATTCTGCCAAATTTTCAAACTCAGTGCTGCGACATGCCATTTCAGCGCTGCGACGCCCAAAACTCAACTCAGCGCTGCGACATTCAAACACACGTCGCGACACTAAACCTGTTCATACTCACGCCGCGACATTCAACTTAACGTCACAGCGCTCAACCCTAAATTTCCCAGGTGCGCAGGCCTCAGTGTGTCCAATCTAACCCAGCATGCAATTCTAGCATTATGTAACACTAAAACTAAATAAAACCTAAGAAAAACTAACTAAGTAAAGCTATTTAACAAATTAAGAAAGAAAAATTAAAAACAGAGACCCAAAAAAATGGAAGAAAACAGAAAAAAATAAACTAATAATTGACAAAAAGCTAAAAATAATTAGATACATACCTTAATGGAGGCAAATATATGGTGAAAAAAAAAGATGAAAAAGAAAAGATTCGCAGAAAACTTGAAATAGAGAGAATAGAGAAAAGGGAAGTGAGAGAGAAAAGGAAAGTGAAATGAGGAGAACCAAGCGTATCTACGTTTAAACCATCACCGCCTACGCGCGCCGCGGCGTGAAACATTACAGCGTCACGGCGTGATTTAATTCCCTCCTAATTTAATTATTTAAATTATTACTATTTACTAATTATTATTTACCCCCTCCCCCTTTTTTTTTGGCTGCGCACATAACGGCGCGACATGAGGGTCTGTTATGTTGCGGTGCTATGCTCACGGGTTTCTAGCCCAAATCAACTTCACGCCGTGGCGAGTCAAGGTTAACGCCGCGGCGCTATCAACCTAGCTGCATAATTTTGCAACAAAATGAATTCTGCCCAGACTTAAGGCCAAAATTAGTCTTCAACACCTGCAAAACTTGTCCAAAGTATTTATTTACAAATTGGACCACAAAAACATGTTGAAAATGTTAAATCTGCTTATCAAGCTATTTAAAACTTAAAGGAAATGAAACAAACCCTTGGGTTCCCTCCCAATAAGGGCCTAATTTATAGTCCCGACAAGACTTTGGTGAGTTCAAGCTGGAGCTGATAGTGTGAGGGAGGGCTTCTCCCTGTCAATTTCTCCTCCAAAATAAGGTTTTAGGCGCTAGCCGTTAACCTTAAAGCTTGTTGATCCATCCAGTGGGGCTACTTCCACTGCTCCATGGGGAAACACCTTTATCACCACAAAGGGTCCCGACCACCTTGATTTAAGCTTTCCAGGGAAGAGTTTAAGCCTGGAATTATAAAGGAGAACTTGCTGGCCTTCAGTAAATCCTTTCTGGACTATTTTCTTGTCATGCCAAAATTTGACCTTCTCCTTGTATACTTTTGCATTCTCATAGGCTTGTAGCCTAAATTCATCTAGCTCATTGAGTTGCAAAAGTCTATTCTCACCGGCAGCTTGTAAATTGAAGTTGAGCCACTTTATTGCCCAATAAGCACTATGCTCAAGCTCAACCGGTAGGTGGCATGCTTTCCCAAACACCATCTTATATGGAGACATCCCTATGGGGCCCTTATAAGCAGTCCTATAAGCCCACAGTGCGACATCTAACTTCATTGACTAATCTTTTCTGGTTGGACACACTGTCTTCTCTAAGATCAACTTTATTTCGCAGTTAGAGACTTCTGCTTGCCTACTTGTTTGTGGGTGATAGGGAGTGGTGACCTGGTGCTTCACACCATACTTGGCTAAGAGGGCTTCAAAGTATTTGTTACAAAAATGTGACCCTCCGTCACTGATGATGGCCCTAGGTGTTCCAAACCTGGTGAAGATTTGCTTTTTCATAAAGCCAATTACTACCTTTGAATCATTAGTAGGAAATGCGCATGCTTCCACCCATTTGGACACGTAGTCCACAGCCACAAGTATGTACTGATTCCCAAAAGAGGGAATAAAGGGGCCCATGAAGTCAATGCCCCATACATCAAAGATCTCAACTTCAAAAATGAAGTTGAGAGGCATCTCATTTCCTCTGGAAATGTTTCCAGACTTCTGGCACTGATCACATCGTTGCACATACGAATTTGCATCCTTAAATATCGTTGGCCAATAAAAGCCAGATTGGAGCACTTTCGCTGCCGTCCTAGCACAACTGTAATGTCCCCCATATGAAGAAGCATGACATTCGTTCAGGATTTGCTTCACTTCCTCCATGGGTACACATCTCCTCAACATCTGGTCAGAGCACTGCTTAAACAAAAATGGCTCATCCCAAATGTAGTGCCTGACATCGTACATGAATTTCTTCTTCTGATGAGAAATTAAATCAAGAGATAGCACACCACTTATAATATAATTCACCATGTCTGCATACCATGGACACGATTTAGTGGTGGCTACAAACAGCTGCTCATCCGTAAATGTTTCCCTGATTATGATTAGTTCAACTTGAGTTTCTTCATTCTCAAGTCTCGAAAGGTGGTCTGCCACTTGATTTTTCGCACCTTTCTTATCCCTGATCTCCAGATCAAACTCTTGTAGAAACAAAACCCATCTAATCAATCGAGGTTTTATGTCTTTCTTACTCACTAAATACTTTATGGCAAAGTGATCTATATATACTATCACTTTGGTCCCTACCAAATAAGCTCTGAACTTGTCAAATGCAAACACAACTGCTAACAGCTCTTTCTCTGTTGTTGTGTAGTTCAGTTGGGCATCATTAAGTGTCTTGCTTGCATAATATATAGAGTGAAACACTTTATCCTTCCTCTGTCCTAACACTGCACCCACAACATAATCGCTGGCGTCGCACATAAGCTCAAAAGGTAGTTGCCAATCTGGAGTAATAATTACTAGTGCTGAGACCAGTCTCTTCTTCAGCTCCTCAAATGTAGCCTGACATGAATCATCAAATGTAAACTAGATGTCTTTCTCCAGAAGGTTGCAAAGAGGCTTGGCTATCTTCGAAAAATCCTTAATGAACCTCCGATAGAAACCCACATGGCCAAGAAAACTGTAGATTCCTTTCACTGCATTAGGCAGAGGAAGCTTATCTATTACCTCAATCTTTGCCTTATCCATCTCCATCCCTTTAATAGAAACCTTATGGCCAAGGACTATTCCTTCTTGGACCATAAAGTGGCATTTTCCCAATTCAGGATATGGTTGGTTTCTTCACACCTCTTCAGTACGGATGATAAAGTTTACAAACAGCTATTGTAATCATTCCTAAACACTGAAAAGTCATCCATAAACACTTCCAAACCATGCTCTATCATGTCTGCAAAAATGGCCATCATGCAACGTTGAAAGGTTGCAGGAGCATTGCATAACCCGAACGGCATCCTACGAAACGCAAATGTACCATAGGGACAAGTAAAAATTATCTTCTCTTGGTCCTCAAGTGCTATGGCAATTTGGTTATATCTAGAATAACCATCCAAGAAGCAGTCATAAGCCTTTCCTGCTAGCCTATCCAACATCTAGTCTATGAACGAAAGTGGAAAATGGTCCTTCCTAGTGGCCTTGTTCAGCTTGCAGTAGTCCATGCATACCCTCCAGCCTGTAACTTTACGAGAGGGAATCAACTCATTGTTTTCATTGGTGACAACCGTTATGCCACCTTTCTTGGGAACGCATTGAATCGGTGAGACCCAAGGGCTGTTAGAAATAGGATATATTATGCCTGCATCTAGCCACTTGATTATTTCCTTCCTCACCACTTCTTTCATAATCGGATTGAGCCTCCTTTGATGTTCCACAACTCCATTTTGATTATCTTCTAACATGATCTTATGCATACAGATAGAAGGGCTAATACCTTGGATATCGGCAATAGTCCATCCAATAACATGTTTATATTACCTCAGCATGCAGAGAAGTTTATCCGTTTGATCATCTGAAAGGGATGATGATATAATAACCGGGAGAGTGGAGGTTGCTCCTAGATATGCATACTGCAGATGATTGGGTAGAGGCTTCAATTCAAGCCTCGGAGGTTCCTCAATGGAAGGCTTAGATGCCTCCTTACTTGCTTCAGACTCTAAGGTTTCAAACCTGGGTGGTTGATATTGCCTAGGGACTGCCTCTAGGTGCTTAATAAAATCCGACACATCGTCCCTAAGCTCTTCATCATTACCAGTTGATGAAGCCAACGCCACAGCAAGGGAGTCTTCTTGGACATTGGCTTGGAATGAGTCATGAATGATGTTATCCAATATCCCGACATAAGAACACTCTTCCTGATCTTGAGGAAACTTAATTGCTTTGAATATATTGAAGGTTACCTTTTGATCTTGAACTCTCATTGTTAGTTCACCTTTTGGTACATCAATGAGCGTTCTCCCTGTGGCTAGAAACGGCCTGCCTAGGATCAATAGGACCCTTGGATCTTCTTCCATATCCAGAATCACAAAGTCCACAGGGAATATGAATTTGTCCACTTTAACTAGGACATCTTCCATAATTCCCCTTGGATACGTATAAGAACGATCGGCGAGCTGGGGGGTTGCAGATGGCGGCTTGCATTCCCCCAAACCTAACCTCTGGAATATGGATAGGGGCATGAGATTAATGCTTGCCCCCATATCACATAATGCTTGGCCTAGGAAATTCTCTCCTATGGCACAAGGGATAGTGAAGCTTCCTGGATCTTTCAGCTTTGGGGGAAGCTTCTGTTTCAAAACGGCACTGCATTCTTCAGATAGTGCCACCGTTTCAAACTCACCCAGCCTACGTTTCTTAGACAAAATATCCTTCATGAATTTAACGTAGCTGGGCATCTGTTCCAAGGCTTCAGCAAAAAGGATGTTGATATGCAATTTGTTGAAAACTTCTAAGAATTTCTTAAATTGCTCATCCATCTTATACTTGATTTACCTACTTGGCAAAGGTAGAGGATGCACATAAGGTCTATTCTCCACTTTCTTGCCCTCGAGCTTCCTTTGGACTATACCTTCATCCTTTTCATTTTCCTCAGCTTTCTTGTCCACCACCTCCTTGTGGTCTATTTCGCCTTAGTCCTGTTTCTCGGCTACTTCATCTTCCAACAGCTTAGTCTTTGGATTACCCTCTATGTCTTTGCCACTTCTCAGTGATATGACCTTACACTCCTCATTCGAGGCTCCCTTTGGATTATTCACTGTGTTACTTGGGAAGGTGCCTGGGGGTCTGTTGTTAATTGCATTCACCAGCTGTCGCACTTGTGTTTCTAATGCTCGCATTGAAGACGTTTGGCTTTAAATAATGGAATCATTCTTTGCTAAGTGAGCATCTGTCCTTGCCATGTAGGAGTCGGTCTTAGTGATGAACGCATCATTCTTGGCCATCAACTGCATGAACATATCCTTCAAAGCAGGCTTCCTTTCTTGCATTGGCTGTCTCTATTGAGCTGGGAACCCAGGAGGGTTATTCTAACGTTCATTTCCAGGAGTATTGGAGGAGGAAGAAGGTCCTTGGTTGTCTCTCCAAGAGAAATTGGGATGGTTCCTCTATCTTGGATGGTACTGATTTGCATAAGGGTTGCTCTGAGGTGGCCGATAATTACTAACATATTGAGCAGATTCTGAAACAAAAGTGCATCTATCGGTTGCATGATTATCCCCACATCGGTCACATAGAACAAAAGGGCTTTGATGTGGGCTTGCCCCCAAACTATCCAATTTATTAGCAATTAATGCCACCTGAGCGGAAAGTGAAGTGATGGCATCAACATCATGCACTCTTACTGCTCTTCTTGGGGTACTTCTTGGAGACTGCCATTGATAGCTATTGGCAGCCAATTCCTCCAGAAGCTCATAGGCATCATCAAAAGACTTACTCAACAAAGAACCACCGGCTGCAGCATCTACTATTGGACGGTGATGATGTAACAAACCCTTGTGGAAAGAATAAATTTGGTGCCACGGAGGTATCTCATGATGTGGGCACCTTCTCAGAAGATCTTTATATCTCTCCTAAGCTTCATGCAGAGATTCGGATTCAGTCTGGCTGAATGAGGTGATATCATTCACTATTTCTGCAGTCTTAGCAGGGGGAAATATTTGTTCAAGAACTTGGTACACACCTCTGCCCAAGTTGTAATGGATCCTGCTGGAAGAAAATGTAATCAACTTTTGGCTCTATCTCTTAGTGAGAAAGGGAAGAGCCATAAGCAAATGGCATCGTCAGAAATGCCATTATGCTTGAATGTGTCGCAAATCTCTAGAAAGTTTGAGAGATGCACATTTGGGTCTTCTTTGGATAGGTCGCCAAACTGTATAGAAGTTTGAATCATTTGGATTATGGTCGGCTTTATCTCAAAAGTATTTACCCGGATGGCAGGACGTCTGATGCTGGATTGTAAATTATCCATTTGAGGAGTAGCAAACTCCCTCAATGGTTCGGAGCAACTATCATCCTCCAACTGAAGTGTGGCAGTATCTTCTGCCATCTTACAAAGAATTACCTCAAACAATTAAGATTAAAAAAAAATTCAATCAATATGGACAAAAGAAACTTGAACTAGAGATACTTAAATTCGTTGTTTATATTAGTTAATCTAAATTTAAACCGTTTGTTCCTCGGTAACGGCGCCAAAAACTTATTCGCTCTTTGCTTACCGCAAGTGCACGGGTCGCACTTGTAGTTTAGCTCGGAGTCAGATATCGTTCCCACGAGAAAAAAATGTTAAATTAAGTGCTACGTATAAACCAATAATACAAGTACTTCTATTCAAGGACTTATAAAATAGAGTATTCATGTATTTGTTAATTATAAAAACTTAAAAAATATTAAGTTAATGTGAGAGTTGATATTTCAAGAACAGGGATTCCTTTTTCACTTCCTATGTCAACTGTTAACAAGCAATCCTTATGAATAATATAAATGAAATGGCTAGGTTAGCTTGGGAATCATAATTAGTTAAAAGCCTATGTCTAGGTCAATTAAACCCGCTTCCATTACCTAATTCACTATATTTCCATGAGAACTAGAGTAAACCCACTCATTAAGATCTATTCCCAACTAGTTACTATGCATGGTCAATAGGCATATTCCTATCCTATTAACGAATCATCGCATCCAATTCAATTGAATGAAATAGAACATGCATCAATCATACACATGATCTTAAACCTAAATTCCTATGTCTAGGTTCATCAGATTTAAACAAATTAATTGAAAGTTGATCAGACTATCAAAGCATTAAGCACAATATAACTGAACCAAAGCCAAATCATGTATATACCTCAAAAGATTACAAGATTAATCAATATCCATAGGAAGATCCAAAGAAAAACCCTATAACAGCCTAACTAGCCATGACAAATGAAAATACAACAAGGATAAACATAGTCATGGAGATAGAGATAAGAAAAGAGAAGAAAAAGGAAGAACAAAGCTTAGGGAAGTGATCCTTCAAGCTTCAATCCTCCACCAAGGTGAAGAAGGCTTCCAATCTTGGCTATTTCTGCTTCTTTTCTATCCAAAAACTCATAACCCTAGCAGCTGAAATCTATTTCTAATTAATTCCCTTAAAAAATGGGTACAAACTTATATATAGGCTGAATAAAATAATGTCACGCCACGACGTCCAATATGTCACATCGCGACGCGAATACAATTAGGTCACTGGCGCCTGAAACGCCCACTTTTCAACGTTGCGGTGCTCCAGCCTCAGGTTTTATGTACTGAAGCAGGGGAATGCCGCGGTGCCACCAATCCATGTCGCGGCGCTGGGTGCTGATCTTCACTTTTACCTTTCTCTTAGGCTTCCTGGTCCAAAGCTACTTCAATTTCTTCATTTCCATTTTTCATTTGAGACCTGCCTATAACAAAGAAAGTATCAATTCATTAAATCATGCAAATGTACTCAATTTGATCATAGTTTTGAAAGTATTTACTCAGGATCACAGTGGAAGCCAACAGAATGAAATCAGATATAAATGATGATAAAACCTTCCATTACTGCTTACAAACAAAGACTAATCATGCCATAAAGCACAAATATAGGGCACGATTAACTACACTTTGTGCAGTTATCAATGAAGACCACCCATAGATTATATCCCAGATGACCACCCAGATAGAGAGGTTGAAAGCACAATTGGAGTTCTTGGAACAAGGGAAGGAAGTTGCTGAGTTGAAAGTTGTCATCCATAGAAGCCGATGCTAGAAGTTAGCTGATAAGATTGAGGACTTAAAGGTTGTGCAAGCTGATGCTGTTGAAGCCCCAAGCCGAGTACAAAGAGCAAAGAAAAGAAAATAAGTAGAATAAAGTAAGACCACACTAGAGATCTAGGAGTTATGGGCAAAGGTAATTGCCCAAGAAGAAATGATAGTAAAGATTTTGTAAGAGAAAGAAGAATTGGAAGCAAACATTAAAACACAAGATCAAAGAATACAAGCCCTTCAAGGAGCTTTAACTGAGATGAAACAACACTCTGATTAAGGATGAGTATTGGCTATAGAATATTATATTTCACTCAAGGAAGCAAATAGGAGAGTAAGGCATTTGGAGCTGAAAATTATAAAGCTAGAGCAAGAAAAAGAACGATGGAGACTTGAAGCCCAAAAGCAACGGAAGCAAAAAGAAGAAAGTGAGGAAGTGTGGCAATTGGTAGCACAAGATCAAAGGGCTAAAAAAGAAGTATGGATGAAGAAATATGAGGACATGTCTGACAACTTATAATATCATGTTGCGCGATTAGTTGATCATTTTGAAGAAACAGACCTTTAGATTCGCATGAACCCATTGTTACGAATACCACCAAAAATAGCCGAGTTTATGAAATATTGTCGAAGTCTTGCTAAAGGTATTAGGAAGAAATAAATGAAGTTGTTGATGTAATGTCGTTTATGTTACATTTTGAAGAGACTGAGATCTTGTACTAATGAAATTTGAAACAAATATAAATGATCAGTTGTTGTGTTTCAAATGTTAATTTTGCTATTTTTTATGCAAACACTATTTATTAAAGGGTGAATTCTCCCTTGAATAGGTTTTCAACCATGCTTTCACCTTGAGACAATTTTTCCTTGAGCGAAAGTAGACAATTTGTCCTTAAGCGAAAGTACGAGAAGCTTTGATTTCAGTGAAAGAATAATTGCATTGCCTATGAATATTCAGGAAGATAGCACCCATTGAGAAGAGAATACTCCCTTGGGGTTACTGTCAACCACATTCTTTTGTAAGGGATGATGAACTCTTAGTGTTGAATAGAGATTCTGCCTTGCTATTGAATGTCCATGTGAATCTTTCCATAATCACCAAGCATCCTCACAATAGCTCTAACAATTTCTTTCATTTTTCTTTGTTTAATGTTATTTTATTTTGATAAATCAAACTAGTTCATGAACCATTGCGCAACCTAGGAAAGAAAAGACTAATCAAATTTGAGTTCACAATACTAGATCTCGGACTAGAATGGCTACTAGTAACCTTGAGGTAGGGAGAAATTTGAGCAGGGAAGTTAATGAAATGACAGGGCGGATGAATAAGATGTCTGAGACCCAAGCAAGGTTAGAAGTAATACTATAAGATGTGAGGGAGTCTTTCAGCTTATTCAGTGGAAATAGAGGTGCAAATAGGAACGTGCCACCAATCTCCTCTATGATAACAACCCTGACATTCTTAACTGTAACCTTGGGCATTACTGTGGGGATGAACAACTTTCATAAGCAACCACATTAAACAAGATCGATAGTCATGCCTTTTGGGGAAGGGGTATCACACCTTGGAAGGTGCTCATAATAAAATTCTCAGTTATGCTGGACTTACCTGGGAATAGCCCCATGTATCCATTCTGGGGTAGGCAACAATGCCTCACTCTGGAAATAGTCACACCATGACCAAGAAAGACAAGATGAAGGAAGAGTGGATGGAGAAAATAGAAAAACAGATCAAGGCAATCAAGGGTCCTAGTGCTTATGGACCTCTCAGAATAGAAGAATTGTGTCCTACCATAGATGTCGTGATCCCTAAAGACTTTAAGATTCCTAATTTTGCTAAGTATGACAGGAGTGGCAACCCTCAGTTTCATTTAATTAGTTATGGAACCAAGATGGCTGGTTATTTTATCTAGGGGTGATAAGTTCCTCATCATCTTTTTCCATGAGAGTCTTACAGGATTTGCTTTAGAGTAGTATCTTCAATTAGACCACTGTAAGATTTCTCACTGGATGGAATTAGCTGATCTATTCATGGATTAATACAAGTTCAATCTAGATACAGCTCTAACCCAGGAACAATTGAGCTCAATGAAAAAAAAATGAGGAATCTTTCAAATAATATGCACAAAGGTGGAGAGCCTTGGCGGCTTAAGTTTAACCCCCACTGATACTGTCCGAGATGTGTTCATATTTCTTAGGAATGCTGGGAACTCTTTTCATCGGGGTAATGGTCAAAGCAGCCTATAAAGACTTTGTTGACTTAATTTCTGCAGGAGAAAGGATCAAGATTTTAGTCAAAGCTGGGAAGTTTCCAATGAGAAATGTAGAGAATATTATTCTTAAGAAGGGATTCCAACCCAAAAAGAAAGAATCCAAAGTGAATTTTGTCCAACACCGATAGACTTTTAGACCTCAATATTCACCACAATACCCAAGTCATCAACCACCATATAACCCTAACCTTTACTTTCCATACCAGACAACTACACCTCCTTATTACCTACCCCACCAAATTGTGTCAATCACAAACATCATCCCAACTCCATAATTCCAAATCAACAATATTCCCACACCACAACCATATATACCAACTCTCCCAACCTATACCCAATATCCACCTACACCATCACAAAATTACCCAAGCCATAAATAATCTTGGCCAAACTTCTAAAATCAAGGTTGCTTCTACCCCGAAACCTACCCCCTTTCCCAAGATTATCCATTTCAAACACGTACTTATTCCAAAGGCCGTTTCATGCTCACCTCATCTCGGGAAATCCTGTACATCCCCTAGAACCACTATTCCCAACGTGGTATAACTCAAATTTAATTTGTAAATACAACATGGATATCCCAAGGCACTTAATTGAAGATTGTGAACCTTTCAAGACTATAGTAAAAAAGCTAATTGCTTGTGGAAAGCTTGACATATAAGGGAAGGCTGAACCCAGTATTGTCAATAACCTAATTCCTAATCATGGTGGAAGGATCACTAATAAAAAAGGTTATGAGCTTGCGTACGCCGATAACTAAAATATTCGACGGGTTGAAAAAATAGGTTATAATATCACTGCACCAGCTGCAACGATGAAAGAATAGGAAAAACAGGATTAAAAGTCTAGTTGTGTTTATCATTGTGGAGGAATAGGACATGATATCGAGAACTGTTAGGACTTTAAAGTTTGAATTAAGGGATTACTCACTTTGAGAGTAATACAAGCTAAACAAGGGGTAGATTCTTCTGAAGAAGTCATTTGTCCCCGATGTCATCTCATTATTAATGCATTGCATGAAGAAGGCCTAGAAGAGTGCAAGGCAATCCGTCCTTTTACTGACGAGAAGCCACTAAAGAACTGGCAGTTCGAACTAATGGTTGATGTGATTGTTTCCAAGTAATTGTCTAGTTATATTGTATTAAGCAAATATTTAAGACTAGCTATGTTTTGAACTTATATTTATGTTAGTTGAGACATCAACCAAATGAATTTGCATGAATATTCATCATTCCTCCTTGTTGCACTTTTGGCTTATCCTTTTCCATTTATCAAATTTTTTTTTTACTTTTCTGTATAATATCTTCTTATTGGTCCATTTTATATAATTCTTGCTTTGTCATTCCTATCTATTTTACCTTTCCAACTCGACACAAATTACTTTCTAGGGATTTGAATCTTGTAGAAAGTTCACCTCATGAAAGGGACCTCAAAAACTCATCAATTGATTCCCCTGCGACGTTTGATGAAGAAGACCCTGGATCTGGTGAAAAGGAAGTTATCCAAAAATTTGCAAAATTACTATAATATTTAGAGAAATGATTTGACTTGAATGACAAGGTAGCAAAAGTTATCAACATGGGGTCAGAGGAAGAAAAAAAAGATTTGAAAATAGTGGAAAACCCTGAGTGTGAAGAAATGATCACACTATTCAAAAAGTATATGGATGTCTTTGCTTCGTCTTATCTAGATATGCACAGATTAAATCTAGAGATAATGTTGTTGGGAATTACAGATACATCACGCATCGAAAAAATAGGATTCCCACCAAAAATCCATGTAAAAAAGCCATCATTCGAGTTTTAAAACATTTACCTCTTGAAGCGTGATCTAAGGAAGTGACATGAATCACCACCACCATAACAACGACGATGTCTCTACGGTATCCACACAAACAGACCCCAAAACGTCCAACATTCACAAAAGGGAGCCTCACGTCTTTCACACAGTGCTAGCTGCGAAGAGAAGATAAGAAACCTGTCACTCTCTCGCTCACTTTTCTGTAGGTACGGCTAGGGTTCTATAATGTCTATCTTAGCAGCCCCTTTAGCAGTACTATTTATAATAGTGATTGCCTTAAGTGAGTGTGAGTAGCAACAAGGTAAGCTGTGTAACCTTAGACTCATCTATTATGAGTTTGGCCCATATTTGAATCCGAGTCCAACTTGGATCTATTGTTCCAATTTTAGTTTGTTCTATGTGTGTGACCCTACAGGTTCTCATTACGTTGGCAGTAATATTAAAATCCTATTTTTATATTACAAGCAGTGAGCGGTATCTAGCAACACATTGCTACTACCCAAGTAATGAGAATGTCAGTGATTTGACATAACCTTTCTGTGACCAATATTTTCGTGTCGTTTAGTCCCTTTGTCAAGATATCTAGATTGAACATAAGGCATGGAATGCGTCACCCTTGTATAGTCCAATCCTTTATTTCTTGATACTCGAGTAGACTTTGTAACAACAAATAAAATTAAGATATCATATTGACTCATTTGAGCATGGCCATGAATTTCGTGGTCTCACTCAATCAAGGGGCCTGAAGATATCGCTGCTGTTATGTAGGAGTGATAAATCCTATCTAGGTCACTCACATCCCTCTGTATGATTCGCGGTATGTCTAATAACTAATTTTATAATCACCTTGTTACAGATGACATTTGATGGCATTAAAATACACAACTCCTCATGTAGGAATCGTAGTGATTTCAGGCCAAAGGACCACAGACACCATTGTCACTATGAGAATCGCTTATGACACTCACGTAATGATCCATGTAGCATTCTCATAGTGGGTCAATCCAGTACATCATTACTCTATTATGTACCTATGTGAAGACTTGATATCTCATATTCGTGACCCGTGAGATGTGGTCATCAGTCTATGTACATACTAGTCTTAATGCTTTATTGTTGTCCTAATTAACAATAATACTTGACTAGGGACATTTAAGAATAGTGTTCTAATTTTATCCAATAGGATCTCATGATCAAGTCAACCACTTGATGTCCTATGACATCAAACTTACTATTCTAAGGACTTTATTATGTTTATTAAAAAAGAACACAATAAATAAAATGCCTCATATTAAAAATAGCATAATAGAATGTATATAAATACAAACAAATGTATCAGCCTCTAGGGCATACACCAATAAATGTCATATAAAATCCCACTATATCCGAATGTAGAGGCAAAGAAGCAGAAGTTAAGCAAAAGTTAAGGAGGATGCATCCTGAAATGTCCTTGAAGATGAAGGAGGAGGTGACTAAGCAGCTAGAAGCAGGATTTGTGGAAGTGTCAAGACACCCAAAGTGGGTAGCCAATATTGTGCCTATGCCTAAGATGGATGGAAAATTCAGAATGTGTGTGGACTATAAGGATCTGAATAAGGCCAGTCCAAAGGATGACTTCCTACTCCCTCATATCGATGTTATGGTTGATAATAATTCTAAGAATCACATGTTTTCATATATGGATGGATACTCATGGTATAATCAAATCCCCATGGATGTCAATGAGAAATAAAAAACCATTTTCATCACTCCTTGGGGAACATTTTGCTACACAGGGATGCCATTTGGATTAAAGAATGTTGGGGCTACTTACCAATGTGCTATGGTTGTGCTGTTTCATGATATGATGCACAAGAAGATTGAGGTGTACGTAGATGATATAGTCTCCAAGTCTAGAGAAGAGGAATGTTATGTGATGTAATACCCTTAATGACATGTTAGACTTGTATATGTGTACAAAGGTAGCATATGACTTCCTTAACATGCATGTTTATTTTTGTGACAAAGTGAGTTAGTTTAGGTACTTTGTTGCAACTTAGAGTGTGAAAAATAGCTTAAAATGACTCAGATAGTAGCATAAATTACTTAGATGAGAGAAATAAACATGGATAATTTATTTCTAGGTGACAAATGTATGAAACTAGATATAGTTAAAGTTTCAAGGTAAACTGAGTTAATTTGAAATTTTTAGACATACTGGTTGTGCATTTAAAGCCGGATTGACTAGTAGCAAATATGGAAATATCAGATAATGGTGAAACAACTTTTTATACGAATCTTAGTATTTATTTCAAAGTTGTTGGAAATTAAAAATCTTGATTTAGCTGAATCTAAGTGCTCTTAGCATATTGAGATTTATCAGTTATGACCTAAAGGCCTTTTAAGTCTTTTGTTTCCTCCTTTATAGGCCCTCTCTCATGACTTCTTTCTACACCAAGAATAGAAATAGAAAATATGTAAGAGCAAGAGAAAGGAGAGGAAAGAAAGGAGAAGGAAGAGGAGGAGAAAGAGAGGAAAGCCAAAAGCAAAGCCAAGGTTTGAGATTAACTAAGTTTGAAGCTTCATCTCAGCTACCAAAGGTAGGGGATTAGAGCTTCTTTTCAACTCTTTTCATCATTTTCTCCATGAATGCACTTTTGGTGCACAATAAGTCAAAATGAGTTCTAGAGGTGTTTGATGTGTTTAGCTTGCATGATTGTGTTTGGCTTGCTTGATTGTGTTTCAATGGTTGTTTATGACTTGTTCATAGTATAAGTTGAGGTTAGAAACTTAGAACATCTCAATTGAACCCCTGATTCACAAAAATGAAGTCTTAGGTCAAGTATGTAGGATTTTGGTTCATAATCCAAATTAAGAGGTTTCTGTTAATGATTAATGACTCCTATGTGTTAATGAACTAGCTAGGGACTTAGGATCACCTAGAAACTGATTTGAAATGGCCAAAAACCATGAAGAGTTCCAATGGATTAGTGGCACAAATATGTAAAATTATGCAAATTTGTTATCG
The DNA here is from genome assembly GCA_029884595.1 of Ormosia semicastrata. Taxonomy (NCBI): domain Eukaryota; kingdom Viridiplantae; phylum Streptophyta; class Magnoliopsida; order Fabales; family Fabaceae; genus Ormosia; species Ormosia semicastrata. The sequence continues at coordinate 33,477,181 of JAQQTO010000042.1, forward strand.
TGTGGAGAGCGCCCAGGCGCTCTACGCAGAGCTCTTAGGCGCTTGTGGTCGAAAGATTAGTGATCACGCAATAGGGCAATGAGTGCTTAGATGCTCAGTCCAGAGCGCTTAGGCACTGGTTGTGAAACAGCACAAGGCTGTTTTCTGCCTAGTGAGCGCTCAAGCACTTTAGAAGATAGGGCACCTAAGTGCCCATTGCAAAATTCAACAGAAAGTTAATTTTGATGTTTGGAAGTCCTTGGCCCATTGGAATCATTTTTATATGTATCCTAAGGTATGTTAAGTTATAAATAGGGATATCTCATTAGAGGATTTATCACCTAACAAGGCCATGAGAAAGCTTAGACCTTTGAATGTCCAAGAGCAATGGATTGACATAGGTTATGAATAATATACGACTAGAGTAATTCAGTAAGGGAATAATCCTTTGATATGTATATTATATGTATGAATCTTTGAGTATTCAAGAGTTATGCTTTGCTTAAAGTAAACATCTAGCATCTTAGACCACTATTGTGGTATATGTGTATCACTTGAGAGTAATGAGTGATGATGTGATGTTTAGATATATGTATAAAGGATTGTCTAGTAGTATTGATCATTGTAAGTATCCTTTGATGTTGTGCACCATCAATAAGGGCAAAGGAGATAAGTAGGGAGTCCAGAAGGTTCTTTTGAACAATGATTCAGCTTGAACTTCTCGATAGTGCCAGGGTGTGTGTAATGTGAGGATGAACTTTTCCTCTATTTACCATAAGATAATACATGAAACTAGAAATCCTAGATGAACGTCTTAGTTCTAAGTTGAACTAAGTATATATGTATGAATGTATGTTAACTTGGTTTATCTAGATGTTAAAGTTAAACCTTGTAGATGCTTTAAACATATCTTATTTAGCATGTGTTAAGATTATGTTTATTATGCTATGTATGACTGGTTTTGGTTTACTCATACTAAGAATTATTGATTCTCACCCTGTTGTGTTACCATGTAATTCTAGGTGAAAGTTCTTCAAAAAACAAGAAGAAAAAGGAAGCTAAATATTAGATTAGCTTTATAGTTTATATTACAACTATTGTATTTATTAGTACTTATTTTGTAATGTAAAAAATTATGTAATACTTTAAGTCTTTGCTAAGGATAATGTTGTATATATATATATATATATATATATATATATATATATATATATATATATATGTATGTGTGTGTGTGTGCATTATATTATAAGATATATATTTTCTACATTTCATATGGCTCTCTATAATTTTTCTAATGAATATTATAGATATATATATATCAGATTAATACGTAAGTAGTGACATTGTAATGCTAAGTATCTCCTTGTGCACTATATATATTGGGATATTAGTATTAGGACGTTACATTATGGTATTAAAGCAGTTCATCCTATTGAGTTGGGGTATGGACTACCAATGCTTAGGCATTTTTACGAGTTCCTTTTAGGAATTGTGTTTTTCTTGTTTCTTGTATGAGATGCTTTGATAGGATTGCATGATTTTCCTTAGGGTGGTTTGTTGTTAGCTACTGTTGCACGGTTACATGATATTGAGACTGCAGCTCAATATATGTTATTTCTATGTGTACAAGAAACTATGGCACCGCCAAGGTGAGCTATGGTAACAAGGAACTTGACCTCAGGAGGTCTAGATATGGCTGAGCGTTCATGGCTGTGGCCAATGTTATGACAAGGGTGTTTGAGAGGAAGGAAGCCAATTCACCTCAGTAACCTCCACCACTTGTGCAACCAGTGCTAGAAGTTCAAGTCGGAAGGAACTAGAACTTTCACTACTTGATAGCTTTTTGTCAAATGAACCCTTCACCGTTCAGAGGTGAGTATAATCCCGCTAAGGTTGAGGAGTGGCTTAGTGAGATGGAAAAGATCTTTGAAGTGATGGTTTACTCGGAGGAGCAAAAAATGTCCTTCACCTCCTATATGTTGAAGGGTACTCATTTAAGGCAGTCACTATTATAAATAGTACTGCTAAGGGGGTTGCTAAGACACACATTACAGAACCCTAGCCGCACCTACAGAAAAGTGAGTGAGAAAGTGATAGGTTTTTTCTCTTCTCTTCGCAACAAGCACTGTATGAGAGACGTGAGGCTCCCTTTTGTGAACGTTGGACATTCGTGAGTCTGTTCATGTGGATACCACAGAGACATCATCGTTGTTATGGTGTTGGTGATTCACGTCACTTCCTTTGATCACGCTTCAACAGGAGAATAATTTTAAAACTCGGATTATGACTTTTTCGCATGGATCCTTAGTGGGAATCCTATTTTTTCACTGCGTGATGTATCCACAATTCCCAACAGTGGTATCAGAGAATGGTTGCAAAACCATGATTTAGTTTTCTATTTTCGTTTTACATGAGATAACATGCTTACTGTTCTTGTTTTTAATAAAAGATATGATCTTTAATATGTTATTTCACAAAAAATGAATGAAACCCCTTTGCGAAAACATATTCAGTTTTATGTAATATATGCAAAACTATGATGTTGTTTTCAAAAACCCATGAAGATGTTCATATGTTCTGTGAAAACTGTTTTGTTTTGAGATGTATGTTTTTGCAAAGCTTTTTGGTATGTATGTGATATGTACAACGTTTTGGAATCCTGATTCTCAATGTGCGGCGCAAGGGTTTAAGAAATCTTATTCTTGGTTTGCGACAGCAAGGGTTTTGGAATCTTTATTTCTGTATAAGCGGCGCAGTGCAAGGGGTTTTGGAAACCCTATTCCTATTTTATGGCAACAGCATCAAGTGTTGATGTCAAGCCGTCAAGAAAGTGCAAGGGTTCAAGTGTTGAACAGCCGCACAAGGGTTCCCCCGTGCTACCTCTACGTAGTGTGTTATTCGAAAGTGTGATTTTTTCTATCCTTTTTATGATTCATGAAAATAACAATGTATTATTGTTAAGTTTATATGTTCTTTGTGATGCATGGTGCATGGTTATGGCCTTAGTCTTCTTTTTAATGCTATTTTGGTTCTTAGAAATACGACCTGCGTGTCGTGCCTTACTCTCTACATTTTGATTGTACTTTCTCTTCTCACCTGACTCCCCTCGAATGTAAAAGAGGTTTCTATGTCATGTAATCTGGATGTGGAGGCAAGAAGATGGCATCAAGTGAGGACATTGGTGGGAGACACTTAGTGAAGCTGGCTTAGTTAATGCTACTCTCGTAGGTGGTCATAACCATGTCACTTTTATTATATGCTTTATATGTATGAGATGCATGGATAATGTTTATGGTATGATAAATAGTGTAATAAATGGCGAGATCTAATAATAATAAAAATTCCCTCAAAGTAAATATTAAGTCATTATGTGATGCCTTCCAATGTGTGGCACTCATCAAGACTAGTATCGATCAAGTGCAGATCTGCCAAAGCAGGATGCCTTTATCTATATTAGTAAGACGCGATGGGATAAGAGTAATATCCAGCTGCTAACCATCGAGTCTGACTTAACTAGGCCATATCAATAGGATTGCAGGCTTAGAGGCATGGAGTTAGGCTTTAGTCCATTAGATGGATTGGAATAAGTGTTATTCACCCAACTATCCAAGAGTTACATGTAATGTAATTAGAAAGTGTTTTCTACCTAAATAACTGAATTTTGGGTGATTAGTCAAAGCTGACTCAAAACTAGGTGAAACATGGATCTTGGCCCACTAGGAAATCTTACAATGGGATTTTCTAAGTCAATGTTGAGGGTCATTGACTTGAATAAAATAGTGGGAGGCAGATTTAATTAAAAGACCTCATTAACATTAAATATGTTTATGGCATGATACTTATATTTTGCATATTTCTGTTAATAGATTATCATGATAATAAACATATCAAGTAACTTATCACCGTAATCTGTCCTTGGGAAGGACAAGTTATCTGGAACGAATTTTCTAGACTGGTATAAGAATTTGAGGATTGTCCTTAAGCAAGAGAAAAAGCTATATGTTCTAGTACAACCTATTCCTGAGCCACCTGCTACTAATGCCCCTAGAATTGAAAAGGATGCTTATAAGAAGCATCAAGATGATGCCTTGGACATCGAATGTCTAATGTTGGCCACCATGAACTCTGAGCTCCAAAAGCAACATGAGAACATGAATGCCTACGATATGATCGTACACCTTAAGAAGCTCTATCAAGAGCAGGCCAGGCATGAGAGATACGAGGTCTCTAAAGCACTGTTTCAGTGCAAGCTAGTAGAAGGAAGCCTTGTTAGTGCTCATGTACTCAAGATGATTAAGTACATTGAAAACCTAGAGAGACTTGGTTTTCCTTTGGGCCAAGAGTTGGCCACTGACTTAGTCCTGCAATCGTTGCCGAAAAGTTTTACTCAATTTGTCATGAATTACAACGTGAATGAAATTGACAAATCACTACCAGAGTTGCTAGGCATGTTGAGAAATGCTGAGCAAAACATAAACAAAGGCAAGGGAAAGGCCATAATGATGGTCCAAAAGAATAAAGGAAAAAAATAGCAGAAAAAGCCCAAGGACAAATGGAAGGGCAAGGGCAAGGATAAGTCCAAGCCCAGCACTTCTGGCTTGAAACCAATGGGCGGAGTGGCTAAGGAAGGTACATGTTTCCACTGTGGTCAAACCGGACATTGGAAGAGGAATTGTGCTAAGTACCTGGAGGAGCTTAAGAAGAAAAAGGGAAGTGAGACTTCCACTTCAGGTATTTTTGTTATAGAAGTCAATTTATCTATTTATGCGTCATGGGTATTAGATACTAGATGTGGATCTCATATTTGTGTAAATGTGCAGGATCTAAAGAACAGTAGACCATTGACGAAGGGCGAAATCAACCTACGAGTAGGAAATAGAGCAAAGGTTGCTGCATTAGATGTAGGGACTTACCTGTTATCTTTGCCCACTGGGCTTGTAATAGAGTTAGAGAATTGCTATTTTGTAACTGCTGTTAGCAGGAATATCATTTCTATTTCTTGTTTGGACAAGAAAGGCTTTCCTATTATTATAAAAGACAAATGTTGTTCCATTTATATGAATGATATTTTTTATGATAGTGCACAATTGAGTAATGGACTTTATGTCCTTGATCTTGAAACGCTCGTCTATAATATAAATACAAAGAGGTTTAAATCAAACGATCTAAACCCAACTTTTCTCTAGCATTGTCATTTGGGTCATATAAATTAGAAACGTATATCTAAACTCCATAAAGATGGATTCTTGGACTCGTTTGATTTCGAATCATATGAGACATATGAATCTTGTTTATTAGGGAAGATGACAAAGGCCCCATTCACTGGACAAGATGAAAGGGCTAGTGATCTTTTAGGCCTTAGACATAGTGATTTATGTGGGCCACTAAACACACTCGCTAGAGGCAGTTTTCAATACTTCATTACATTTACTAATGATTTCAGTAGATATGGATTTGCATATCTTATAAAGCACAAATCAAAATCCTTTGAAAAGTTCAAAGAGTTCAAGAATGAAGTACAAAACTAACTTGGCAAGAGTATTAAAATCCTTCAATAAGATCAAGGAGGTGAAAACTTAAGCCAATAGTTTGATGATCATCTGAAAGAGTGTGGGATAATATCTTAACTCACTCCACTAGGAACACCACAATGGAATAGTATCTCTGAAAGGAAGAACCGGACCTTGTTGGACATGATTCGGTCCATGATGAGTCATGCAGACCTTCCAGTTCCTTCTGGGGACATGCTCTATTAACAGTAACTTTCACACTTAACCGTGTTTCATCTATGACGGTTCAAAAGACACCATATAAGATATGGACTGGGAGACAGCCCAATATGTTTTTCATGAAGATTTGGGGCTGCGAAGCTTATGTGAAATGTCAAGTTTTCGATAAGTTTGGACCAAAATCAGATAAATGCTTCTTTATAGGTTATCCCAAGGAAGCCAAGGGATACTATTTCTATAATCCTACTAAGGGCAAAGTGTTTGTCGCACAGACAACTATGTTTCTAGAAAGGGAGTTTATCTCCAGAGGAACCAATGGGAGAAAAGTAGAACTTGAAGAAGTTCAAGGTTCACAAAGTAAAAACGAACCGATGATGGAAATAGAGTAGCCTCCACAAAATGTTGTGGAACAACAACCTACTCTAGTAGCATAAGACCTGCGTAGGTCTAACAGAATACGTCATCAACCAGAGAGATATGGATTTCTCATGACCCAACATGGTGACGTATTGCTTATGGATCAAGATGAGCCTATGACTTACCAGGAAGCCATTATAGGCCCAGAATCTGAGAAATGGCTTGAGGCCATGAGATCTGAAATGGATTCCATGTATGCCAACCAGGTATGGACCTTGGTTGACCCACCTGAAGAGGTAAAACCTATTGGGTGCAAATGGGTTTTCAAGAAGAAGACTGACATGGATGGTAATGTACATATCTTTAAGGCACGATTGGTGGATAAAGGTTTCAAACAAATTCATAGTGTAGACTATGATGAGCCTTTTTCCCAGTTGTGATACTTAAATCCGTTCGGATCTTGCTTACTATTGCAGCATACCACGATTATGAAATCTGGAAAATAGATATCAAAACTGCTTTCCTTAATGGAAATCTTCTCGAGGATGTGTACATGACACAACCTAAGGGTTTTGCCACTCCAGAGGATGCTGGAAAGGTGTGCAAGTTACAACGATCTATTTATAGATTGAAGCAAGCTTCCAGAAGCTGGAATCTTCGTTTTGATGATACAATAAAATAATTTGGTTTCATCAAGAATGAAGAAGAATCTTGTGTCTACAAGAAGGTTAGTGGGAGTATTATTGTCTTTCTGGTATTGCATGTAGATGACATACTACTTATCGAAAATGACATCCCTACCCTACAGTCCGTAATGACTTAGTTAGGGAACTGCTTCTCTATGAAGGACTTGGGTGAAGCCACCTTTGTGTTAGGTATCAGGATCTATAGAGATAGATCACTGAGACTGCTTAGCCTAAGTTAGAGTACATACATAGATAAAGTGTTAAGACGATTTAACATGCATGAATCCAAGAAAGGACTCTTGCCTATGTCACATGGTGTAAGCCTATCTAAGGCTCAATTCCTTTCCACCCAGGACGAGAGGGATCGCATGAGCAAGATTCCATATGCATTTGTAACTGGATCTATCATGTATGCCATGTTATATACTCGACCAAACATCTCGTATGCTTTGAGAATTACGAGCAGGTACAAGTCTGATCCCGGTGATAGTCACTAGACTATTGTCAAGAACATCCTTAAGTACTTGAGAAGGACTAAGGATTCGTTCTTGGTATATGAAGTCGAGGAAGAGCTGGTTGTAAAGGGTTACACTGATACTAGCTTCCAAACCGATAAGGACAACTCCAGATCGCAATTTGGTTATGTTTTTTGCCTAAATGGTGGGGTTATGAGCTGGAAGAGTTCAAAGTAGGAGACAGTCGCTGATTCTACCACAGAGGCTGAGTATATTGCTGCCTCCAATGCAGCAAAGGAGCCCGTTTGGATTAGGAAGTTCATTGCTGAACTTGGCACTATTCCTGGCATTGTGGACCCAGTGGACCTCTATTGTGATAATAATAGAGCCATGCACAAGCTAAGGAGCCTAGATCTCATTAGCAATCCAAACATATACTTAGGCACTTCCATCTCATTCGAGAGATCATCGATAGAGGAGATGTGAAGATATGCAGAGTACCAATAGATGATAACATTGCTGATCCACTGACGAAGCCTCTTGCACAACAGAAGCATGAGGGTCACACTAGGTCTTTAGGCATTAGATATATGTCTCATTGACTCTAGTGCAAGTAGGAGATTGTTGGTGTATGCCTTAGAGGCCGATACATTTGTCTGTATTTATATATATTCTATTATGCTATTTTTAATATATGAGGCATTTCATTTATTGTGTTTTTTTTAATAAACATAAAAAAGTCCTTAGAATAGTAAGTTCGATACTATAAGACATCAAGTGGTTGACTTGATTGTGAGATCCTATTGGATAAAATTAGAACACTATTCTTAAATGTCCCTAGTCAAGTATTATTATTAATTAGGATAACAATAATGCATTGAGACTAGTATGTGCATAAATTGATGACCACATCTCATGGGTCATGGATATGAGATATCAAGTCTTCACATGGGTACATATTAGAGTAATGATGTACTAGACTGACCCGCCATGAGAACGCTACATGGATTGTTACGTGAGTGTCATAAGCGATTCTTATAGTGACAATGGTGTCTGTGGTCCTTTAACCTGAAATCACTACGATTCCTACATGAGGAGTTGTGTGTTTTAATGCCATTAAACATCATCTATAACAAGGTGATTATAAAGTTAGTTATTGGACATACTGCGAATCATGCAGAGGGATATGAGTGACCTAGATGGGATTTATCATACCTACATAACAGGAGCGATATCTTTGGGCCCCTTGATTGAGTGAGACTGTGAAATGCATGACCATGCTCAAAAAAGTCAATATGAGATATTAATTTCATTTATTTTTACAAAGTCTACTCAAGTATCAGGAAACGAAAGATTGGACTATACAAGGGTGACGCATTCTATGCCTTGTGTTCAATCTAGATATCTTGACAAATGGACTAAACGACACGGAAACATTGATCACAGAAAGGTTATGTCAAATCACTGACATTCTCATTACTTGGGTAGCAGCGATGTGTTGCTAAATAGTGCTCACTGTTTGTAATATTAAAATGGGATTTTAATATTACTGCCAACGTAATGAGAACCTACAGGGTCACACACATAAAGCAGACTAAAATTGGAGTAATAGATCCAAGTTAGACTCGGATTCAAATATGGGCCAGACTCATAACAGATGAGTATAGGGTTACACAGCTTACCTTGCTACTACTAACACTCACTTTGTAACACTCCAACTTTTGGGTTAATTACAATATAGTCCCAAATGTGCTGTTTTGTAATTTCTGTGAGTAGTAAATTGAATTTGACTGTTTCGTGAGTGTATTTGACTGTTGTATGTGATTTGCTCCGAGTAAGGGAAATAATAATTTTTTGGCCAGAAAAATCTTATTTTAATTAATTGGAGCTGGGGAATCTTACTAAACCCAATTCTGATTGATATATATATTAATCTTTTAATTTTTAGGATTTAACTATGTAATAAAATAATTTTATATTATTATAATATTATTTTATTTGACAATACCTACTGTTTCAAAAATAGTAGAAATCTACTTCAAAATGACCATGGACCCGAAAAAGTTTGTGGGACCCGCATTTAGAAAAGCAGTCAATGATTCTGACTAGATTAGATTCTAAGCCAATAGGAATAAGTCAACGAAAGTGGCTTGACTATTTTAAACCAATGAGAAGTGGTCAAACAAAGAGGCAAAGACTTCATTATGGACCCTTGGATGAAAAGTGTGATTAAGATGTTTTTGATCATAACCGTTGATCAAATCAATGGTGTAAGAACAATTCTAGTTTAATCACTAAGTAATATCCACCTTAGATCAAATCAAAGGCTAGGAATTAAAGTTAAAATCAAAGGTTGAGATTGAGTCAAACATAGTGGCTTGACTTTACTAAGAAGCTAATTAAACCTAATTTAGTTAATCTAATTACCTAATTAAGGAACTAAGTAAGCTAACCTAGTTATTAATTAGTTATAATCTAATTATTAATTAAATATCCTAATTTTGTTTAGAAGTTAAGATATATGCAATTATATATTAAACTAATTAGTTATATATTAAGAATGTTAATTAAGAGTTAATAGGAAACTTAACCTAATTAATTACCTAATTAATTAGCATGTAATTAGCCTTTAGTGAAATTAAATTAAGCCTTAAATTCCCTTGAACCCACTGGCTAAAGAGAGCCAATTCACCATGTTCTCCATTGTTCTTGAACCATCCAAGTGACCATGCATGACAAGTTGATGACATAGGCCATGTGCCATGCAATTGTGATATTTGTGTTCAAGTTAATCCTTTAATTTCCCTACACTCTCTCACGACAACCCACTTTTCATTTCACTCTCAAATTTCACATTTTCACTTATCCAAAGTTTAGCCTTCCATTCTCTCTCAAAATTCCTAAGAACCCAAGCACACTTTTCTTTCCATTTTCTCTCTATATTTCGGCCTTCACCCTCAAACCCACCATCAATCTTCTATAATTTCTCTTCTTAGCTTTTCCTAAACCTAAGCTATCTCCTAAACACTTTTCCTTTACAAGGTTTTGTCAAAAACCTACTCTTTCTAATTTAAAATCAAAGATTTTGTTCTCTTCCGTACGGGTAAGCTTTTGATTTTATGGTTTAAAATTTGATTTGTGATTTTCTAAACCATGTTTGTTCCATGGTTCTTTAATATTGAGCCTTGTATGTGATTTTACTAATTATTTAAGAATTATTAGGGTTTTGTGTTAGTTCTCAAGAAAACAATGAGAAGGAGGAGACTAGGAGATCTTTGTCTCCAAGAGGTAATAGGGAGATTTAATCCCATCAACCTTGTATGGTGATGAGAAAATGGAATTGCATGTGTGTGAAGAATCCATAAGGATTCATTTGTGTGGTTGTTTATTGTTTTTCCTATTTGTGGTTAATTTTATTTGCAAGCATGTCTATAGCTTTAAAAATATATTGCATATGTTATAATTGTATGATTATTAAAGTAGGATGTGAATAAGATGTGAGGTTTGTATGAGTGTTTCAAAGAACACAAAAGAGGCTCACGGCTTCTCCAAGAAGCAGAGAACCAAAATATTCTCAACCATTTTCTAAAACAATGATTTAATGAATCTAGGTTAAAAAAATGAATTTGAGAATGATTTAGGATAATTATGGCCAACATGCCATTTAATGTATAATTGAATTCCAAATTTATTTTCTAATGTAGGTTAGGTAACTAATCTACAAAAGAATTTGATTCCAATGAATCTTTGAGAAATAAAATTAATAAACTTAGTTTAGAATTCTAAATTAGCAGAATTTATTATAAGTAAGAATTAAAACAAACGCTTGAAAATTACTAACGTAGAGCTCACTCTATGAGTTTTGAAGCGCGTTAGCAAGTTTCAAGGTGTAACTGTTGGGTAAGGTTAAAATGAACAGTATTTAGAGGAAAACGTAAAAAATACCATATACTGATTTTCTTAGCAAAATGCTGCCGAAATTTACTAAAATTAGACAAATAAAATGAAAAGATTCTATAATATATTTATAATGTAAGGAAAATATTCTACGTAGTTTAAAAGTACTAAATAAAGCCTATGCATTATTAAAATAAAGACTTTAAGCTATATGGTTAAGAAAATGATTTAAAAATCTTACGCGTTTGAGAAAATGATTTAAAAACATTATGCGATGTTCAAAAACATCAAAATATATTTACGAGATTTAAAAACATTTGTAAAAGCGATGCAATTGTGAAAATGTGATAAAATTTCTATGCGACTAAATGGAACAGAGAGTTTTATTGTCAGGCCAAAGTGATTGACCCGGACATGTTGTGAGATAGTACTGTCAAGTGAAGACATACAATATTTTGGTATCTTGAGACTGAGGATATTTTTGTAAAGATGGTAAAATATTGGAACTAATGGTATTTTGGTAATTCTTGATCATGCTTAGAGAGTTGTGTCAATTTGGTTAATAATTGGTGATTGATTGATAAGATGAATTACACTGTGTTGTGGGTGTGATAGGCGTAGTGTGGTTCATTATATGAACTTGAAGGCATTAGTGTGCGGAGAATTCTATATATGGACAGTGGGTTGCTCCTCTAGGCCGTGGTAACAAGCAACACACTAATGATCTCGACAAACACTATTCTTATTCGAGATCTTGTAGAGACTATTTAGTACAATGCCTGTAGTGCACGATGTATTGGACTGTGTACTGCTACACGATGTTTTAGACTGTGGACTATAGACACAACGTTGGACAGTGTAATAGTTTGGTTGGGCAGCCTGAGGTACTGATGGTTCTTTGCGGATCATTCTCTCAAATATCTGTGTTTAGCTCCATGGAGTAAGAATGAGTGAGTGTGTGTTATCATTCATTATCTGCATTTTAATGTTTATTATAATCTGTGATAGAATGTATGATGTATTAATTTGCTATATTGTATATGATATAATCATATGTGTTATTATAATATTTGTTTGTATTGTCGTTTTCTTTATTGCCATGCTGGTAATGATGTAGATTGTCTCACCTCTCTATATGATTTTCTCTATATTATTATTATATTTTCGTAAAGAGTTTGAGGAAGAGGAGGAGGAACAACCTCTTGAGATTCAATATCCGGACGAGCGACAGCCGAGTGAGCTGTACGAGGAATGCAAGCCGATAGATCATTCCCACCATCAAGACTAATCTTGAGATCATGGCATTGCCGGGATTCTTCAGTTTTGTGAGACTTGATTTTCACGAAAGTTCGAAGGCCTGGCGTATGCGTGAGGATAGAGGAACAGTTGTCTATGTGGGATATCTGACTGTGTCCCTGAGTAGAGAGTTTGATGGGGAGATTATATTTACTACTACTTTGTATTTACATCTAGAGTTATCTCTGACACTTAGGCGTTACTGGGAAGGAATTTTTCATGCACCTAGTGAGCTCAGCAGTGAGTCAACAGCCCGGACTCAGGTCCGTAGAGCTGTGGGACCTCCAAGATTTCTGTCATTCGATGATCTCTCTGAAGATGATCCATCGGAGGGTTAGAAAATCTTCGAGGTGCACTTGGGCAATGTTATGTTTTTAGTATTATGCTGACACTTTACTGCTTTGATAAATATTTGTAGTTGTAAATTATTTGTGTATTTAAGACAAAAAAAAATCATATGTATATTATGGTGTGATTATGTTTTGTTTTATTTTGTGTTTTATGATATATTTTTTAATTTTATAAATATAAAAGGAAAAATTTTACCACTAATATTATTTATGTATCAAACATTTTACAACTTGGGTAAGATTTTATTTTATTGCATCATAAATGTGACACCTCCACAAGGGTGTTACATTAGTTGGTATCAGAGCCCAAGTTAGAGTCTTTTGGGGTTGTGGATGGGTTTGTTTTTGCTTGTTTTGTGTGATTCTCTGTGATTTGTTTCCGAAAGGTTACATCTAACTTTGTTTTGTTATGATTAAAGAAAGAAATGTCTGGTGGAAGAAGAGCGCATGTGAATGTGGAATGTAATGTGGACCCAATGACTGTAGCTGTTGAGGCTATGCAGCGAATGGCAGAAGTGATTACCTAGCAAAATCAACGAGCAGCTCAACAGCAAGATGCGACTGTTGATGCTCTGAATTTATCTAAGTTTAGGCGCAATAACCCGCCACAGTTTAGAGACGAGTTTGACCCTGAGAAGGCGAGTCTTTGGATTCAAGACTTAGAAAAAGGTATTCGAAGGAATGGGGTGCGTAGAAAATAGGAAGGTGATGTATGCTACTTTTATGTTGAGAGGAGATGCTGAAAATTGGTGGAGAGGAACCCGCCAATTATTGCGAGCTGAAGGCACTGAGATCACTTGGGAAGTGTTTAGTGAAGTATTTCTGGAGAAGTACTTTCCTGGTAGTGCCCGACATGCCAAGGAGATGGAATTTCTTAGTCTGCATCAAGGTAATATGACTGTTGGGGAATATGCTGCTAAGTTTGAGAGCTTGTCACAGTTCTTAAGGTATTTTCAAATTCAACTTGATGAGATATGGAAATGTCGTAAGTTTGAGGATGGACTGAGGGTAGAACTGAGGCGAGTAGTGCTACCTATGAGAATGAAGGAATTTCCTATTTTGATGGATACTTGTCGATGACTTGAGGAGTTAGAGCCGTCCCGAGATCCCAGAAATTGTAACTTTGGACCGACTAAGTTCCAAAGAGGAGGTAATAGCAGTAATAATCGATTTTAGCATAAGCCTTATTCGAGACCATTGGTAAGTTAGCCTCAACGTCCGTCTTCTGTGGGAAGTTCTAGTGGTAACCAAGCTGGTCAAAATGTGGCATTTATGCCAATATGTTTTAAGTGTGGGAAGAGTGGCCATATATCTACGGATTGTTCAATCAGAGGAACGATTTGCTTTAACTGCAGAAAACCTGGACATGTTTCTAGGGATTGTACTTAGCTGGAAAGGAAGCCTGCTGTGAGTAATGTTCGTGCTACTCAGCCACGATCTGGAGGGTGGGTATATACAATGACTGGAACTGAAGCTTCTCAATCTGAAGATCTCATTCAAGGGGAAGGTGTCATTGAAGGTAATCACCTGACTTTGCTATATGATTTGGGTGTAACACACTCATTTATTGTATATGATTGTGTGGAACAATTGAAATTGCTTATGTCTTCTCTGAGTTTTCAATTGATTGTTTCTACGCCAACTGCCAAGCTTGTTGTTACATCCAAAATATGTATGAACTGTCCTATTGTTATAAAGGATCGTGTGTTTTTGGTCAATTTAATTTGTTTACCTCTAGTTGAGATAGACGTAATATTAGGAATGGATTGGTTATCTCCTAACCATATCTTAATAGATTGTGCAGGCAAAACCATAGTTTTTCCTAAGGAAGAAAGTTCTGGATTCTTGACTGTTGTTAAAGTCAAGTCATTGTTGCAAGATGGATCTTAGGGATTTATGTTGCTATCTTCTTTAGAAGTCAAGTGTAAGAAAGATGTGAGCGCTATTCTTATCATCAATGAGTTTCCAGAGATTTTTCCTGATGATGTACCCAGTTTGCCACCAGAAAGGGAGATCGAGTTCTCTATCGATTTGGTACCGGGAGCAGGTCCTATTTCGATTGCACCATATCGGATGTCACCTACGGAGTTGGTAGAGTTGAAGAAGCAATTGGAAGAACTGTTGGAGAAATAGTTTGTGTGACCTAGTGTTTTGCCATGGGGAGCACCAGTGCTACTAGTCAAGAAGAAGGATGAAACTTCTCGACTTTGTGTAGATTATCGTCAGTTGAACAAGGTTACTATATAGAATAAGTATCCACTTCTGATGATTGATGATTTGATGGATCAGTTGAAGGGAGCCGCTGTATTCTCTAAGATAGATCTGCGATCAGGTTATCATCAGATTCGTGTCAAGGTTGATGATGTACCTAAGACAGCTTTCTGAACTCATTATGGACATTATAAGTATCAAGTGATGCCGTTCGGAGTGACGAATGCTCCTGCAATATTCATGGATTATATGAATAGAATTTTTTATCCGTACCTAGACATATTTGTCGTTATCTTTATCGATGACATTCTGATCTACTCTCAAAGTCAAGAAGAGCATGCTGAACATCTCAGTATAGTTCTCCAGATTTTGAAAGAAAAGAAGTTGTATACGAAATTGGCAAAATGCGAGTTTTGGTTGGAAGAAGTTCAATTTCTATGTCACGTAATTTCCAAGGAAGGTATTGCGGTAAACCCATCAAAGGTGGAGACCATTTTGTAGTGGGAAAGGCTTAAGACAGTGACTGAGGTCTGAAGTTTTGTTGGATTGGCCAGATATTACCGAAGGTTTATTGAAGGTTTTTCCAAGATAGCTGGACCACTTACACAACTCACAAGGAAGAGCTAAGCTTTTGATTAGACAGAGGAACGTGAAGCAAGTTTCCAAGAGTTGAAGAAGAGATTGACGACTGCACCAGTGTTAATTTTACCGGATCCTAACAAATCTTTTGAGGTGTATTGTGACACTTCTCACCAAGGGTTAGGATGTGTGTTGATGCAGAACCGAAATGTGGTAGCTTATGCTTCAAGATAGTTGAAGGTTCATGAGAGGAACTACCTAACGCATGATTTAGAACTAGCCACGATAGTCTTTGCGTTGAAGGTGTGGAGGCATTTTCTGTATGGAGCTATGTTCAATGTCTTTAGCGATCACAAGAGCTTAAGATACTTGTTTGATCAAAAGGAATTGAACATGAGACAGAGGCGATGGTTAGAATTTATAAAGGACTATGATTTTCAACTTCAATACCATCCAGGAAAGGTGAATGTGGTAGCGGATGCTTTGAGCAGAAAGGTGGTTAGTGTTTCTACCATGATGATAAAGGAGGAGGAACTGATCAATCAATTTAGAGATCTATGATTGTTAGTGGAGTTGGTACCTGAAAAGATTCGTCTAAGTAACGTTGTGGTTTTGAATGACTTGCTAGAAGTAATCCGAGAAAAATAGAATGAGGATTCATTTTAACAAAATGAAAAGGAATTTTTGAAGCAAAGTCATAAGGTGACAGTGGAGGAAGGATCTGATGGAATCTTAAGATTTAAAGGAAGGATTTGTGTACTTGATGATCCCGAACTTAAGAAAGCAATTTTGGATGAAGCTTATACTAGTAATTTGAGTATGCATCCAGGGATGACTAAGATGTATCAAGACTTAAAGCGGATGTTTTGGTGGATAAGAATAAAGAGGGATGTAGCGGAACGTGTGACGTCTTATCTCGTCTGTCAGAAGGCAAAAGTAGAACATCAATAACCTACCGGTATGTTACAACCTTTAATTATTCTAGAGTGGAAATGGGATAGTATCTCGATGGATTTTGTTACCGGATTGCCAAGGATGAGGAAGGGTCATGATTCTATATGGGTTATAGTTGATAGGCTTACGAAGTCAGCGCATTTCCTGCCGATCAATATTAAGTATTCGTTGGAGCGATTAACCCAGATGTACATCAGCGAAATTATTAGACTTTATGGTGTACCCGCAAGTATAGTTTATGATAGAGATCCGAGGTTTACGTCAAGGTTCTGGAAAAGTTTTCAAGAAGCCATGGGAGCTAAACTGCGATTGAGTTCTGCATATTATCCACAGACTGACGGTCAAACTGAGAGAACGATTCAGTCATTGGAGGATTTGTTGCATGCTTGTGTGTTAGAAAAATAAGGGAGTTGGGATGAATTCCTGTCTTTGATAGAATTCATCTACAACAATAGTTTTCACTCGAGCATAGGGATGGCACCCTATGAAGCCCTTTATGGATGACGATGCCGAACACCTTTGCGTTGGTATCAGGATGGGGAAAGTATGACTATTGGGTCTGATCTTGTGCAACAGACTATGAAAAAGGTGAAAATGATTCAGGAGAAGATGCGAACGACTCAGAGCCGACAGAAGAGCTATGCTGATAAGCGAAGACGACCTCTAGACTTTGAAGAAGGTGAGCATGTATTCTTAAGAGTAACGCCTACGACTGGTGTCGGGACAGTTATCAAATCTAGGAAACTTACTCCTAAATTCGTAGGGCCTTGTCAAATTATTCGTCGGATAAGTCCTGTAGCCTACCAGATAGCTTTACCACCTTTTCTATCCAATCTACATAATGTATTCCATGTGTCTCAGCTGAGCAAATACATTCCTGATCCAACGCATGTTATACAGCCAGATGAAGTGCAACTGAAGGATAATTTGACGTATGAAACACTTCCTGTTAAGATCGAGGACAGGAGAGTGAAACAACTTCGAGGGAAGATGATTGAGCTGGTAAAGGTAGTATGGAATGATGTAACGGGAGATGCTACTTGGGAGCTAGAAGATAAGATGAAGGAGCAATACCCTTACCTATTCTGAGGTACGATGAATTTCAAGGATGAAATTCTTATTAGTAGGGGAGAGTTGTAACACCCCAACTTTTGAGTTAAATACAATATAGTCCCAAATGTGTTGTTTTATAATTTCTGTGAGTAGTAAATTGAATTTAACTGTTTCGCGAGTGTATTTTACTATTGTATGTGATTTGCTCCGAGCCAAGGAAATAATAATTTTCTGGCTAAAAATCTTATTTTAATTAATTGGAGTTAGGGGATCTTACTAAACCCAATTCTGATTGATATATATATTAATCTTTTAATTTTTAAGATTTAACTATGCAATAAAATAATTTTATATTATTATAATATTATTTTATTTGACAAGATCTACTATCTCAAAAATAGTAGAAATCTACTTCAAAATGACCATAGACCCGAAAAAGTCTGTGGGGCCAATGTTTAGAAAAGCAGTCAACGATTCTGACTGGATTAGATTATAAGCCAATAGGAACAAGTCAACGAAAGTGGCTTGACTATTTTAAACTAATGAGAAGTGGTCAAACAAAGAGGCAAAGACTTCATTGTGAACCCTTGGATGAAAAGTGTGATTAAGATGTTTTTGATCATAACCGTTGATCAAATCAATGGTGTAAGAACAATTCTAGTTTAATCACTAAGTAATATCCACCTTAGATCAAATCAAAGGCTAGGAATTAAAGTTAAAATCAAAGGTTGAGACTGAGTCAAACATAGTAGCTTGACTTTACTTAAAAGCTAACTAAACCTAATTTGGTTAATCTAATTACCTAATTAAGGAACTAAGTAAGCTAACCTAGTTATTAATTAGTTATAATCTAATTATTAATTAAATATCCTAATTTTGTTTAGAAGTTATGATATATGCAATTATATATTAAACTAATTAACTATATAATAAGAATGTTAATTAAGAGTTAATAGGAAACTTAACCTAATTAATTAGCATGTAATTAGCCTTTTAGTGAAATTAAATTAAGCCTTAAATTCCCTTGAACCCACTGGCTAAAGAGAGCCAATTCACCATGTTCTCCATTGTTCTTGAACCATCCAAGTGACCATGCATGACAAGTTGATGACATAGGCCATGTGCCATGAAATTGTGATATTTGTGTTCAAGTTAATCCTTTAATTTCCCTACACTCACTCACGGCAGCCCACTTTTCATTTCACTCTCAAATTTCACATTTTCACTCATCCAAAGTTTAGCCTTCTATTCTCTCTCAAAATTCCTAAGAACCCAAGCACACTTTTCTTTCCATTTTCTCTCTATATTTCGGCCTTCACCCTCAAACCCACCATCAATCTTCTATAATTTCTCTTCTTAGCTTTTCCTAAACCTAAGCTATCTCCTAAACATTTTTCCTTTACAAGGTTTTGTCAAAAACCTACTCTTTCTAGTTTAAAATCAAAGATTTTGTTCACTTCCCTAAGGGTAAGCTTTTGATTTTATGGTTTAAAATTTGATTTCTGATTTTCTAAACCATGTTTGTTTCATGGTTCTTTAATATTGAGCCTTGTATGTGATTTTACTAATTATTTAAGAATTATTATGATTTTGTGTTGGTTCTCAAGAAAACAAGGAGAAGGAGGAGACTAGGAGATCTTTGTCTTCAAGAGGTAAGAGGGAGATTTAATCTCATCAACCTTGTATGGTGATGAGAAAATGGAATTGTATGTGTGTGAAGAATCCATAAGGATTCATTTGTGTGGTTGTTTTTCCTATTTGTGGTTAATTTTATTTGCAAGCATGTCTATAGCTTTAAAAATATATTACATGTGTTATAATTGTATGATTATTAAAGTAGGATGTGAATAACATGTGAGGTTTGTATGAGTATTCCAAAGAACACAAAAAAGGCTCACGGCTTCTCCAAGAAACAGCGAACTAAAATGTTCTCAACCATTTTCTAAAATAATGTTTTAATGAATCTAGGTAAAAAAAATGAATTTGAGAATGATTTAGAATAATTATGGCCAACATGCCATTTAATGTATAATTGAATTTCAAATTTATTTTCTAAGGTAGGTTAGGTAACTAATCTACAAAAGAATTTGATTCCAATGAATCTTTGAGAAATAAAATGAATAAACTTAGTTTAGAATTCTAAATTAGCAGAATTTATTATAAGTAAGAATTAAAACAAACGCTTGAAAAGTACTAACGTAGAGCTCACTCTATGAGTTTTGAAGCGTGTTAGCAAGTTTCAAGGTGTAACTATTGGGTAAGGTTAAAATGAACAGTATTTAGAGGAAAACATAAAAAATACCATATACTGATTTTCTAGGCAAAATGCTGCCGAAATTTACTAAAATCAGACAAATAAAATGAAAAGATTCCATAATATATTTATAATATAAGAAAAATATTCTACGTAGTTTAAAAGTACTAAATAAAGCCTATGCATTGTTGAAATAAAGACTTTAAGCTATATGGTTAAGAAAATGGTCTAAAAATCTTACGCGATTGAGGAAATAATTTAAAAACATTATGCGATGTTCAAAAACATCAAAATATAGTTACGCGATTTAAAAACATTTGAAAAAGCGATGTGATTGTGAAAATGCGATTAAATTTCTACGCGACTAAATGAAATAGCGAGTTTTACTGACAGGCCAAAGTGGTGGACCCGGACATGTTGTGAGATAGTACTATCAAGTGAAGACATACTATATTTTGGTATCTAGAGACTGAGGATATTTTCGTAAATATGATAAAATATTGGAACTAAGGGTATTTTGGTAATTCTTGATCATGCTTAGAGAGTTGTGTCAATTTGGTTGATAATTGGCAATTGATTGATGAAATGAATTACACCACATTGTGGGTGTGATAGGCATAGTGTGGTTCATTATATGAACTTGGAGGCATTAGTGTGTGGAGAATTCCACATATGGATAGTGGGTTGCTCCTCTGGGTCGTGGTAACGAGCAACACACTAATGATCTCGACAAGCACTATTCTTAATCGAGATCTTATAGAGACTATTTAGTACAATGCCTGTAGTGCACGATGTATTGGACTGTGTACTGCTACGCGATGTTTTGGACTGTGGACTATAGACACAACGTTAGACAATGTAATAATTTGGTTGGGCAGCCTGAGGTACTGTTGGTTCTTTGCGGATCATTCTCTCAGATATCTGTGTTTAGCTCCATGGAGTAGGAACGAGTTAGTGTGTGTTATCATTCATTATCTGCATTTTAATGTTTATTATATTCTGTGATAGAATGTATGATGTATTAATTTGCTATATTGTATATGATATAATGGTATGTGTTATTGTAATATTTGTTTGTATTGTCATTTTCTTTATTGCCATGCTGGTAATGATGTAGATTGTCTCACCTCTTTATATGATTTTCTCTATATTATTATTATATTTTCGTAAATAGTTTGAGGAAGATGAGGAGGAACAGCCTCTTGAGATTCAGTATCCGGACGAGCGACAGCCGAGTGAGCTGTACGAGGAAGGCGAGCCAATAGATCATTCCCACCATTAGGACTAATCTTGAGATCATGGCGTTGCTAGGATTCTTCGGTTTTGTGAGACTTGATTTTCACGGAGGTTCGGAGGCCTGGCATATGCGTGAGGATAGAGGAACAGTTGTCTACGTGGGACGTCTGACTGTGTCCCTGAGTAGAGAGTTTGATGGGGAGATTATATTTACTACGACTTTGTATTTACATCTAGAGTTGCCTCTGACTCTTAGGCGTTACTGGGAAGGAATTTTTGATGCGCCTAGCGAGTTCAATAGTGAGTCAACAACCCGAACTCAAGTCCGTAGAGTTGTGGGACCTCCAGGATTTCTATCATTCGATGATCTCTCTGAAGATGATCCATCGGAGGGCTAGAAAATCTTCGAGGTGCACTTGGGCAATGTTATGTTTTTAGTATTATGCTGACACTTTACTGCTTTGATAAATATTTGTAGTTATAAATTATTTGTGTATTTAAGACAAAAAAAAATCATATGTATATTATGGTGTGATTATGTTTTGTTTTATTTTGTGTTCTATGATATTTTATTTAATGTTATAATTCGTAAGTAGGAGGTTTCAGAGCAAGTTGAATTTTGGGATTTTAAGCTCTCTAGATGGAAAAACCTTAGTTTGCTCTGCTAGGGTTTCTTCACGTGTAATCTTTGATTTGCATGGTTTTATGCAATGTCCACTGCCAAGCCATTCATTCCTTGGAGTTTTCTTGACTCCGGTTCTTCTCCTATTTCTTCCAAATCCTCTTCTCTCCTGCCTCCACGTACGAAAACTTTTGCACAAGCGTTGAATAATGCATGTGACATCCCTTTGAGTTAATTACCAGTTCCATGCTTGAAGGGTGGTGATCTTGCAGTACAAATTCCTGAAGATGAATATCGTGCAGGTTTGGATTCTTGCAAAACAAATCTTCATGGGAGATTAATGCTGTCCAAAGGTGATACTCCTCTGAAATATGGTGACCTGCGTGCAAAGTTATCCAGACTCTGGAATCCAATTGGTCATTGGAGAATGGTACCAATTGGAAAGGGTTTCTTTGAATTTTCTTTTTCCTCAGTTGAGGATTTGTGCAAGATTTGGTCCTCTGGTTCGTGGAATTTAGAGCCTGGAATCTTACGTTTATTCTCATGGTCTCCTGATTTTAACCCTTCAATGGTTAAACAAACGAACACACAGTGTTGGATAAGGATTCATGGCCTTCCTCAAGAATATTGGAGACCAAAGATATTGTTTGCTATTGCCAGAGCTATTGGTGTTCCTTTGTCTTTGGATGATACTACAATCAACAAAACTCTTGGTTATTATGCGCATGTTTTGGTGGACATTGACCTTGCTTGTGATCTGCGAGATCAAGTTCTAGTTGAGAGGCAGGGTTTTGCTTTCTTCGTTGGTATTCAATATGAAATGCTGCCGTCTTTCTGCTCTTCTTGCAAAATTATTGTTCACTCGTTAGACACATGTACTAAAAATAGTAAGAAGGTGCAAGGCCAGTTCAAAGATCATCAAATTCTGAGGGGGAATAATATTTATGGGGGTCCAAAAAATCCAACTATGAATTTTATCCCAAATGATAAGGGACTGGAAAATCTTAATACTCCTGAAGTTTTGAATAAGAATTCTGCTGAACCTTTTATAGAGGATGTCGAGGTTAATAATCTTGATAATCAAGAAAATGTGTTAATTCAAGAAGAGGAAGCATTGGATAATGTTGCTGATGAGGAGGTGCATCTGGTTTCTATTAAGAATACTTCTTAGCAAAACTTTAATGCTGATCTTCATGATCCCAATCCTTTGTTAGGATTTGTTAATGTTTTTAATCATTCTCCTGTTATAGAAGTTGATGTCAATACTAATCTGGATGCTACTTTATATGATGAGCTTTCTATAAATGGTTATAACCATGATTTTTCTATTGTGAATGATGTTGATCATGTCTCGACCACCCTTCCTGTTAATGATAACAATACTGAAGTTTCAGATAATGTGGCAGATCTGATTGAGCCAAATAATTTTGAGACTCCTTTGGTTCATCCTAACCCGAATGTCAACAAGGATTTGCATACTGTGAGTAAATTCTGGAGGAGAATCAATGATGTAGATGATTCTATAGAAAATCAGGAATCTTCCTGTGATTCTGGGAATATTGCTGAAGGAAATCCAAGTAAATATCTTGCTGAGGTCGAAAATTTGTTGGATATTCAAGGTTTTTCTAAAGTCTTGTCTAAGTCACAGAGAAAGAAACTTAAGAAGAAAAATTTTCAAATACAAAAGTCTAGTGGTTATGCAACCCGATCTAAGGGAGGTATTACTCATGGTGATCAATGTTGAAAATCCTTTATTGGAATCTTAGGGGCCTTAGTAACCCTAACACAAGGTATTTTCTTAAAAATCTTTGTAGTATGCATAAACTGGATTTTCTTTTTGTATCTGAACCATGGATTACTTCTGATCAGGTTCCTTTTAGTTTCTTTAATAGTTTGGATATGAAGATTTTTGCTAAAAACAATAGGGGTGATCTTTCCTCTAATCTGTGGTGCCTTTGTACAAATTCTTTTTCTTCTACCATTATTGCCTGTTCAAAGCAACATGTCTCTTTTTCGGTTAGTGTTGGTAATCATCTGATTTATATCTCAGCTATATATGCTGCTGTTACTTATATTGCCAGGAGAGATCTCTAGTTTGATTTGGAGAGGTTACAGCATTCTTATAAAGCTCCTTGGTGTTTTATAGGAGATTTTAATGCTGTCTTGGGAGCTCATGAACATAGAGGTAAAAATCTGCCCTCTCAGATTTCTTGTGAGGACTTTAGGAACTGGTCTGATTCTAATCATCTAATCCATCTTCCTACTCGGGGCTCTTCTTACACATGGTCTAATGGTAGAGTTAGCAGTAATTATACTGAGCGAAGACTAGATAGATTAATTTGTAATTCTGATTGGATCAATCTCTGAAGTAGTGTTGCTTGCAGCACCTTAACTCGTAGTCAGTCAGACCATTTTCCTATCTTGCTTAAAATGAACATGGTTAATAGGGAGCATGTTTCTTCTTTTAAATTCATGAAAATGTGGTCTAGGCGTCCATCTTGCATAAACATTATTAAAGATGTTACTAAGTGGCCTCAATACTCAAGAGGGGGGTGAATTGAGTATGAAAACTAAGTTCGCAAATCTTTCACAAATCGTTTGATAAACAATTTTCGTTGAAGCTAATTGATGATTAGAGATGATTGGATATAAAAGATAAATACTTTCACTTATAAATGCAATAGCCAAAGGTACCAATATTCAAGCAAATCAATAAAACAATACTTAATGTAAAGAGAAGGGTTTAGAGAAAACAAACACAACAATTTATCCTAGTTCGACCACCAATCCACTTGTGATCTACGTCTAGTCCCCAAGCAACAACTTGAGATTTTCCACTATATCTTCAAGCTTCAATGGGTGCTTGACAACCACTACAACCTTGAGCACTCAACATTTTGGGATACCTCACCCTTGGAGCTTGAGTCTCTTCAACTAAGGGATACCTCACCCTTTACACTTTTGGAGGGATGCCTCACCCTCTTAACAAAGTAATAATGATAGATTGAATGAAGCTCTCACTAGAGCAGATGATTACAAATTGAAGCTCTAATATGCTCTCAACGATTTTTCACGTTTTTATAGAAAAATAGAGCAAGAAGTGGATTTGAGGATTGATTCACGTTTGGAAGTATTGATGATCAGTTTTTGGTTCAAGGTCAACCTCAAATAAAGACCCAACTTTGGTATTTATAAGTTTCTCAATTAATAGAGCCGTTGGGGTGGTTTGGGCATGCATTTAATGCATTTAATATAGCTAATATAGCTGTTGGACATTGTTAGGATTCGTGTAATCGATTACACAACTTATGTAATCGATTACATTATTGTTCCAACGTGTTCTTGGCTTTCTGGGCTCTGTGTAATCGATTACATTATTGGTGTAATCGATTACATGGTTTCTGACTTTGCTTGTAATCGATTACAATATCCATGTAATCGATTACATGACTTCTGACTTGCTGTGTAATCGATTACAATATCCATGTAATCGATTACATGACTCTTTGAATGTGTTCTTGCCTTTCTGGGCTTGATATAATCGATTACATATATTGTGTAATCGATTACATGGCCTCTGACTTGCTTGTAATCGATTACATTGCTCATGTAATCGATTACATATTCTGTTCTTTTGTAATCGATTACAAACATCATGTAATCGATTACATTAGCCTTTGAACACATTTTTCAAGTCCAATAAAGTTTGTAAGTCATTTCTAACACCTTAAGACACTTGATTAAACATAAATCCTTTTAAGAGTGTTAGATTTAAGATTGAAACACACGTTTTCTTGAAAGCCATGTTTAACTTTGAAATTTTCCACTTATTTTGAAATGATATATTGAAAAATCATTTGAGAAATCTTGAGAGCATTTAACATTAATATTCTAAGTCTTATAACTAAATAAACCTCTTGACTTCTTTCTTTGATCTTGATTTTTCCTTTTGCGCTTGATCTTCTCTTTTGCACTTGATCTTCACTTTTGCCTTTGTTATCATCAAAAACCATTTGGCATGCCTTAGAGACATAAGCATTCACAAAAGATGTTTGGAAAACTACTGTTGTTGGCTGTCCAACGCATATATTATCTCAGAAATTAAAATTGTTGAAAGTTAAGCTCAAAGATTGGAATAAAAATGTTTTTTGGGATGTCCATAAAAATGTCAGCTCTGCCTTATCTAATGTGGACAAAATTCAAGAGCTGATTATTCTTAAGGGAGGTTCAGATGAGTTAATAAAATAGGAAATAGAAGCTCAAATGTTGTTGCAGCAGGCTTTAAGCTATGAAGAAGATTTCTAGTTGGAGAAGTCTAGGCTTGATTGGCATTTGTAGGGTGATAGGAACACTGAATTCTTCCATAGATCTGCTAAAATCAGGTCTGTTACAAAGCAAATCTCTGTTTTGAAAAAGGGTGATTAGGTTTTGGATAACTCTGATGATATTGAGCAGCACATTTTGGCATATTATATGGATTTGTTTGCTTCTGGGAATGCTTGTCAGCCTAATGATCTTATTCAAAGTGTCATTCCTTCTATGGATACTCATCAAGATAATGTTATGCTCACTAATCTTCCCTCATTGGAAGAAGTTAAAGCTGCTTTTTTTTCTTTAAATGGCAATAGTGCTCCTGGTCCTGATGGGTTTGGTGGTTTTTTCTTTCATCAATACTGGGATATAATTGCTCAAGATGTTCATAATGTTGTTCTTCAATTTTTTCAGCAAGGTTGGATACTTCCAAATTTGAATTCTAATGTTGTTGTCTTGATTCCAAAAGTCTCTGAGGCAGATAGGATTGAGTAATATAGGCCTATTGCATTAGCTAACTTTCAGTTCAAGATTATAACCAAGGTGTTGGCTGATAGACTAGCCACAGTTGCCTCTAGGATTATTTCTAAAAACCAAAGAGGCTTTATTAAAGGGAGGCAGATTTCAGATTGTATTTGCACTGCTTCTGAAGCCATTAATTTAATTGATAAAAAATCTTATGGTGGACAAGTTGCTATAAAGATTGATATTAAAAAAGCTTTTGATACCTTAGACTGGAATTTCTTTATTCAAGTGCTTTATTCTTTTGGTTTTGATGACAAGTTCTGTAATTGGATTAGCCAGATTTTACACTCTGCTAAACTCTCCCTTTCAATTAATGGTAAGGCTGTTAGTTTCTTCAATTGTAAGAGAGGGGTTCGGCAAGGTGATCCCTTATCTCCTATTCTATTTTGTCTTGCTAAGGAAGTGTTAAGTAGAGGTCATGGATGGTCAGTTTCAGCTCATGTCTGGTCCCAGAGGTATTGTGATGCCTAGTCATATATTGTATGTTGATGATGTACTGGTTTTCTGCAGAGCTACTAAAAGGAGTCTTCTCAATTTAATGAACCTGTTCAAGGATTATGAGCAGGCTTCTGGTCAGGTTGTTAGCAATGAAAAGTCCAAATTCTATTTGGGTACAACTTCCAGATCAAATGGTATTTCTTCAATTCTTGGTTTCAATGTTGGTTGTCTTCCCTTCACTTATCTTGGGGGTGCCTTTATTTAAGGGAAAGCCCAAACGTGTTCACTTAATGCCTATTGCTGACAGAATTAAAAATAAACTTTCCTCTTGGAAAGGATCTTTGTTGTCTTTAATGGGGAGAATTTTACTGGTTAAGTCAATTATTCAATGTATGTTATTTTATAGTTTCAGGATCTATGCTTGGCCTGCTAATCTCATTGAAATGATGGATGGTTGGATTCAAAATTTTGTTTGGTCAGGAGATATAAATAATAGGAAGTTGGTTACTATAGCTTGGAGCAAAGTTTGTAAACCTGTGTTGGAGGGTGGCCTTGGCATAAGGTCCATTAAGTCTATCAATGCTGCAGGTATGCTTAAGTTGGGTTGGGAATTTCTTTCTTCTAATGAGCAATGGACTACTCTTTTGAAAGCTAGAACCTTCAGGAAAAATAAATCTATTAGTTATCACATTTCTTCTTCGATCTGGTCTGGTATTAAGTCATTTATTCATATCATTCAAGAACACTCCTTGTGGCAGCTTGGCAATGGGGCTACTATTAATTTTTGGACTGATCCCTGGTTATCTAGTCCAATTGTGGATATCATTGGTGTTCCTGCTGCTTTGCATAGCTCTCTAAAATCAAAAGTTAAGGATTTCATAGACAATGGCAGGTAGTCAATTCCTTGTGATCTGCTTTCCAAGTTTCCAGTTTTGAAATAAGAAATTCAGCAGGTTATAATTCCTTTCAGTCTTGTCATGATTCTCTGATCTGGACTAAATCTGACTCTGGTAAATTGAGTTTTAAGGATGTTCACTCTTTTCAAAATCCAAAAGAAAACGTTGTTCCTTAGGCTAAGCACATATGGAGTAAATGTATTCCTCCTTCTAAATCATTTTTGCTATAGAGAATTATTCATGACAAAATGCCAACTGATGACAAACTTTGGTCTAAAGGGTGTACTGTTGTTTCTGTTTATTGTCTCTATGGTCATGCAGCTGAAACCACTCATCATCTGTTTCCAGAGTGCAATTTTGCAAAGCATATGTAGAGCTGGTTTGGCAACATTATTGATATGCATGTGGACTGTTCTAGCTTTCTTTCTATCCTTTCATTGTGCAGCAGAGGTTAGAGCTCTCAGGCCCGAGATGTTGTCCTAGCTGCCATCATTTTCACTCTTTGGGCTATTTGGTTCTGCAGAAACAGGGCTAGATTCCATAACAAAATTATTTCTGTGCAATCAGCCATTGGTTTAATTGTTGCTAGTGTTTCTCTCTCTGGTAACTCGAGTGATGGCAGCTTGTCTTCATTAGTAACAAAATTAATGATACTTCAAGCCTTTAAAGTTGCTTCTCATCAGAAGAAAATGCCTGTTATTAAGGAATTTTCTTGGTTTCCTCCTTCTTGTTATGTGATCAAATGCAATGTTGATGGTGCTGCCAAAGGGTGCCCTGGTCCAGCCGACTGTGGTCGTATTTTTAGAGACAGTAGAGCTACTTCTCTTGGCTGTTTTGCTTCTAATCTTGGTATTAAAACTGCCCTTTTTGCTGAATTATCAGTAGCTATTTTAGCTATAGAGATAGCTTTCAAAAACTGTTGGTTTAACCTTTGGCTTGAATGTGACTCTCAATTGGTTGTTTCTGCCTTCAGCAATATAAATATTGTTCCCTGGCAACTACAAAACAGATGGAAGAATTGTTTAATCATCCAAGCAAATGAGATTCTCTTGCTCTCATATTTATAGAGAAGGAAATGCTTGTGTAGACAAACTTGCTTATCATGGCTCTTCTATTTCTGGTTTTGTTTGGTGGAATTCAATTCCTTCTTTCATTGTAGAAGATTTCTTTAAAAATAGGTACTGTGTTACTAGCTATAGATTTAAAAATTTGTAACTCTTTCATGGGTTTGGTTCATGTCCCCCCATGTTTTCTTTTGTATTCTTTTCTTTATTAATATATTTATGGTTTGCTACAAATGATTAATATTGGCAGGGGTGGCAACCTAGTTGGGATGTCTGCCTTTAGAGTGATGCTTTTGCAAACCATTTGCTAAAAAAAAATAAAAAATTTAATGTTATAAATATAAAAGGAAAAATTGTACCACCAATATTATTTACGTATCAAACGTTTTACAACTTGGGAAAGATTTTATTTTATTTTATTTTATTGCATTATAAATGTGACACCTCCACAAGGGTGTTACACACTTAAGGTAGTCATTATTATAAATAGTACTGCTAGGGGGCTGCTAAGACACACATTACAGAACCCTAGCCGCACCTACAGAAAAGTGAGTAAGAGAATGACGGGTTTCTTCTCTTCTCTTCGTAGCTAGCACTGTGTGAGAGATGTGAGCTCCCTTTTGTGAACGCTGAATGTTCGCGAGTCTATTCGTGTAGATACTGTAGAGACATCGTCGCTGTTATGGTGTTGCTGATTCACGTCATTTCCTTTGGTCTCGCTTCAACAGGTAAACAATTTTAAAACTTGGATTATGGCTTTTTCGCATGGATCCTTGGTGGGAATCCTATTTTTTTCGCTGCGTAATGTATCCGCAATTCCCAACACCTACCCCAAAGCCGCTAGCCAAAGGACCAGTTTATACTCTAGGTAGAACAGAGGTGGCCCAATCTTCCGATCTTATCCAAGGTAAAGGCATAATTCGTAATCATTTTTTAAATGTCATGTATGATTCAGGAGCATCTCACTCCTTTGTTTCTTATGATTGTGTAAGGATGTTGGATTTACCTATATCAGAGTTACCACATGACTTATCTGTATCCACACCCACTAGTAAGCCAGTCATAACTTCAAAAGTATGTCTTGATTGTTGTATAAGGATCGAGGATGGAGTTTTCTTTGTAACCCATATCTATTTACCCCTTGTGGACATATATGTCATCCTTGGTATGGATTGGTTGTCATCCAATCACGTGGTCTTAAACTATTCAGATAAGACTCTTATTTTTCTATCTGATATTCCTACTGAGTTGTTTCTTCTGAGTCTGTCTATCTCAATGCTAATTAGGTCAATCACTATTTGGTAGAAGGAGCTCTAGGATATGTTCTTCTTTTCTCATTAGATGTAGAGGTTAAGCAGAGCCTATATAGCTTAATTGTGGTGAGGGAATACCCTGAGGTGTTTTCGAGTCACATAGCAGAGTTGCCACCGGAGCGAGAAATAGAGTTTACTATAGATTTAGTGCCAAGTACAGGACCTATATCTATAGTATCGTATAGGATGGAACATCTAGAGTTAGTAGAACTCAAGAAACAATTAGAGGAGTTGTTGGATAAACAATTCATTAAGCCTAGTGTTTCTCCGTGGGGAGCACCAGTGTTACTAGTGAAGAAGAAAGATGGTACCATGAGGTTACGTGTTGACTACAGGCAGTTGAACAAGGTAACCATCAAGCATAAGTATCCATTGCCTAGAATACATGATCTGATGGATCAATTAAGAGGAGCCTCAATGTTTTCCAAGATTGATCTAAGATCTAGATATCATCAAATCAGAGTTAATGGAGAGGATATCCCTAAGACCACTTTTAGAATTTGGTATGGGCATTATGAGTATCTTGTGATGTCTTTTGGGTTATGATAACTGCCGAGGCTACCAAATTTAAATTAATTTATAACCGAATTACCAAATCTACTACAGTATATGGTAACACTGAGTTGAGCCCGTAGATCACTCTAATTACACAATCAGATTAAGAGGTTGATAAATAGAAAGGAAAGGGTTTGTAAGATTAAACAACATAAAGTAATTAAAAGAGTAAACAAAATTTGGAAAACAACCAATCCAAGAGAATTAACCAATCTTGTTCTTAATCCATCCTTGATCACTAAAGTTCCATTCAATTATCAAATGAATCCTTGGTCTTAGATCATATCAAGATGTCTCAAAATGATTTATGGATCTTTTACTAGATACGCATCCAGAATTCAATTGATTAAGGTTAGACAAATTAAGCATCCATCCAAAACCCAAATTAACTTAAAAACCAAGATCCAACTAAGCTGAACATTTCATCAAACACCTTCAATGCCTTGTTTAGTCTCTGAATTCCTCTCTTAGCACATAGTAATTAAGCACCCAATTAGAATTAGAAAAAAGAAGAACAAGATAAACTAGATTAATAATTGAATGTAAATAATTAAAACAAAATCTCAAGATTAAGCATCAAGAATGTTTAATCCCTAAGATTAATTAAAAGCCCTACCCATCCATGAATAGGAGTGAAGAACTCAGAAAAAGAAATGAAAATTTAGAGAGAAGGAAGAGAAGAGAGAAAGATCCAGATCTAGAAAGAGGATGAAAAGTGTAGAATGAAAACTGAGTCTTAGACATCTACTTATAACCCCTATAACTACCCCCTGAATTTAGCTTCATATGATTATAAACCTATTGGTTACAAATCTAGGTCCATCAGGAATCATTGGGCCCAAGTCCCATGTCAATTAGAGGCCTACAACTCAAGTTATGCCTATTTAAGTGACATAAACTCGCCAGTAACTCATCTCTATTTTCCAGCTTCAATTGTATACCCAAAACGACGTAGTTTGGCTTAGGAGTCTTCATTAGAGTTGTTTCTTTGCATCTTAGCTTTCATTTAGGCTTGGGTTGATGTCCATTTCATTCTTGTAACTCAAGATATGAGCCAATGAGTGCACATAGGTCAAGCTATCAAGATTAGCATTTTGGCACTTACTTCAACTTCAATTTAAATTATCCAAATGTGTGATTCAACTCCTGAGATCTTGCAGAAGTTGTAGATATTTGTCTTAGCTTTCCTACAAGACTAGAATTACATCAATCAGATATCTAAAACTCAAATTATAGCCAAAATAATAAACACTGCTCAATAAACAATTTAATACCAATTCGTGCAATAATTCTCATAATGTTCCAATTAAGCCCAATATCATAAAATATGATAAAATCAATTTAATTATAAGCTAAATTGAACCTTAAGACACCTAGTGAGAGGATCATCAAATGAATAAAATATATTGTTATTAAATTCTCCCCCACTTAGCTTTTTGCACTCTTGGGCAAGCACATAAGGCAAAAACTAAGGAACAAGGAAAAAAAATAACAACACAAACTCAAAAGTTAAAAGCTCTAAAAGACTCAATTTCCAAGATATTCAAGAATGCAAAAGTTTACAAGTAAGAAGAGCAACCAAAGATTCAAGGGATCAAAATATTCATGAGGTAACATTTCTTCATCTCAAACCAATAAGCAATGTATCTTCAAATTGAAAAGCATGAATCAAGAATGATAGACCCTCATAAGATACACTCTCAATCCCTCAAGTGTTTAAAAGGAAAGTATTTCACTCAATTCAACCCATGAAAATTGCACTATCATAAGCTTGCTTATCTTTTACTTCTCCACTACTAAAACATATACACACACAAATCAAGAGGACTTTATTCAAGGTTGTAATGGGGTCAAGGTAAGGGAAGGAAACAATATGGATATGACAAGTTAAACATCCAAAAGAAAAAAATAGCATTAGGTAGGAGCTTAGTTGACAAACATGAAATTTTATGCCCCCCAAATCCATATAATGCACATTCTCTTTACATATTCCTTCTCTTATTTATTTATTTATCTTTTCTTTCACAACCATTTTGCATTTATTCTTTTTCTTTTCTTTTCTTTTTCAATTGGCCCCCACACTTGAACTATTAATTACCCACAAGCAAAAGAGCTCCTCCAACGAAAATGAACCAATGTTCTCCTATTCCCTACGGTAAGATAAAATCATGGTTTTTCACATAAGGCATGTTATGAGCTAAGACAAAGGATAGGTAAATCGGCTCAAGGGGGTTAGTCAAAGGGAAATGATGCAAGGTTAACTATTTGGTCAAAGTAGCTAATTCAAGAAAGAATGTCTCAATCATGTTTATGCATACAAGTGAAAATGTAGCCTAAAAAAGAATTAAAGCAAGTTCTAGAGTGATCAATTGACATGAGTGAAAATTACACAAGAAAGAAGGGAATGATATAAACGCTAAATCCATCCATCAAAAGGCTCAAAATCTCACAAGGTATGTGCTGGTGTATGCCCTAGAGGTCGAGACATTTTCTATATTTACATACATTCTGTTATGCTATTTTAATATATGAGGCATTTCATTTATTGTGTTCTTTTTTAATAAACATAATAAAGTCCTTAGAATAGTAAGTTTGATGCCATAGGACATCAAGTGGATGACTTGATCATGAGATCTTTTTTGTTATAACACTATTATTAAATGTCCCTAGTCAAGTATTATTGTTAATTAGGACAACAATAATGCATTGAGACTAGTATGTGCATAGACTGATGACCACATCTCACGGGTCATGGATATGAGATATCAAGTTTTCACATGGATACATATTAGAGTAATGATGTACTGGACCGACCCACCATGAGAATGCTACATAGGTCGTTATGTGAGTGTCATAAATGATTCTCATAGTGATAATGGTGTCTGTGGTCCTTTGACCTGAAATCACTATGATTCCTACATAAGGAGTTATGTGTTTTAATGCCATCACACATCATCTGTAACAAGGTGATTATAAAGTTAGTTATTGGACATATCACAAATCATGCAGAGGGATGTGAGTGACCTAGATGAGATTTGTCACTCCTACATAACAGGAGCGATATCTTCGGGCCCCTTGATTGAGTGAGATTACGAAATGCATGGCCATGCTCAAATGAGTCAATATGAGATATTGATTTCATTTGTTCTTACAAAGTCTACTTGAGTATTAGGAAACGAAAGATTGGACCATACAAGGGTGATGCATTCCATGCCTTGTGTTCAATCTAGATATCTTGACAAAGGAACTAAACGACACGGAAACATTAGTCACGGAAAGGTTATGTCAAATCACTGACATTCTTATTACTTGGGTAGCAATGATATGTTGCTAGATACTGCTCACTGCTTGTAATATTAAAATAGGATTTAATATTACTGCCAACATAATGAGAACTTGCAGGGTCACACACATAGAGCAGACTAAAATTGGAGCAATAAATCCAAGTTGGACTCAAATTCAAATATGGGCCAAACTCATAACAGATGAATCTAGGATTGCACAGCTTACCTTGCTACTGCTCACACTCACTTAAGGCAGTCACTATTATAAATAATACTGCTAAGGGGTTGCTAAGATATACATATTACATAACCCTAGCCGCACCTGCAGAAAAGTGAGTACGAGAGCGACAGGTTTCTTCTCTTCTCTTCACAGCTAGCACTGTGTGAGAGATGTGAGGCTCCTCTTTGCGGACATTGGACGTTCATGAGTCTATTCGTGTGGATACCACAGAGACATCGTTACTATTACAGTGTTGGTGATTCACATCACTTCCTTTTTATCACGCTTCAAGAGGTAAATATTTTAAAACTCGGATTATGGCTTTTCGCATGGATCCTTGGTGGGAATCCTATTTTTTCATTGCGTGATGTATCCACAATTCCTAACAGTATGCATCTATCAAACTCAATCCACTAATTCAACATCCAAAACCAAGTATGTCAAACTTAAGAAGAAAGAAAATTTATTCAATCATACTATGAACATTGATTTTCAATTGCTTCAAACTCATAAACTTCACAAATCTCAAAACATCATTGGAAAGTAATTAAAAACACACATTAAAAAAATGGAAAAAAAATTAAAAACAAAAACAAAATTAAAATCAAAAAATAAAAACATTAGTAGAAAAATAATGTAACTAGCAAAAATTAAAAATAGCAAAAATCAACAATAGTAGAAATTAACAACAACAAAAATTAGAAACAGAGAAATTAGCAACATAAAATTAAAAATAGAAACATAAACCCTAATCGAAGAAATAGTAAAATAGAAACAAAATTAAGTGCAAAAAATAGAAATAAAGCAGAAACAACAAAAATAGTAAAATTAAAATAGCAAAAATAGAACAATAAAATGCTAAAATTCCTCCCCCACACTTAAATTTTACATTGTCCTCAATTTAAAGCTCAAAAGAAAACAACATTCCACAATTATCATCAATTAATCAAGGATAAGTAAAATAAAAGAGAGAGAAGAAACACCCTTATCAAATGAGGTAGATGGAGAGGCTTCCACCAGGATCCCATTGGCAAAAGAATAATGACCAAGTTATGCTTGAAGCATGAGAGTTTCCATCGGGGTCCCATTGGCCCTCCTTAATTCCCTTGGGATTCACCCAAGTGCTATCACCGGGATCCCAAGCTTTCTTATGCTCACTTGGAATTTGTAGCAATCTCTCCTCCTGTTCAATAAGGAGATTCTTGGCCATAATCATAGGGAGCTCTCATCATCTGCCAAGCATTCATACTTCATATGCTCAGGTAAAGGCTTTAGCTCTAACTTTGGTGGCTACGCTATAGAGGGACGTAATCTAGTGGGTTGCTGCTGCTTTGTTTCTACTGCTTGAACCTCTTCATATATATCACCTGTTGTATAATCTGCTAACACAAGAACAGATTCATCACATCTAAAAAATACAGATATTTCACAACACACAGAACACAACTTATCACCATCACAGCTAGCACACAAATCACCACACACAAAATCACCAAAGTCAACAATCTCGGGAAACTATTCACACAAGTTAGTATACAAATTATTAATCAAATCATCAAATAAATCCATATGAAAGATAGAATGTTCTTTCATGGGATGTTTCATAGCATCAAGACTATTAAACTTCACAATGGAATTGCCAAACTCCATGGATAGAACTCCTACATGCACATCAATCTTTGTCCGAGCTGTCTTGAGGAAAGGTCTTCCTATAATGAGCAGAGCCTTACTGGATAATGCTCTCCCTCTATCTCAAAAATGTAGAAGTCAGTTGGAATATCAACTCGTTCACCTGCACTAGCATATCCTCCACCAAACTAGCTGGGTAAGCGTTACTCTTATTAGCTAGCTAGATCACTACACCTATAGCCTACAAAGGACCAAGTTAAAGGGACTTAAAAACATAAATAGGCATTACACTAATGGAAGCACCTAAGTCTAGCATATTATCACCCATAGTTGCAAAATTACTAAAGATCTCAAGTTCACTTTCAAACTCAAGATCAAAATCAAGGTTAGAAGTAATTCTTACACTTAGCTTACAAGCTCTAATCAGTGTATGCAAGGTCCTATCAATCTCATGATCAATATCAAGCAATTGGCTAGCATAAGGCCTAGTCATGCATCATCAAAAGCACAAAAAGCACAAAATCAGTAAACAAGCAAAATATACTAGACAACACTAAAAATCTACCAAAATAAATATAATTGACCTTTCTAATGGTTTTTAAAAATCATAAGACCAGCACAGCATGAAAACTACACAAAAATGAAACTAAAAAAAGTAATAAAAAATCTTTAAAAAATGAAAAAGTGGTCTAAATGATGGAATTTGCCTTAAATCTGAGTGACCTTAGTGGTACTGAGCCTAGTTTTTTGGGTCATTTTCCTTTAACTGACTAAGTTACAGCTCATTCTGAGATTAGGTAATTCATTCAAAATTTACAAAGATGCCATCGGGTGAAGTGATTTTGATGGAAACCACCTAAAACAGCAAAACAGAGGCAAAAGAAGGGTTAGTGAAGGGTTAGTGGTCAAATAAACACCTAATATGATTCAAAAAAATCAGAATGATCCCCGACAATGGCGCCAAAAATTTGATAACTACCGAGGCTACCAAAATTAAATCAATTTATAACTGAATTACCAAAACTACTTGTTGTATATGGTAATACCGGGTCGAGCCCGTAGATCACTCTAATTATACAATCAGATTAAGAGGTTGATAAATAGGGGGAAAGGGTTTGTAAGATTAAACAACAGAAAGCAATTAAAAAAAGTAAATAGAATTTGGAAAATAACCAATCCAAGAGAATTAACTAATCTTGATCTTAATCCATCCTGGATCAGTAAAGGTCCATTCAATTATCAAATGATTCCTTGGTCTTAGATCATATCAAGATACCTTAAAATGATCCATGGATCTTCTACTAGATACGCATCCAGAATTCAATTAATTAAGGTTAAACAAATTAAGCACCCATCCAAAATCCAAATTAACTTAAAAACTAAGATCCAACCAAGCTAAACATTTCCTCAAACACCTTCAATGCCTTGTTTAGTCTCTGAATTCCTCTCTTAGCATATGGTAATTATGTAATTATCAAATGCAAATCTCAATCAAATTAAGCACCTAATCAGAATTAGAAAAAGAGAAGAAGAAGAGAAATTAGATTAATAATTGAATGTAAACAATTAAAATAGAATCTCAAGATTAAGCGTCAAGAATGTTCAATCCTTTAAATTGATTAAAGGCACTACCCCTCCATGAATGGGAGGGAAGAACTCATAAAAGGAAGAGAAAATGTAGAGAGAGGATGAAAAGTGAAGAATGAAAACTGAGTCTTAGACTTCTGCTTCTAACCCCTATAACTATCCCATAATTTGACTTCACATGATTCGAAACCTATTATTTACAAAGTTGGGTCCACTAGGAATCATTGGGCCTATATCCCATGTCAATTAAAGGCCTACAACTCAAGTTATGCCTATTTAAGTGACATAAACTCATCAACAACTCATCTCTATTTTCCAGCTTCAATCTCATACCCAAAACGACGTATTTTGGCTTAGGAGTATTGATAAGAATTGTTGCTTTGGATCTTATATTTCATTTGGGCTTAGGTTGACATCCATTGTATTCCTGTAACTCAAGATATGGGCCAATGAGTACATAGAGGTCAAGCTGTCAAGATCAGCATTCTGGCTCTTGGTTCAACTTCAATTTAAATTATTGAAATGTGTGATTCAGCTCCCGAGGTCTTCATGAAAGTTATAGATATTTGTCTTAGCTTTCTACAAGACTAGAATCACATCAATTAGATATTTGAAACTCATATTATAGCTAAAATACTAATCATTACTTAATAGATAATTTAAAACTAATTCATGTAATGATTCCCACAATGATCGAATTAGGCCCAATATCATAAAATGTGACAAATCAATTAAATTAAGCCAAATTGAACCTTAAGACACCTAGTAAGAGGATCATTAAATGAATAAAATATATTACTATCAGTTTGACAAATGCTCCAACAGTGTTTATGGATTACATGAACAGAGTTATTAGACCTTACCTAGACAAGTTTGTGGTAGTGTTTATTGATGACATCCTTATCTTTTCAAAGACGAGGGAAGAGCATGAGTAATATGTTAGGATAGTTTTGGATTTCTTAATGGAAAAGAAACTATTTGCTAAATTGTCTAATTGTGAGTTCTGGCTAACGGAAGTTCAGTTTTTGGGCCATGTCATTTCTAAAGGAGGAATCTCAGTGGACCCTAGCAAAGTGGAAGTAGTGTTTCAGTGGGAGAGACCCATCACTGTGACCGAGATCAGGGGCTTTATAGGCTTGGCTGGATACTATAGAAGGTTCATCAATGGTTTTTCTTAGTTAGCGTTGCCTTTGACTAGGTTAACTAGGAAGGGTAATACTTTTGAGTGGACTCAGGGCCGTGAGAATAGTTTCCAAGAGTTAAAGAGGAGGCTAACTACTATGCTATTGTTGGTAATTCCGAATCCCCATGAGAACTTTGAAGTATTCTGTGATACTTCGAAGATGGGACCAGGGTGTGTTCTAATGCAAAATAGGATAGTAGTTGCTTATGTATCAAGGCAGTTAAGGCCACATGAGGAGAACTACCCTATGCATGATTTGGAGTTAGCTGCTATAGTGTTTGCCTTAAAGATTTGGAGGCATTATCTCTATGGAGCCCAATTTGAGGTATTCAGTGATCATAAGAGTTTAAAGTACTTGTTTGATAAAAAGAAGCTGAACATAAGGCAAAGAAGATGGATGGAATTCTTAAAAGACTATGACTTTGAGCTAAAGTATCTTCGGGTAAAGCCAATGTAGTGGCTAATGCACTAAGTAAAAAATCCTTATATGTGTCTCGAATGATGGTCAAAGAGAGTGTGAGCTTCTTAGGAGTTTCAGAGATTTGAGTCTAGTAGTGACTGTGATGCCATATAGTCTCTTTGTGAGTAGAGTGGACATAGTAAATGACTTAAGTATTCAAATTTTAGAAGCTCAAAATAAGGCTGAAGCTCTAAGGGACATAAATGAGTAGATCTTTTTAGGAACCCAAAAGGATTTTGATATAACTGATGATGGAATGATAAAGTTTATAGATAGACTTTGTGTTCAGAGAGAGTCAAAGATCAAAGAAAAGATTCTATAAGAAGCTTACAGAAGTAAGTATACCATCTATCTAGGAACCAGTAATGTAACACCCCCTCCAAAAGGGTATCACATTCATACCAACTCCTTATAAATAATTAATTTCCTAAGCTATAAAATATTTAATCTCATTTAAATATGGGTTTCAAAATTTCTTTTTTGCAGAAAACATTAATTGATCAAATTAAAGTAACTCAAAATATAAAAACTGAATAAATATACTTTTCATATAAACAGAGTTTACTACAACTATTCATTCGTTATCTTTACATACCCAAAAACATAATACCTAAGATATAAACCCTTGTCAGAAGACAAATTCCCTAGTCGGGAATGTCTCAATGGATAGAAATCCTAGCAAAAGATATCTCGGAGTCCTCCCTAGGAGTATAGTGAAGATCACTCCACAACTCCCTAATAGGTAAAACAAAATCCATATACGCAACCGTAAAAGAAGAAGTAATGACCCCATGGTGGGTCCTACTTACAGATAGAGAAATGTCACAACAGTACTCTATATATTCTGAGTCCCAATGGACACTCTAAGTAGTAGTGTCTTCAAGAAACTGTAGTCTAAAGAAACCTAGCTGATTCCTCCTTGTCGCCATTGCAGTCTTTACAGATGTGGACGTAAGATAGAAACAGACAAAATAAAACAGCAAAGAGGTGAGATCCCCTACGTCGCATACCAATATGGCAGCAAAGAAATGATATGAACAACAATGTCATTCCATACATACAATCCATAGATTAATATAAAATCAGCAGATATATTCATGACATTTAATAGATAAACAATCCAATAAACTTGCAGCATAATAACAAACATACTGATAATACCACAATCACATTATATCATAATAATACTATATCATGACATTATGAAATGATGACTATGCATATCCACAATGCAATCGGTTCCTACTCCATGGAGCTAACTCAAGATCAAAGATGAACGTTCCAGAAGATCGGTCCCTTCTAAAAGATAGTCTATACTGGATCATGAAAAGTAATAGTGGCTGTCAGGCCTGCCAGTGTGTTGCAATCAATGTCCACAGGCTAGGGGTATTACGTGATATAATAATCATGGGTGGTAACATCTCCACCGTGTGAATCACCACGGCCTGACATCCCCCAAGATCTATACCGATCCATTATCCTGTA
The DNA here is from genome assembly GCA_029884595.1 of Ormosia semicastrata. Classification (NCBI taxonomy): domain Eukaryota; kingdom Viridiplantae; phylum Streptophyta; class Magnoliopsida; order Fabales; family Fabaceae; genus Ormosia; species Ormosia semicastrata. Next base: position 33,517,792 of record JAQQTO010000042.1, read on the forward strand.
AGTTCCCGTTCATTCTTTAGGCATAAAACGCCCCAACCAATCAAGCGAATACGCTTTTCTATGCATGATAAATGATTCAAACATATACTGTCATTGATCACACAGTATTTCTTTATTCACATGCCGTCTCATGGTGATATACTATTGTTAATCACACAGTATTTCTTATTCACATGTCGTCACATGGCAGTGTTACTGTATAATGCTCAAAAACACTTTTAATCGAAACAAAGTACTATTGTACTATTCCTAATGACATTAACACAACTGCACATACAGTTGTCCAATACCATTAGTATCTATGATATTATATAACCGTCCATACAATCGATAATACCAAAGATCCACTCAGGTCCAGTACTTCAGTTTCACAAACATTGACCCTACAGCACAACTTGTTGTTCCACTCAATCGCATAACAATATTATCACATTTTCACAATTGCGTAACACTTCTATTATGTTTTCAAATCGCGTAAAGATTTTTTAACATTTTCTCAATCGCATAAAGATTTTAAAATGTTTTCTCAATCGCGTAGCTAAAATTTACTTTTTTTTAAATCACATAAGAGTTTTTTTACGTATTTTCAATCACGTAAATTATTTCTAACATATTCTAAGCTCAAAATAATATTTTTCTTATTTATTATCAAAATTTTATTTTTATTTCCATAAGAATCCTTCTTAAAATAATATTTCAAGATATTCTCATTAAAATCAATATTTTCTACTGTTTCCCAAAAAATTATATTTCTTTAATTTACTTAAGACATTACAGCTCAAAATTTCCTAACGCGCTTCAAAACCCAAAGGGTGAGCTATACATTAACAAATTTCAAGTTTCAACTTTTATTTTAGTACATAACTTAATTAGGTCAATTTTAATTCTAAAAAGTTAATTATTTTCATTTTAGATTCAAAAACTTACCAAATTGATTTCTTACCATTTAAACACCTAAGTCTACACTTAGTAAATAATTTTGAATCTTGAACATCGAAATGGCACGTTGGCCAAGTTTCATATTATGCTTCATAAATCATATATAATTCTTTTCTAACACTTTATTCTTGATAAAAATACTTAATTAACTTTCTTGTCATAAAATCATTTAATCCTTGATTAGGAAAATAATTTAGAACACTTGGTTCCCTTGGTGTTGTTAAGGCCGTGCGCCTCTAGGTTCTTTGGAACCATCATACAATTTCCATCATGTGAATCACATCCTAAGTTACACAGGAATTATCATGCTTTCCAAATCACACATGTAAGCATATTATCAAAACTATAAGCATACCAAACACATATATAAATCATGCATATTTATCGAAGCAATAAAACAATCACATATAATCTAACAAGCATAAAACAACAACCACACAATCGAATGAATAAATCCTCATATGGATTTTCCACTCATAAATACAAATAATCCATTCCTTCACCGCCACATATGGCCTATGAGGTTAATCTCCCTCTTACTTGGTTGATGTCCTCCTAGCTCCTTGTAGGACTCTTTTTGTATTAGATTTTCACCACCAAGTAGATCTTAGAATCAAAACAAACACATACAAATTAGTATCTAAAGCTTGATTAAGATGACCATAGATCAAACATGGCCTTAGGATTCTAAAAATCAAATAAGAAATCAAGTTTCAAGATATTTACCTTGAAACCTTAAAACTTAAATTCAAGATTCAAGCTTGAAGATGATGGAATTTGATCTTGATTACAACATGAAAGTTTCTTAGATTGATGAGAGGATTCAGGAAGTTGGTTGGATAAAATTAAACAAACTTGGAAGATGGTGTTTGGATGGTTGGCCGTGAGCCACTTTAAGAAGAAAAGAAAGAGCTTTTTGATCTTCAACTTGAAGAACACGGTTGAAGATGATAGAACTAGGCTAAGATCTCAACTACAAAGTATCTTAGAATTGTGTCTAGGTTCTAGATGTAAGGTTGTATAAAATTATTGAAGCTTGGAAGTGTTTCCATGGGTCTTGGCCAAATTCTACAAGAAGAGAGAAAGAATAGAGTTCTTTGGTTGTTCTTGGTGTTCTTGAATTTTGAGAGAAGGATGATAGCTTTTCTTTTGTCACAAAGTGTGAGGAAATGAAATGGAATAGCCTATTATGCAATGCATGGCCGTGGGATGCAATAGGAAAGGAATACTATGGCTTGTTTTGCAAGACAAAACATAAGCACATGGGCTCACATGGGTGCACATGGTTTAGATCATCAAGTGGTCATTATTTGATCATAAAATATGAATCAAGAACTCCTAGAATAGCCTAGTGGCCGTGGAGCACATGGAGCATACTAACCAAGTTTTAATTCCAATTAGATTCTAGTTACAATTAGCTTAGATAGTTAATTCATATAATTACATCTAAACTAATTTAGTTAGGGCATTTAGTTACATTTTAACCATTTAATTACTTGATTAAGTCATTGCATATGTCATGCTTTATCACACCTTCTAGATGAATCTAGATCTTTTGTGTAGTTAGGGTTTCTAAACATTTAGTAACTTAGTTAGTTTATCTAGTTACTTAGTAACTAGTCTAGCCATTTTTGTTGACTACCTCTTAACCATTGATTTAATCTAAGATTGATATCCTAAGCTTCTTTAACAAGTTTTCTCTCACACCATTGATTAGATCAATGGTGATGATTTAAGGCTTTTTCATCAAGTTTTCCATCCAATGGTTCATAGTAAAGTCCAAGCCACTATGTTTGACCAATTTCTATTAGTTAGCCATAAAGCTATGTAATGATGGTTCATCATTACTCTTAAGATATTTAACCTAGATATTTTCTATTTTCATGATTACACTTGAGATATTTAGCGTAGATATTTTCTGATTAGATATTTTCACCTAGATATTTGTATTCAGGTATTCGTCTAAGATATTTTACTAAGATATTTTCTCGTTAGATATTATCCTTAGATATTTACTAAGTGAGTCATCATAGAATTTTCTAGAACAGCTGAGTCAGCACTCTACTACCTTCTAGAATATGGCGAGTCATCGCTTCTAGAAAAAGAATGACAAGACAAGCTTAAAATATCTTGAAAGAGTAAGTAGTCAAATTGAATTTGTCTTCTAATTTGAGTAGTCAATTTGAATTTCTCCTCTTCAAGTTGAGTATCCAATTTGCCTTCTTTCTGCTTACCATTGGTCCATCGCTTTGACCTATCGCCACGAAGATATTTTCTAACAGATATTGCCCAATGGACAATAGCTACTGCTATTATTACACAATGGATAATAGAAAACTCAGATATAGAAAATCTCTGTCAACTGTTCCTAGTTTCGGGTTTAGTAAGATTCCCCGATCTCACCTTGACAGTCCGAAACTTTTTGGTCTAAGAAAAAAAATTTATTTTTTGGGCCCGCCTCAAGCACACATGCAACTTAGAATAATATTAAAATAATCACAGACTCAGAAAATTTCACAAAAATTCTCAAAAATCATAAAAATTATAAAACTTATATATTTTCTTAAATATTATAAAACTTATTTATTTCAAGAAAAACAAAAAATCGGGGTGTTACAAGCATGTGTATCCCGGGGCTGACGAGGGCGGGGAGTGATCGCTGGTGCAATGAAGCACAGACAAGGAGCAGCTTCTAGCAGGCTTCTAGGTGAATGGTCGCATGAATGAATTGAATACACACCGGAATGAGAGGGATTCAGAGACTGTGCAGGTATGGGACTGCATAGTTGAGGATGACTTAAAGGAATTGATGGTTAAGCGTGCTTGACCTGGAGCAATTGTGGGATGGGTGACCTCCTAGGAAGTTTCCTAGGATGCATGTGAATGAGGACAAAGCATGCTGAAAAGACCTGTGTTAGTTTGTGGAGACACTCGTCAATCCTACAGGCAGTCTCGGGATGTTACAGATAGTATCAGAGATAGGACCTCTCCCAATACGGTGTGGTTCGGGGATGAACCAAGCAGAAGTTAGTGGGCATGTGTGTCCTGGGGCCGACGAGGGCTGGGAGTGATCGCCAGTGCAATGAAGCACGGACAAGGAGTGGCTTCTGGCAGGTTTCTAGGCGAAGGGTCGCATGAATGAACTGAATAAGCACCAAAATGAGAGGGATTCAGAGACTATGTAGGTATGGGACTGCACAGTTGAGGATGGCTTAAAGGAATTAATTTAGCGTAGCTATATCAACAAGTTACAACTTCTTTTCAAGAGCCTAGAACATAAGAACTCCATGGTTAAGCATGCTTGACCTGGAGCAATTGTGGGATAGGTGACTTCCTGAGAAGTTTCTTAAGATGCATGTGAGTGAGGACAAAGTACGCTGAAAAGACCCGTGTTGGTTTGTGGAGACACTCGTCAATCCTGCAGGCAGTCCCAGGATATTACAACTAATATGTATCGAGATTTAAGGAAAATGTTTTGGTGGTATGGAATGAAAAAAGACACAGCAAAATATGTCTCAAAGTGTTTAGTTTGTCAGAAAGTGAAGATTGAACACTAGAAACCTACAGAACCTTTACAGTCTTTGGGAGTCCCAGAGTGGAAATGGGATAAGATTTCTATGGACTTTGTCATAGGTCTACCTAGGACTCAGCAAGGATATGATGCAGTTTGGGTCATAGTGGATAGATTAACCAAATTTGTCCACTTTTTGCCTATAAGAGCTAACTATCCTCTAGAGAAATTAGCTCAGCTATATCTGATGGAGATAGTTAGATTGCACGGAGTCCCCATAAGCATAGTTTCATATAGGATTCCTAGATTTACATCTAGATTTTGGGGAGCCTTGCAAGAGGCATTCTAGACTAAGTTAAGCCTTAGCATAACTTATCACCCTCAAACAGATGGAAAAACAGAGAGGATTATCTAAACCCTTGAGGATATACTTAGAGCCTATATTTTAGAGCAAAAGGGTAGTTGGGATAAGTTCTTACTTTTAGTGGAGTTTACCTATAACAATGGCTACCATTCCAGCATAGGTGGCACCCTATGAGGCTTTGTATGGAAGGAAGTGTAGATCACCTCTATGTTAGTATGAAGTAGGTGAGAGAACCATCCTAGGTCCAGACTTGGTCCAGCAGACCATTGAGCAAATCAACATGATTAAGGATAAGTTGGTTACTGTTCAGAGTTGATAAAAGAGTTATACTGACAAGAGAAAAAGACCTCTTGGGTTTAATGAGGGAGATCATGTCTTTTTAAGAGTTACTCCTACAGCAAGGATTAGTAGAGCATTGAAAACCTAAAAGTTAAATCCTTATTTTCTTAGTCCTTACTAAATTTTAAAGAAAGTTGGACTCGTAGCTTACCAAATAGCCATTCCTCCTAGTTTGTCTAACCTTCATAATGTTTTTCATGTGTTTCAGTTAAGAAAGTATAATCCAAATACTTTGCATATCATTGAACATGAATCTGTACAGTTAAGAGATGATTTGTCTTATGATGTACATCCGGTAAAGATCGTGGACAGAGGGGTCAAAGAGATTAGAGGTAAGTAGATTCCTCTAGTGAAGGTTTTGTGGGGCGGCAATGACACCGAGGAGGCTACTTGGGAGTTAGAGTCCCACCTATAGTAGGACTACCCGAAGTTGTTCCTTTCAAGTGAGCAATTTTGGGGGTCAAATTTTTAAAAACGAGAGGAGAAATATAATACCCTTAATGACATATTATACTTGTGTATGTGTACAAAGGTAGCATATGACTTGCTTAACATGCATGCTTATTTTTGTGATGAAATGAGTTAGTTTAGGTACTTTGTTGTAACCCCGAGTGTGAAAAGTAGCTTAAAATGACTCAGATAGTAGCATAATTTGCTTAGATGAGGGAAATAAGTATAGATAATTTATTTCTAGGTCACAAATGTATGAAACAAGATGTACTTAAAGTTTCAAGGTAAACTGAGTTAATTTGGCATTTTTAGGCATACTGGTTATGCATTTAAAGCCGGATTAACTAGCAACAGATATGGAAATATCAGATAATGGCAAAACAAATTTTTATATGAATCTTAGTATTTATTTTAAAGTTGTTGGAAATTGAAAATCTTGATTTATTTGGATCTAAGTGTTCTTATCAAATCAAGATTTATTAGTTATGGCCTAAAGGTCTTTTAAGTCTTTTGTTTCCTCCTTTATAAGCCCTCTCTCACGACTTCTTTCTGAACTAAAAATAGAAATAGAAAACGTGCACAAGCAAAGGAAAGGAGAGGACAGAAATGAGAAGGAAGAGGAGGAGAAAAAGAGGAAGGCTAAAAGCAAAGCCAAGGTTTGAGATCAACCAAGTTTGAAGCTTCATCTCAACTGCCAAAGGTAAGGGATTGGAGCTTCTTTTCATCTTTTTTCATCATTTTCTCCATGAATGCACTTTTGGTGCATAATAAGTCAAAATGAGTTCTAGAGGTGTTTGATGTGTTTGACTTGCATGATTGTGTTTCTATGGCTGTTTATGATTTGTTCATAGTATAAGTTGAAGTTAGAAACTTAGAACATCTCATTTGAACCCTTGATTCACAAAAATGATGTCTTAGGTCAAGTATATAGGATTTTGGTTCATAATGCAAATTAAGAAGTTTAAGTGAGTGATTAATGACTCCTATGTGTTAATGAACTAACTAGGGACTTAGGATCACCTAGAAATTGACTTGGAATGGCCAAAAATCATGAAGAGTTCCAATGGAATAGTGGCACAAATCTGCAAAATTATGCATACTTACTGTTGTGCAAAGAGTGCCCTGGCGCTTTGCACAGAGTGCTTAGGCGCTCGTGGTCCAGAGAATAATGATCGCGTAGCAGGTCGATGAGCGCTTTGACGCTCAGTCCAAAGTGCTTAGGCTCTGGTCGTGAAACAACAAAGGGTTGTGTTCTGCCTAGTGAGCGCTCAGGCACTTCACGAGAGGGCGTATAGGTGCCCATCGCAGAATTCAACAGAAAGTTGATTTTGATGTTTTGAAGTCCTTGGTCCGTTTGAATCATTTTTATATGTATCCTAAGGTGTGTTAAGGCACAAATAAGGATATCTCATAGGAGGATTTATCACCTAGCAAGGTCATGAGAAACCTTAGACCTTTGAATATCCAAGAGCAATGGATTAACATAGGTTATGAATAATATACCACTAGAGGTAATTCGGTAAGGGAATGATCCTTTGGTATGTATATTATATGTATGAATCTTTGAGCATTCAAGAATTATGGTTTGCTTAAAGTAAACATCTAGCATCTTAGGCCACTATTACGGTATATGTGTATCACTTAAGAGTAATGAATGATGATGTGATGTTTAGATGTATGTATGAAGGATTGTCTAATAGTATTGATCATTGTGAGTATCCTTTGATGTTGTGCACCATTATTAAGGCCAAGGGATATAAGAGGGGAGTCCAAAAATTTCTTTTGAACAAGGATTCAGCCTGTACTTCTAGATACTGCTAGAGTACATGTAATGTGAGGATAAGCTTTCCTTTTATTTACCATAAGATAATACACTAAACTAGAAATCCTAGATGAACGTCTAGGTTCTAAGTTGAACTAAGTATGTATGTATGAATGCATGTCAACTTGGCTTATCTAGATGTCAAAGTTAAACCTTGTGGATGCTTTTAAACATATCTTATTTAGCATGTGTTAAGATTATGTTTATTATGCTATGTATGATTGGTTTTGGTTTACTCATACTAAGAATTGTTGATTCTTGCCCCGCTGTGTTACCCTATGATTCTAGGTGAAAGTTCTTCAAAGAACAAGAAGAAAAAAGAAGCTAAAGATTAGATTAGCTTTATAGTTTATATTATAACTATTGTATTTATTAGCACTTCTTTTGTAATGTAGAGAATTATGTAATACTTCAAGCCTTTGCTAAGGTTAATGTTGTATATATATATATGCATTATGTTATGAGATATATGTTTTCTGCATTTCATATGGCTCTCTATAATGTTTCCAATGAACATTATGGATATATGTATTAGATTAATACGTAAGTAGTGATACTGCAATGCTAAGTATCTCCTTATGCACTATGCGTATTGGAATATTAGTATTAGGACGTTACATGTGGCAGTTTTGTGTAAGTTGTTTAAAAGACTCAGAAAGTATAAGTTGAGGTTGAATCCTGCTAAATGTGTTTTTGGAGCTTCTACAAGAAAACTACTCAAGTTCATTGTTAGTAGAGAAGGAAAAAAGATGGATCCAGATAAGGTGAAAGCAATGCAAGAGATGTCTGCTCTTAAGACAGAGCGTGAAGTGAGAAGTTTTCTACATTGCTAGATTCATTACTAACTTGACCATCATTTATGAGCTTATATTCAAGTTGTTGAAGGAGCATTAGCCAGGTGAATGGGATGAAGAATGTCAAGGAGCTTTTGGCAAGACAAAGGCTATTTAATGAATCCTCCAGTTATGGTGCCACCTACATCAAGTCGTCCTTTGATATTGTACCTGACTGTACTGTCAACCTTGATAGGAGCAATGTTGTGGTAGCATAATAAATTAGGAAAGGAGCAGACAATTTATTATCTGAATAAGTAGTTTAATGACTGTGAAGCCTATTACATGGCTATTGAGAAGACTTGTTGTGCTCTAGTATAGACCTCAAAAAGGCTAAGGCAATACATGTTGTATTACACCACTTGGTTGATCTCCTGAATGGACCCTCTGAAGTATATATTTGAAAGTTTTCATGTTTCATTAAGGGTTTTAAAATGGCAGGTGATGTTATCAGAATTAGACATTAACTACTTGACTTGAAAATCCTTCAAAAGAAGTGTGATTGCTGATCATTAAGCTGAAAACCCCCCCTTGAGGGTGGACAACTAGTAACATCTGAATACTTTTATGGAGAAATATTGATAGCGGAAGGAGAAAGAGAAGAAGAAGAAGAGGATAAACCTATTTGGAAGATGTATTTTGATGGAGCAGTAAATATGTATGATAGTGGCATAGGAGCTGTGGTTGTTTCACCACCTGGAAAGTAATACCCTGTTGTTATCAAGCTAGATTTTGAATGCACCAATAATGTTATGAAATATGAGGCCTGTGCTAGTGGTTTACAAGTTCCAATCGACTTGGGGATCAAGCAGCTAAAAGTATTTAGAGATTCAACACTCATCATTTATCAGGTGAATGGTGAATGGAAAACCAAAGATCCAAAATTGGTGCTTTATCAAAAGTATTTGACATGATTGATTGAGAAGTTTGAGGAGGTGACCTTCTTCCATTTGCCTCGAGATAAGAATCAATTTGCAGATGCCTTGGCCACTTTTCCTGTAGTGACCAAGTTGGATATTTACAATAATGTCTAACCCATCCAAGTGAAGACACAAAGTGAGCCTGCTTATTGTGCCAATGTGGAAGGTGAGTTAGATGGTAAACCTTGGTATCATGATATCAAGCAGTAAATTCAGCATAGAGAATACCCAACTGAGGCAAATGAGGTGAATAAGAAGACTATTCATCGGCTGACAATGACCTTTATCTTGAACGAGGAGGTTTTGTACAAAAGGAGTCATGATGGCATATTGCTTAGATGTGTGGATGCTCATGAAGCTCACTTAATCATGATTGAAGTCCATGAAGCAATTTGTGAAACTCATGCTAATGGCCATATGATGGTGCGAAAGATACTAAGGAGTGGTTATTATTGGCCCACCATGGAAACAGACTACATAGAATAAGTTTGAAAGTGCCCAAAAAGTCAGATATATGCAGATCGAGTCAATGCACCTCCATTCCACTTGCACAATTTGGTATCTCTGTGGCCTTTCTCAATGTGGGGAATAGATGTTATCAGGCCTATCAACCCCAAAGCTTCCAATGGTCATCGTTTCATTTTAGTGGCAACTGACTATTTCACTAAGTGGAAAGAAGCTTCCTCGTATGCCAATGTCATTCAAAAAGTATTTTTGAAATTCCTCAAAAGGGATATTGTCTGAAGATATGGAATTCTATAAAGGATAATCACAGATAATGCTACCAATCTCAATGGTGCTGAGATTCAAAAATTTTGAGAAAATTTCAAAATCAAGCATCATAATTCATCTCCATATAGACCTTAGATGAATGGTGCAGTTGAAGCGGCAAATAAGAATGTCAAGAAAATTTTTACAAATACTGGTATGAAATGTTACCCTATGCTTTGCACGTGTATTGTACTAATATATGATCGAGCATTGGGGCAACCTGTAACATCCTAATACTACTACTAATGACTTATCTAGAATTATACATTAGCAATCATATTTGAGAACATCACTTTGATCAATATCAAATTTTTCTTAAGAAATATACTTTTGATATACAAAGTTTGAGCCTGAAGTGGAAGTACATAATACATTTCAATAGAACGGTGTTATATACAAATGATACATCAAAGTACATCAAAATATATCAAATACATTGTAAGCCACTAAGGCACCAAAAATGGTATACAACCATAATCATCAATTAAATACAAAAAGAGAATAAAAGATCTGCAAGATCAAATTCTCCTTTGCCTCTATAGCCTACACGAGGGTCTCCTGGAATCATTATGGAAAAACAAAGAAATAGGGTGAAAATTTCACAATTCTCAGTAATATTTATAAAAACGTATTATCATAATCATTCTAGTTATTTTGAGAAAAAAATTATTTCAAATCATTATAATATAATCAGTGGAAAGGTGGCTAAAGCCAGACAAGTCCTTTCCCTTCTCAAAACAGAGGTTCATTTTATATCATTATCAAAATCCATTTTGTAATCAAATCAATCACCAAATCTTATCAAAATCTCAAAATCATATTTAAAAAATCCATTCAAGATAAACTTATGCAATAAGTTATCTCATAATGGTTATCTATCAATTATTATCATCAATCATCAATAAACCATCATTCATCTCTTTATCAAAATGGTATGGAGGGCATTATCCATCTTCACAATATCGTTCACTTGGTAGTAGCCTGCTTTCAGGTTAGTGCACTTCAACCTATTTAGGATGATTAATTTGCCACACAGAGTTACTCTAAGTAACCCAAATCAATTCACAACAAATGAGGGAATTATATTTCCTCATATAGAGTTGTGAGTAGAGAGAGAATTATCCATCCTTAACTACTTTGATAGGGAGGGTATCATCCTTCCTCACACTTATCCATCTTCACAATATCGTTCACTTGGTAGTAGCCTGCTTTCAGGTTAGTGCACTTCAACCTATTTAGGATGATTAATTTGCCACACAGAGTTACTCTAAGTAACCCAAATCAATTCACAACAAATGAGGGAATTATATTTCCTCATATAGAGTTGTGAGTAGAGAGAGAATTATCCATCCTTAACTACTTTGATAGGGAGGGTATCATCCTTCCTCACACTATCTCTAATCCAAGAATACCTTAAGTAGAGAGGGAATTATCCATCCTCAACTACATTTCATCCAAGGAGAGCTCAGGTAAAGATGGAAGGAATTATCCATCCTCAACTTCAATCACTCAGGTGGTAAGGAAATATCCATCATCAACCACCATTTCCAGGTCTCACCCTAGGACCAAGGATATCCTAGTTAATGGGTTACTCATGAAAAATCAATCATTTTCCAAGTTGATTATCTCAATAATCAATCTCATCTTATCATCTCATATGATAATATCATGCATGAATATCAAATCAGTCATGCACTAAGATATTCATCTCATAATCCCATATAATGGCTTAAAGTCTCAAATTTTCATCAATCATGCATCATAACAATTAATCAAGTTATTTCACATCATAGGGTAAAGCATGTCATAGCCAATCATTCATAAACTCAAGTGTTCTTTAAGTTCCTTGATCTTGCTTTATAAATTTGAGTTCATGTTTTTAAGCTTGATAACCGGTTCACACCTACTGCTAATTAGTTATCTCTGGCCAAGAAGCCAGAATTTGTGTTCCATAATCGGTTTCCACCACTGGTTGACCAGTTATGGACTTCCCATAACTGAAATTACATGTCCAACAATTGATTACTCTTCTCTCAGTAATCGATTATTGGCTCATGAAGCTCTCTGGCATGAAGGAATAACCGGTTAGGCATCAGCTCTAACTGGTTATGGCCTAACATGGTTCTCTACCTTGCCTTAATAATTGGTTAGGCATAGCCATAACCGATTATTAAAGGCTGGGAATTATAATTTCCCCACAAATAACCAATTATAGCTAAATCATAATCAGTTATCTGGGAATTTCAGACTTAAAAACAAAACATTTGAGGGAGGATACCCCAAAATCATCCCAAAATTCATAAGAACCCCAAGGAACATCACTAACAAAGCATCAAATCCATTACAAAACATCATGGCAAGCATGGGTAAATCTCAACTAAAAAGTTTACAACTTTTACAAGTTCAAATACTCATCATTTCAATAGCAGAAGTAAACTTAGTTCATACTCAAATCATTTGAAAATGATGTTTCAAAACTCATCATTCAATCAAGTTTTATTTGGAATCTTTAAGAAAACCAAACAAGTTAAGAAGAGTATTACAAAAAACCCCTACCTCAACTTGCCACCTTCCTCTTTCCTCTTTCCTTTTCTCCTTTCTTGGTTGCTTCCTCCTTCTCCTTCACTTATTTCTTTCTTGTGCTTCTTTTTCTCCATGGCTGGGTGTGAAATCAAGAGAGAATAGAGAGAATGAGTGAGAGTGAAAGTGAGAAAGTGAAGAATGAGAAGGGAGGAAACATGAATAAGTGGAGAGAGAGAGGAAAAAAAGTAACAAAATATCTAGTATTAGGTGAGAAAAGCTTCAGAATGGAACAACAGAAGCATGGGAAAACTTTCCAAAAAGGAAATTCAATTGTTAAGCTTTTATCTGCTAAAAACATTTTAGTCTATCAGAAATTAATTTTCTAACCTTCATAGGTATCGTAGAAAATTCTAGGATTTCATGCTAATTTCTACTTAGCCATTCTACTAATTTCATTATTAGTCTCTAAGCTTCATTATTCTTTCCTGAGTTAAATTACACCTATGGAATTGAATTAAGAAGCTTTCACGTATCCATTTTAATTATTCATAGCTTAGAAATAGATTTTTCTCATTTATTTCTATTTTCTCAACCATTTCCACAAAATTCCAAATTTTATAGGAGCTATTTCTCACATTCAATGTTATAGATTTATGCTCAAACTACACCAGCTAGTTACCAGAACTAACTTGTGTCCTATACCAGTGTTATTGAGCTTCTATAATCTTAATTAAGTCCATTGGATTAGAGAGAATGTTACACAACTCCTTTCTATTTGGTGTATGGGATGGAGGATGTCTCTGCCATAGAAATTAAGATTTCTTTTGTAAGGGTTTTAATGGAAGCAGAGTTAGAGGAATCTGAATGGCTGAAGACTAAATATGAACAGTTGAATATGATAGAAGAGAAAAAACTGGCAGCTATTTGTTATGGACAATTGTATCAAAGCAGAATGGCTAGAGCCTTTAACAAGAAAGTTTGTCTTTGTTCAAGAGATTTGGTTTTGAAGAAGATTCTTCCTAATCAAGAGGATACTAGAGGAAAATGAGCTTCAAGTTATGAAGGCCCTTATATAGTTAAGCATGCATTTTCAAGAGGAGCATTAATTTTACAAAATATGGATCGAGAAGAATTGCCAAGGCTTGTAAATACTGATGTTATCAAGAGATTCTATACCTAAAAAATAAAAAATAAAAAGAAAAAAGCTCGTTAGGTTAAAAACCTGAAAAGGCAGCCTGAGCAAAAGTTAGAGCAATAAAAAAATTTAAAAAAAAGCCTGCTAGACTGAAAACCCGAAAGGGTGTCCTAGCAAAAGTTAGGACAAATAAATATGTAAAATCTCAAAGAAAGATGGTCTGGAACTCCTTGAAGGGTTCACCAAACAGGGGCAAATTTTATTTGTATTCGATTAGCTACACAGGGGCAACTTTGTTTGCAATCAATTGATCATACTAGGGCAAACTTTTTGAAGGATTAAGGAGAAGATATGTTGAAGGAAATAGTAACAAAGATAGTGGTTGAGTTATCAAGCAGTTGCAGAGAATCAATTGGATGAGGGACAAGGAACCAATACTGGGGCAATTTTTTTTTAAAAAAAAATCCTTGAAGGGTTCACCAAACTGGGGCAATTTTTATTTGCATTTGATTGCCTATACAGGGGCAACTTTGTTTGTATTCAATTGGCCAAACTAGGGCAAAACTTTTGAAGGATTAAGGAGAAGATGTGTTGAAGGAAGTAACAATAGATATAGCAGCTGAGTTATCAAGCAGTTGTAGAGAATCAATTGGATGAGGGACAAGGAATCAATACTGGGGCAAATTTTTTTTTTTTTATATAATCCTTGCAACTTTCTTTTGTTTCTACATTTTCATTTTTTAAATATGTGCCTTACCAAAAGTTTATGTATGGTTAGATTACTAGAGCAATGAAAGGAAGTTTGTTTGTGAAACGAATTTCTGTCCATTCATGAATGCATGTTTACTCATTAAGTTATGTCTCAAATATCATAAATTAAAGGTCGACAGTTTGATTTCACAATTCTAACAGTAATCCTTCAATAATTGAGTAATCCTTCAATGATTGAGTTAGACATAAAGATCTCAATAGCTCAAAGTACATATTGCAATACGACATTTGTTGGAAATGATTATAATACTAGCCACATAAGCTTTTGTTGCCAAGAAGAAAAAAAAGGGGGTCGAGGTAAAAAAAATGAAAATTGAATAAGGGAAAAGAGAAAGTCAAGAGGATTCCAAGCCAACCGAATGGTTTAATGAAGAAAAGCACGTGAATGAGGGTTTGATTGGTCAAAGTTTTCCAGAGTTATCGTTGGTTCAAATGACATTAATTCCATGTTTAACTAGCACAAATGTTTTCATGTCATTTACTTTTAAGAGCATCGGCTCCATGCATTTTAAATTCCTGTCATTTACTTTTGAACTCATAGGTTCCCTATATTTTAAATTTCTGTCATTTACTTTTGAGTGCATCATCTCATTAAATTTTAAATTCTTATCATTTACTTTTGAGCACATCGACTCCTTACATTTTAAATTCTTGTCATTTATTTTGAGTGCATCGGCTCTTTGCATTTTAAATTTCTATCATTTACTTTTAAGTGATTCAGTTCCCTGCATTTTAAATCCCTGTCATTTATTTTGAGCGCATCAACTCTCTGCATTTTAAATTTCTATCATTTACTTTTGAATGCATCGACTCCTTGCATTTTAAATTTCTATCATTTACTTTTGAGCGCATCGGCTCCCTACATTTTAAATTTTTATCATTTAATTTTAAGCGCATTGGCTCCTTACATTTTAAATTTTTGTCATTTACTTTTGAGTGCATTGGCTCCTTGTTTTATAAATTCCTGTCATTTACTTTTGAGAGTATTGGCTCCCTGCGTTTTAAATTTCTTTCATTTACTTTTGAGCGCATCGGTTCCCTGCATTTTAAATTTTTGTCATTTACTATTGAGCGCATCAACTCCTTGTTTTTAAATTCCTATAATTTACTTTTGTGCGCATCGGCTCTTTGCTTTTTAATTTCTGTCATTTACTCTTTAGCGCATTAGCTCTATGCATTTTAAATTCTTATTATTTACTTTTGAGCGCATCAGCTCCTTGCATTTTAAATTCTTGTCTTTTTTTTAGCGCATCAACTCCATGCATTTTAAATTTTTGTCATTTACTTTTAAGCGTATCGGCTTCCTGCATTTAAATTCCTCACATTTCTTTTGAGCGCATCGGCTTCTTGCATTCTAAATTCTTGTCATTTACTTTTGAGCACGTTGGCTCTTCGCATTTTATTTTTCTTGCATTGCTTTGTTTTTATTTTTCTTTTTGTATCATTTGATGCATTTCCGAACAAAATTCGAGTTCATGTCTTTACTCATTCCTTATAATAATAATATAAAAAACTGTAGTTATTCTTTTTATCTAGTAAGAAATAAGTAAAGAGAGGCAACTGTGAACACCTAATTTTGTCTAGGTGATTAACACTTTTTATTTAAAACAAAATAATAAAAAATAATAAAAAATAAAATAACAAAATAAAAAGAAAAAAGAAAAAGGAAATAAAATAATAATAAAAAAGATTACCCAATTTTCTTATGTGCATAAGCTTAACCTAATTTTTCTCAACCTACTCACCTTGAGCCTAAACCAATTCGTGACCCATCAAATATGTTTCACCAGGATCCGTCACTTCCACCCAAAGTCATCTCCCTTCTCACCCAAACGCTAGCCACCATCACCTTCCAAACCCTAATTTCTTCCTATAAAAACCCATAACCCAGAGGCTAGCAACACACACAACGATCACATAAAAATACCCTAGCAACCTTTGTCCCTTCTTTTCTCCACCCTACAGCAGCCATCATCACCTTTCCTCACCTTCAGTACCATTAACTCTCAAACAACCCCATCTCAACCCCATCTTACTTTGCCTCCACACATAAATCTGCAGCCGCCATCCCAACACACATCTTTTACCATCGTCACCATCTCACTTCACACATTCTTTGCATATAAATGCCAATGGGGAGAAGTCCATAAAAGGGTTTTTTTTGCATGTCTAAGAAAAAAAAAGAAACTGGGAAATGATCTTTGGCTTCTGGTTCTTGGTTGAGGTTTGAGAAAAACTATAGAGAGTGTGAGAACTAAGAAGAAAGACCAAAAAGTTTGGTTTTGGTTTTTGATCATAGAACTTTCTGAAGAAAACACTAAGATGAAGGGAGGAGAGGACGAAATTTTGGAGACAAAATAGTAAGAACAATAGTTAACATATTAGCAAGGAAGAAGTTGTCTTGATCTCTATTTCTTTGTGCTATAGGAAGGTATGAACCTATGATACATCAACCTTTTATATTTTTATGTTGACAAATTTGAATTAGTTTATGGTTTTTCAATAGTACCATGAATGATATCTACCACTTTAGATGCATATTTTTTCTTATTGTGCTTTATGTGTTGTGCTCATGTCCTCCATATAAGCTTATTTGCATCTACCCCATCACATACCACCTTAAACACACAAAATCACCAAATTCCAACAACCTATGACACAAAAACACCCCACAGCGAAACTAACACAGATGACCCTACTCCACCCAAGATAGATCCATTTGGAAACCAATTGCCACCGTGCACTACCAACGTATTTGAGCTCGACTACCTCATACCATGTAAGCCAACAAACCATCATACCAAGTCTAGCATCACCACTAAATGCCATTTCTGCCAACTTGTAAAACCACTATTTTCTTAGAAAATTAAACCCAATCAACCCGAAACCCATCCAACCACTTCAACCCATAATCCTTCGCTCAAACACCACCTTGCACCGTAAACCACCTACAGCCATCATCCTCTGTCCCTAAGCCACCAACGTCTGCGACTTCGCAAATCTGCAAGCATTGCACCGTGGCATCGTTGGCCACACTTCCAGCAAGGCGCACCACCATTCACCATTGAGCCAGCCACCGGATCTGCCATCGAGTCCCCTTCTCCAACATGCTGCGCCTCACCCTTGTTTCTGCATGCCAAAGTTCACGCCCTCTTTCTATTTTGTTTCTCAGTTTTAGAGGCAAATTCTCTTTCTTTATTTCTTTTTAAAAGGATTTTGACTCTTTTGTTTCATTAATTTGTTAAAAATATAAAAAAAAATAAATTAATCAGATGAGCTTTGGGTTTAACAGGCTTTTGGTGAAATTAGTAAAATGGGTCAAAGTTTTTCATTAAAAAAATAAAATTATTTTTTGCATAAAATAAGAAGAAAATCTTTTAAACAACACAATGACCAATGATAATGATTGAATAGCGAATACTATCTTCAATGCCATTTGAGTCACAAGGGTTTATTGAGTAGTTTAGTGCTAACTTGAACCCTATGCAAGAATAGATTTATTTTCAAACAAAATTTATTTTCAAAAATTCTTTCATAATTAAAATTAAACAACCCGTATAACATCCTCCCTAACCTAATAGTCCTAATCAAGGTTATAGAAGCTTAATATTATTGGTAAAAGTTATCTATTAATTCAGATAATTTTCTGAACTAGTTTGAGCGTAATTCTATAACACTGAGTACAAGAGAATAATTATGGTATCTACAAAATCAATTGATATGAAAGAAATAAATATGAAAAATTTATTTCCTAGCTATAAATAATTGATAAGAGTTGTAGAAAATTTTGGAGAATCAACTGAGTTAATCTAGTATTTTTAAGGATATTCCTAAAAAATAGTGGGAACAGTTAAGCAACTCAGAAAATTATGAAATTTTCTAGAAGTGGCAAGTAGAATATGGAGAATATTTTGGTATAGAAAATAATTTAAGGCAAGTATATCTACTTATTTTACAAGTTCGATTTAATTTGAAAGAAGTAGTACAACTTACCTAACCAATAACAATATATAAAAAATTATAAAAAAAATGGATTTGAGGACTAAGATGAGTCCTAAAATTTACCTTAATACTTATGGATACTTGAAAACTCAGTTTTGGAATATTAAAATGTACGTAACAAATACAACAGTTCCAACACAATTCATTTCTTTACTTTTTCTTCCTTCCACTGCCAATTAAGTTCCAGATTTTTCTATCTTCTTTCATCTCACTTTTCTTATCAAATTTTCATCCTATTCTCTCATTTCTCTCCCTGTTTTACACTTCAAACACAACAATCAAAAGAGAGAAATACTCCATTCACTTTCTCCCTTCATCTATATCCTATTATAGACTTTTCTTCCTTCCATTTTGTTTTCCATTTTACGTAACTAGCAGCTCTAAAATAGAATCAAAGAAATGAAAAACAGAGAAGGGGAAAGAGAGAAAGGAAGGAGAAGAAAGTGAAGAAAAAGAAAGGGGACCAAGGAATCAAGCACCAAGAAGCTAGGAATTGAGGTAGGGGTTTTGGTCTTAAACTTGTTCATCTTTTTCTCTTGTTTTTGAATTAAAAATTCTGACTATGGTGGCAAGAAAGCTCACGGCCATGTCATGTTAATAGAGGTTTTTCTTTGCTTGAATTATCTTCCTTATCTAATGATTCTTGAGTTGAATTTGTGGTATTGACTAAGATGATAAATATGAGATTCTTGTGTTTTTGAGATAGGTTATATATGGATAAAATAGTACCAAAACAAAATTGGTTGCCTAGCCTATGCCTTCATCTTGTTTCTTTAGTTTTGAGAATTTTATGAATGAATTTAACATGTAAGCATATGAATTGTTTGATTTTAGTTCAAGGGTGGTCACGACCAAGCCCAAGAAAAGTGAGTTATTAATCAATCTTATGATTCTTCAATCTTGTATATTTACATGTTAATTGATTGGATTAAAGAAATAATGATTAGATGATGAGTTTACTTGTTGATAATTATTAGGGGCTGAATTTAGCTATACTTATGGATGAAGGATAGGTTTAGGTTAAATTGATGATTCTTGGTATTTTGATCATGGAAGAATGAATATATGCTTTTGCATGTGGAAATTTGGCTAGAATCTCACACCCTTTGCCGAATTTATACCTAGAGTTCAAGGAAAGAAAGTTGACATAAATTGTGCTTATTATTAATCATTATAGGTATTAAGGGTTTATAAAGAAAACCCTAGTACTTGATTGCTTATTTTACGCATTTGAATATGTGAATAATTTCTGAAATGTTATTATGGTCAAATGGATAGAATCTAAGGCTTGAAACTTAAGTATTTAAATTAATATTATATTCTAGTTTGTATTTAAATTAATATTATATTCTAGTTTGTGTTTGTTAAGTTGTTGAATACTTGGAAGCCTCTTGGTTGGTTTTTGACTGTGTAATTAAGAGAGCTTGTTTATGCTCAATTTGATATTCAATTGATGTATGAATGTATATTGAATAGAATAGAATGAATTAGTATTGGATATTTGATGTGTATTTGAGATTATAATGCTCATTGATTAATCAAGTTAAGATAGAATGTGAATGTGTGTTACTCCCTTGATTCTGTAAGGTTGAGTATGTACTAAATTGATATAAAGATGAATTGAATTTCAATAATAATGGATATGATCCTCGTTCTTAGGGTGAACCAATGATAATGGATATGATCCTCGTACCTGAGAATGATCTTAGATATTTGGATAGATTGAGGAGGTGATATTGCCCTCACTACCTATGAATTCTTAGTTTTGCTATTGGACATGATACTCTTATCTGGAGTTGATCCTAGATATAAGATTGCATGATAAATTATGGGGATAATCCTCGTACTTGGAGGATATGTTATAATGATTATCCTTATACTTGAGGAATATAATCTAAACGTCGTACCTAGAGGTGATCTATTATCCTTGTACCTGAAGGATATAATTTAAATCTCGTACCTAGAGGTGATTACTATAAAGATAGATATGAATAGTCTAGTATAGGACAGTATGTCCTATTGATTGACTGAGATGGAATTGAATTTGTATGTTATGTTATTACTTGAAAATGTATATGAATGATGGAATTAAATTTTTATGTCATATTATGACTTGAATGAATGTATGAATCATTAATTGAATTTGATATTATAAGTATTTGTATTTAGAGGCAATTCCTGAAATCACTTATGATGGGAATATATATTGTATGATAATGAATATGTTTGAAAAGTACTATTAAATGGAATTCTGTTTCGAGAAGAGAAGGGACCAGATTAGGCATTTTTGCCACCCTTCCAACTATATATATATATATATATATATATATTCAAATTGAATTTTAAAGAAATTTATTTTTCTCTGAAATAGCTGGAATCATTGTGAGGACGCTTTTTTCAAAATAGAATCTACTGAGAATTAGTATTCTCACTCCTTTGTTATTATGTATTCCATGATAATTATAGGATCGGATATTGTAGCACTACGGTAGCAACAAAATTTGAAGTTTATTTTAGATTTAAATTATTGTATAAAGAATGTATGAATATTGCCCTGGGAAGCATTTGATGTATATTAGTATTATGACATACATTTGTATAAACCTCCTTTCAATGTATGTATAATATTTCACCCTTCCAGAATCATATTTTGATATATCAAAGTAAAATATATTTATGATTTTGTTATAAGTTTTAAGTGATGTCCTTACTACTATTTACGATGGTGTAATTTCAGATACACTTGAGTGTTAGTAATAAGGGCGTTACAACCCGCACTTATTTTCTAAAGAATGGCGCAGCTTTGAGTTCCTTATTGCACCTAGGGATACATAGGAGTGGAACTCCTATTCTGTCAAGCCAAAAATTAAATTTTCATAATTTATTTGTCTATTTTGTGTTAGGGGTATTGTGGGATTAAGTTTTGACCATTCCCTATACATAATCGACTTCCGAATCCAATCTGGTTTCAAAGACAATTTTTTAAGAAAGGTTTTCCAATTTTTCCTAATTCAAATAAAATTTGTGGTGACTCCATTTTTCATTTTATATTTTTTATAAATTTCATTTTTGGTCGCTGCTCCCATCGCAGATCTCAGTCGTGATAGATGTCCTACTATAGAGATTCTCATAAACAAATTTGGTAAATAATTTTGACACATCAAAATTTTAATTGAGTCGCTCTTGGTTCCACAACTCTTAACGACTTTTTCCCACTGTAGGATCAAGGTCGAACAATAATGAAATTCATTAATTTGTTTTATGATTTTCTTGGCCACTCTTTCTTTTTTCATCAATAGTCTTATTGGGAATTTGTTGTGTTTCCCATGACCTTTAGAGATTGTCAAAGCAAATCTAAATACTTTTGTAATATTGTCACATGTTTCGCATCTCAATATAAATCTATCATGCATATTGAATCAACAATAGGCTGCAATGAAAAGGGATTATCATTATAAAAAGGAATAATATAGGAAAAACAATACAAAAGGGATTAGAACTAAAAGGTTTACAAAAGAAATGTTAGGGTGGAGTTTTCCCGCTTTTCTAGTGATACTCTTTAGGATGATCAGTGTTAATTTCTCATGTATGCAATCTTAAACACCCTTTTGTCTATTTCTAAGAATATGATTTGACCCGATTTTTGATGTGTGTGAAACAACATCATGTTCTTATTTTGCATGCATTCTTGAGTGTTTTAGGCATTTTAGTTTTCCTTTTTGGTTAGTTTTTCCCTTAGTTCGGATAATTGCGGTGTTTTTGGTGTTCCTGTGCATGATTAATGTTGATTTGACCTTGGATTGAATGAAATGCTCGCATGTTTGAAGCTGGAGCTTAATTAATAGCAATAAAGGTGCAAAAAGGTCATTCTAGAGAGATCCACGGCCATGGATCGAGGGACAACTTAAAGAAGGAAAAGAGAACTCCAGTGAGTTCCATGGCCTGGCCGTGGAACCATCAACGACCGTGGATCGCAGTGCGCAGCAGTTTTTATGTTTTTCTTTTTATTTCTTTTGGGGGCTTTTTAGCCAATTAAAAACCCTAAGTTATATATAGATGTTCTGAATAGAATTAGGGAGTTCTATTTTGGTTTTGGGAGGAGGCACATTAGAGGCTTTGGCTCTTGATCTTCATCTTTCTTCCCTCTTCTCTCTTGGATTACGATTTTGGATGTTTAAGAACATGTTTTCTGATTTCTTCCTCTTCTGATTTCCTCTTCTCTATGTCTGAGTAGTTTCTTTTGTTTCTAGGATTGGGCAATGCCCTTTGATACATTGATAATGATTAATTGACGTTGTTTCCCCTTTTATTGATCTTGAATGTTCTTTGATTCAATCCTTATTGCTTTTATTCATGTGAATTTGCTGGCCACTTATTTGCATCTCATAGGCATTTAGGGACGTCGAGAGGTGAACCTAAGTGTTGGAACCATAAGAATTGAACTTAAGGTCTAAATCATGAGAGTAGTTTTAGCCTTTCGAGGATTCAATGAATTGCCACAAAGCGTAATGGGTTCAATTTAAATTCAATTACCACGAGAGTAGGAATTGGTTTGATTGGGCACGGATCGTGTATCTTGAGAAAGAACATTAACTAATTTAGGATAATTCACCTTCAATTGAATTTCAGATTTAATAAAAGGGTTGTCAATTAGGATTTATCTTATATCATTGTGGTATCCCAATCTTGGAAGCTTTCTTGAATCTGAATACCATTCTTGGTTACTTGCTATTTTTGTTTTGAATTATGTTTTCTTAATTTTATTTAATTGTTTTGTTACTACGTTCTTCTTTATCAACAATCATATTTCCTTTTGTTTAACTTAATTGAATTAATTAATTAATTGGTATTCATAGACACAGTCCCTGTGGATTCGATCTTTTTATTACTTGACGATGAAATCGTACACTTGCAGATTTCACACACCAAGTTTTTAGCGCCGTTGCCGGGGACTGTATTTTTCTTGAATATTAATTTAAATTTAAATTTAATTATTTTAAACCTTTTTCTTTATATTTGGTTCTTACGTTCTTGATTTCTCTTTGACTCTCTGCAAGTAATTTCTCTTGTTTATGCAAAGTACTAGACGTTCTGGGATTCTTATTAAAGCAGATCCTGAAATTGAAAGGACTTTACGTAGAAGGAGAAGACAACAAAGACACAGAGTAAGAGAAATATTTGAACCAACACTTGTCATGGTAGCAGTTGAAGATAATAAATCATTAAAAGAGTATGTAGCCCCTAATGCTCGGGGTTTGCGATCTGGGATTGCTCGGCCAGACATTGAAGCTAGGCACTTCACCATACCTCCTGCCCTACTTTCTATGATAAGGCAGAACCAGTTTGGAGGATTGCCGTCAGAGGATCCTAATGATCATGTGGATATGTTCTTGGAGTTTTGTGAGACCCTCAAGATCGAAGGCGCCTCTGTTGATGCAATTCGTCTCTGCTTGTTTCCTCTATCATTGAGAGATAGAGCTAGAGCTTGGTGAAGTCCTGTTCTCTTGTGACGATAACTACTTGGGACCAATTGGAGCAAGCCTTTTTGGATAAATTCTTTCCACCTTCCAAGATTGCTCACCTAAGGACCCAAATCACAAGCTTTGTTCAGAAAGATGGCGAGTCATTGTCAGAAGCTTGGGATAGATATAAGGCTTTCTTTGGAAGCCTGCCCACACCACGAGTTAGAAAAGTGGTTGATCATCCACACCTTCTACAATGATTTAGAATATTCTTCGAAGGTGTCTCTTGACTCCGCAGCTGGTGGAGCTCTGATGAATAGAAGGCTCACAGAGGCTTATGAGATAATTGAGAGTGTAGCTTCAAATCATCATCAATGGGCCAATGAAAAAGGGCATAACCCAAGAAAGCTCTCGGGAAGTAAGTTTGAGGTAGATGGTGTTGATTTAATTATGTCAAAGTTTGATTCTTTGAATAAATGTTTTGACATGCTTGAGAAAGCTCATGTTAATGTCATAGGTGCCTCTAATAATTTTTGTGAGATTTGTGGAGCACAGGGACATATAGGTGTTGAATGCCAAGTTGGAATGGGTTCCTCACATGGTGCATCGGTGGAGCAAGTGGAATCATGCAACAATTTCCATGACTTCAACCAAAAGGGGAGGAATGATCCGTATTCCCAAACTTACAACCCCGGTTGGAGGTCACATCCTAACTTCTCTTACCGGAATAATTAGTACCAAGCTGGGCAAGGTAATGCTAAACCATCTTCTGGAGTTCCACAGGTACAGAAATCTAGACTTGAGTCTCTTCTAGAGAATTTTGTTAGAGCCAGTCTAAGCAGAATGAGGAGTTTAGGCACCATGGGCAAGTTGTGACTGAGGCAATTAAAGTGTTGTCAGCTAAGGTTGACAATTTAGCCATTCATAATAAGATGTTGAAAACCTAGATTGCCCAACAAGCAAGCACTTCTCTTAGGCAGCAAGGTAAGTTTCCTGGTTAACCTAAAGTCAACCCAGGCAATGAACATTGTAAGGCTGTGAGTTTGAGGAGTGGAAAGAGGTTAGAGGATCCTAGGGGTAATGGGGAGAGTAACAAAGAAGTGGGGAATGAGGAAAAAGAAACTAAGGCACAACCCTTAGAAGAGGAGGAAATCACTGAGAAGGTGTCTAAGTATGTACCCCCTGAACCTTACCAACCCCCAGTTCCCTTCCCTCAAAGATTGGCTAAGGCGAAGTTAGATAAGCAGTTTGGGAAGTTCTTAGAGGTTCTTAAGAAATTGTACATAAATGTACCATTCACTGAGGCGTTAAAACAAACGCCTACCTATGCTAAGTTTCTTAAGGACATCCTGTCTAATAAGAGGAAGCTAAAAGACTATGAGACAGTAGCTTTAACTGAGGAGTGTAGTGCCTTAATTCAAAATAAATTGCCTCCTAAGTTAAAGGATCCAGGTAGCTTCTCTATTCCCTGTTTGATTGGCAACACTAACTTTGATAAAGCTCTGTGTGATTTGGGAGCTAGTGTTAGTCTTATGCCCCTTTCTGTGTGTAAGAAGTTGGAGGTGGGTGAGCTAAAACCCACAACTATCTCACTGCAATTGGCGGATCGGTCCGTCAAATATCCTGCAGGCATCTTGGAGGATATTCCTATCTGTGTTGGTAAGTTTTTCATACCTGCTGATTTTGTTGTGCTTGAAATGGAGGAGGATTCCCAAATCCCCATTATTCTTGGTAGGCCTTTCTTAGCTACTGCTGGTGCTATAATTGATGTTAAGAATGACAAATTGTCTTTAACTGTTGGTGATAATAAGGTTGAGTTTGATATTTCTAAATCTATTAAACAACCTTCTTTTGAGGACTCTTGTTACAGGGTTGACTTATTGCACCAGGTGGTGGAGGAAGAGTCCACCATAATTCATTTGGAAGATCCATTGGAAAGATGCTTGGTTGGTGGCGGCTCTATTGATTCTGGAGGAGAGGTAGCTGAGTATGCCCGCTTGTTGGAGGCAACCTCAAAAATCCCTCCTAGCAAAGCCAAGGTGGAAAGGCTTGAGCCAAAGCCTAAGTCTGAAGATTGGGAAGAGGAAAAGGCTCCTAAGGTAGAACTTAAAACTCTTCCTTCCACTCTCAGGTATGAGTTTCTTGGTCCCAACTCTTCTTATCCTGTCATTGTTAGTGCTAGCTTGAATGAGTTAGAGACTGAGAAATTGCTAAGGGCTCTTAGGATGCATAGAAAGGTCATAGGATATACTCTTGATGATATTAGAGGCATAAATCCCTCCTTTTGCATGCATAGAATCTTGATGGAACCTGGTCATAAACCCTCTGTTGAGCATCAACGTAGGTTGAATCCTAATATGAAAGTGGTTGTTAAAAAAGAGGTACTTAAGTTGCTTGATGCTGGGGTAATTTACCCAATTTCTGATAGTGAATGGGTTAGTCCTGTGCATGTGGTTCCTAAGAAAGGGGGGATGACTGTAATTGAAAATGAGAAAAACAATTTATTCCCACTAGGACAGTCACAGGTTGGAGGATGTGCATTGATTATAGAAAGTTAAATAGTGCAACTAGGAAAGATCACTTCCTTCTTCGCTTCATTGATCAGATGCTTGAGAGGCTAGCTAGGCATACACACTTTTGTTACTTAGATGATTATTCGAGATTCCACCAAATCCCTATTCATCCTAGTGACCAGGAGAAAACCACATTTACTTGCCTTTATGACACTTTTGCCTATAGGAGAATGCCATTTGGTTTATATAATGCCCCTGCTACTTTCCAGAGATGCGTGACTGTAATATTTTCTGAATTTATTGAAAATATCATGGAAGTTTTTATGGATGATTTTTCAGTATATGGTACTAACTTTGATGATTGTTTGTTTAATTTGTCTAAGATTTTACAGAGATGCGAGGAGGTTAATCTTGTCTTGAATTGGGAGAAGTGCCATTTTATGGTACAAGAGGCGATAGTGCTTGGACATCTAGTCTCTAGAAAAGGAATTGAGGTGGATAAGGCAAAAATTGAAGTGATTGAGAAATTGCCTCCACCGGTGAATGTGAAGGGAGTGCGAAGTTTCTTGAGACATGCCGATTTTTACCAGAGATTCATTAGAGGTTTTTCTAAAATTGCTAAACCTTTGTCTAATCTCTTAGTGAAGGATGTTCCATTTAATTTTGATAGTGACTATTTGAATGCCTTTTGCACATTGAAAGAAGCTTTGATCACTGCTCCCATTTTGCAAACACCGGATTGGAATTTACCTTTCGAGGTCATGTGTGATGCCAGTGACTATGCCGTAGGAGTTGTGTTGGGGCAAAGAAAGGACAAGAAAGTGCATGCAATTTATTATGCTAGCAAGACACTTGATGGAGGTCAAGCAAACTATGTCACTACAGAGAAAGAATTGCTAGCGGTAGTTTTCACTTTTGAGAAGTTCAGGTCCTATCTAGTGGGGTCAAAGGTGACCGTGTACACTGATCATTCGGCACTTAGGTATCTCATGAGCAAGAAGGAAGCAAAGCCTCGACTTATCCGTTGGATTCTTCTTCTCCAAGAGTTTGATTTGGAGATTTTGGATAAAAAAGGGACAGAGAATCAAGTAGCAGATCATTTATCAAGGCTTGAGCAACCGGTAATTGGGGAGAGCGAATTGCCTATTGATGATTCTTTCCCTGATGAGCAATTGTTTGCAGTTTTTGCGAATAGTGCTCCTTGGTATGCTGACTATGCAAATTATTTGGTTAGCAAGGTTTTACCTCCTAAGCTTAACTATCAGCAGAGGAAGAAGTTCTTCTCAGATCTGAGAAATTTTGTGTGGGATGACCCATACATATACCGGAGGTGTGCTGATGGTATTTATAGGAGATGTGTCTCCGAGGAGGAGGCTCCGAGTATATTGAGTTGTTGTCACTCTGCATCCTATGGAGGACATACTAATGCCTCCAAGACGGCAGCCAAAGTTCTTCAGTTTGGTTTCTTTTAGCCTCATATCTTCAGAGATTCTCAGAATTATGTGTTATCATGTGATCCATGTCAGAGAGCTGGAAGTATCTCCAAGAGGCATAAGATGCCAATGAATACTATTCTTGAGGTGGAGATATTTGATGTTTGGGGAGTTAACTACATGGGCCCTTTTCCATCCTCCTGCAACAATAAGTTCATTCTGGTAGCTATTGATTACGTATCTAAGTGGGTGGAGGCCATTCCGTCTCCAATAAGTGATGCAAAGACCATAATCAAGCTATTCAAGAAGATCATTTTTCCAAGGTTTGGAGTTCCTAGGGCTGTGATAAGTGATGGAGGTTCACATTTCATAGAGAGACAATTTGAGAACCTCTTGAAGAAATATGGAGTAACTCATAAGGTTGCTATACTTTATCATCCTCAGACTTCTGGCCATGTGGAGGTATCTAATCGAGAGATAAAGAGTATTCTGGAAAAGACTGTGTCTAGCTCAAGAAAGGATTGGTCTTTGAAGCTTGATGACGCTCTTTGCGCTTACCGTACTGCTTACAAGACTCCCATTGGGATGACACCCTTTCGACTGATTTATAGGAAGCCCTGCCATCTACCCATTGAGCTTGAACATAAAACCTTTTGGGCTATTAAGCTTCTGAATTTTGACTTAAAAGCAGCAAGGGAAAAGAGAAAGGTTCAACTTCATGAGCTTGATGAGCTGAGATTGGATGCTTATGAGACTGCCAAGTCATACAAGGAAAGAACCAAGAGGTGGCATGACAAGCATATTCTTCGTAGAAAGTTTCGTGAGGGAGAACTGGTGCTTCTTTTCAATTCTAGAGTGAAACTCTTTCCCGAAAAACTTAAGTCAAGATGGTCGGGGCCATTTTTGGTGAAGAAAGTGTTTCCCTATGGTGCTGTGAAAGTTTGGAATGAAGAGCGAGGGACTTTCAAAGTTAATGGTTACCGGTTGAAGCACTATCTAGCGGAGGAGCAACTTGAGAGGAGGATGAACATTGCCCTCCGTGACCCAACTGCAAAGTGATGAGAGCATAGGAGTCGAGCTTATGACTTTAAACAAGCGCTTCTTGGGAGGCAACCTATGTTTTCTTATTTTTCTATTTTATTTCATCCCTTTCTTTTAATTTTGTGTGATAGATTATTATTTTGATGTTTGTCTTTTGGATTTTGTTTAGGTTTGACCCATTCTTGAAGTCATATTTAGAAGAAGAGAGAGATCAGAAGGTTCTACATCCCGCCCATGGAAAATTCCATGGCCATGGAATGCAAACCAAAGGAGAAGGTATAAGTCAGAGAGATCCACGGCCAGGCCGTGGATCAATCCATGGCCGTGGATCTTAGTTAAAAAAAAAAAGAAAAAAAAAAGGGAAAAGTCAGAGAATTCCACGGCCTGGCCATGGTTCATAACACGGTCGTGGAACTCTCTATTTCAAAAAAAAAAACCGAAGTCAAAGCATCCACGGCCGTGGATCAATCCACGGCCGTGGATCTTCGCTAGATTTCAAAAACCATACCCCTTCCCTTCTTCATTTCCCCACTTCTACTTCTTTACTTCTTCTCCTTCTTCTCTCCTTCAACCCCTATACCCATCCTCCCAAACCCCTATTCATCCTTATTTCCCTCACATTTCTACATTCACCATCTTCTTCCTCCCTCTCAAGGCCAACCTTTCCCCCATTCTCCCTCCTTCTTCTTCTTCCTTCTCCACCTTCGCCCACTATAACCCACCATACCCAAACCTTCCAAACCACTTCTTTCCTCCACAAATCATCCCTTTTCTTTTATTTTCCTACCATTTCTCCCCTTCCTCACCTATACCTAACCATTCCTTTCTTCCATTTTGGCAAACCCCCAATTTGGCAAATTTGCCTCCATACGTGAATAGTGCTGCACAAAGGGGTTTTTGTTGTGCTTAGTTGATTTGGTGTGGCTAGGCAGAATGACGAACAAGCATCAGAGGAGTGAAGCTGGTTCAAGTTCAAGGACACGAGGTAGAGGTACTGCTGCTCCAAGAGGTAATCCCTCTAATCCCCATGAATTTAATTTTAGGGATAATGAGCAGAGAGATCGTTACAATGTGTTGATGAAAAGAAGGATAATTAGCACTAGGTATATGGATAATGTTATTCTTGATACCTTAGGCCTGCGTGATGATTTTGATTGGATGCTTGATAGGGCAGGATGAACTTATTTTTTGAATTTAAAGTGTCCCACTTACACTGAGCTTACATTGGAATTTCTTAGCTTTATTGAGGCTCATATACTTCAGGGGGAAGGTTGCTCTAAAGGCCGGATCACTTTCCGGTTGTTCAATAATGAGCATTGCTCAAAATTAGAGGAGTTTAATGAGATTTTTGGATTGCCTGCTGGGGGGGAAAGGAGGCACCCAAGTAGTTTTTTCGCAATTTCTTTTTGGGCTCATATCTCTCGTGGGTCAGGTTCATATGATTCCTCCAATTGTAAGGCTTCTTTTCTGCCTAATCCTTGCATTCGCTATCTCCACCGAATCATGGCTCATACTCTATTTGGGCGTGGGGATAGTGATGGCAATGTTCGTGCTGATGAACTTGCTTTTATGTGGGCCATTCTTAATGATGTCAAACTGGACACTGGATCTTTTCTTGCTAGGCATTTGGTTCGGGTTGCTAGAGCCCAATCCAAGGCCATTGTTATTGGTGGGCTTATCACGGCGATAGCTAATTTATTTGAATATGATTTGGATGGTCTGGAGGCAGTTCAAGGAAACTCTAGGATTGATCTCGAGTCTTGTTTAGTAATTAAGATGATTGTCAAAGAGGATGGAATTTTCTGCCTTCGTTTGCCTAATAGTGCTCAGCCCTTACCCCTTCCTAACCCACCTGCAATTACTGTGCGCAACCGTGCAAATTGGCGCACACCTAGGAGTTCAATTGATAAACCCATTGATGTTCAGTGCCCTCTTTGCCCTCCACCGAGGGCAGGCACCTCTCGTCCTTCTTCTTCTTCTTCTGCAGGTCCTTCCGAGGATGGTCTCACACGGATTTATACTTCTCTGGAGGCACTTCATGCTGAGTAGGCGCAGCAGCGCCACATGCTAGAGGAGCTTCATCAGCAGGGCCAGGCTACTGATGGCCGCCTGCAAACCTTGGAAGGGACAGTTTAGAATATGGAGAGCATGATCCGGGCCATTCATGATTGCCATTTGAGTCAAAACCATTTTCCACCACCTCAGTAAGTTCATTTCTTTTCTTTTTACCCTTCTCTTGTTGTAAATTTTTACATTGCGGACAATGTAGGTTCTATGCTTGGAGGGTATTTTCATTTTCATTTTAGATAATTGGTATTGTCATTTAGAGTCTCATGCATTCTCATGCCTTGTTTTGCATTACATTTTCTCATTCATCATATCTCTTGGGTTTTTGATTGAACTTGTGCCCCTCTCTTTTGAGGATTTTGAGATGGTATTGATTTGGAACCCAATTGTTAATTCTTGTGATAGGCTATAGGCATTGTTTTAATTTGATAGTAGAGGTGATCTTTTGATAGTTGATAATTAGCATAATGTTCTCTGAATTTGTGCTTCTTATTGAATTTTTAAACCTCTAAATGTGAGTTTTGAGCCTATTTGGGACTTATGCACTGTATGATTTTGTTCCCATTCTTTGTGTTGAGTGATATTCCTCATTGATCTTGTGCTCTGGAACTTGATTTGAAACCTTTTTGAGGCGAAATTTTTGATTGCATGCTTGAATATGATTAAGGCATCTTAGGCATTTTTCTAGCCTTATGAATTTGTTACACTTTCATCCACAAGTTGCCCAACTTGAGCTTATTGCATAATTAATTTTCTTGATGGCTATGATGATATATTGTTGGTAATCATTTAGAATATTAAATGGAGCAAAGTGGGTTTAAAAGTTGTGAAAAGAGTGTTAGGAATCATATGTGAGTGACCATTCTCAATTCTTTTAAAAAAAGGGGGGTGCAAATAAAATAAAATCATAAGAAGCTTGAAAAAGAGGAAAGAAAAGAAAAGAAAGGAATAAAATTCTTTAAAATGTGGAGTTATGTTTTAGATTGAAATATTGCCTTTGCTTCATTTAATTTCTATTGAATTACTTGTGTTTATTGAGAATCTTGATGAGCCCTTTTGTGCAAACCTTCCTTTCTCTTCCTTACCTAACATCATTCCCATGGCCCCATTA
Organism: Ormosia semicastrata; assembly: GCA_029884595.1. Lineage (NCBI taxonomy): Eukaryota > Viridiplantae > Streptophyta > Magnoliopsida > Fabales > Fabaceae > Ormosia > Ormosia semicastrata. The sequence goes on from JAQQTO010000042.1 coordinate 33,549,799, forward strand.
CAACCCTTGAAAGACTTTTTGATTCTTGCATGCATGCTGATTATTAGTAGAAATTTGGTTTCTTATCAAGCATATGGAAGTGCATTTTCTTTGATGGATTTTGAGCGTATGGTTTCCACCCTTAAACACTTTGAGTGTGGTTAGTAGAGTGAACTTGATTCAATCAGTGAGGATGCATGATTTCTGAGAACTTAGCCTCTAATTAGACTTGATTTTGATTACCTCTCAGATTCTTTGGTTGCCTTAGCCTATTGCTTGGATATTGTTTTCTCGGGTTCTTATTCTTTATTGTCTTTTGATCCCACTTCTTGGTTTGACATAAGTTATTGCTTGGGGACAAGCAAAATCTTAAGCTTGGGGGGATTTGATGTGTGTGAAACAACATCATGTTTTGTTCTTATTTTGCATGCATTCTTGAGTGTTTTAGGCATTTTAGTTTTCCTTTTTGGTTAATTTTTCCCTTAGTTCGGATAACTGTGGTGTTTTTGGTGTTCCTGTGCAGGATTAATGTTGATTTGGCCTTGGATTGAATGAAATGCTCGCATGTTTAAAGCTGGAGCTTAATGGATAGCAATAAAGGTGCAAAAAGGCCATTCCAGAGAGATCCACGGCCTGCCCGTGGATCAAACCACGGCCATGGATCGAGGGACAACTTAAAGAAGGAAAAGAGAACTCCAGTGAGTTCCACGACCTGGCCGTGGATCGCAGTGCGCAGCAGTTTTTATGTTTTTCTTTTTATTTCTTTTAGGGGCTTTTTAGCCAATTAAAAATCCTAAGTTATATATAGATGTTCTGAATAGAATTAGGGAGTTCTATTTTGGTTTTGGGAGGAGGCACATTGGAGGCTTTGACTCTTGATCTTCATCTTTCTTCCCTCTTCTCTCTTGGATTACGGGTTTGGATGTTTAAGAACATATTTTCTGATTTCTTCTTCTCTATGTTTGAGTAGTTTCTTTTGTTTATAGGATTGGGCAATGCCCTTTGATACATTGATAATGATTAATTGACGTTGTTTCCCCTTTTATTGATCTTGAATGTTCTTTGATTCAATCCTTATTGCTTTTATTCATGTGAATTTGCTGGCCACTTATTTGTATCTCATAGGCATTTAGGGACGTACTGAGAGGTGAACCTAAGTGTTGAAACTATAAGAATTGAACTTAAGGTCTAAATCACGAGAGTAGTTTTAACCTTTCGAGGATTCAATGAATTGCCACAAAGCGTAATGGGTTCAATTTAAATTCAATTACCACGAAAGTAGGAATTGGTTTAATTGGGCACGGATCTTGTATCTTGAGAAAGAACATTAACTAATTTAGGATAATTCACCTTCAATTGAATTTCAGATTTAATAAAAGGGTTGTCAATTAGGATTTATCTTATATTATTGTGGTATCCCAATCTTGGAAGCTTTCTTGAATCTGAATACCATTCTTGATTACTTGCTATTTTTGTTTTGAATTCTGTTTTCTTAATTTTATTTAATTGTTTTGTTACTACGTTCTTCTTTATCAATAATCATATTCCCTTTTGTTTAACTTAATTGAATTAAATAATTAATTGGTATTCATAGACACAGTCCCTGTGGATTCGATCTTTTTATTACTTGACGACGAAACCGTACACTTGTGGATTTCACACACCAATTTTCATGCGTTGGGAGTGTTTCATGACTAGACTTCATATATTCAAACTACCCCAATTCAGCCCAAATCTCCGTGTATCTAAGCATTTCATGATTTTTCATTATAAACTCAGAATACCTTAGTTTGGCCTTAATAAACTCAAACTGTCCCAATTTGTGACTTGAGGCAACTCCACTTCTTCAAATGGGTTAGCCACTATTTAAATTTTGCCTAGGTCACCTTTTCAGGTTTTTGGCCTAGCGAGCCATTTTTTTTAAAGCATAATACATTTTGACTATATCTAAATTTACAAGAAGTGGTAAATCTTCACTATCCATGTTTGTGAGAATCAAGGCCCCTCCCGAGAATGCTTTTTTCAGAACATAAGGTCCCTCATAGTTTAAAGTCCATTTTCCTTGATGATCCTTTTGAATGGGAAGTATCTTCTTGAGTACTAGGTCTCCTTTTTGAAACTGTTGAGGATGCACCTTTTTTGCATAGGCTTTCATCATTCTCGTCTGGTAAAGCTGGCCATGACATAGTGCAACTAATATCTTTCCTTCAATGAGGTTCAACTAATCAAGTCGAGTTTGGCCCCATTTAGCTTCTTCTAATCTTGCCTCCATCAACACTCTTGATGGGGTTTCCACTTCAATAGGGAGTACTGCTTCCATTCCATAAACCAAAGAGAAATGGGTTGCCCTAGTTGAAGTACGAACAAACGTGTGATAGCCATATAGTGCAAATGGTAGCATTTTGTGCCAATCTTTGTATGTTACAACCATCTTCTGGATAATCTTCTTAATATTCTTATTTGTTGCCTCAACTGCCCCATTCTTCTTAAGGCGATAGGGTGAGGAATTGTGGTGCTAAATTTTGTAGGTCTCACATATCTCCTTCATCATCTTATTGATCATATTAGTGGCATTGTCAGTGATAATTTTGCTTAGCAAGCCATAACAACAAATCAACTCCCATTTGACAAACATGATCACTACCCTCCCAGTCACATTGGCATAAGAAGTAGCTTCAACCTATTTTGTGAAGTAATCAATTGCAACAAGAGTAAAGTGATGCCCATTTGAGGCCTTTAGTTCAATGGATCCTATGACATCCATTCCCCACATCGAGAATGGCCAATGTGCTGTTAAAACATTCAAAGATATTGGTGGTGCATGAACCTTGTCAGCACATATCTGGCATCTATGGCACTTCTTCATATAATTAAAGTAATCGGTTTCCATTGTCAACCAATAGTACCCAGTTCTTAGGATCTTTCTTGCCATTGCATGCCCATTTGCATGAGTTCCAAAAGAACCTTCATGAACATCTCTGATGATTTTCTCTGCCTTTGTTGCATCAACACATCTTAGTAGCATTATGTCATGGTTCCTCTTGTAGAGCATTTTCCCATTTAGAAAGAAACTCATTGCGAGTCTTCTGAGGGTCCTTTTGTGATTTTTAGAAGCATCTAGAGGGTACTCTCTGCTCTTGATAAAGCATTTGATGTCATGATACCACAGTTTCCCATCTGGCTCCACTTCAACCATTTGACAATATGTTAGTTAGTCATGACTTTCTATTTTTATAAGTAGAAAGTTCCTTTCATGACTTACTTTGAACATTGATGACAATGTGGCTAAAGCATCAGCCAACTGATTATCTTCCTAAGGGACATGATGGAATGTGACTTCATCAAGTTGGTCAATCAATTCCTTGATATAAGCATGATAAGGGATTAATTTGACATCTTGAGTTTCCCATTCTCCCTTTAGCTGATGAATGACTGAGGCAGAGTCTCCATATACCTCAAGAACTTTTGCCTTTGATTCTATCACTGCTTGGATTCCCTTGGCACATACTTTATACTCAGCTACGTTGTTTGTACAGTCAAAGCACAGTCTAGCAGTAGTTGAAATGAAATTGTTTTTAGAGGAAATTAGTATGACTTATATTCCATGCCCTAGTGAATTAGAAGCTCCATCGAATAACAAAGTACATTCTTCCTTTTTGAGGATTCTTCTTCTCCAAATCCTCCATAGATTGACTGGCCAAGAATTCTGGAAGAGCATTGCCTTTTACTTCTTTTTGGGTGACATAGACAATGTCATATTTTGATAGCAAAACTTGCTAACATGTAATCTTCCTAGTGAGAGTAGGCTTTTCAAAGATTTACTTGATTGAGTCCATTTTGGACACTAATCAAGTGGTGTAACACAACATGTACTTCCTCAAACGATAGGCTACCCATACCAAGGTACACCATGTGCGCTCCAATAATGAGTATTTTGCCTCATAATTGGTAAACTTCTTACTCAAGTAATAGATGGTATGTTCTTTTCTGTTGGGAATTACGATTACATCACGCAGTGAAAAAATAGGGATTCCCACTAAGGACCCATGCAAAAAGTCATAATCTGAGTTTTTTAAATTATTTATCTCTTGTAGCGAGATCAAAAGGAAGAACGTGAATCACCAACACCGTAATAGAAATGATGTCTCTGCGGTATCCACACGAACAGACTCACGAACGTCCAACGTCCGCAAAGAGGAGCCTCACGTCTCTCACACAGTGCTAGCTGCGAAGAGAAGAGAAGAAATATGTCGCTCTTTCACTCACTTTTTTGTAGGTGCGGCTAGGGTTCTGAAATTGTGTATCTTAGCAGCCCCTTAGCAGTACTATTTATAATAGTGACTACCTAAGTGAGTGTGAGCAGCAGTAAGGTAAGCTGTGCAACCCTAGACCCATCTGTTATGAGTCTGGCCCATATTTGAATCCAAGTCCAACTTGGATCCATTGCTCCAATTTTAGTCTGCACTATGTGTGTGACCCTGCAAGTTCTTATTACGTTGGCAGTAATATTAAAATCTCACTTTAATATTACAAGCAGTGAGCGGTATTTAGCAACACATCGCTGCTACCCAAGTGATAAGAATGTCAGTGAGTTGACATAACCTTTCTGTGACTAATGTTTCCGTGTCGTTTAGTCCCTTTGTCAAGATATCTAGATTGAACACAAGGCATGGAATGTGTCACCCTTGTATAGTCTAATCTTTCATTTCCTGATACTCGAGTAGACTTTGTAAAAACAAATGAAATCAATATCTCATATTGACTCATTTGAGCATGGTCATGCATTTCGCAGTCTCACTCAATCAGGGGGCCCGAAGATATCGCTCCTGTTATGTAGGAGTGATAAATCTCATCTAGGTCACTCACATCCCTCTGCATGATTCACAGTATGTACAATAACTAACTTTATAATCACCTTGTTACAGATGACGTTTGATGGCATTAAAACATACAACTCCTCATGTAAGAATTGTAGTGATTTCAGGTCAAAGGACCACAGACACCATTGTCACTATGAGAATCGCTTATGACACTCACGTAACGATCCATGTAGCGTTCTCATGGTAGGTCAGTCCTGTACATCATTACTCTAATATGTACCAATGTAAAGACTTGATATCTCATATCCATGACTCGTGAGATGTGGTCATCAGTCTATGCACATACTAGTCTTAATGTATTATTGTTGTCTTAATTAACAATAATACTTGACTAGGGACATTTAAGAATAGTGTTGTAACCAAAAGGATCTCACGATCAAGTCATCCACTTGATGTCCTATGGCATCAAACTTACTATTCTAAGGACTTTATTATGTTTATAAAAAAAGAACACAATAAATAAAATGCCTCATATATAAAATAGCATAATAAAATGTATGTAAATACAGAAAATGTATTGGCCTCTAGGACATATACCAATAATCTCCCACTTGCACTAGAGCCAATCAGGCATATATCTAATGCCTAAAGACCTAGTGTGACCCTCATGCTTCTGTTGTGTAAGAGGCTTCGTCAGTGGATCAGTAATGTTATCATCTGTTGGTACTCTGCATATATTCACATCTCCTCTATCGATGATCTCTCGAATGAGATGGAAGTGCCTAAGTATATGTTTAGATCGCTAGTGAGATCTAGGCTCCTTAGCTTGTGCAATGGCTCCATTATTATCACAATAGAGGTCCACTGGGTTCACAATGCTAAGAATAACGCCAAGTTCAGTAATGAACTTCCTGATCCAAACGGCCTCCTTTGCTGCATTGGAGGCAGCAATATACTTAGTCTCTATGGTAGAATCGATGACTGTCTCCTGCTTTGAACTCTTCCAGCTCATAGCCCCCCATTTAGGCAAAAAACATAACTTGATTGCGATTTGGAGTCATCCTTATCAGTTTGGAAGCTAGCATCAGTGTAACCTTTTACAACTAGCTCTTCCTCACCTCCATATACCAAGAACGAATCCTTAGTCCTTCTTAAGTACTTAAGAATGTTCTTGATAGCAATCCAGTGACTCTCACTGGGAGCAGACTGTTACCTACTCGTCATGCTCAAAGCATACAAGATATCTGGTCGAGTATATAACATGGCATACATGATAAATCCAATTGCAAATGCATATGGAATCTTGCTTATGCGATCCCTCTCATCCTAGGTGGAAAGGGATTGAGCCTTAGATAGGCTTACACCATACGACATAGGCAAGAGTCCTTTCTTGGATTCATGCATGTTAAACCGTCTTAACATTTTGTCTATGTATATACTCTGACTTAGGCCAAGCAGTCTCAGTGATCTATCTCTATAGATCCTGATACCTAACACATAGGTGGCTTCTCCCAAGTCCTTCATAGAGAAGCAGTTCCCTAACCAAGTCTTTACGGACTGTAGGGTAGGGATGTCATTTCTGATAAGTAGTATGTCATCTACATACAATACCAGAAAGGCAATAGTGCTCCCACTAACCTTCTTGTAGACACAAGATTCTTCTTCATTCTTGATGAAACCAAACTGTTTTATTGTATCATCAAAACAAAGATTCCAGCTTCTGGAAGCTTGCTTCAATCCATAAATAGATCGTTGTAACTTGCACACCTTTCCAGCATCCTCTGGAGTGGCAAAATCATCAGGTTGTGTCATGTACACATCCTCGAGAAGATTTCAATTAAGGAAAGTAGTTTTGACTTCCATTTGCCAAATTTCATAATCATGGTATACTGCAACAGCAAGCAAGATCCGAATGGATTTAAGCATCGCAACTGGGGAAAAAGTCTCATCATAGTCTACACCATGAATTTGTTTGAAACCTTTAGCCACCAATCGCGCCTTAAAGGTATGCACATTACCATCCATGTTAGTTTTCTTCTTGAAAACCCACTTGCACCCAATGGATTTTACCCCTTCAGGTGGGTCAACCAAAGTCTATACCTGGTTGGCATACATGAAATCAATTTCAAATCTCATGGCCTGAAGCCATTTCTCAGATTATGGGCCAATAATGGCTTCCTAGTAAGTCATAGGCTCATCTTGATCCATGAGCAATACGTCACCTTGTTGGGTCATGAGAAATCCATATCTCTCTGGTTGATGACGTATCCTGTTAGACCTATGCAAGTCTTGTGCTACTAGAACAGGTTGCTGTTCCACAACATTTTGTGGAGGCTGCTCTATTTCCACCATTGGTTCATTACTGCTTTGTGAAACTTGAACTTCTTCAAGTTTTACTTTTGTCCCACTGGTTCCTTTGGAGATAAACTTCCTTTCTAGAAACACAGCTGTCCGTGCGACAAACACTTTGCCCTCAGTAGGATTATAGAAAAAGTATCCCTTGGTTTCCTTTGGATACCCCACAAAGAAGCATTTATCTGATTTAGGTCCAAGCTTATCAGAAACTTAACGTTTCACATAAGCTTCGCAGCCCCAAATCTTCGAGAAAGACATACTGGGCCATCTCCCAGTCCATATCTTATATGATGTCTTTTGAATCGTCTTAGATAGAACACGGTTAAGTGTGAAAGCTGCTGCTAACAGAGCATGTCCCCAGAAGGAGCCTGGAAGGTTTGCATGACTCATCATGGATTGGACCATGTCCAACAAGGTCCCGTTCCTCCTCTCAGAGACACCATTCCATTGTGGTGTTCCTGGTGGAGTGAGTTGAGATATTATCCCACACTCTTTTTGATGATAATCAAACTGTTGGCTTAAGTATTCTCCTTCTCGATCTGATCGAAGAATTTTAATACTCTTGCCAAGTTAGTTTTGTACTTCATTCTTGAACTTTTTGAACTTTTCAAAGGATTCTGATTTGTGCTTCATAAGATATACAAATCCATATCTACTAAAATCATCAGTAAATGTAATGAAGTATTGAAAACCGCCCCTAGTGAGTGTGTTTCGTGGCCCACATACATCACTATGTATAAGGCCTAAAAGATCACTAGCCCTTCCACCTTGTCTAGTGAGTGGGGCCGTTGTCATCTTCCCCAATAAACAAGATTCACATATCTCATATGATTCGAAATCAAATGAGTCTAAGAATCCATCTTTATGGAGTTTGGAGATGCGTTTCTCATTTATCTGGCTCGAACGACAATGCCAGAGAAAAGTTAGGTTCATATCGTTTGATTTAAACCTCTTTGTATTTATGTTATAGACGGGTATTTCGAGATCAAGTACATAAAGTTCATTACTCAATTGTGCACTACTATAAAAAATATCATTCATATAAATAGAACAACACTTATCTTTTATAATAAAAGAAAAACTTTCTTGTCCAAACAAGAAACAGAAATGATATTCTTGCTAATAGTAGGCACAAAATAGTAGTTCTCTAACTCTATTACAAGCCCAGTGGGCAAAGATAATAAATAAGTCCCTACAGCTAATGCAGCAACCTTTGCTCCATTTCCCACTCGTAGGTCAACTTTGCCCTTCGTCAATGGTCTACTGCCCTTTAGATCCTACACATTTACACAAATGTGAGATCCACATCCAGTATCTAATACCCATGATGCAGAAGTAGATAAATTGACTTCAATAACAAAAATACCTGAAGTGGAAGTCTCACTTCCCTTCTTCTTTTTGAGCTCCTCCAGGAACTTAGCACAGTTCCTCGTTCAATATCTGGTCTGACCACAATGGAAGTATGTACCTTCCTTAGCCACTCCACCCACTGGTTTCAAGCCAGAAGTGCTGGGCTTGGACTTATCCTTGCCCATGCCCTTTCAGTTGTCCTTGGGCTTTTTCTGCTATTTCTTGGCCTTATTCTTTTGGACCATCATTATGGCTTTCCCTTTGCCTTTGTTAATGTTCTGCTCAGCAGTTCTCAGCATGCCTAGCAGCTCTGGTTGTGTTTTGTCAATCTCATTCATGTTGTAGTTCATGACAAATTGACTAAAACTTTTCGGCAATGATTGCAGGACTAAGCCAGTGTCCAACTCTTGGCCTAAAGGAAAACCAAGTCTCTCTAGGTTTTCAATGTACCTAATCATCTTGAGTACATGAGCACTAACAGGGCTTCCTTCTACCAGCTTGCACTGAAACAGTGCTTTGGAGACCTCGAATCTCTTATGCCTGGCCTGCTCTTGATAGAGCTTCTTAAGGTGTACGATCATATCATATGCATCCATCTTCTCATGTTGCTTTTGGAGCTCAGAGTTCATGGTGGCCAGCATTAGACATCCGATGTCCAAGGCATCATCTTGATGCTTCTTATAAGCATCTCTTTTAGTTCTAGGGGCATTAGCTGCTAGTGGCTCAGGAATAGGCTGTTCCAAAACATACAGCTTTTTCTCTTGCTTGAGGACAATCCTCAAATTCCTTTACCAGTCTAAAAAATTCGTTCCAGACAACTTGTCCTTCTTAAGGACGGATCGCAATGATAAAGTACTTGATGTGTTTGTTGCCATGGTAATCTATTAACAGAAATATGCAAAATATAAAGATCATGCCATAAACATATTTAATGAGGTCTTTTAATTAAATATGCCTCCCACTATTTTATTCAAGTCAATGACCCTCAGCATTGACTTGGAAAATCTCATTGTAAAATTTTCTAGTGGGCCAAGATCCATATTTCACCTAGTTTTGAGTTAGCTTTGGCTGATCACCCAAAATTCAGTTATTTAGGTAGGAAACACTTTCCAATTACATCAACTCTTGGATAGTTAGGTGAATAACACTTATTCAAGTCCATCTAATAGACCAAAGCCCAACTTCATGCCTCTAAGCCTTCAATCCTATTGAAATGGCCTAGTTAAGTCAGACCCAATGGTTGGCAGTTGGATATTACCTTTATCCCATCGCGTCTTAATAATATAGATAAAGGCATCCTGCTTTGGCAGACATGCACTTGATCGATACTAGTCTTGACGAGTGCCACACATTGGAAGGCATCACATAATGACTTAATATTTGCTTTGAGGGAATTTTTATTATTATTATTACTAGATCTCACCATTTATTAAACTGTTTATCATACTATAAACATTATCCATGCATCTCATACATAAAAGGCATATAATAAAAGTGAAATGGTTATAGCCCCCTAAGAGAGGAACATTAATTAAGTCAGCTTCACCAAGCGTCTCCTATCAACGTCCTCACTTGATGTCGTCTGCTTGCCTCCACATCATAATTACATTATATAGAAACCTCTTTTATATTTGAGGGGAGTTAGGTGAGAAGAGAATGTACAATCAAAATGTAGAGAGAAAGGCACGACACGCATGTCGTATTTATAAAAACCAAAATAGCATAAAAAGAGGACTAAGGCCATAACCATGCACCATGCATCACAAAGAATATATAAACTCATAACAATAATACATAATTATTTTTCATGAGTCATAAAATTGGATAGAAAATATTGCGCTTTCGAATAACACACTAGGCAGAGGTAGCATGGGGGTCACGCTGAATTGGACCATAAACAAGAGCTGAATGTCTTGCGCCTCCCTTGAACCTTTTGTGCCGCGCAGAACCCTAAGCCCGAACAACATGAACACTTCATGTGCCGCTGTCGTTCAACACTTGAACCTCAAGTGCCTCCTTGATGGCTTCACATCAACACTTGATGTTACTACCGCAAAAACAAGAATAGGGTTTCCAAAACCCTTTGCGCTGCGCCTCTTGTGCAGAAACAAGGATTCCATAACGATGTACGTATCACATACATACCAGAAAGCTTCAAAAAAACATACATCTTAATACAAAATGGTTTTCATAGAACATATGAACATCTTCATGGGTTTTTGAAAACAACATCATGGTTTTGCATATAACATAAGAAACAGAATATGTTTTCGCAAAGGGTTTCATACGGTTTTCAGAAATAACATATTAAAGATCATATCTTTTGTCAAAAACAAGAACAGAAAACATGTTATCTCATGTAAACGAAAATAGAAAACTGAATCATGGTTTCGCAAGACACTCTGATACCACTATTGGGAATTGCAATTGCATCACGCAGCGAAAAAATAGGGATTCCCACCGAGGATACATGCGAAAAACCATAATCTGAGTTTTTTAAATTATTTACCTCTTGTAGCATGATCAAAAGGAAGGACGTGAATCACCAACACCGTAATAGAAATGATGTCTCTACGGTATCCACACAAAGAGACTCACGAACGTCCAACATCCACAAAGAGGAGCCTCACGTCTCTTACACAGTGCTAGCTGCGAAGAGAAGAGAAGAAATTTGTCGCTCTCTCACTCACTTTTCTGTAGGTGCAGCTAAGGTTCTGAAATTGTGTGTCTTAGCAGCCCCTTAGCAATACTATTTATAATAGTGACTGCCTAAGTGAGTGTGAGCAGCAGTAAGGTAAGATGTGCAACCCTAGACCCATCTGTTATGAGTCTGGCCCATTTTTGAATCTGAGTCCAACTTGGATCCATTGCTCCAATTTTAGTCTGCTCTATGTGCGTGACCCTGCAGGTTCTTATTACGTTGGGAATAATACTAAAATCCCATTTTAATATTACAAGCAATGAGCGGTATCTAGCATCACATCGCTGCTACCCAAGTGATAATAATGTCAGTGATTTGACATAACCTTTCCATGACTAATGTTTCCGTGTCGTTTAGTCCCTTTGTCAAGATATCTAGATTGAACACAAGGCATGGAATGCTTCACCCTTGTATAGTCCAATCTTTCGTTTCCTGATACTCGAGTAGACTTTGTAACAACAAATGAAATCAATATCTCATATTGACTCATTTGAGCATAGCCATGCATTTCGCAGTCTCACTCAATCAGGGGGCCCGAAGATATCGCTCCTGTTATGTAGGAGTGACAAATCCCATCTAAGTCACTCATATCCCTCTGCATGATTCGCGGTATGTCCAATAACTAACTTTATAATCACCTTATTACAGATGACGTTTGATGGCATTAAAACACACAACTCCTCATGTAGGAATCGTAGTGACTTCAGGTCAAAGGACCACAGACACCATTGTCACTATGAGAATCGCTTATGACACTCACGTAACAATCCATGTAGCGTTCTCATGGTGGGTCAGTCTAGTACATCATTACTCTAATATGTACCCATATGAAGACTTGATATCTCGTATCCATGACCCGTGAGATGTGGTCATCAGTCTATGCACATACTAGTCTCAATGTATTATTGTTGTCCTAATTAACAATAATACTTGACTAGGGATATTTAAGAATAGTGTTGTAACCAAAAGGATCTCACGATCAAGTCATCCACTTGATGTCCTATGGCAACAAACTTACTATTCTAAGGACTTTATTATGTTATAAAAAAAAACACAATAAATAAAATGCCTCATATATAAAATAGCATAATATAATGTATGTAAATACAGAAAATGTATTGGCCTCTAGGGCATACACCAATACTTTCTTCCAAGTTCTTGGAAGCAATCCCATAAATGATTAGTTAAAAATTTTTTCTTGTTCGACCTCTATTGTTACTAATATATCTGGGATCAAGGGATGACACGAAGTGGTCATATTTACACTCCTGAGGAGTTGTGAAAGGAGCAAAAAGAAGAAGAAAAGAGGAACCACAAAGGGAAAAGCAGGATAGGAGAGGCTCCCATTGAAATGAGGTAAAAGAAAGTGAAGGGTTAAAATCAAAGGAGTACAAAAGGAGGTATCTGATAAAGAAGTTCTTGAAATCGTGTTCCAAGCATTCGAGATTGCCAATGCCACTTATGTGAAGGAAGGAGTTCAAATTCTAAAGCCACTACCATTTAGCGTATCCATAATGATGGCTAAGGTCATGCTTAAAAGAGCACATCAATGTGAAAATGGATTGGGAATGAACGAACAAGGCATTGTTACCAAGTGGCCTCAATACTCAAGAGGGGAGGTGAATTGAGTATGAAAACTAAGTTCGCAAATCTTTCATAAATCGTTTGATAACTTATTTTTGTTGAAGCTATTGAATGATTAGAAATAATTGGAAGGACGAGATAAACACTTTTACTTATAACAGAAATAGTCTACAGAGACAGTATCCAAGAAAATCAATAAAACAGTATACAAAATAAACAGGGGAGTGTTTAGAGATAACAAACACAATCATTTCTCCTGGTTTGATCACCAATCCACTTGTGATCTACGTCTAGTCCCAAAGCAACAACTTGAGATTTTCCACTATATCTTCAAGCTTCAAGGGTACTTGACAACCACTACAACCTTGAGCACTCAACCCTTTTGGGATACCTCACCCTTGGAGCTTGAGTCTCTTCAACTAAGGGATACCTCACCCTTTACACTTTTGGAGGGATGCCTCACCCTCTTTACAAAGCAATAATGGTAGATAGAATGAAGTTCTCAATAGAGCAAATGAATACAAATTGAAGGTCTAATATGCTCTCAAAGATTTTTCACGTTTTTGACAGAAAACAGAGCAATAAAATGATTTGAGGATTGATTCACGCTTGGACGTATTGGTAATCAGTTTTTAGTTCAAGGTCAACCTCAAATAAAGACCCAACTTTGGTATTTATAAGTTTCTCATTTAATAGAGTCATTGGGGTTTTCTGGGCACGCATTAAATGCATTAAACATAGTCGTTAGACGTTGTCAGGATTCTTGTAATCGATTACTCAGCTCAGGTAATCGATTACATATGTTGTTCCAATGTGTTCTTGACTTTCTGGGCTCTGTGTAATCGATTACATTCCTGATGTAATCGATTACATGGCTTCTGACTTGTGTGTAATCGATTACAATATCTGTGTAATTGATTACATGACTTCTGACTTGCTGTGTAATCGATTACATACTTGGTGTAATCGATTATATGGCTTCTGACTTGTGTGTAATCAATTACAATATCCGTAATCGATTACATGACTTGACTTCTTCGTGTAATCGATTACAATATCCATGTAATCGATTACATGACTCTTTGAACGTGTTCATGCTTTTCTGGGCTTGATGTAATCGATTACATATATTGTGTAATCGATTACATGGCCTCTAACTTGCTTGTAATCGATTACATTGCTCATGTAATTGATTACATGCCTTCTGTTTGCTGTGTAATCGAATACAAACGTCGTATAATCGATTACATTGGCCATTGAACACATTTTTCAAGTCCAATAAAGCTTGTAAGTCATTTCTAACACCTTGAGACAATTGTTTAAACATGAATCTTTTTAAGAGTGCTAGTTTTAAGATTGAAACACAAGTTTTCTTGAAAACATGTTTATCTTTGAAATTTCCCATTTATTTTGAGATCATATATTGAAAAACCATTTGAGAAATCTTGAGAGCATTTAACATTAGTGTCCTAAGTTTTATAACTAAATAAACCTTCTTGTCTTCTTTCTTTGATCTTGATTTTTCCTTTTGCGCTTGATCTTCGCTTTTGTCTTTGTTATCATTAAAAACCATTCACATTTTCCCCTTTTTTGATGATGACAAACTGATCATAGGGAAAAAGAAAGAATTTTTACAATTTTATATAATAGACATTTTGGCGCAATGCTCCCCCGGAGTTTATGCATGATATTGGGTTAGATTTCATATAAAAAGCTTAAGAGCGCAAAAGCTCAATAACTCCCCCGTACTCATGCAGCCTTAATTACTCATGCAACCTTTATTTCATTTTTCCTTATTTTCCTTATTTTCTCCCCCATTGGCATTATCAAAAAGACATAAGCATTTAAAAAAATGGACAGCATAACAGCTATAGTTCATGATTCCCTAAATTTTGCCAGAACAACAATGCCAAGGATATCAATCAGTTCATGCAATATTGACAAACAGCCAAACATTCAAAGCGGAAACAAGTTCATATTTTATTAATCAGCCATGGACAAAGTAATGTTTTCACAGCCAGTATACCCAATAATCAAAGAACACCATAAATGTATACCAATGAAATATAATCAGAGTCAAAACAAAATAAATACATGGTGTTTATCAAAACAAATATCAAGGCAAGGAGCCATGATCACTGTCAGTGGCCTCGCTGTCACAAAAGACATCACCCTCTGGATCCGCAGCAGTATCATCGTTATCATCATTGTCATCACTGGGCATAAGATCATCGTCAGAGTCCAAAGGCTCCTCATCATCAGCAGGAACTCCAGATGGGCCAGCGAAGGAGAGGGGAATCGGAGAGGCAGGGGATGTGCAAGGTGCAGCAGCAACGCTCTGAGGAATAGGAGGTCCACCCAGGAGAGATCGGATGGAGGCAAGCTCCTGATCAGAGTAGTCCATCCTCAGCTCAAGATGGTCAATCTTCTGCTCGATATGATCCATGTGTGTGTTTACATTAGCGCTCAGGTTACGCATTTCTTGGAGCAGGAGATTAAGAGTAGTAGGAGTGGGAGCTAGAGCAGGGGCAGGAGCAGGATGCTGAGCCTCCTCATCCTCGTCACTATCTGGGTCGTGATGGATATGGCCAAAAATGCCATGAGCGATGTAATGTCATCTGTCATCCACCTTATAGAGCTAGAGCTTCCTTAGAGTATGCAGCCCAATTGATTGTGGTCCCTTAGAGCTGGTGTCCTTAGACTCTTCAGCCAGCGAAATGCGACAGTGCTCAAGTATAGTGGTTACCAACATGGCGAAGGGGAGAGCAGAGTTCTTCTTTTTCTTGACGTCTAGTATATGCTCTAAGATATAATAACCCCAGTTAATAAGCCTCCCTGTAGTCATTGCCCATAATGCAATCACATCATCCTTGAGGACTTGGGAGTAATTCCCTCCCCTGGGAATCAAGCCACGGACCAAAAGATAGTGGAGAACCCTGTTCTCCATGGTGAGGCCAGTAGCCATAATTCTTCGTTTAAGATCACTCGAGGGGTGGTAGCTAGTCCTAATCAAAGAGAGAAGAGCAGCTTTGTGCTCAAACTCATGTCCCCATACATTGGCATTCCCACAGAACTGAGCTCCATATGGAGTGAGCTTTGTCAGCCTATACCACTCTGCCATTGATAACCTGATTTGTTGCTTTTTCACTTCAGAAATGATATAGTTATCCTCAACCTTCAGGTTCGCATAAAATACACGTACAAGATAAAGGTAGATGACTTTCTCTATGCTCAGGAATCCCAGCAAGCCTAAGTTTTGTATTGTCCTAAAGCTCTCTAATGGTTCACTCTCGCAAAAGGTGATGGGTAGATACCTGGGAGAGATGATCTTGCGAAGCTGGAAGTTCTTCCGGAACAATTCAGCTCGCTTCACAGTGGAGAAGTGCCTCGTGAGGTCCAGGCCGGATATGTTACGTGAAGAACCACCAGAAGACCCTGCAATGGCAGCCCCTATTCTTGGGCGCTTTGAACGATGAGAAGATTCAGCCATTGAGGAGTAGGAGTCGAGTGGGAGGAGTGGAAATGGTTGGGGATGAGTGAAGAGAGAGAAAGGGATGAAATTAGGTTAGGGAAATGGAGATGGGGTTCGTGAGAGAAGGTGGGGAGATTTGGGTGAGGGATGTGAGGAGATTTTGAGAGATGGGTTGTGTGGAGAGGGAATTTCTGAGATTGAGAGAGGTAAAATGAGGGATTTCGATGGAGATTTGAGTGAAAAATGAGAGATTTTGAGGTTTGAGAGGTTTAGGGTGCGTGGGAGCAGAGGAGGAGGATGAAGAAGACGAACAGGTTCTGAAAAAAAAATGAGCTCTATGCGCAGCAGAAACCTTTTTAAAACACTCTGTGTAATCGATTACATTGAATGTAATCGATTGAATTTTGGTGGGTGTGTAATCGATTACATTTTGGTGTAATCGATTACATGCTTTCTGGGAACCTTGTAATCGATTACATGGATATTGTAATCGATTACCTGAGTTCTGAGTTGATTGTAATCGATTACAAAAAGTGTGTAATCGATTACATGTGTGGCAGAACCTGTGTAATCGATTACAAAGGCATTGTAATCGATTACCAGTACTCTTTAACTCAGATTTTGCATTCCAGATAGCATATAATCAACTTTAATCAATCCAAATTAGTTTCAAAACAACTTAGATCAATTCAAAGCATCATTCAACCATATAATTTTATCATATTATGATTCAACTCACGTAATTTATCAAAAATTACTATTTTTACCAAGATTTTTACCATTTTTGGTGAAATTTTGAGGATGTTGAGTTGCTTGTGAGTCTTGGTCATGAGGGAGCACCTGTAAAACAACTTAGGGGAAATCTCCGACGCTCAAGTCAGTATTGGATTCAAATATAATGAAAAATTTAGAGATTATGCAGCAATTTGGCGTGATTATTCAGAAAAATGCAAGGTTATGCATTAGATTCAGGATTATGCAGTAGAAGTTAATTTATGCATGAATGATCCAATATACCAAGTTCATTTCTTATGTTGAAAAATGCTTCTTTTTCTAGGGGTTTAGTGAAAATGTCAGCTAGTTGCTTAGTGGTTTCTACAAACTCAAGCATACAGTCACCCTTTTGAACATGGTCTCTAATAAAATGATATCTTATTTCAATATGTTTAGTCCTAGAATGCAAAATGGGATTTTTAGACAAGTTGATTGCACTAGTATTATCACATCTTATGGGGATGTGATCAAGTTCAAGACCATAGTCCAAGAGTTGTTGTTTCATCCAAAGGATTTGAGAGCAACAACTCCCAGCTGCAATATATTCAGCTTCAACTGTAAATAATGCCACACTATTTTGCTTCTTGCTATGCCAAGAAACTAGTGAGCTTCCAAGCAAGTGGCATGTCCCACTAGTACTCTTTCGATCCATTTTGCACCCAGCAAAATCAGAATCAGAATACCCAATAAGACTACACGAGGCACATTTAGGGTACCATAAACCCATTTGTGATGTGCCTATTAGATATTTCATTATTCTTTTAACAGCACTTAGGTGTGATTCTTTAAGATTAGCTTGATATCTAGCACATATGCATACACTAAACATTATATCAGGCCCACTTGCAGTAAAATAAAGGAGTGAGCCAATCATACCTCTATATTTTGTAATTTCTACTGATTTACCTCCTTCATCCTTGTCCAAATAACAAGAGGTGCCCATAGGAGTAGCCATATGCTTGGCATTGTCCATTCCAAACTTCTTGAGCAGCTCCTTGCAATACTTGGATTGGCTTATGAATGTTCCTTCTCTTGTTTGCTTGATTTGGAGACCAAGGAAGAAGTTGAGTTCACCCATCATAGACATCTCAAACTCACTTTGCATAATATTTGAAAATTCTTTACAAAGAGAGTTGATAGTAGCTCCAAATATAATGTCATCAACATAGATTTGAACTAGAAGTATGTCATGCATTTTATGTTTTATGAAAAGGGTTGTGTCAACTTTGCCTCTAGAAAATCCTTTTTCTAAAAGAAATTTGCTTAACCTTTCATACCAAGCTCTAGGAGCTTGTTTCAAGTCATACAAGGCCTTTTTCAGTTTAAAAACATGGTTGGCCAATTCAAAATCTTCAAAACCAGGAGGTTGTTCCACATACACCTCTTCTTGTATAAAACCATTTAAAAAAGCACTTTTGACATTCATTTGATAGAGTTTGAAATCCATGATGCAAGCATATGCAAGTAACATTCTAATGGCCTCTAACCTAGCTACGGGAGCTTAAGTTTCTTCATACTCTATGCCTTCTTCTTGATTATATCCCTTAGCTACAAGCCTAGCTTTATTTCTTATTATTAAGCTCGTTTCATCAAGTTTGTTCCTAAAGACCCATTTGGTGCCAATTAT
Organism: Ormosia semicastrata; assembly: GCA_029884595.1. Taxonomy (NCBI): domain Eukaryota; kingdom Viridiplantae; phylum Streptophyta; class Magnoliopsida; order Fabales; family Fabaceae; genus Ormosia; species Ormosia semicastrata. The sequence continues at coordinate 33,568,461 of JAQQTO010000042.1, forward strand.
TGGATGATCATTGGGCCTTGGAACTAATTCCCAAACTTGATTTCTCTCAAATTGGTTTAGTTCTTCTTGCATGGCCAAGATCCAAAGCTCATCATTAATGGCCTCATTTATGTCTTTAGGTTCAACTTGAGAGACAAAGGCTAGGTGATTACATGTATCTCTGAGTGAGTTTTGAGTAATTACCCCTTTTGATACATCACCTATCACCTTGTCAAGAGGATGATATCTTGAAGTCCTCCATTCCTTGGGTAGATTCACAATTTCTGAATCTTCTTGCTTTTTGGATTCTTTCTCTTGATTTTCCAAGTGTGTTTTTGCCAAGATTTCTGCAACATCATCAATAAGCTCCTTTCTCGGCTCATTTGGGTTAGTTTCATCAAATGCAACACGTATGGACTCTTCTATGGTCATAGTTCATTTATTATAGACTCTAAAGGCCTTACTATGAATAGAATAACCAATGAATATTCCCTCATCAGATTTTGCATCAAACTTCCCCAAGTTATCTTTTCCATTATTCAAAACAAAGTATTTACATCCAAAGACATGAAAATGTGACACATTGGGTTTCCTTCCTTTGTACAATTCATATGGAGTTTTCTTTAAAATTGGCCTTATTAGGGCTCTATTCATAACATAACATGCGGTATTGACCGCATCGGCCCAAAAATACTTAGGAAGGTTGGCCTCATTGAGCATAGTTCTTGTCATTTCCTCTAAAGATCGATTTTTCCTTTCTACAACACCATTTTGTTATGGTGTCCTAGGGGCAGAAAATTGTGCTCAATGCCATGTTCATCACAAAAAGTTTCAAATTCATGATTTTCAAATTCACCACCATGGTCACTTCTTATGGATGCAATACAAAAACCTTTTTCGTTTTGGATAACTTTGGCAAGTTTTCTAAATGATTGAAAAGCATCATTTTTGTGGCCCAAGAATAATGTCCATGTAAACCTAGAAAAATCATCCACAATCACAAATGCATAGTAATTTTCACCAAAGCTCATAGTTCTAGAAGGACCAAAAAGATCCATGTGCAAAAGTTGTAAAGGTCTAGAAGTTGAAACTAAGTTTTTAGCTTTAAAAGAGACATTTACTTGTTTTCCCTTTTGACATGTATCACAAAGTTTATCTTTTTCAAATTTGAGCTTTGGAAGACCAATTACTAGTTCTTTAGAAACTAATTTGTTTAAGTGATCCATGTGAATGTGAGCAATTCTTCTATGCCATAACCATGAATCATTTTCTTTACTCATAAAGCATTTAGCATCATTTGAGGAGATATCATCTAGACTAATCATGTATATATTATTGACTCTATGACTAACAAACTTAACTTGCCTATCATCCTTTCCCTCAATTATACAACAAGAAGAGTCAAATATAACTCTATTGCCTTTATCACACAATTGACTAATACTAAGTAAATTATGTTTAAGTCCTTCAACAAGTAAAACATTATCAATAGATGATGAAGGAATCTTACTAACTTTGCCAATTCCAAGAATCTTCCGTTTGTTGTTATCACCATATGTGACATGACCATGTTTCTTGTGTGTAAGGGAGGACAACTTGGAACCATCACCGGTCATGTGCTTGGAGCAACCACTATTAAGATACCAACTTGAGCTCTTGGTCTTCAAGCACACCTATAACACACATTCAAGTTTAAAGTTTTGGTACCCAAATTATCTTGGGTCCTTGTGTGTTAGAATTAGGCATGGTGCCTTTAGGAGCCCAAACTCTTTTTATTCCAACCTTAGTGTTTATGTTCTTTCTAACATTATAAGTTGATGCACTATGCCCTTTCTTACCACAATGGAAACATTTGACAAAGGGACTACTTGAGGTATTTGAGGAAACAAAGAAATTCTTATAAGACTTTTGATGATTGTTTGGATTAAATCCCAAGCCAGCTTTTTGAAAAACACATTTTTGTCTCCCTAACAACACATTCAAGTTATCTCTTCCAAAAGTGAATTTTGCAAGAGTGTTGTTTAAGTCTTCAATTTCTTTTTCAAAAGCTTTACATGATGAACAAGGTAATGATATGGATGCACTATCATGTGAGGAACAAGTCATACATAATAAATTAGCATCTATGAGTCCTAAGGTCTCATTTTCGATTTTAAGTTCATTTATCTCCTTAGTTAAAGTAGAAACTTTCTTTGTCAATAGGGAGATTATTTTATTGGAAGATAAAATCATTTTTGTGAGCCTCAAAGATTCATCATGCAATTCTTGAAAGGCATCTTGCAATTCATCATAAGAAGGTGAAGGTTCTAGGTTAGAGGAGGTTACCTCGGTGTCGCTTTCTTCACTTTCTTCTCTTTGAGCCATGAGGCAAAGATGGGCTTCTTTATTCTCTGAATCGTCGGAAGAGCTTAAGTCATTGTCCTCCCAAGCTATATATGCTCTTCTTCCTTTCCTTTCCTTAGAAGGCCTTTTCTCAAACTTCTCCATCTTCTTAAGATACATAGGACACTCCATTTTCATATGTCCCGATTTTCCACATTCATAGCATTTTGGAGGAGTAGAGGATCCTTCTCCTTTGTTATATGCTTTCTTTTGAGGAAAGGGTGGCCTTCTTTGAAATCCCTTGTTCTTTAGGAATCTTCCAAATTTTTTCACAAGGAGACTAAGATTCTCCTCACTTAGCTCCCCATTTTCACCATCCTCTTCACCATCTTCATCATCATCTTCATTTATAGAGGAAGTAGCTTTGAGTGCGATTCCCTTCTTCTTTTTGTCATGCTCTTCATTTTGGTTGAGCCTATTTAGTTCCAGCTCATGTTCTTAAAGCTTTCCAAATAAGGTGGCTAAAGACATTGTTGATAAATCTCTTGATTCGGCAATCACCGTCACTTTGGGTTGCCAATTCCTGCTTAGACATCTCAACACTTTGTTAATAAAATCCTCGTTAGGAAATGTCTTTCCCAATGAGATAAGATGATTAACAATATGAGTAAACCTCTTTTACATATCTTGAATACTCTCACCTTGGTTCATTCTAAACAATTCATATTCATAAGTAAGAGTGTTTATTCGAGATTTTTTTTACCTCACTAGTACCTTCATGAGTTACTTGTAGAGTATCCCACATTTCTTTTGCGATTTTACAATTTGACATCCTAAAGAATTCATCATACCCTAAAGATGTGGTGATGATGTTCTTGGCTCTCAAGTTGTATTGAACCTTCTTTTTATCATCATTGGTCTATTCATTTTTAGGTGTATTAATTTTCACACCATCTTTAGTTTGTGTTGGGACAAAAGCACCATTTTCAACGGCGTCCCACACATCTAAGTCAATAGCTTCAATAAAAAATTTCATCTTTTCTTTCCAATAGGCATAACCATCCCCATTGAAATAAGGAGGTCTGTTTAGAGAAGAACCTTCTTTGAAAAATCATTTGAAGCCATTACTTCTCTTGAAGCTACTAAGCTCTTTATACAAGAGTCTAGCTCAAATACCACTTGTTACCAAGTGGCCTCAATACTCAAGAGGGGGGTGAATTGAGTATGAAAACTAAGTTCGCAAATCTTTCACAAATCGTTTGATAACTTATTTTTGTTGAAGCTATTGAATGATTAGAAATACTTGGAAGGACGAGATAAACACTTTTACTTATAACAGAAATAGTCTATGGAGACAGTATCAAGAAAATCAATAAAACAGTATACAAAATAAACAGAGGAGGGTTTAGAGATAACAAACACAGTCGTTTATCCCTGGTTGGATCACAAATCCACTTGTGATCTACGTCCAATCCCAAGCAACAACTTGAGATTTTTCACTATATCTTCAAGCTTCAATGGGTGCTTGACAACCACTACAACCTTGAGCACTCAACCCTTTTGGGATACCTCACCCTTGGAGCTTGAGTCTCTTCAACTAAGGGATACCTCACCCTTTACACTTTTGGAGGGATGCCTCACCCTCTTTACAAAGCAATAATGATAGATAGTGTAACACCCCAACTTTTGGGATAATTACAATATAGTCCCGAAATGTACTGTTTTGTGAATTCTGTGAGCAGTAAATTTAATTTGACTGTTTCGTGAGTGTACTTGACTGTTGTATGTGATTTGCTCCGACCTAAGGAAATAATAATTTTCTGGCCGGATAAATCTTATTTTTAATTAATTGGAGCTGGGGGATCTTACTAAACCCAATTCTGATTGATATATAAATTGATATCGTAATTTTTCAGATTTAACTGTGCAATAAAATAATTTTATATTTTTATAATATTATTTTATATTACAGTACATACTGTCTCAAAAATAGTAAAAATCTGCTTCGGTTTGACCACAGATCTTTGAAAGTGCTGTGGGACCCGCGTTTAGGAAAAATAGTCAACTGTGATGACTGGATAATTTCTAACCAATGAGAGCAAGTCAACAAAAGTAGGCTTGACTTTCTAAACCAATAGGAATTGGACACCTAAGGAAGCATAGGTTTTCATTTGGACCGTTGGATGAAGACTTAATGATGAAGCCTTTAACCTAAGCCATTGATCTAATCAATGGTGACATTAGAATGATAGATTTATGACCAAGTGATATCTACCTTAGATCTAATCTAGGGCTAAGGATTAAAGATGAACCAAGGGTTAGGATTAAGTCAACAATTGTAGGCTTGAAAATGGTTAGTAACCTAATTAAGCTTAATTCAATTAATCTAATTACTTAATTAGCATACTAAGTGAACTAGCTTAGTTATGAATTAATTATAATCTAAATGCTAATTAGATATCCTAATATTAATTAAAGGTTATAATATATGTTAATATATACTAAATTAATTAGTTATGTTGTTAGTATGTTAATTAAGATTGGTTAGGATAATTAACCTAACAAATTACCTAATTAACTAGCATGTAATTAGGTGTAATTAGAGGACAATTAAGACACTAAAAAGATGAAGGAGCTGCACCATTTTTGGGCTGCCAAGGAGGAGGCAAGGTGGCTTGGTTCTACATGGTTCTTGAAGGATCCAATGACCTAAGCCATGTGCCTAACAAGTGTGAACACTTTGTGATATTTTGCATGCAAAATCAAACACTCAAGCTCCCTAAACACTCAACCTCATGGCTGCTGCACTACCTATTCACTCTTCACTTTCTAATTCACACTTATCACATTTTAACTATCCATTTCTCTCTCTAAAAACACAAGAAAACTCAAGCATATTTCTCTCTCACTTTTTCTCTCTAATTCGGCCAACACCCATCCACCCACACCAAGACCTTCATAATTTTATCCCATCATATTTCTTAAACCCAAATACCATTCTAAGCATCTTTCATTCACAAAGGTTTCCCAAATTCCTACTCTATCTTGCCTAAAATTCCATTTCTTGCTTACTTACTTTAGGGTAAGTTTGGTTTCTATGGTTCAATATTTGATTTTTAATTTTTCTAACCATGATTGTTCCATGGTTTTTCTATTTTGTACCTTGTATGTGTTTTCACTAATTGTTTAAGAATTTTAGGAATTGTTTTGGAGCTTGTACGAAATTTAGAGGAAAGGAGGAGAACAAACCGATTAATTTGTCTACAAGAGGTAAGAGGGAGATTTAATCTCATCAACCCTAAATGGTGATGAGAAAATGGATTGTGTTTGTGTGTAGAATCCATAAGGATTCGGTTGTATGGTTTATTTGTGATTTTTATTGTTTTTGATTGTTTAAATGCTTTTCTTGATTGTGATCTTAATTTGCTATGCATGATTATAGTTTTTATTATTTTTGCTATGCATGATTATGGCTTTAAATATATTGTATGTGTTTTATATGTAGTTATATAATTGTATGTATTTATCATTATGTAATTGTTTAAGTAAGATGTGAATAACATGTACGAAATGCATGAGTGTTCCAAAGAACACATTTGAGGCTCACGGCCTTCTCACAAAAATAGAGAACCAAAATGTTCCCACAATTTTTCTACATCAAGGATTTAATGAACCTAGGTAAATAATGGATGATTTAAATTAATTATGGCTAATATGTCATTTAGTGTATAAACAAATGTCATTTTATTTTGATTTGGCCAACATGCCATTTTATTTACCAAGGTAGGTTAGGTAATTGTTTTATAACATAAATTGATTCCAAAGAATCATTGAGAAAATCAAAGGAATTAATTTTGTCCTAAAATTGTAACTTAGCAGAATTTGGTTTAAGTAAGAAATTAATCAGACACTTGAAAAGTACCAACGTAGAGCTCATACTATAAATTTTGAAGCGCGTTAGTGAATTTCAAAGTGAAATTATTTGGTAAAAATAAAAATAAACTATATTTAGAGGAAAACGTTAAAAATACTTTATACTGATTTTATAGGCAAAATGCTGCTGAAATTTATTAAAACCAGACGCATAAAATGAAAAGATTCCATACTATATTTATAACACAAGGAAAATACATTACGTATTTTAAAAGTACTAGATATATAGTTTTACACATATTAAAAATGAAAATTTTAAGCTATTCGGTTAAGAAAATGAATTAAAAAAAAATCCTACGCGATTGAGAAAATGATTCAAAAACAATTTACGATCTTTGAAAATGTCAACATATCTTTACGCGATTTAAAAACGTTTGTGAAAATGACAGATTGTGAAAACACGATAAAATTCCTACGCGATTGAACAATACTGTGAGTTTTGCTGTCGGGCCAAAGTGGTGGATCCAGACATGTTGTAGTGTAGTATTGTCAGGTGGGACGTACTATACTTTGTTATTTGGTGACTAGGGGTATTTTGGTAATTTTTTATAAATATGGTAAAATTTGGATAATAGGGGTATTTTTGTAATTTTTAGCTCATGTTTACAGTGTTGTGCCAATTTGGGTTATAATTGGTGATTGATTGACGAGGCGAATTATACCGTGTTTGGTGTGATAAGCATAGTGTGGTTCATTTATGAACTTGGAGGCATTAGTGTGCAGAGAATTTCACATGCGGACAGTGGGTTGCTCCTCTGGGCCATGGTAACGGGCAACACACTAATGATCTTGACAAGCACTATTCTTAGTCGAGATCTTGAGAGGACTATTTAGTACTATGCCTGTGGTACACGATGTTTGGACTGTGTCTTGCTACACGATGTTTTGGATTTGTGGGCTATAGACACAAAGATTGGGACAAAGGCAATAGTTTGGTTGGGATGACCATAAAGTATTATTAGTTTCGATCGGATCATTCACTCGGATATCCATGTTTAGCTCCATGGAGTAGGAACGAGTCGTGTGTGTATCATTCATCATCGTATTTTTAATGTTCATGCATTATCTGTATTTTCATGTTTATCATAATCTGTGATAAATTGTATGATTAAAATGTTTTATTATACTATGCATAATATTATTGTATGTGTTATTTATATATATCACTTGTTATATTGTACATGATGTATTGGTATGTACTGTTGTGATAACTGTGTTGTACTGTCGATTTCTTTATTGCCATGCGGGTAGTGATGTAGATTGTCTCACCTCTCTATATGTTTTCTCGATATTACTGTATTACTTCCGTAAAGAGTTTGAGCTAGAGGAGGATCAGCCTCTTGAGGTACAGTACCCTGACGAGCAACAGTTGGGCGATTTATACGAGGAAGAGGAATCGATAGATCACACTGATCGTCAAGACTGATCTTGAGATCATGGCACTGCCAGGATTCTTCGGGTTCGTGAGACTGGAGTTTCACGGGGGTTCCGAGGCGTGGCGTATGCATGCTGACCGAGGGACAGTAGCTTATGTGGGACGGTTGACTGTGTCCCTATGTAGGGAGTATGACGGGGAGGTCATATTCACTACTATGCTTTATTTACATTTAGAGTTACCTTTGACCATTAGGCGTAATTGGCAGGGAGTTTTCCATGCGCCTAGTGAGCTTAGTAGCGAGTCGACAGCTCGGACTTGTGTCCGTAGTGTTGTGAGATCTCATAGATGTGATCTTTTCGATGATTATTCTGGAGGTGATGGACGATGATTCATCGGAGAGTTTGACATCTACCGAGAATGCACTTGGGCATTACTATGTTTTAGCTTTGTGTCAACTTTTTACTATTTTATTAAATACATGTATTATAAATTATGTTTGTACTAAAAGAGAATCATATGTATATTATGGTGAGTTTATGTTTGTTATATCTTGTGTTTTGTGTTATTTTATTTAATGTTATAATTATAAAAAAAAAATATTCCACAAATATTATGTAAGTATCAAATGTTTTACAACTTGGGTAGAGTTTTATTTTTATTTTATTTCATTGCATTTATAAATGTGGCATCACCACAAGGGTGTTACAGATAGAATGAAGCTCTCAATAGAGCAGATGAATACAAATTGAAGCTCTAATATGCTCTCAATGATTTTTCACGTTTTTGACAAAAAACAGAGCAAGAAAATGATTTGAGGATTGATTCACGTTTAAACGTATTGGTAATCAGTTTTTGGTTCAAGGTCAACCTCAAATAAAGACCCAACTTTGGTATTTATAAGTTTCTCATTTAATTGAGTCATTGGGGTTTTCTGGGCACGCATTAAATGCATTAAATATAGCCGTTGGACGTTGTCAAGATTCTTGTAATCGATTACTCAGCTCAGGTAATCGATTACATATGTTGTTCCAATGTGTTCTTGACTTTCTGGGCTCTGTGTAATCGATTACATTCCTGATGTAATCGATTACATGGCTTCTGAATTGTGTGTAATCGATTACAATATCTGTGTAATCGATTACATGACTTCTGACTTGCTGTGTAATCGATTACATACTTGGTGTAATCGATTACATGGCTTCTGAATTGTGTGTAATCGATTACAATATCTGTGTAATCGATTACATGACTTCTGACTTGCTGTGTAATCGATTACAATATCCATGTAATCGATTACATGACTCTTTGAACGTGTTCATGCTTTTCTGGGCTTGATGTAATCGATTACATATATTGTGTAATCGATTACATGGCCTCTGACTTGCTTGTAATCGATTACATTGCTCATGTAATTGATTACATGCCTTCTGTTTGTTGTGTAATCGATTACAAACATCGTATAATCGATTACATTGGCCATTGAACACATTTTTCAAGTCCAATAAAGCTTGTAAGTCATTTCTAACACCTTGAGACAATTGTTTAAACATGAATCTTTTTAAGAGTGTTGGTTTTAAGATTGAAACACAAGTTTTCTTGAAAGCCATGTTTATCTTTAAAATTTCCCATTTATTTTGAGATCATATATTGAAAAACCATTTGAGAAATCTTGAGAGCATTTAACATTAGTGTCTAAGTCTTATAACTAAATAAACCTTCTTGTCTTCTTTCTTTGATCTTGATTTTTCCTTTTGCGCTTGATCTTCACTATTGCACTTGATCTTCGCTTTTGTCTTTGTTATTATCAAAAACCATTTGACATGCCTTAGAGACATAAGCATTCACAGGCATTGCGAAGTTTCTATAGTCATGTGAAAACAAAGACAAGTTTGGGTTAGGATATAAACCCACCCAAACTGACAAGAGAAAGGTCATAGAAAATAAAAGGGAGAAAAGGTTGGCTCGGTTAGAAAATCGAGAGCCTAAAGTTGAGGGAATCCCCATCTGTGACATCCGATAGAGCTTCTGAAATGTAGGATTTGTGTTTATGAACCAAGTGACTGCTATTAAAGATGATCATCTTATCAATTATGGTGTCAATCTGATGTACCTTTGTTCCCAGATGCAAACCACAATAATTGGGAGATCATCAATTTTTCCATGACCTTTGAAACTGATTCAAAGTAATTTTGTAATGCTAATCCTATAGCTCCGCTTAAGGCTTTAAGAAGATATACTGTGAAAATAGGCTCACATGTTTCCATTCCAATATTTATTATCAATAAATGCTTTTTCCTGTCATTTTTTTAGTTTCTGCCTGACCATTACATTAACCTTTATTCATTACCTTTTTTTACTTGTGTTAACATCAATAAATGTAGATATGAAAGTGACTCTCTTGAAAATGATAGTGCTATGACCCTATTATATGATTTTGACCATCCCATTATTCATGTTGATGAGGATAACGATGACAATTGGGAACCCTTTCCTAAGCTGATGAGATTAATAGAACAAGAGGCCAAAGAAATTCAACCCCACGAAGAGTCAATTGAAGTGATTAATTTAGGGACGAAGGATACTTAAAAAAGAAGTTGAAATTGGAAGTTCCATGAAAGAAGATGAATGAAGCAAGTTAGTTAACCTCTTATCAGATTATTACGACATTTTCGCTTAGTTGTACCAAGACATGCCTGGGCTAGATGTTACCCATGGCAATCATCACCCAAGAGGGGGAGTGAATTTGGTGATTATAAGTTTTTAAAATGACATTAAGAAATTAAACATTTTGATATACTCAATCAACACATACAAAGGAACATGCATAAATTAAGTTAATATAGAATATAAATAGTGTAGAGAAGAGAGAATCAATCTTAAGAATTTATCTTGGTTTAGCCACTAACCACTTGTGAGTTACGTCCAGTCCTCAAGTAAACCACCTAAGATTTTTCACTATCACTTCAAGCTTAAATAGGTATTTGAAACCTTTACAAACTAGAGCGCTCTTCACACATTGGGATGCCTCACTCTTTGTGCTTGAGCCTTAACAACCAAGGATACCTCACCCTTATAATTCCTTGAGGGATACCTTACCCTCTTTACAATTCCTTGAGGGATACATCACCCTCTTTACAAAGAATCAAAGTGTAGAAAAAGATGAAACTCTCACAAGAGTATGTAATACAAGTTGAAGCCCTATGAAGCTATCAAAGATATCTTAAATAATTGATAAAAACAAAGCACAAAAAGGAAAAAGATGAAACTTGGATTAAACCCTTGAGAAATATTTTTTTCAATGTTTGTTCTATGTAAAAGATGACCCAAAAGCATGTATTTATTGTGTTATGAGAAAAAGAGTTGTTAAGGGTAATTAATTTAAGCATTAAATGCTAAAAAAAGAGCCATTGCTGACTTATAGACTCATTGTAATTGATTACATGAACGTTGTAATCGATTACATAGATCTTAGAACACGTTCTAGGCTTTCTAGGAAGGTTGTAATCAATTACAAGGCTCATGTAATCAATTACCAAGCCTTTGTTTCGTTAAAAACACGTTTGCAGCATTCTGATGCTTGGAAATCGAATTTAAACACGCATAACTTCTTTATTTGTCATCCTTTTTAAGCAAATGACCATTCATTAGAAAGATCTTTGATTCTATTTTCATATGAAACAAGTTTCATAACAAAAAAAGTATTTTGAAAGTTATGATCAAAATAGTAACTAAAGGTCAGTTTTTCAAAACTCAAACTTAACTTTTTTTTCATAATTTTTAACTACCACAATGACTAACTTTGCAAAATATGTTTGTTGGGCATTTTAACATGTAAGAACCATTTGTAAAGATTTAAAAATGTATATGAGATATCTAGAAAGCTTCTCACATAAATATCCTAAGTCCTATAAATTATACCATTTAAGCTTCCTTTAGACTTGGTCTTTGACATGGCTTTGTTGTTATCAAAACTTTCATGAAATAAGTATTCATATTCTGCTTGAGTTGAGTATAATTGAGATCTTTTACTTTCTCGTTACAATTATGACTCTTGATACTTGGACTATCCTTCAAAGTATTGCTCACTTAAAACTTAGTCCAAACTCATAATTCAATATCTTTATATGCATGATTCATAAATGTATAACTTTAATTAGTCTAACATGCATATAAGACTTTGATAGACATATCCAAATAAGAAATTTATCAATAATTAATAGATATGCTCTATATAGGATGCAACAAAGAACACTTTACACATTTTCATTTTAGTAGAGCCAAATCCAACATTAATTTAATACCACTCATGTAACATATTGTTGGATATATCCTATAAACGATTCTATAAAGAATATGCATGGTTCTTATATGAAATATAACAAGATGGAGTACATGATCATGCATGATCCAATATAATCTATTAAGTACATCTATGTAGCATAAGTATCATTCTTTTTATCTTGTATTTGTCATCATCAAAACTTAACATATTCAACCATTGGTGCAAACTTATTTCCACACTTGATTATTTCTACCAAACTTCATAGAAAAATATTTTTTTGGCATCTATAGTTGTTAATGTTTGCAAGGCAATATGTGGTATTTGGAAAATTACTGGAGAATCTTTATATAAGTATTGGAAGTGATTTAAGATGTTATATGCAAGTTTCCCATATCATGACATTAGTGACAACTTCTAATTGAATAATTTTTATGAAGGAATTTTTCCAATGGATTGAAGTACGATGGACACCGTAGGTCAAGGACCTTTAGTAAACAAGACATTCGAAGAAGCAAAAACTCTTATATCTTCCATGCTAGATAATTCCCAACAGTTCACCCTTTGCCATAACCCAACACTAATCAAACAAGTACAAGAGGTCAACATGGCAACAATTGAGCAATAGTTTACAAATCTCACTTCTATTGCACAACAATTGTAACATCCTTAGCTAAAATAATTTTAAAACCAAAGTATATGCATCCTTAGCTAAGATAATTTTAACTAAAGTATTGAAGTTTAATATATATATATATATAATTTCAAAATAATAATAAGAAGAAGAAATAAATGAATAAATAAATTAGGATAATGTTTTCTTTTTGGTGACATCCCTTGCAGTTCTTGAAATAAGTCTCCAAATTCAGCCAACAAGGCATCCATATCCTGCTAATGAGGATTGGGAGGCTGCTCTTTTACTGTCAGTGTTTGGTATTGCACCAAGAACCTTTCTCCCACATCCTTTAAAGATGGTAATGGTGATGGTGATAGCATTAAATAAAAATAAAATTTCTACCTATTTTCTAGAGAAATTTGAAATTCAAATAGAAAGATGGTAGGAGATGATATTTTTGGATATAATAATGGGCATGTATATTAGAGAGGGCACCATTATAGAAAGAATAAATTCAGAATTAAATTGGAAGGAAGTATATTAGAAAGGGGGGATTTTTGAGAATGGAAAAAGGAAAGGTTTTTAGTGGTAATGGCATAATTAAGGAAGGAGTCTACCATATTAATAACCATATGCACTAATATGGGAAAAATGAAGGCAAAATTTATGACCAAAGCACCTTTATGGCAGGGCATCATTGCCCATTATTGCGAATTAATACACGCACCAATCAAAAGAGGAATAGTATAGGACAAGGGGGATGTTACTTGCAGAGCACCCAGAAAGACACATGTAGAGGATGGTGTCACCCTCTACAGGTAACATCCTAAATTAATCTAAAACTCAGAATTCAACCAAGTTTAACAAATAATATCCAAGAAGTCTTTGATGCATTGTTTAGCCTCTGTAATCCTCATTAAACATGTGATAATTATGCAATTATCACATCAACATCCAAATCAAATTAAGTAATTTAATTCAGATTTCACAAAATCAAAGAGGAACTTGATTAACAAGTAAAAGAGAAACTTGATTAGCAATTAAAAAATAAACTTGATCAACACGTGAAAGATAAACTTGATTAGAAATTAAATATAAAATAATCAAAACAAGATCTCAGAATTAAACATCAAGCATGAATGTGCTTAACAAGATATATTGTATCTTGCATGATTATGTAGTTTATCTAGTTATATTTCATTTAATAATTATGCAATGAGATATGTGTATCATTCTTTATAAAATATATCTAATAATGCTTTATATGAGTTATAATGAATTAATGTTGGATTTGACTCTATTTAAATGAAAATGTGCAAAGTGTTCTTTGTTACATTCTATATAGAGCATATCTAATAATAACTGATAAATGTCTTATTTGGATATGTCTATAAAAGTCTTATATACATGTTAGACTAACTAGAGTTATGCATTTATGAATCATGCATATAAAGATATTGAATTATGATTTTGGACTAACTATGTTTTAAGTAAACAATACTTTAAAGGATAGTCCGAGAACCAAGAGTGAGCATTGCAAGGCATGGACACAAGGCATGAAATGTGTCACCCTTGTATTGTTCAATCTTCCATTTCCTAATCCTTGAGTAGACTTAGGAAAAGCAAACGAGATCAATATCTCATATTGAGTCATTTGAGCATGACCATGCATTTCATAGTCTCACTCAATCAAGGGGCCCGAAGAGATCGCACCTGTTATGTAGGAGGGACAAATCCCATCTAGGTCACTCACATCCCTTTGCATGATTCGCAGTATGTCTAATTAATAACCAACTTTATAATCACCTTGTTATAGGTGATGTTTGACGGCATTGAAACATATAACTCCTCATAAAGGAATCGTAGTGATTTCAGGTTAAAGAACCACATATACCATTGTCACTTTGAGAATCGCTTATGAAACTCATTGATAACTCCATGAAATGTAGTTATTTGTGCCCCATAATTGTGCTTCATAAAATGCTATGTCATTGTTATTATGCATATATAGGAGATTTTATGCTTATATTGGTTAAATTTCCTTTAGATGTCTCTCTATATGATTATGAGCAATTTGTGTGTATTCATTAAGTGATTAAGCGAATTTATAATTTATATTTAACTTAGTGATTTTCTTAATGTAGGATGGGCTTAAAACAAGAGGAATTAGAGCGATTCAAGGCTCAAAATCCTAAGAGAAAGCCAATGAGGCATTCTAGGAGAGAAAGTCACGGCTCAGGTTGTTGCACGCTGCGGCGCAAAGGTGCATCATCAAGATGCCATACTGAGACCCGAGGCTAGAGCGCCACGGCACAAAAGAGTGTGCGCCGCAGTGTGAGATGCAGAACTGAGCTTATAAATAGAATTTTATCAGATTTTCTCAAGATGGCTTTTTAGGTTAGAAAAGTTGCGCTTGGTTCTTCATTTTCTGAGGCTAAAAAGGCCAAGAGAGCCAAGGTTAGAGGCTATCTTCCTCATGGAGGGAGATTCAAGCATTAATGGCAACATTCATAAGCATTTTCTCCTTTCTCTCTTTATTTTCTTCTCTTTCTCATTCTTTGAGCATGCATTTTGATTTCTACTTTCGTGTTCAATGATGTAGCAGCTGTTTTAGGGAATACTTTGAATCCTTTCTATGTATAGTAATGATTTTGTTCTCCTTTGAGTTTGTTTGGATGTATGGTTTTGTTCAATTATATTGTGCTTAATGCTCTTGAGTGTCTGATCATCATTTAAGTGATTTAATGGAATCTAATGAACCTAGAGATATGAATTTGGATTTGAGATCATATGTATGCTTGATGCATGTTCGATTCTATTCCAATGGCAGGATGAGTTGATTTGCTAATGGGATAGAAATATACCTCTTAGTCATGTATAGCGTGTGTTTGAGAATAGACCTTAAAGAGTGGATTTTGTGTTAGCTCTCATGGAAATATAGTGAGTTGGGCAATTGAAAGTATGGTTAGATGACCTAGACATAGGCTTTTAGCTAATGAAGATTCTCAGCTAACCTAGTCATTTCATTCATATTTATGAAAAGGATTGCATATTGTTAGTTGAAGTAAGGGGTGAAGAAGGATTTTTCTAAATTCTATCCATTATGTTATTTTCATTTATCACTTTTTAGTCTTTAGTTTATATGCTTTTTCCCTGTTTTATATGTTCTTGAATAGAATTAGGTAAGCTATTGGTTAATATTTAGCAATGGAAGTAAACTTATCCACAAGGGAATGATCTCTACTTTTCACTTTATTACTTGAATGACCCGTGCACTTGCAGCCTAT
Organism: Ormosia semicastrata; assembly: GCA_029884595.1. Taxonomy (NCBI): domain Eukaryota; kingdom Viridiplantae; phylum Streptophyta; class Magnoliopsida; order Fabales; family Fabaceae; genus Ormosia; species Ormosia semicastrata. The sequence continues at coordinate 33,584,255 of JAQQTO010000042.1, forward strand.
TTTGGGACAAACAAGTTTTTGGCGTCGCTACCAGGGATAAGGCATTATTTCTATATTGCTAATATTGACAATGAGTTTATGTAGTTCTAATTCAAGTTTTGTTTTTAGTTCAATTCGATAAGTCCATTTGGGACATGTTTTACTTTTTAAGTCTTTAAATCTTTTTATTTGTCAATGATTTTATGTTTTTGTTGTTATTTTTGTCTAAATATGTAGTAAGTTTGACTTTTATAATTTTATGTTAGTTTTGTTGTACATACCATAATTTAAGCCTTTTGGACATGTTTTAGTCCTTTAGTTTTAAGTCTTTACATATATGTAGTTATAGTTTGATATTATGTTTTTGTTATATTTTTTGTTGGCAATTTAAGCTTTTACACACATTTTGGAGGTGTTAGGGGCCAAAATGGAGCATTAGTTCCGGTAGAAACTGGTCTGTTGTAGAATTCTGCAGCATGACTTCTCACGCTGTGGCACGATCTTCTGAGCACCGCAGCGCACGTGCACATTTTCTACAAAATTCTGCAACTTTTTACTCATGTCGCGGCCCAGGCATGGTTACGCCATAGCACAACACCTTATTTTTGCCCTTTTCTATTTATTTTCTCTGTTTTTCTTTATTTAGTATGCTCAGTGCTAATTTAGCTGCTATTTTGATATGCTTAGGTACCCTATAGACCATGTGCAGCAAGGAACACATTCACTTTGGTTTGAGGGAGTATCTTTCCATGTTTTCACCCTTAATGTTTAATGTTTACACATGTTTTGATATTTTAAGTATGTGCTAGTGATAGTCATCATGCTTTCATGATTAGATCCTATTTTCACTATTATTGGTGAGCTGTTGATGCAAGTTTCAATTTTCTACACTTTGTACATGTTGTTATGCATCCTTGAATGGAAAAAGATGGATCTTTGGAATGCACGACATATTTCCATTTGTTAGTGTGTGATGGTTGGTCAATGATATAAATGCTTGTGAATTGCCCTCTGTTTTATGAAACAATTCGCGATCTTGAAGCATATCAATGCAATCTGGTTTGTTTTTATGTATGCTGTGTTTTCCCACTTAGATGCTTGTTTAACTTTGGAAATATATGAGTGTTTGTTTAGAGAATGTTTATGAATTGTGCATGTGGATGATTTCTTTTATCCTTGAAGTTGTTCTCCAACCCTCTTGAGGTGAAATCCTAAATTGTGTATGATTGAGGAAACGATTAGGGCATTATTTAGACCGATTAAGACTTTTCAAGCTTACCTTCATTGATTTTACCATAGGTTCCTTTTTGAAGCCTTATACTATTTGGCCTTATTTGTTTTTCATTACCAATGTATTCGTTAACCTGTTAATTATTCTAATGCATGTGAAAGCATTGCATTTTCTTCCTGCCATCAATGTTTGTTGAGTTCATAATGTGTTATTTCTTGAAGTGAGTTCAGTGATTAGGGGTATTAATATCTTCAATACAAAATGAGTCTGAAGGAACCAGATGCACTCAAAGAAAAAATCATTACTTTGCAAAAGAAAAAAAAAGAGAGAAAGGAAAGAAAAATAAACAAAGGAATAAATGAAGTAAAGAAAAGTATGAAAAGCATTAAATAGTTCTGGTGAGTTTTATGCTTTCACTGTTGAATACCCTGATAGTTTCACTAGATCTCAAGTCTTGAATTAACATGTTGATGTTTCTCAGTGTTTGTTGTGTATCCTTTCCCTTTTGTTCTTCACCCCACTACCCTTGGCCATACATTATAAGCTATGAAAGTCCCTCTTGATCCTCAGTTATGTGTGATTTACATTAGCGGAGAGAGGGTTGGATTAGAATTTTTTGGATTCTTTGATTTATATCCATGTGTAGGTTCATAAACTTATCCGGATGAGCATGATTTGAAAAAGACAAGTTTGACTTGCATGTTTATGGGAAATGTCATGTGCATGATTGAAAGTTGGATTGAGGGCATGTTTAGGATTGTATATGTGTTGAGCTTAATTGTAAGGCATGTGCATCTTTTGAGGGCTTAAACAATCATTGTGCACTAGTTGTGGTTAAATGAAAATTGAAGTATCGAATGCATATGAGCATGAATTGATTAATGTGAGTTTACTTGATCATACTTTGTGTTGCTCGAGGACTAGCAACAACTTAGGTTTGGGAGTGTGATAACTCCATGAAATGTAGTTATTTGTGCCCCATAATTGTGCTTCATAAAATGCTATGTCCTTGTTATTATGCACATATGGGAGATTTAATGCTTATATTAGTTAAATTTCCTTTGGATGTCTCTCTATATGATTATGAGCAATTTGTGTGCATTCGTTAAGTGATTATGTGGATTTATAATTTATATTTAACTTGGAGATTTTCCTAATGTAGGATGGGCTTAAAACAAGAGGAATTGGAACGATTCAAGGCTCAAAAGCCCAAGAGAAAGCCAAGGAGGCATTCCAGGAGAGAACGCCGAAGCGCAAAGGTGCATCATCAAGCTGCCATACTGAGACCCGAGGTTAGAGCGCTGTGGCACAAAAGAGTATGCACTGTGGCTCTAGGTGACCGACTAAATGTGCGTCGTGACACAAAAGAGTGTGTGTAGTGACGTGAGGTGCAGAATTGAGCTTATAAATAGAATTTTATCAGATTTTCTTAGGATGACTTTTTAGGTTAGAGAAGTTGCGCTTGGTTCTTCATTTTCTGAGGCTGAAAGAGGCCATGGGAGCCAAGGTTGGAGGCTATCTTCCTCATGGAGGGAGATTCAAGCATTAATGGCAACATCCATAAGCCTTTCCTCATTCCTCTCTTTGTTTTCTTCTCTTTCTCATTCTTTGAGCATGTATATTGATTTGCATTTTCATGTTTAATGATGTAGCAGCTGTTTTAGGGAATACTTTGAATCTTTTTTTATGGATATTAATGATTTTGTTCTCCTTTGAGTTTGTATGGATGTATGGTTTTGTTCAATTATATTGTACTTAATGCTCTTGAGTGTCTGATCATCATTTAAGTGATTTGATGGAATCTAATGAACCTAGACATAGGAATTTAGATTTGAGATCATATGTATGGTTGCTGCATGTTCGATTCTATTCTAATGGCGGGATGAGTTAATTCGCTAATGGGATAGAAATATACCTCTTACTGATGCATAGCGTGTGCTTGAGAATAGACCGAAAAAAGTGGTTTTCGTGTTAGCTCTCATGGAAACATAGTGAGTTGGGCAATTGAAACGATGGTTAGATAACCTAGATATAGGCTTTTAGTTAATGAAGATTCTCAAGCTAACTTAGTCATTTATTCATGTTTATGTAAAGGATTGCACATTGTTGGTTAAAGTAAGGGGTGAAGAAGGATTTTCCTAAACTCTATCCATTATGTTATTTTCATTTATTACTTTTCAGTCTTTAGTTTATATGCTTTTTTCCTATTTTATATGTTCTTGAATAGAATTAGGTAAGCTATTAGTTAATATTTAGCATTGGAAGTAAACTTATCCTCGAGGGAACGATCTCTACTTTTCACTTTATTACTTGAATGACTCGTACACTTGCGGCCTATTTTAGAACAAACACTCATGCAACGATCCACGTAGCATTCTCAGGTGGGTTAGTCTATTACAATATTACTTTAATATGTATCCATATGAAGACTTGATATCTCATATCCATGACCCGTGAGACGTGGCCATCAGTCTACGTACATACTAGTCTCAATGCATTATTGTTATCCTAATTAACAATAATCTTGACTAGGGACATTTAAGAATAATGTTCTGATTCCAATAGGATCTCATGATCAAGTCATCCACTTGATATCCTATGGCATTAAACTTACTATTCTAAGGACTTTATTAAGTTTAAAATAAATAACACAATAAATGAAATTTCTCATGTATTGAATAAATAGCATTGTACAATATATGTAAATACAGTCAAAATAAAATTGTCTCTAGGGCATACACTAACATCTTAATGTGTCTTGATTAGATTTCTCTCACCTTTGTTTATTATTTCCTAATCCTTTCTTTGTTTCATTAATTTTACCCTTTAGCCCACCTTAATAATGAGTTTTTGATCACCAAGAGTGTGTGTATTGCATTTGTATAGGTAGGGATCACGGTTTTGCTTATTGGATTTGGAAGTCTAATGAATTTATAGAGGAATTAAGAGTTACTTAGTTTGCATAAACTCATCTAAGTATGAATCGATTCATGAGATTTGATTATGATTTTACTCTTAATGTAAGTGATTTATGTCTCATTAAGCTTAGTTGCATGAATGAATGGTCAAACTTTTGGTATTTCATTGAGTTGTCATTGTATTGATCTTCTAAAGGTGATATTCTGGAATTTGAACTTGCAACTCTTTGTTATTTCATAAAGAACACTACCCCTTGTCTTTAAAGAAATTTCTTTCTCATTGCTTCAGAACAAGCAAGATTCAAGTGTGGGATATTAGATAGGTTGCAATTCATAAATATAATTAGTGTTTAATTCATTTTATATAAGAACATAGTTAAGAGTAATTAATGCCTTTTATGTTATATTATTATAAATCCTCTTTCTAGACGGCTTTGTGATTTATTGGATAAATTCAAGATTAAAATTTTGAAAAAACTAGATTTGATGTTATCTTATCCTATTTTCATTATGTGATTTATATGATATATCTTAATTTATTTGACTTTCCTAGTTATTTTAAGATCATAATTATTAAGATTGATTTTATATTGATTTAGATATATCTAATTGATTTGGTTTTGATTTGTAGGAAAGCCAAACTGTGACACCCGGGGGGCCGACGAGGGTAGGGAGTGGTCGCCAGTGCTAAAAAGATGAAGCACAGACAAGGAGTGGCTCCTGGTAGGCTTCTAGGCGGAGGGACACATGAATGAACTGAATACACACCGGAATGAGAGGGATCCAGAGACTGTGCAGGTATGGGACTGCATAGTTGAGGATGGCTTAAAGGAATTGATTAGCACCACCCATATCAACAAGGTGCATTTTCTTTTCGGGAGCCAAGAGCATAAGTACTTCATAGTTAAGCGTGTTTGACTTAGAGCACTTGTGGGATGGGTGACCTCCTGAGAAGTTTCCTAGGATACGTGTGAGTGAGGATAAAGCACACTGAAAAGACCCATGTTGGTTTGTAGGGACACTTATCGATCCTGCAGGCAGTCTCGGGACATTACAAATGGTATCAGAGTGAGACCTCTCCCAATACGGTGTGGTTCAGGGACAAACCATGTGGAAGCTAGTGGGCATGTGACACCTGGGGTCGACGAGGGCGGGGAGTGATCACCGGTGCTAAAATGATGAAGCACAAACAAGGAGCGGCTCCTAGTAGGCTTTTAGGCAGAGGGACACATGAATGAACTGAATACACACCGGAATGAGAGGGATCCAGAGACTGCAGGTATGGGACTGCATAGTTGAGGATGACTTAAGGCAATTGATTAGCACCACCCATATCAACAAGATGCATCTTTCTTTTCAAGAGCCAAGAACATAAGTACTCCATAGTTAAGCGTTCTTGACATGGAGCACTTGTGGGATGGGTGACCTCTTGGGAAGTTTCCTAGGATGCGTGTGAGTGAGGACAAAGCACGCTGAAAAGACCTGTGTTGGTTTATGGAGACACTCATCGATCCTGCAGGCAGTCTCGAGACGTTACCCAAACAAAGGAAAGTAGGAAACACAATCAAATCTAATCCATGAAAAGATTAAGGGTTAGAAAAGATTATTATCAATCTAACGGTGCTTATATGTTATTTCTCTCTACTAAAGCCTTTTGACTCTACTCATCATATTATTACTTACAGTTTTTAAGTTAAAAATTGTGTTATAGGTGTTTCTCTAGTTCTGTAACTGTTTTATCTAATCTTTGAGAGTGTTTTAGAGAATTACCTAACCTTTAACTTATTTTGAATACTTGTACCCATGGGGGGTGAGTGTTGGTGAGCAAGTGGGTTTTACTAGCCATTGAGAAAAGTAAGAAAAAAAAGCCAAGAGTGGCTGTAGAAATAAAGAATACTCGTTTGTAACTAGGAGCAACGATGGTGTACAAAGAATACTTATTCATAGTGAAGAAATCCTAGTGAAGAGCTGGGGACTAAATGTAGCCCTAAGTGGTTAGGGGTGAACCAGGATAAATTACTGTGTTAAACTATTATTACTCTATTTATCTTCCCACATCTCACTTTAAACTCACTATTGAAGAATCTGAACTGATATTTTGAAAGAAATCATAATATGTGTTGATTTTGTTTGAAGGAACCAGTGATGCCCCCTGCCCTATATAGTCCACCTTATGCTCATCAGGGAAAATTAGATACAATAGCGTTCATAATTAGTAACCTATTACATTTCATTTACCAGATTACTTACGTTCCTCACTTATTTTAACCTTCTTTTATTTCAGTTTTATTTGTTCCTTTGCACGGTCCAAGCAAATCTCCTTAACATTTAAACATTATTTTATCTTTGCATTAAGGTTCTTTAGCTCACATGGTGAGCTGGGCCGAAAGCCCTTGGAATACATGCAATGGAAATTGGTTACTTTTAAGTGTAATTGCTAACTAACAATGAGTCCTAAGTGTTAGGACTCTAACTCTGTCAATATTTCACATAACTACGATAATAGTAAAAGCATACTGGCCTTTTAGGTCTTCATTTACACATGGTTATAGTGTAGTATATACAAACAGGAAAATAAAGCATAGTCAAGCCATAGGTATCAATACCTATGGACACAATCCCTCTACAATCTGTTAATCTCAGTAGTACTACATATAGCTCCAGAAAAGACAGGCATCTACACCCAGATACAACAATACAAGTACAAAACTATTTACATACAAAATGAGTCTACTAGAAGCCTATCACAGGGTCCTAAATTACATCATGAATCCTCCAGGGCCATCACCCACTACACTAGGTGTATACATCACATGCACTAGTAGAACTTTGTAGAATAAGTAGATGTTGGTCTCTAGGGAGTAAATCCAACCTCCTTCAACTATCTCAAAGTATAAGCTAAATAATGACATCTGATCAGGGTCTGGAATATCATGGAAAGTATTAGGGTGGGAATTCTAGGAATTTTCAATAAACTAATCATAACTAGTGTCATCATAATAGTTCCAGCTGCCTCGGACTTAAAACAAGTTTACATATATAAGTTTAAAAAGCATATAGTCACTTACCATGAGGCAGAGGTCCATTTTAGCCATTTTTCCTCAGAAAATCATAAATTGCATAATATCAGTAATAAAATAGTGAGAATGCATGTATAAATGAAATGCTTATGAGTCTGTCCATTCAAATCTCAGTTTTATGCTTATTCCCCTTTTTTCTTTCATTTTGAGGAAATTACTTTCTCCTCTAATAAACATTTAGGGGGAATGACCCGCTTCTATAGAAATAGCTGCTTGTCAGACATGAGTTAATAGTTCATAATCAGTAATAGCTTCTCATAGAACATTTTAGCATTATCAAAAGTTCATAATTCATAACATTAAGCTCAATAGCCAGCATAGAATATACATAGGTATTCAATAAGCTACAGTTACCAACACGTAACTTCATGCATAAACTCAAAGATGTATTGAGTTAACATGGAAATTAAGCAATGTGACGCCCCTTTTTAAACCCAAGGGAACATCTCACTTTCAATTACAATGTGGAAATAAAATTTTATGTGAGTTAAGACCCGGTTCATTTTAATAATATATACATTTACTCAATTGTAGTTGGTTAAGTAAATTAGCAAGTATATTTTTTTTTCTATTCATTACATTCACGTTAACGATAATCAATATCCACGGTGACGAGACATACATGGGAAATTAACATTTCATTCATATATATATATATATACTTATCAACTGTTTAGTTACAAATCCTGGCATAACAAAAAGCAAAACTACACCTGCCCCCAAAGGATTATACATACATATCCCTACGGTATCAGAATATACAGCCCATTACAGACAAAACATCAGGCCCCTAAAATAAAATACTGGTAGCCATCAATAGCTACAAGTAAGGTCAGTCCCTCAAGTGAGGAGGAATCGAGTCAGGGTCCTCTTCAGGATCCTCTTCGGGGTCGTCCTCAGGAACTTCTTCGGGATCTTCCTCAGGATCTTCTTCGTCAGAGGAAATCACCATAGGAATCGCAGAGTCACAAGACAGGGCCCGAGCGGTGGAACGAAAAGAGTCTTCCCGCGGAGTGAAATAACGGTCACCCCACATCTCGCATATCAGTAGCTGAAACTCCAGACGTAAACTAATACAGCAGGTGAAGACAGGCGGCTCGTGACGCCTCCAGGCTAGAGATAACGACACATCCCCCGTATAGACGCAATGCTCAGAACCATAGTTGATGTACCAGCACTCTGGCCCTCCCAAGAAGGTCAGGCGCACATCTCCCAAAAATCTTTGCGTGCGTGGCTCCATACGCTTCTACAGTCGCTCAGTCGAGATGAGGCCAAAAACCAGGGAAGTCGGGAGCTTCCGGTTCCTTGCAGTTGTCTTCTATAGAACGTAGTATACGGACAAAACAAAAGTGGAGAGACAGAGAAGAGGTAAGACATCCTACCATCATTACCAATCATAGCATCGAGAAACCAAACGGCGCAAAGTGCCCACATAGCATTTATGACAGCAATAATAGTAATAAACATTCAATAGCAATTATGATCAACCAAACAGTTCCAGGCAGTCGTATACATATAGATATATCAGAAGTACAATAGTTCCAATTATAATAACAATGCATGCCAGATGATTCATGGACTCACTATGCACACTTGCCCTCAATAACCAAAATCCTACTTCATGGAGCTAGACACAAAATAGTCGGAGAGAACGATCAGGAGGTATGTCTGTATTCTTGGTCGCCTGTGCCCTCAAGTGCTAAAAATTATCAATTTATCATTTTGTACATCATGGCATTTTACAAGACATTCTACACAGATCTCGACATAGGACAGCGTCTTGGTCCAGATCGTCAGTGTGTTTGCATCGGTCTGCCCCACAGATAGAGAGCTACCAGCTGCCCATTGTGAGGTACCTGCACCCTGACGCCCCCAAGGTCAACAAGTAACCTACACTTGTCTATTCGCACCCGCACAAAGGTGTAAGTTCAACTCCTAGGCTACCGGCCTTAACCAAGTCCAACGGACAATCTCTTTCTTTTTGTTCAATGCATGACACAATCATACTCCTCATGACCAACTAGGCCCATCATGCTTCACATGCATGTCATATCATTTATCAACAAGATCTGATCCCATTCACGGGTATACAACAATCCAATAGTACATTTTAAGGACATTCACAATTTCCATTCATAGTCATGATAAAAGTCAACCATTAAATTCATTATGTGCCTCAAAAGCTCACCCATACTCATGTTCTTCCCTGTTTATGAATCCCTACTTAATCTCTAGTCATCCAATCATTTATGATTTATGTACTTTTATTAATCCAAGGGTTTTGAATCCAGGAAGATACATGGCCAGAATCACCAACAACGTCACAGATTTAATTGCTAGGTATTGGGTGATAAACTCTAGTTGTGAATTCGACGGAGACTATGCATTTAGTGGAAAATTGAGGCTGCCATTCGACGAAGACTAACATGGCAGAAGGATGAAAAATAGGAGAACATTTTATAACAAGATTGGATAAAAACCAATTTCTGTCGGATGGAGGTTTTGTTGAACAGAGATCAAAATTGTCGAATTTTTCCAGAAGGTCAGCAGAAGTCCAATTTCGATGGATGTGGGTGTCGACGTTGGAGAAATCTCCCAAGTGTCGAATCAACGAAAACACTGTGGTCAGAACTCTAATTTGACGGATCTTGACGTTCTACTCGACGAATATTAACTTTGGGAAGCTTCTGATAAATGGACAGAAGATCCACTCGACAGGTATGTCTCTCAATGGGTATTGGCATTCTAACTCGACGAATATTTCACTCCACGAAGGTGGTCATTTTGGAGGAGTTTCTCTCCTAAGTGGTCGGGAGTGTTTTTGATATTGCACTAATGACCAGAATGGGTTCGACGGGCATGGCCAGGGGTTCATACTCGACACGTTTTGACTTTACTAAGTGATCAAGACATCACATTCGATGGGTTTGGCCAGGGATTCATACTCGACAGGTTTTGACTTTACTAAGTGATCAAGACATCACATTCGACGGGTTTGGCCAGGGGTTCATACTCGACAGGTTTTGACTTTACTAAGTGATCAAGACATCACATTCGACGGGTTTGGCCAGGGGTTCCTACTCGACAGGTTTTGACTTTACTGAGTGATCAAGACATCACATTCGACGGGTTTGGCCAGGGGTTCATACTCGACAGGTTTTGACTTTACTAAGTGATCAAGACATCACATTCGACGGGTTTGGCCAGGGGTTCATACTTGACAGGTTTTGACTTTACTAAGTGATCAAGACATCACATTCAACGGGTTTGGCCAGGGGTTCCTACTCGACAGGTTTTGACTTTACTGAGTGATCAAGACATCACATTCGACGAGTTTGGCCAGAGGTTCATACTCGACAGGTTTTGACTTTACTAAGTGATCAAGACATCACTTTCGATAGGTTTGGCCAGGGGTTCCTACTCGACAGGTTTTGACATTGCACTTAATGGTCAGAAACCCAAGTCATTACCACTTCTCACCAATAATCCCAAAATTTTTGTCTCAAGGCGTGGCCATCCGAGAGCCAGCCCGACAGCGTTCTTTTTTTGATTATACATTCCAGACATATATATCAAAACACACAAACAATCAATTAGCATATATATGTATACATCACCAGCAGCATACAAACAGAGATGAATCACAGTACCAATCACAAACAATGTTCCTAAATGCTAAAAGAGGTTGAGGAGGAGTGTCTTCCTTTTACCTAGGAGAAGCACAAAGAAAGGTGGCTCCTTTTTGGTTAGGATTTCGTTTCCAGCTTCCGGGAATTCCTTAAAGATTTAAACTTGCAAGAATCAGAATCCTAATATTGAAATGGATACCCATTGTCATCAAAATGACAGTGGTTTACGAAAAAGAGAAGAGAGGGAGAAAAAGCTAAGAGCTTTACCTTAAAGCTCCAACCTTTAAGCTTCAAAGACGTAGGAGAATGAAGATGGAGGAAATGGCACAACTTTGAAGCTGATTTCCTCAATGATGGTGGTTCTCCAATCACGAAATGGTGCTAAGATTGGGACGGTTTGAAGAACAAAATGGAGGTGTGGGTGGTGTTGCTGCTGTAGGGTGAAAGAGAAGAGAGAAGATGAGTGAATAGTAGCAGCGTATTTGGGAGGAGAGGAAATGTGAGGAAAAGAAATGAATTAGACCCCCTTAATTTCAAACGTGCAGCACAAATTTGGGAGGAGAGAGAAATGATAAAAATAATGGTTGGAGGAAGCTTCCTTGAGAAGCTTCGCGCGCTCCTCGATAAAGTACATAGTAAGCTTGTCTCCAAATTAAATACATCTGACAGATGATTAATTATACTGTGGAATTATTTTCTCAGTGAATAAAATTTACAATTGATGAAAATAATATATTATTATTCATCAGATAATTTTATGATACCGCAAATTTTATTTAACAGATAAAACCTCAAAAATGTAAATCTCGCAAACTGTGCCCAGCCTCGGATTTAGTAAGATCCCCCGTTGACAGTTCAAAGTTTACCAACCTCAGGGAAAATATTCTAGTTTCCCCGGCTCCACTCAGTGTACACGTAAAACGAAGAATATATTAAAATATTCTTCATTTCCAGAAAAATCCACAAAAATTCCTAAAAATCATAAATATTATAAAATGATCGTTTATAATGAAATAAAAATTTTGGGATGTTACAGAGTTCACTTAGGATAGCTAACTAAATCTTAATTAAATTGTTTTCTAATTACACTTAAGCTAATTTAATTAGTTACTTAGCTTACCATCAAGTTACAATTAAATTAATTTAGTTAAGCCATTTAATTACATTCTAACTAGTTTATTATGTCATTACATATGTCATGTTTCTAAATAATTAAATATTTATCTAATAACTAGTTTCTAATTATTTAGCAACTAAACTAGTTCATTTAGTTACTAATTAGACTATTAGGGTAACTAAGTATTTAATTATTTAGTAACTAATCTAGCCACTTTTATTGACTAAATTCTAACCATTAAAATCAACTTCATCTCCTAACCATTGATTAAATCTAAGGTTGATATTACAAGCCTTTTAATCAAGATTGTTTTCACACCATTAATTAGATCAACGGTGAGGATCTAAGGCTTCTTAATCAAGTTTTTCATCTAACGGTCCACAATGGAGTCCAGCCACTATGTTTGACCAATTCTCATTGGTTGTCATAAAACTTAGTAATAATGACTCATAATGACCCTTAAGATATTTAGCTTAGACATTTTCTAACAGATATTACCCAATGGACAATAGCTACTACTATTATTACACAATGGATAATAAAAAATTCAAATATTAAAAATCTCTGTCAACTGTTCCCAGTTTCGGGTTTAGTAAGACCCCCCGATCCTGCCTTGACAGTCCGAAACTTTCTGGTCCAAGAAAATTTTTTATTTTTTCGGACCCGCCTCGGGCTCGCATACAGTCCGAGAATAATATTAAAATTATCAAGAAAATATAAAATCTCACAATAATCCACAAAATCATAAATATTATAAAACTTATGGAAATCAAGTCAGATTAGTAAAAATCATTAAGGATTGACAAAAATAAATAAAATATGGAGGCTCATATACAGTCCCAAAAATAATATTAAAATAATCAAAAACGTAAAAACTCCAAAACAATTCCTAAAAATCACAACAATCATAAAATTCATGGAAATCGAATCGGATTACTCAAAATAATTAAGAATCGCCTGAAATAAATAAAATACGAATTTTTAGGGTGTTACAACTTCTATCTATTCTCCAATGACAGCGCTTTGTTCTCTCATCGCTTTCATCAATGGTCTAACTATCTTAGACATATCATTATTACCCTATCTGAAAGCTTTCCTATTCTCCCATGTTCTCCTAGGAGGTGTCATAATTTCTTGTTCACATATAACATTACATATTGAGTTGGCCAGACTCAATATCATTTAACCATATGTTAGTAATTATTAACATCTAATCTTAAGGTTGTCATGCGATTCTATTCATATATCTCACATTAAGATAAAAGAATGCATAACACAAACAAAACATTTAAACATGCCCAAAAGCATAGTCAGTCCATTCCCTGGCTCAACAAGATGAACTGTTCTGATATCAAAATATAATATCTTAATTCTAGATACTATAGTATACTCTAAGTACACTAAATAAATAGAATTAAGTATGCCACTTTGCACTTAAAACGTAATTTACAACTTGTACAACAAGTATTAACGAGTAATTATATAGAGCCTTTAATAAAAAGTAAGAGAGCAAGACATTTTACACATATGGAAACTTGTTCTTTACCATACAACCAATTGATAAGTATGAGATTACAAACTTTCACTAAGATCTAATCATAATACTTTAATTACAGAACCATGATATAAATACATAGCTAAAATAATTACTTTAACAACTTAACTAAGTCTTAATCTACTTGCTCTACACGTTGCTTGGATCCTTCTTTGGCTTTATCATGGAAAACATAAAAAGAATTGGGGTGAGAATTAATAATTCTCAGTAGTGTGGCGTCCCAGGGCCGACGAAGGCGGGGAGTGATCGCCGGTGCAATAAAGCACGGACAAGGAGCGGCTCCTGGCAGGCTTCTAAGTGGAGGGTCTGCATGAATAAATTGAATACGCACCAGAATGAGAGAGATTAAGAGACTGTGCAGGTATGGGACTGCATAGTTGAGGATGGCTTAAAGGAATTGATTTAGTGTAGCCATATCAACAAGTTGCAACTTCTTTTTGGGAGCCTAAAATATAAGAACTCCATGGTTAAGCGTGCTTGACCTGGAGCAATTGTGGGATGGGTGACCTCTTGGGAAGTTTCCTAGGATGCGTGTGAGTGAGGACAAAGAACGCTGAAAAGACCCGTGTTGGTTTGTGGAGACACTCATTAATCCTGCAGGCAGTCCCGGGTCAATACATTAATGGTATCAGAGACAAGACCTCTCCCAGTACGGTGTGGTTCGGGGACGAACCAAGCGAAAGTAAGTGGGCATGTGGCGTCCCGGGGCCGACGAGGGCGGGGAATGATCACTGGTGCAATGAAGCACGGACAAGGAGCGGCTCCTGGCAGGCTTCTAGGCGGAGGGTCTGCATGAATGAACTGAATACGCACCGGGAATGAGAGGGATTCGTAGGCGTGCGGTATAATGAACCGAATACGCACCGAATGAGAGGGATTCGAGGGCGCAAGGGGTATGGGACTGCATAGTTGAGGATGGCTTAAAGGAATTGATTTGGTGTAGCCATATCAACAAGTTGCAACTTCTTTTCGGGAGCCTAGAACATAAGAACTCCATGGTTAAGCGTGCTTGACCTGGAGCAATTGTGGGATGGTTGACCTCCTGGGAAGTTTCCTAGGATGCGTGTGAGTGAGGACAAAGCACGCTGAAAAGACCCGTGTTGGTTTGTGGAGACACTCATCAATCCTACAGGCAGTTCTAGGTCATTACATTAAAACTAATGTAACACCCTTGTGGGGATGTCACATTTATGATGCAATAAAATAAAATTCGTACCCAAGTTATAAAACGTTTAGTACATTAATAATATTAGTGGTAAAAATTTTTCCTTTTATATTTATAATATTAAATAAAATAACACGAAGCACAAAATAAAGCAAACATAATCATACACCAATAATATACATATGATTCTTGTCTTAAGTATACAAAAATTAATTTACAACTATTAATATTTAATCAAAATAGTAAAAGACAACATACTACTCAAACATAACCCCTAAAACATGAGCCCTTGTTATAAGACAAATTCCCTAGTTGGGAATGTCTTGACCAATAGAAATTCAACCCAAAACTATGTCGAAGTTCTCTCCAGGAGTATAGTGAAACTCATCCCACAACTCCCTAATAGGTAAAATAACCTGTATGAAAGTAACCGTATAATGTGTAGTAACGAACCCATGTCGAGTCCTACTTATTGATAAAGTCATGTTACCACTGTACTCTATGTGTCCTGTGTCCCAGTGGACATACCAAGCCTCTGCGCGTTCGAGAAACTGTAGTCTAAAGAAACCTAATTGACCTCCTCTTGCCGCCATTGTAGTCTTCGATGATATAAACATAATGTAGAAACAGGTAGAACAATACAATAAAGAGGTGAGACGATCTACATCATTACCCGCATAGCAAATAAGAAAATGACAATACAAGCAATTATCACAATAGTACATACTAACATATCATACATAATATAGCAAAGTAATACATACCATTATATCATACACAGTATAGCAAAGCAATACATCATACATTTTATCACAGATTATAGTAAGCAGTAAAATGCAGATGATGCATGAACACACACTGACTCGTTCCTACTCCATGGAGTTAAACACGGATATTTGAGAGAATGATCCGAATAGAAACTAGTAATACTTTATGGCTGCCCAACCAAACTATTGCACTGTTTAATGTTGTGCCTATAGCCCACAGTCCAAAACATCGTGTAGTAGTACATTGTCCAACATTGTGCACTACAGGCACAGTACTTAGTAGTCTCCTCAAGATCTCGATTAAGAATAGTGCTTGTCAAGATCATTAGTGTGTTGCCCGTTACCACGGCCTAGAGAAGCAACCCACTGTCCCCATGTGGAATTCTCCGCACACTAATGCCTCCAAGTTCATATAATGAACCACACTACGCTTATCACACTGCAATACGGTGTAATTCGTCTCATCAATCAATCACCAATTATCAACCCAAATTGGTACAACACTCTAAGGATGATCTAAAATTACAAAAATACCCTTAATATCCATATTTTACCATAATTATAAAAATACCCTTAGTCACCAAATACCAAAGTATAGTACGTCCCACCTGACAGTACTACCTCACAACATGTCCGGCTCCACCACTTTGGCCCGACATCAAAACTCACTGTTCCACTTAATCACGTAGAAATTTTATCGCATTTTTCCAATCTCATCGTTTTCACAAATATTTTTATATCGCGTAAATATATTTTGACATTTTTGAACATCGCACAATGTTTTTAAATCATTTTCTCAATCGCGTAAGATTCTTAATTCATTTTCTTAACCGAATAACTTAAAGTCATCATATTAAATATGTGTAAACTATATCTAGTACATTTAAAATACGTAGAGTATTTTCCTTGTGTTATAAATATAGTATAGAATCTTTTCATTTTATTCACCTAATTTTAGTAAATTTTGGCAGCATTTTGCCTATAAATTCAGTATAAGGTATTTTAAACGTTTTCCTCTAAATTCTGTTTATTTTAATTTTACCCATCAGTTATACTTTGAAACTTGCTAACGCGCTTCAAAACTTAGAGAGTGAGCTCTACATTAGTATTTTTCAAGCGTTTGCTTTAATTCTCACTTACAATAAATTCTGCTAAGTTAGAATTCTAGAACTAAATTCATTCCTTTTATTTTCTCAAAGATTTATTGGAATCAGTTTATTTTGTAAATCCATTACGTAACCTATCTTAGAAAATCAAGGCATTCAATTATACACTATATGGCATGTTGGCCATAATTAATCAAAATCATTCTTAAATTTATTTATTTACCTAGATTCTTTAAATCAATGATTTAGAAAATGGTTGAGAACATTTTAGTTCTCTATTTTCATGATAAGGCCGTGAGCCTCAAAGTGTTCTTTGGAACACTCATGCAAATCGTTAAATGTTATTCACATCCTACTTTAATACTTTAATAATTATACAATTATAAACACATACAACTATAAACACATACAATATACATACAATATATTTTAAAGCTATAAACATACATAGCAATCAAAATCAATAATAAAAACTATAAACATGCACAGAATTAAATCAATCTCAATTAGGAAAATATTTAAAACAATCACATAAATAATAAAAACAATAAAACAACCACACAAATGAATCCTTATGGATTCTTCACACACATACAATCCATTTTCTCATCACCATACAAGGTTGATGAGATTAAATCTCCCTCTTACCTCTTGAAGACAATAATCGGTTAGTCTCCTCCTCTCCTTGAAATTTCGTGTAACCTCCAAAATAAATCCCTAAAATTCTTAAACAATTAGTAAAAACAAATACAAGGATCAAGATTGAAAAACCATGGTACAATCATGGTTTAGATAATCAAAAACTAAACTTTAAACCAAAGAATCAAAACTTACCCTTAGGAAAGTAAGATAAAGGTTGGATTTTGAACTAGATAGAGTAGGTTTTTGACAAAACATTTTGAAGGAAAAGTGTTTAGAATATGATTTTGGTTTAGGAAATATGAAGAGATAAAATTATAGAAGATTGGTAGTGGTATTTGGGTGCTAGGGCCGAACCATGTGGAGAGAAAAGGAAGGAAATGGTTGCTTAGTTTCTTGGGATGTTTGAGAGAAAAAGATGAATGTTTTTGATGTGAGAGAAAATAAATATTGTGTGAGTGAAAAATAAGTGAGCTGCTGTACCGTGGAATAAGCATAGAGAAATTAGGATTTACTTGAAGTAAAATATCCTATTTGAGTGCACATGGCTTATGTCACCTTTTGGCCACCTAGTGTGCATGCAAGATGGTTCAAGAACCATGTAGAACTTGTCAAATTTGCCTCCCTAGGCTGCTGCAAAATCATGTGGTTCAAGGGCATTTAGGGATTCAATTTGCTTTTAATTCAAGTCTAATTACTTACTACTTAAATAGCTAATTAATTAGGTTTAGTTTCCTAACCTATCTTAATTAATTATCCAACTATATATGCCTTTAGCATACAATTTGTGAGGCTACCGTTCGATGAAAAATAACATGACAGAATGATGTAAGATGGGAGAACATTATTTCACACGAATGGATAAAAGTCAAGTTTTGTCGAATGAAGATTCTGTTGAATGAAGATCAAAAACTGTCGGATATACCAGAAGGTCAGCAAAAATCCTAATTCGACGGACGGGTGTTGACGTTGGAGAAATCTTCCAAGTGTTGAACCGACGAAAGTACTATATAGTCAGAAATTCTAATCCGATGGACACTGACATTAGAGAAGTTTCTCTACTGAATGGTTAGAAATTCCAACTCGACAGACATCGACACTCTAACTCGACGGATATTGACATCCTAACTCGATGGATATGGTCAGAAGTTCAAATTCGACGGATATGGGCAGAAGTTCAAATTGTTACAATTGTTCACAAAGATTAATTAATTAGTTTACTTAGCTTGTTAATTAGGCCATTAGATTAACCAAATTAGGTTTAATTAGTTACTAATCAAATTCAAGCCACTATGTTTGACTTAATCTTAACCATTGATTTCAACTTTAATTCCTAGCCCTAGATGTAATCTAAGGTGGATATTGATTAGTCATAAAACTTGAATTCTAATCTCACCATTGGTTTGATCAACGGTTAAGGTTAAAGGCTTCCTAACTAAGTTTCCATCCAACGGTCCATATTAAAGTCCATGCTCTTTTTGTTGACCTATTCCTATTGGTTCAAAATAGTCAAGCCACTTTCGTTGACTTGCTCCCATTGGTTTAGAAATTTGTCCAGTCAGAATTGTTGACCGTTCTTCCTAAACGTGGGTCCCACAGACTTTTAAAGATCCGTGATCATTTTGAAGCAGATTTCTACTATTTTTGAGACAATAGGTACTGTAATATAAAATAATATTATAATAATATAAAATTATTTTATTACACAGTTAAACCCTAAAAATTACAAGATTAATATATATATCAATCGGAATTGGGTTTAGTAAGATCCCCCAGCTCCAATTAATTAAAATAAGATTTTTTCGGCCAAAAAATTATTATTTTCCTGACCCGGAGCAAATCACCCAAAACAATCAAAAACAATATCGAAATAATCAAATTATTTTTATATTGGACACAAAACACAAAACAGTGTAATTCTGTCAGTTCTGTAACATAGTCTAAAATTTGGGGTGTTACAATATTCTCCCTCTAAAAAGAAGTTTCGTCCTCGAAACTTGACATACACTTACAACAAAAATAGATACGAAATTGAGATCTTTAGCATATTCTTTCGAATTTCGAGAATAAGTCAAAATATTGCCAATGATGACAAATTTACTTAGTTAAGAAAGAACGATCATATTTATATAATTTGTGAATATCGCAAAAACATTCTTTACCCCGAATGGTAATATTTAAATACTCATAGTGTCTGTAATGCATCCGCAAAACTATCTTGGAACATTGTCTACTTTTATACGAATCTGGTAATAATCAGCACGCAAATTGATTTTGGAGCAAACAACGATTTCCTTTGTTTGGTCTTCTAGTTCCCCTATTATCACATCATTCCAGATTTTCTTCATCAAGATAAGTTGTTCTACTTGCCTATTTTTAATCTTAACAGAAAATGTCTCATAGATTAAGTTTTCTTCTAATTGTACTGTATTTGGTATTATGACACAAGTTGAATCAGGAATGATCCTTATTAATTGAAATACATGAAAGACACGATAAAGGTTATAAGGAAAAATAATAAGACTATTCAGTAGGTTACTGGATTAGTCCAACAAAGAATTTGAGATGGTCTAATAGATTTTCAAAATGAACATGGTCCAATAATTTTAGAAATGAACTTTCTGGATTCAAATCCAAAAATCTCAGGTCAAGGAAACACTAAAATTGCTTTGCAACAATCAAGTAGGATATGGTTGGAAAATAACCAATCCATTTAAAAAAAATCAGGCTCTCAAATAGATGTGATTTTAAATAAACAAATCAAATCAACAGAAAAGATTTGATATTCAATAAATATAGGGTAGAATTAGAAAACTTGAGTATAAACAACAAGTTCAACAAGAAGAGTAGAAATACTCAGATCACTCTATAACAAAGGCACAGATAAATCAAATTGATTTACTCAGTCTATTTAAGAAAGAAATAGACAAACTAGATCAATAAAAAGTTTCAAACTCCAATAATAATAAGATAGTTTTAAACAGGCTCAAGTAGTAATAGTAAGTTTAGAAGTTAAAGTAATATTATGAAAAGAAGTAAAGCACAGATAACCCCAAAAGATTTGCACAATCACAGATCACAAGTGAATGAGTTACCTCGCGAATTATACAACACAGTTTTAAGATTACCCTTTATGGCACGACTTTCTCACTTCTTAAGTTTTTGTATCTGAACGTTCTCATTACACTTCTTGCATCGGTTCTTTCTTCTTTTTGAGATTTTGAAACACGTGTATTACTAACGGAAAGTCCCATCTTCAGTTGATCACATCCTTTAGAGAAGTATCTAGGCTTTCCACTTTTATAATAAATTATACTCTTAATCGTGCAGTTTCTCATCATATGATTCTTTCTACACTTCAAGCACTTCGTTGGTGATGCCATAGTCTGACCAAAATCATTGCCACTCGTACTTCTTTTCTTCGTTCGTTGTTGCTTCCCCGGTGGTTGTACATACGACTTTTTGCTGAAAACGATTGACCTTACGCTTCCTTCTATTTTGAATTATCGAAGGTTCTAAGTTACAACTTCTGGCGTCCGATGCCTGCTCCAATCCTAATAAGCTATGAAGTTCGATTATCAGTTCCTGCTGCTGAGTGATCATCTGTCTCTGTTGTACTGCCACTTCAATCATCTTTCGCATCACACTTTGAGCTGCGGTTATACGATCTTCATTACGTTTCGCGTCCACATGCTCATGTTCATAACGTTCCATTATCTTTCTTCAAAGATAAATAAAACCAACACATAACAAATTAAACGTAGTGGTTTCGCACAAAATCGTTTCCTTTCAAAAACCGAAACATATCTCTGTGTTCAATATCAGAGATTCACATAGCACAAACAAGACAAACCTACCCACAAATGCAAAAGAGTCTAACTTGGGCTCTGATACCAACTAATGTAACACCCTTGTGGGGATGTCACATTTATGATGCAATAAAATAAAATGAATAAAATTCTTACCCAAGTTATAAAACGTTTGGTACATTAATAATATTAGTGGTAAAATTTTTTCCTTTTATATTTATAATATTAAATAAAATAACACGAAGCACAAAATAAAGCAAACATAATCATACACCAATAATATACATATGATTCTTGTCTTAAGTATACAAAAATTAATTTACAACTATTAATATTTAATCGAAACAGTAAAAGACAGCATACCACTCAAACATAACCCCTAAAACATGAGCCCTTATTATAAGACAAATTCCCTAGTTGGGAATGTCTTGACCAATAGAAATTAAACCCAAAACTATGTCAAAGTTCTCTCTAGGAGTATAGTGAAACTCATCCCACAACTCCCTAATAGGTAAAATAACTTGTACGAAAGTAACTGTATAACGTGTAGTAACGAACCCATGTCGAGTCCTACTTACTGATAAAGTCACGTTACCACTGTACTCTATGTGTCTTGTATCCCAGTGGACAAACCAAGCCTCTGCGCCTTCGAGAAACTGTAGTCTAAAGAAACCTAATTGACCTCCTCTTGCCGCCATTGTAGTCTTCGATGATATAAACATAATGTAGAAATAGGTAGAACAATACAATAAAGAGGTGAGACAATTTACATCATTACCCGCATAGCAAATAAGAAAACGACAATACAAGCAATTATCACAATAGTACATACTAACATGTCATACATAATATAGAAAAGTAATACATACCATTATATCATACACAATATAGCAAAGTAATACATCATACATTTTATCACAGATTATAGTAAGCAGTAAAATGCAGATAATGCATGAACACACACTGACTAGTTCCTACTCCATGGAGTTAAACACGGATATTTGAGAGAATGATCCGAATAGAAACTAGTAATACTTTATGGCTGTCCAACCAAACTATTGCACTGTCTAACGTTGTGTCTATAGCCCACAGTCCAAAACATCGTGTAGTAGTACACGGTCCAACATCGTGCACTACAGGCATAGTACTTAGTAGTCTCCTCAAGATCTCGATTAAGAATAGTGCTTGTCAAGATCATTAGTGTGTTGCCCGTTACCACGGCCCAGAGGAGCAACCCACTGTCCCCATGTGGAATTCTCCACACTAATACCGCCAAGTTCATATAATGAACCACACTACGCCTATCACACCACAATACAGTGTAATTCATCTCGTCAATCAATCACCAATTATCAACCCAAATTGGCACAACACTCTAAGCATGATCTAAAATTACAAAAATACCCTTACTATCCATATTTTACCATAATTATGAAAATACCCTTAGTCACAAAATACTAAAGTATAGTACGTCCCACCTGATAGTACTACCTCACAACATGTCCGGGTCCACCACTTTGGCCCGACAGCAAAACTTACTGTTCCACATAATCGCGTACAAATTTATCGCATTTTCACAATCCCATCTTTTTCACAAATATTTTTAAATCGCATAAATATATTTTGATATTTTTGAACATTGCATAATGTTTTTAAATCATTTTCTCATTCGCGTAAGATTTTTAATTCATTTTCTTAACTGAATAGCTTAAAGTCATCATATTAAATATGTGTAAACTATATTTAGTACATTTAAAATACGTAGAGTATTTTCCTTGTGTTATAAATATAGTATGGAATCTTTTCATTTTATTCGCCAGATTTTAGTAAATTTTGGCAGCATTTTGCCTATAAAATAAGTATAAGGTATTTTAAATGTTATCCTCTAAATTCTGTTTATTTTAATTTTACCCATCGGTTATACTTTGAAACTTGCTAACGCGCTTCAAAACTTAGAGAGTGAGCTCTACGTTAGTATTTTTCAAGCGTTTGCTTTAATTCTCACTTACAATAAATTCTGCTAAGTTAGAATTCTAGAACTAAATTCATTCCTATTATTTTCTCAAAGATTCATTGGAATCAGTTTATTTTGTAAATCTATTACCGAACCTGTCTTAGAAAATCAAATGGCATTCAATTATACACTATATGGCATGTGGCCATAATTAATCAAAATCATTCTTAAGTTTATTTATTTACCTAGATTCTTTAAATCATTGATTTAGAAAATGGTTGAGAACATTTTGGTTCTCTGTTTTCATGATAAGGCCGTGAGCCTCAATGTGTTCTTTGGAACACTCATGCAAATCGTTAAATGTTATTCACATCCTACTTTAATACTTTAATAATTATACAATTATAAACACATACAACTATAAACACATACAATATACATACAATATATTTTAAAGCTATAAACATACATAGCAATCAAAATCAATAATAAAAACTATAAACATGCATAGCAATTAAATCAATCACAATTAGGAAAGCATTTAAAACAATCACATAAATAATAAAAATAATAAAACAACCACACAAATGAATCCTTATGGATTCGTCACACAAATACAATCCATTTTCTCATCACCATACAAGGTTGATGAGATTAAATCTCCCTCTTACCTCTTGAAGACAATAATCGGTTAGTCTCCTCCTCTCCTTGAAATTTCGTGTAACCTCCAAAACAAATCCCTAAAATTCTTAAACAATTAGTAAAAACAAATACGAGGATCAAGATTGAAAAACCATGGAACAATCATGGTTTAGACAATCAAAAACCAAACTTTAAACCAAAGAATCAAAACTTACCCTTATGAAAATAAGATAAAGGTTGGATTTTGAACTAGATAGAGTAGGTTTTTGACAAAACCTTTTGAAGAAAAAGTGTTTAGAATATGATTTTGGTTTAGGAAATATGAAGAGATAAAATTATAGAAGATTGGTAGTGGTATTTGGGTGCTAGGGCCGAACCATGTGGAGAGAAAAGGAAGGAAATGGTTGCTTAGTTTCTTGGGATGTTTGAGAGAAAAAGATGAATGCTTTTGATGTGAGAGAAAATAAATATTGTGTGAGTGAAAAATAAGTGAGCTGCTGTACCGTGGAATAAGCATAGAGAAATTAGGATTTACTTGAAGTAAAATATCCTATTTGAGTGCACATGGCTTATGTCACCTTTTGGCCACCTAGTGTGCATGTAAGATGGTTCAATAACCATGTAGAACTTGTCAAATTTGCCTACCTAGGCTGCTGCAAAACCATGTGGTTCAAGGGCATTTAGGGATTCAATTTGCTTTTAATTCAAGTCTAATTACTTACTACTTAAATAGCTAATTAATTAGGTTTAGTTTCCTAACCAATCTTAATTAATTATCCAACTATATATGCCTCTAGCGTACAATTTGTGAGGCTACCGTTCGATAAAAAATAACATGACAGAATGATGTAAGATGGGAGAACATTATTTCACACGAATGGATAAAAGTCAAGTTCTGTTAAATGAAGATTCTGTCGAATGAAGATAAAAAATTATCGGATATACCAGAAGGTCAGCAGAAATCCTAATTCGACGGACGGGTGTTAACGTTGGAGAAATCTTCCAAGTGTTGAACCGATGAAAGTACTATATCATCAAAAATTCTAATCTGACGGACCCTGACATTAGAGAAGTTTCTCTACTGAATGGTTAGAAATTCTAACGCGACAGACATCGACACTCTAACTCGACGGATATTGACATCCTAACTCGACGGATATGGGCAAAAGTTCAAATTGTTACAATTGTTCACAAAGATTAATTAATTAGTTTACTTAGCTTGTTAATTAGGCCATTAGATTAACCAAATTAGGTTTAATTAGTTACTAATCAAATTCAAGCCACTATGTTTGACTTAATCTTAACCATTGATTTCAACTTTAATTCCTAGCCCTAGATGTAATCTAAGGTGGAAATTGGTTAGTCATAAAACTTGAATTCTAATCTCACCTTTGGTTTGATCAACGGTTAAGGTTAAAGGCTTCCTAACTAAGTTTCCATCCAACGGTCCATATTAAAGTCCATGCTCCTTTTGTTGACCTATTCCTATTGGTTCAAAATAGTCAAGCCACTTTCGTTGACTTGCTCCCATTGGTTTAGAAATTTGTCCAGTCAGAATCGTTGACCGCTCTTCCTAAATACGGGTCCCACAGACTTTTAAAGATCCGTGATCATTTTGAAGCAGATTTCTACTATTTTTGAGACAGTAGGTACTGTAATATAAAATAATATTATAATAATATAAAATTATTTTATTGCACAGATTAAATCCTAAAAATTACAAGATTATATATATATCAATCGGAATTGGGTTTAGTAAGATCCCCCAACTCCAATTAATTAAAATAAAATTTTTTCGACTAAAAAATTATTATTTTCCTGACCCAGTGCAAATCACCCAAAACAATAAAAAATAATATCAAAATAATCAAATTATTTTTATATTGCACAGAAAACACAAAACAGTGTAATTCTGTCAGTTCTGTAACATAGTCTAAAATTTGGGGTGTTACAGTTTCAACCTTTACACCTCCGACCTCACGTGTAGGAATAAAAGCACCATTTTCAACAGCATCCCACACATCTAGATCAATAACTTATCCCCATCTAGTTGTTTAACTCTTTATATAAGAGTCTAATTTTGATACCACTTGTTACCAAGTGGCTCCAGTACTCAAAAGGGAGGGTGAACTGAGTATTTAAAAACTTTTCACAAACACTTGTAAAACAAATTTCGTTTAAGGTATTTCTTAAAAGAATTGAATAAAAGGAAAGGATAAAGAGCCTTAAGCATAGAAAATAAAAAGGTAAAAATAATAAATAAATTGTAGGAAATAAAAGAAATTAAGATGAGAAGAACAAGTACAGTATTTATCCTAGTTCAGCCACCAACCACTTGTGGCTTACGTCCAGTCCTCGAAAAACTATCCGAGATTTTTACTATCAATGCAAGTTTGAATAGGTGCTTGCTACCGTTACAAACTATAGCACTTTTCACATGCAGGGAAACTTTACCCTTGTGCTAAAGCCTTAACTTTTAGGGATACCTTACTTTCTTTACAATAAAGCAGAATATAGTAGAAGAGAAACTCTGAAAAGAGTAAATAATACAACATAAAGCTCTAAGAATCTCTTTAAGGATATCTCATAGTTTTGGAAAAAAAGAGCACAAAAAGTATGTAAAAAATGAAATTCACATATTAAAGCAATAGAAAATTCTTTTATATTGTTGGGTGTATTCAAAGATGACCCAAGGTCAATATTTATAGAGCTCTGAAGAAAATAGTCATTGTGGGTTTTGAATTCTCGTAATAAATTTGAAAATAGATGTTAATTTCTAAATTTGGAACTGGTGTTTATTCGAATAACCTTTGTGTTATTCGAATAACACGTTTTTAAACACCACAAGAAAAAAAATTATGATATATGTTATTCGAATAACATGAGGGTTATTCGAATAACTCTTTTAAAACGAGTTTTCTATGAAACAAGGCTATTCGAATAACATTTGGGTTATTCGAATAATGTATTTAAGACGACTAATCTAAAAGGCTTCGATTTGAATAGTAGGGGTGCTATTCGAATAGCCTTTTTAAAAATAGAGGTGCGCAACTTGATTTTAAGCGAGTTATTCAAATAACTCTAAGGTTATTCGAATAACCCTTGATAGAAAAAAGGTTACTTGGCTTAGTTTATTCGAATAAAGGGAACTTTGATCGAATAGGCCTGTTTAAAACCATTTTTTAACATTTTTAAAGAACTTCCCAGATTGTTTCTAAAACACCAAATGTTTTAATTAATTTTCAAAAACCATTTTAAATTTTGGATTTTAATTGAAAAAACATTTTTATCTTTTCTTCCAAAATCAATGAGATATCCAGAACACTTCATACAAAAAAAAAAAAAAAAAACAAACTCTAAGTCCTAAAACTATTCTTGAAGTTCTTGGATTTGGTCTTCCCATCATCTTCAAGTTTGTTATCATCAAAACTAGTCTTCAATGTCGCATAGTCAATCATAGCTCTTTTTTCCTCTCTGTCCACGATCCTTACTAGTTGTACATCATAAGACAAATCATCTCTTAATTGTACAGATTCATGTTCTATGATATGCAAAGGATCTGGATTATACTTTCTCAACTGAGACACATGAAAAACATCATGAAGGTTTGAAAAATTGGGAGGAAGGGCTATTTAGTATGCTACGGGTCTAACTTTCTCTACCAATCCCTATGGTAGGAGTAACTTTTAAAAAGACATGATATCCCTCATCAAACTCAAGAGGTTCCCTTCTCTTGTCAGCATAGCTATTTTGTCGACTTTGAGCAGTAACCAACTTATCTTTAGTCATCTTGATTTGCTCTGTGGTCTGCTGGACCAACTCTGGACCTAGTATGGTTCTCTCACCTACCTCATACCAACATAGAGGTGATCTACACTTCCTTCCATATAAAGCCTCATAAGGTGTCATACCTATGCTGGAATGGTAGCTATTGCTATAGGCAAACTTCACTAAAGGTAAGAACTTATCCCAACTACCCTATTATTCTAAAACACATGCTCTAAGCATATCCTCAAGGGTTAGGATAGTCCTCTTTATTTGCCATCTTTCTGCGGGTGATAAGTTGTACTAAGACTCAACTTAGTCTTGAACGCCTTTTGCAAGACTCCCCAGAATCTAGATGTAAATCTAGGATCTATATTTGAAATTATGCTTACGGGGACTCCGTACAACCTAACTATCTCCTTCAGATATAGCTTAGCTAATTTCTCTAGAGGATAGTTAGCTCTCATTGGAAAAAAAAGTGGGCAAATTTGGTTAATCTATCCACTATGACCCAAACTACATCATATCCTAGCTAAGCCCTGGGTAGACCAATCACAAAGTCCATAGAGATCTTATCCTATTTCCACTCAGGGACTCCCAAAGACTGTAATGATCCTGTAAGCTTCTGATATTCAATCTTCATTTTTTAACAAATTAAACACCTTGAGACATATTCTGCTATATCTTTTTTCATTCCAAACCACCAAAACATTTTCCTTAAATCTTGATACATCTTAATGGTTCTAGGATGAATGGTATACTTACTTCTATGAGCTTTTTCTAGAATCCTCTCTTTGATCTTAGACTCTCTTAGAACACAAAGTCTGTCTCTAAACTTTATCATTCCATCATCAGTCATATCCAAATCCTCTTGGGTTCCTAAAAAGATCTGCTCACTTATGTCCCTTAGAGTTTCACCCTCTTTTTGAGCTTCTAAAATATGAATCCTCAAGTCATTTACTATGTCCACTTTACTCACAAAGAGACTACGTGGCATCACGGTTACCGCAAAACTCAAATCCTTGAAACTCTCAAGAAGTTCATTCTCTTGGACCAACATTTGAGACACATATAGCGACCTCCTACTTAGTGCATCAACCACTACATTGACTTTACCCAAATGATACTTTAACGTAAATTCATAGTCTTTTAAGAATTCCATCCATCTTCCTTGCCTCATGTTCAGCTCCTTCTTATCAAACAAGTACTTTAAACTCTTATGATCACTAAACACCTCAAACTGGACTCCATAGAGATAATGCCTCCAAATCTTTAAGGAAAATACTACAGCTGCTAACTCCAAATCATACGTAGGGTAATTCTCCTCATGTGGTCTTAACTGCCTTGATGCATAGGCAACTACTCTCCTATTTTGTATCAGAACATACCCTAGTCCCATCTTCGAAGCAACATAGTATACTTCAAAGTTCTCATGGAGATCTGGAATCACCAATACTGGCATAGTAGTCAATATCTTCTTTAACTCTTGGAAACTATTCTAACAGTCCTGAGTCCACTCTGGTGGGAATTGTGGTTACATCACGCAACGAAAAAAAAAAGATTCCCATCGAGGATCCATGCGAAAAAGCCATAATCCAAGTTTTTAAATTATTTACCTCTTTAAGCGTGATCAAAAGGAAAGATGTGAATCACCAACACCGTAATAGAAATGATGTCTCTATGGTATCCACACGAACAGAATCACGAACATCCAACATCCACAAAGAGGAGCCTCACGTCTCTCACACAGTGCTAGCTACGAAGAGAAGAGAAGAAACCTGTCGCTCTCTCACTCACTTTTCTGTAGGTGCGACTAGGGTTCTGAAATTGTGTCTCTTAGCAGCCCCTTAGCAGTACTATTTATAATAGTGACTGCCTAAGTGAGTGTGAGCAGCAGCAAGGTAAGCTGTACAACCCTAGACTCATCTGTTATGAGTCTGTCCCATATTTGAATTCGAGTCCAACTTGGATCCATTGCTTCAATTTTAGTTTGTTCTATGTGTGTGACCCTGCAGGTTCTCATTACATTGGCAGTAATATTAAAATTTCATTTTAATATTACAAGCAGTGAGCGGTATCTATCAATATATTGCTGCTACCAAAGTAATAAGAATGTCAGTGATTTGACATAATCTTTTCGTGAACAATGTTTCCGTGTCGTTTAGTCCCTTTGTCAAGATATCTAGATTGAACACAAGGCATGGAATGCGTCACCCTTGTATAGTCTAATCTTTCATTTCTTGATACTCGAGTAGACTTTGTAATAACAAATGAAATCAATATCTCATATTGACTCATTCGAGTATGGCCATGCATTTCGTCGTCTCACTGAATCAAGGGCCCCGAAGATATCACTCCTGTTATGTAGGAGTGACAAATCTCAACTAGGTCACTCACATCCCTCTGCATGATTCACGGTATGTCTAATAACTAACTTTATAATCACCTTGTTACATATGATGTTTGATGGCATTAAAACACACAATACTTCATGTAGGAATTGTAGTGATTTTAGGTCAAAGGACCACAGACACCATTGTCACTATGAGAATCGCTTATGACACTCACAAAACGATCCATGTAGCGTTCTCATGGCAGGTCAGTCCAGTACATCATTACTCTAATATGTACCCATGTGAAGACTTGATATCTCATATCCATGAAACGTGAGATGTGGTCATCAGTCTATGCACATACTAGTCTCAATGCATTATTGTTGTCCTAATTAACAATAATACTTGACTAGGGACTTTTAAGAATAGTGTTATAACCAAAAGGATTGGTGCATGAAATTTGCAAGTGTACGGTTTCGTCGTCAAGTAATAAAAAGATCGAATCCACAAGGACTGTGTCTATGAATACCAATTAATTAATTAATTCAATTAAATTAAACAAAGGGGATAAAATTGTTGATTGATAAGAATGTAGTAACCAAGTAATTAAGTAAAAAATTATTAAAGTGCAAAATTAAGAACAAAAATAGTAATTTATCAAGAAAGATATTCAGATTCAAGAAAGCTTCCAAGATTGGGATACGACAATGATATAAGATAAATCCTAATTGACAACCTTTTTATTAAATCTGAAATTCAATTGAAGGTGAATTATCCTAAATTAGTTAATGTTCTTTCTCAAGATACAAGATCTGTGCCTAATTAAACCAATTCCTACTCTCGTGGTAATTGAATTTAAATTGAACCAATTACGCTTTGTGGTAATTCATTGAATCCTCAAAAGGCTAAAACTACTTTCGTGATTTAGACCTTAAGTTCAATTCTTATGGTTCCAACACCTAGGTTCACCTCTCAGTACGTCCCTAAATGCCTATGAGATGCAAATAAGTGGCCAGCAAATTCACATGAATAAGAGCAATAAGAATTGAATCGAAGAACATTCAAGATCAATAAAAAGGGAAACAACGTCAATTAATCATTATCAATGTATCAAAAGGCATTGCCCAATCCTAAAAACAAA
The DNA here is from genome assembly GCA_029884595.1 of Ormosia semicastrata. Taxonomy (NCBI): domain Eukaryota; kingdom Viridiplantae; phylum Streptophyta; class Magnoliopsida; order Fabales; family Fabaceae; genus Ormosia; species Ormosia semicastrata. The sequence continues at coordinate 33,615,085 of JAQQTO010000042.1, forward strand.
AGAAACTACTCAGACATAGAGAAAAAAGAATCAGAAAACATGTTCATCGACATCCAAACCCGTAATTCAACAGAGAAGAGGGAAGAAAGATCAATAACCAAAGCCTCCAATGTGCCTCCTCCAAAACCAAATTAGAACTCCTTAATTGTATTCAGAACATCTATTTATAGCGTAGGGTTTTAATTGGCTAAAAAGCCCTAAAAGAAATAAAAATAAAAACTAAAATTCTGCTACGCACTGTGATCGACGGCCGTGGTAGGTACCACGGCCAGGCTGTGGTCAGTTCTAGATTTAAGTTTGTCAAGCTGACTCTCAACCACGGCCGTGGTGGACACCACGACCAGGCCGTCGTTGATTCTAGAATTTTGATTTTGCTTTTCTTGACTCCCTCGAACCATGGCCGTGGTGGAAACCACAGGCAAGCCGTGGATCCCTCTGGAATGGTCTTTTTGCACCTTTTTGCTATCCATTAAGCTCCAACTTCAAACATGCAAGCATTCCATTCAATCCAAGGCCAATTCAACATTAATCCTGCACAAGAACACCAAAAACACCACAGTTATCAGAACTAAGGGAAAAATAAACCAAAAGAGAAACTAAAATGCCTAAAATGCTCAAGAATGCATGTAAAACAAGAACAAAACATGATGTTATTTCACACACATCAAATCCCCCCAAGCTTAAGACTTTGCTTGTCCCTAAGCAAAATTTAATTCCAAACCAAGAAGTGGGATCAAAAGACAATAAAGAATAAGGAACCCGAGAAAACAATATCCAAGCGATAGGCTAAGGCAAACAAAGAATCTGAGAGGTAATCAAAATCAAGTCCAATTAGAGGCTAAGTTCTCAGAAATCATGCATCCTCACTGATTGAATTAAGTTCACTCCACTAACCACACTCAGAGTGTTTAAGGGTGAAGACAATGCGCTCAAAATCCTTCAAAGAAAATGCACTTCCATATGCTTGATAAGAAACCAGATTTCCACTAATAATTAGCATGCATGCAAGAATCAAAAGGTCTTTCAAGGGTTGTAATGGGGCCATGGGAATGATGATAGGTAAGTAGAGAAAGGAAGGTTTGCACAAATGGCTCATCAAGATTTTCAATAAACACAAGAAATCCAACAGAACATAAATGGAGTAAAGACAATTTTTCAATCTAACACATAACTCCACATTTCAAAGAATTTTCTTCTGTACTTTTCCTTCTCCTCTTTCTCTTCTTTTTCAAGCTTTCATCTCATGATGTTTCTTTTATTTTTCTTTTATTTTTATTTTTTTTTTAGAAAGAGGAAGCTCAAATACATATAATTCCCAACACAACTTTCAAGCCCAATTCACTCCATTTAATATTCTAAATGATAACCAACAATGTTTCAACATAGGTATCATGAAAATAAGTATGCAATAGGCTTAAAATGGGCTACTAGAGGATGAAAGTGTAACAATTTCAGAAGGCCAGAAAAATACCTAAAATGCCTTAATCACATTCAAGCATGCAACCAAAATTTTCGCCTCAAAAAGGTTTCAAATCAAGTTCTAGAGCACATGATCAATGAGGAATATCACTCAACACAAAGAATGGGAACAAAAATCATATAGTGCATACATCCCATATAGGCTCAAAACTCACATTTAGAGGTTTAAAAATCAATGAGAAGCATAAATTCAAAGAACATATGCTAATTATCAACTATCAAAAGATCACCTCTACTATCAATTAAAACAATGCCTGTTGCCAATCACAAGAATCGACAAATTGGGTTCCAAATTAATACTATCTCAAAATCCTCAAAAGAGAGGGGCACAAGTTCAACCAAAAACCCAAGAGATATGATGGTGTGAAAATGCAACATGAAGATATAATGCAAAATAAGACATGAGAATGCATGAAACTAATGAAAATGAAAATATGAAAATACCCCCCCAAGCTTAGAACTTACATTGTCCCCAATGTGAAAATCTAAAACAAAAGAAGGGATAAAAGAAAAGAACTCACTGCGGTGGTGGAAAAACTTCTGGTGTTCAATCCATGGCCATAGAATTTTTCATGGGCTGAGTGTGGAACCTTCTGACTTCACTCTTCTTCTAAATTTAGCTTCAAAAAGGGTCAAACCTAGACAAAATCCATGAGATAAAGATCAAACCAACAATTCAACACACAAAATCAAAAGAAAAAGAAGAAATTAAAAGGAAAAACAAAAACAAAGAAACTTGGGTTGCCTCCCAAGAAGCGCCTGTTTAAAGTCATTAGCTCGACTCTGGTCTGGTTTTTGTGCTCAGGTGATGTCAATGGAGTAGTGCTCAGTCCTCACTCCTTCAAAGTATTTCACTCTCTGGCCATTTATCATGAAAGGCTTATGGCCTTCTTTCTTCACCTCAAGCACACCGTAGGATAAAACTCGGACAATCTCATATGGTCCTGACCATTTTGACGATAACTTATTAGGACAGAAACGTAGAAGCGAGTTATGGACAAGGACTTGATCCCCAAGTTTAAATTCACACCTCTCAACACACTTGTCATTCTGCTTCTTAGGTTCTTTCTTGCGGGGCTTAGACTGGTCAAATTTTATGGTACCTTTGGGCAAGGTCTTTTCTAATATAGTATCAGCCACTGATTCCTGTACACCTGAAAGCATAACACTATCCACAACATTAGTAGCATCTATGCGATTACATGAATTTAAGGAATTAGAATTATTTTCAGATTTAAAAACATCAAAAATTACTTCCTCATCATTCAATCGCAAAGTCAATTTTCCTTCATGGACATCAATGATCGCCCTTCTAGTGGCAAGGAATGGACGCCCAAGTATGATCGGCATTATAGCATCAGCTTCCATGTCAAGCACAATAAAATCCACCGGCATGTAAAACTTACTAACCTTAATGGGAATATCCTCCAAGATGCCTATGGGGTACTTGACAGACCGATCCACCAATTGAAGTGAGATAGTTGTGGGTTTCAGCTCACCCACTTCCAACTTCTTACACACAGAAAGGGGCATAAGACTAACACTAGCCCCCAAGTCACACAGAGGTTTATTAAAATTCATGTTGCCAATCAAACAGGGAATAGAGAAGCTACCTGGATCCTTTAACTTAGGAGGCAATTTATTTTGAATTAAGGCACTACACTCCTCAGTTAAAGCTACTGTCTCATATTCTTCTAGTTTCCTGTTATTAGATAAGATGTCCTTAAGAAACTTAGCATATGTAGGCATTTGTTTTAACGCCTCAGTGAAGGGTACATTAATGTACAATTTCTTAAGAACCTCTAAGAACTTCCCAAATTGCCTATCTAACTTGGCCTTAGCAAGTCTTTGAGGGAAAGGAACTGGGGGTTGGTATGGCTCAGGGGGTACATACTTAGACACTTTCTCATTAGTTTCCTCCTCACTTAAGGGCTGTGTCTTAGTCTCTTTTTCCTCAGTCCCCTCATCTTTGTTACTCTCCCCCTTACCTTTGGAATCCTCTAATTTCTTTCCACTCATCAAACTCACAGCTTTACAATGTTCATTCCCTGGGTTTATTTCTGGTTGACCAGGAAACTTACCTTGTTGCCTATGTGAAGTGCTTGCTTGTTGGGCAATCTGGATTTCCAACATCTTATTATGAATGGCCAAATTGTCAACCTTAGCTGACAACTCTCTAATGCCCTCAGTCACAACTTGCTCATGGTGCCTAAACTCCTTATTCTGCTTAGACTGGCTCTCAACAAAATTCTCAAGAAGAGACTCAAGTCTAGATTTTTGTACCTGTTGAGATCTAGAAGAGGGTTGAGCACTACCTTGCCCAGCTTGATATTGACTATTCCGGTAAGAGAAGTTAGGATGTGACCTCCAACCGGGGTGGTAAGTTTGGGAATATGGCTTATTCCTCCCTTTTTGGTTGAAGTCATGAAAATTGTGGCATGATTCCACTTGCTCCACTAGTGCACCATGTGACTCCCATATGTCCCTGTGCTCCACAAATCTCATAAAAATTGTTAGAGGCACCTATGGCATTAACATGAGCTTTCTCAAGCATGTCAAAACGTTTATTCAAAGAATCAAACTTTGACATAATTAAATCAACACCATCTACCTCAAACTTACCTCCCGAGAGCTTTCTCGGGTTATGGCCTCTTTCATTAGCCCATTGGTGATGATTTGAAGTTACACTCTCAATTATCTCATAAGCCTCAGTGAGCCTTCTATTCATCAAAGCTCCACCAGCTGCGGAGTCAAGAGACACCTTCGAAGAATATTCCAAACCATTGTAGAAGGTGTGGACTATCAACCATTTCTCTAACCCATGGTGTGGGCAGGCTTCCAGCAAAGCCTTATATCTATCCCAAGCTTCTGACAATGACTCGCCATCTTTCTGAACAAAGCTTGTGATTTGGGTCCTTAGGTGAGCAGTCTTGGAAGGTGGAAAGAATTTATCCAAAAAGGCTTGCTCCAATTGGTCCCAAGTAGTTATCGTCTCAGCAGGAACAGACTTCAGCCAAGCTCTAGCTCTATCTCTCAACGATAGAGGAAACAGGCGGAGACGAATAGCATCAACAGAGGCGCCTTCGATCTTGAGGGTCTCACAGAACTCCAAGAACATATCCACATGATCATTAGGATCCTCTGACGGCAATCCTCCAAACTGGTTCTGCCTTATCATAGAAAGTAAGGCAGGAGGTATAGTGAAGTGCCTAGCTTCAATGTCTGGCCGAGCAATTCTAGGTAGCAAACCCCGAGCATTAGGGGCTGCATACTCTTTTAACGATTTATTATCCTCAGGTGCTGCCATGACAAGTGGTGGTTCTGGGCTTTCTCTTACTCTTTGCCTTTGTTGTCTTCACCTTCTACGTAAAGTTCTTTCAATTTCAGGATCTGCTTCAATAAGAGTCCCAGAACGTCTAGTACTTTGCATAAACAAGAGAAATTACCTACAGAGAGTCAAAGAGAAATCAAGAACGTAAGAACCAAATAAAAGAAAAAAGTTTAAAATAATTAAATTAAAAATTAAATTAATATTCAAGAAAAACACAGTCCCCGGCCAAAAACTTGGTGCGTGAAATCTGCAAGTGTACGGTTTCGTTGTCAAGTAATAAAAGGATCGAATCCACAGGGACTGTGTCTATGAATACCAATTAATTAATTAATTCAATTAAATTAAACAAAGGGGATAAAATTGTTGACTGATAAGAATGTAGTAACCAAGCAATTAAGTAAATAATTATTAAAGTGCAAAATTAAGAACAAAAATAGTAATTTATCAAGAAAGATATTCAGATTCAAGAAAGCTTCCAAGATTGGGATACCACAATGATACAAGATAAATCCTAATTGACAACCCTTTTATTAAATCTGAAATTCAATTGAAGGTGAATTACCCTAAATTAGTTAATGTTCTTTCTCAAGATACAAGATCCATGCCCAATTAAACCAATTCCTACTCTCGTGGTAATTGAATTTAAATTGAACCATTACGCTTTGTGGTAATTCATTGAATCCTCAAAAGGCTAAAACTACTTTCGTGATTTAGACCTTAAGTTCAATTCTTATGGTTCCAACACCTAGGTTCACCTCTCAGTACGTCCCTAAATGCCTATGAGATGCAAATAAGTGGCCAGCAAATTCACATGAATAAGAGCAATAAGAATTGATTCAAAGAACATTCAAGATCAATAAAAGGGGAAACAATGTCAATTAATCATTATCAATGTATCAAAGGGCATTGCCTAATCCTAGAAACAAAAGAAACTACTCAGACATAGAGAAGAAGGAATCAAAAAACATGTTCATCGACATCCAAACCCGTAATTCAAGAGAGAAGAGGGAAGAAAGATCAAGAACCAAAGCCTCCAATGTGCCTCCTCCAAAACCAAATTAGAACTCCTTAATTGTATTCAGAACATCTATTTATAGCCTAGGGTTTTAATTGGCTAAAAAGCCCAAAAAGAAATAAAAATAAAAACTAAAATTCTACTGCGCACTGCGATCCACGACCGTGGTGGGTACCACGGCCAGGCCGTGGTCAGTTCTGGATTTAAGTTTGTCAAGCTGACTCTCAACCACGGCCGTGGTTGATTCTGGAATTTTGATTTTACTTTTCTTGACTCCCTCGAACCATGGCCGTGGTGGAAACCACGGGCAGGCCGTGGATCCCTCTAGAATGGTCTTTTTGCACCTTTTTGCTATCCATTAAGCTCCAACTTCAAACATGCAAGCATTCCATTCAATCCAATGCCAATTCAACATTAATGCTGCACAAGAATAGTTAAAATACTGCAGTTATCCGAACTAAGGAAAAAATAAACCAAAAGAGAAACTAAAATGCCTAAAATGCTCAAGAATGCATGCAAAACAAGAACAAAACATGATGTTGTTTCACACACATCAAGGATATCACGATCAAGTCATCCACTTGATGTCCTATGGCATCAAACTTACTATTCTAAGGACTTTATTATGTTTATTGAAAAAGAACATAATAAATGAAATGCCTCATGTATTAAAATAAGCATAATAGAATGTATGTAAATACAGAAAAATGTATCAACCTCTAGGGCATACACTAACACACTCAAAAGTACTACCTTTCCGAGTCAACCTAGTCAAAGGCAGTGTTAACTGAGAATAACCCTTGATGAACCTTTTATAATACCTAGTCAGGCCTATAAAGCTCCTAATCTCGGTCACAGTGGCGGGTCTCTCCCACTGTAACACTGCTTCAACTTTGCTAGGGTCCACTGAGATTCCTCTTTGAGAAATAACATAGCCCAAAATTTGAACTTCCGTTAGCCAAAACTCACACTTGGACAATTTGGCAAACATTTTTTTTCCTTAAGGATATCTAAAACTATCCTTATATGCTGCTCATGTTCTTTCATTGTCTTTGAATAGATAAAGATGTCATCAATAAAAACTACTATAAACATGTCTAGGTAGGGTCTAAAATCTCTGTTCATGCAATCTATAAACACTACTGGAGCATTCGTCAACCCAAAGGACATCACAAGATACTTATAATGCCTATACCTAGTTCTGAAAGCGGTCTTAGGGATATCCTCTCCCTTAACCATGATTTGATGATGCCCAGACCTTAGATTAGTCTTGGAAAACACTAAAGCTCCTCTTAATTGATCCATCAGATCAACTATTCTAGACAATGGATACTTGTTCTTGATGGTTACCTTGTTTAACTATTTGTAGTCAACACATAACCTCATGGTACCTTCTTTCTTCCTCACTAGTAACACTGGTGCTCCCCATGGAGAAACACTAGGCCTAATGAATTGCTTGTCCAAGAAATCCTCTAGTTATTTCTTGAGTTCTGCTAACTCTAGAGCTGTCATCCTATAGGGTGCTGTATATAACATCTTAATACCAGTATCTCAATATATAGAGTATACAAGGAGATACCTAGCATTATAATGTCACTACATAAAGACTAATACAATACGTATATCCATAATGTTCATTGGAAACATTACAGAGAGCTTTATGAAATGTGAAAAATATAACATCTATATCATAATGCATCAAAATACATATATACAACATCAGCCTTAACAAAGGCTTAGAGTATTACGTAATTTAAAACATTTCAAAAGAAGTACTAAAAGATACAATAATCAAAGCATAAACTATTGTTACCAAGTGGCCTCAAAACTCAAGAGGGGGGTGAATTGAGTTTTAAAAATATTTTCACAATTCTTTCGCAAAAACCTTGATTATCAATTTTTGTTAAAGCTACTGTTCGTTAGAGATGAATGAATAGAGAAGATAGAGACCTTTCACTCTTAAATGAATTAACCAAGAGAGATAGAATTCAAATAATGCAATAAAACAATGCACAAAGTAAAGAGTAGAGTTTAGAGAAAATAAACACAAAGTTTTATCCTAATTCAGCCACCAATCCACTTATGGCTTATGTCCAGTCCTCGAGTAAACACCCGAGATTTCTACTATAACTTCAAGCTTCAAACAGGTGCTTGACAACCTTTATAAACTTGAGTACTCAACACCTTGGGATACCTCACCCTTTGTGCTTGAGCCTCTACTTTCAAGGGATACCTCACCCTTTACAATCCTTTGAGGGATACCTCACCCTCTTTACAGATTAAACAAGATATAGATGAATTAAAACTCTCTGTCTAGAGTGGATAATTTGAAGCTTATGGGTATTAAGGATTCACAGTTTTAAAGCTCAAAAACAGAGTATGATTAAAGGGATTATAAAAACAAGTTTTCAATGCTTAAGAAGAATTTTCTGATTATTTCTCTAACTTTTCCTAAATGCCCAACAACTTAAATTTATAGCCAAATGCAATTAAGAGTTGTTGGGGGTAGTTCAAAACATTAAATGCTCTCAAAATTTAACTTCTGATTCATCATCTAACCAATTAGAGAAAATGCCTAATCGGTTAAGTGTCTCAAAAAATCACTCTTGATTCAGTAACTAACTAATTAGAGAAAGTGCCTAATCAGTTAGGAGTCTCAAAAAATGACTCCTGATTCATCAACTAATCGATTAGAGAAAGTGCCTAATCGGTTAGGAGTCTCCAAAAATGACTCCTGATTCATCAACTAACCGATTATAGGAAGTACCTAATCGGTTAGGGGCCTCAAAATTTGGCTTCTGACTTTCACAATAACCGATTAGAGGAAATGTTTAATCAGTTAAGAGCTTTTAAAAATGGCTCCTGACTTGCCCAATAACCAATTAGAGGAAGGACCTAATCAGTTAGTAGCTTTTAAAAAAAAACTTTGACACGCTTCTGTTTTGACAAAAAACCTGTTATGCAAATTTAATAACCTATTATTGGTTTGTCAAGAAAGCAAGATTTCCAAAGAGTTTTTCAATTTTTCTAAAACCATTTTGCTCAAAATTAAACATCATTTTCACAAATATAAATCTTGATTTTCCAAACTAATTTAGATTAAGTAAGAAAACCAATTGATGAGCTTAGTGTGAATTCTACAAATACCTTTACACAAGATCTAAAACTTATATTCTAAGCTTGAAGCTCTTTAGGACTTGTCCTTTGTATTTTCCTTCCTTTCTTTGTTTGTTATCATCAAAACCATTGCTTTAGTCAATGCCAATCACAACTATAAAGCTACTCTAGTCTTTTGCTTCCTTCTTCTTCTTACTTTTAGAAGAAGTTTCACCTAGAATTACATAGTACACAGTGGGGTGAGAAATAACATTTCTCAGTATGAGTAAACTAAAACCAGTATACATAGCATAATAAACATAATCTCAATACATATTAAAAAGACATGTTTAAAGCATCTTCAAGGTCTAAATCTAGATAAACTAAGTTAACATACATTTCATACATACATGCTTAGTCCAACTTAAAACCAAGATGTTAAGCTTAGGAATACTGATTTAATGTATTATCTGGTAGTAAATAAAGGAAAAACTCATCCTCACATCACACATATCCTAGCACGCTGAGAAGTTCAGGCTGAATCCTTGTTCAAAAGAACCTTACGGACTCTCCACTTATGTCCCTTGGCCTTGGCACTATCGAGATATCAGGGTTATGTCCTTCTTCAAAAGAGTTTATCAGAAACCCATCTATCTCCCTTGGCCTCCATGAATAGGCATCAAAGGATACTCACAAGATCAATACTACCAATCCTTCCTATCATACATATATCTAGACACCAAATCATCACTCATTGCTCTTAAGTGATATTCATTACCACTAAAGTGGCCTAAGGTGCTAGATATTAACCTAAAGCAAACCATAACTATTGAATGCTCAAAGGTTTACACTTTTTTATACATACTAGGTAACAATTCCTCTCTTGAAATTATACCTATTTGTGCCTCAACACACTTTAGGAAAAATATACTAATGATCCTATCTAGTTCAAAACTTCTAAACATCAAAGATAACATTTTTAGAGTTCCTGGTGGCCATGTCGTGGCACAAACCAAGGCACACCACAGCGCCCTAACCTCTGCCTGCTGAAAACTGAGAAATCAAGCCTTCGCGCTATGGTACGACATTGGTACGCCGCGGCTTACTCAGCAACTTCAACCTCACACCGCGACATGGCATCTTTATGTCGCGGCATTCATAGCATAAACCGATTCTGCAGAATTCTACAGAACCATCGTACTGTTCCATTAGTTCTTTTCTTGGATTTTGGTCATTCGAAACCAGTTTCTAAGTGATTCTAAGTCTGTAATTAGTTCTTTAACACATAGGAATCATAAATCACAAACTTAAACCTCTTAATTTGGATTAATGCACCAAAATTTCCTATAGGGTGACCTAAACCCTCTTTTGGGAATCCAAGGTCCAAATGACATATTCTAAGTTTCTACCTTAAACTCATGCTATGAACAAGTCATAAATGACTAAAGAAACTCAATCATGCAAGCAAAACACATCAAACATCTCTAGAACAGCATTTGGCCTATTAAGCACCTTAAGTGCATAAATAGTGAAAAGAAGTGAAATTGATCATAAAACCCCTACCTTTGGCAGTTGTGAAGAGATTCAAGCTTGGTTGGATCTCAAGTTTTAGCTTTTCCCTTAGCTTTCTTCTTTCTTTCTTCCTCTTCCTTGGTCTTTGCTTCTCCTTTTTCTCTTTCTCCTTACAAGTTTTCTGTTTTTTGTTTTGTGAAGCAAAGAGCCGTGAGTGAGGCTTATAAAAAGGGAAACTAAAGACTCAAATGACTTTTAAGCCAAAATTGATAAAATCTCGATCTGCTAAAAACACTCAGGTTTAGCTAAATCAAGATTTTTAGCTTTCAACAACTTTAAAATAAATACTAGGATTCATATAAAAAGTCTTTTCACCATTATCTAATATTTTTATATCTGGTGCTAGCCAAACCGACTATAAATAGTTAACTAGTATGCCTAAAAATACCAAATTAGCTCAGTTACCTTAAAATTTTAACTGTAACTTGTTTTATATATTTGTAACGTAGAAATAAATTATTCATATTTATTTCCCTCGTCTAAGCAATTAATGCTATTATCTGAGTCATTTTAAGCTACTTTTCACAATCTATGTTGTAACTAAGTACCTAAACTAACTCAAATTGTCACAAAATTAAACATACATGCTAAGCAACTCATATGCTACCTTTTGAACACATAAACAAGTCTAACGTGTCATTTTAGGATATTACATTATAGATATAGGTCTTGTACCTATCACTAAATCTATAGTAACCTCTATTTCTCTCTCTGATTGCAACTCAGCTACGTCACTCTGAAATACCTTTAGTATTCCCTCACCATAGTTATACTATCTAGCTTCTGCTCAACCTCTTCATCTATTGAGAAAAGAATAACATATCTTACAGCTCCTTCTATAAAACAGTGATTGACCTAATTAGCATTGAGATAAACAAACTAAGAAGAAACAACTCTAGTAGGAATATTAGACAGAAAAACTAGAGTCTTATCTGAACAGTTTAAGACCATATGATTGGATAACAACCAATTCATACCAAGAATGAAATCTATGTCCACAAGGGGTAAATAGATAAGATTTACAAAGAAGACTCTATCCTCAATTCTTATACAACAGTCAAGACATACTTTCAAAGTTATGACTGGCTACTGGTGGGTGTGGAAACAAACAAGTCATATGATAACTTTGACATAGACAAATCTAACATCCTTACACAATTATAAGAAACAAAGGAGTGTGATGCTCCTGAATCATATATGATATTTAAAAGATGATTACGAATTATGCCTTTACCTTGGATAAGGTCAGAAGACTGGGCCACCTCCTTTTCACCTAGACTATAAACTCGTCCCTTGGCTAGCGACTTTGGGGTAGGCGCATCTTCTTTCTTCAAAGGACAATCTCTCGAAAAGTGTCCTGGTATCTCACATGTGTAACACACAGACTGGCTTGCCAAACATGGTTTGCTTCTATGTGTCTTCCCACATTTAGTGCATTGAGGTACCTTAGACCCTTTCTTACCTTTCCCTTTAGGGTTGTGTGTTTTAGGAGCACCCTTCTTATTCTTGTCATTATCACATTTTCTCTTCTGGAAATCTTGTACCCTTTCCTTTAATTGAGGGCTATGAGCACTTGACTCCACAATCCTACACTAGTTGACTAGAGAAGAAAAACCCCTGATCTCCATAGGTCTCACCATACTTTTGATCTTATTTCTTAAGTCTATTTCGAATTTCAAACATCGCCAATTCTCATCCAGATGATAACAAAAATGCGAAGAGAATTTCGACAACTCCTCAAACTTGGCCACATATTGGCCCACTAATAAGCTTCCTTGTTTCAAACGCATAAACTCCGCTTCCTTATCATCATGTAGAGTTTATGGAAAATACTTCTCCAAAAAGGTTGTCTTGAAAATTTCCCAAGACGTCTGAGTTCCAGCGGCTTCTAGTACCCTATTGGTACTTTTCTACTAATGTTTTGCCTCTCCCTTTAACATATAGGAGGCGAAGGACACCTTTTGCCTTTTCGAGCAAAACCATTACTTCAAAGATCTTTTCCTTCTCACTGAGCCACTCCTCAGCCCTAGCAGGGTTATATTCGCCTCTAAAAGGTGGAGGGTTCATCTGACGAAAAGCTGTCAAGTCTTGGAAGTTCTGATTCCTTCCGACTTATTATACTTCCTGTATTAGCTACATAGATGGTGTAGGTGGCTGAGCTGGATTTGCTTCCATCCTCTTTAGCACCCCTGCTGTAACGGCTGCTTTATCTCACATGGCATTAGCCATAGCCATAAACGCTTCAGCCATATCAGGACCTTCTGAGGCTGAGTTCTTTGTTTCTCTAGTTCACCTTAGTGGTGCCATAGTTTCTTATACACATAAAAGCAATATAGATTGAGCTTTAGTTTCAATATCATGTAACCGTGCAACAGTAGCTAACAACAAACTAACCTAAGGCAAATTATACAATTCTTTCAAAGCATCTCACATAAGAGACTAGAAAAGCATAATTCATAAAAGGAACTCTTAAACATGCTTAAGCATAGTTAGTCCATACCCCGACTTAACAGGATGAACTACTTTGATACTATAATGTAACGTCCTAATACTAATATCTTGATATAAATAACATTAAAGAGATAAACAACATTACAATGCCACTACATACATAATAACTTGATAATATATCCATAATGTACATTGGAGTCATTATAGAGAGCCATACGAAATGTGGAAAACATAAAACTCATAGCAAAATGTATATATATATATATACATACAACATTAGCCTTAGAAAAAGCTTAAAGTATTATCTAACTCTTTGCATTACAAGAGAAGTATAGCAAGATACAAAGATTGTAACATAATAGATAAAACTAAAACTAGTCTAATCTTTAGTTTCCTTTTTCTTCATTTTCTTTGAAGAACTTTAACCTGGAATTACATGGCAACACAGCGAGGTGAGAATCAACAATTCTCAATATAAGCAAACCAAAACTAGTCATACATAGCATAATAAACATAATCTTAACACATGCTAAATAAGATATGTTTAAAGAATCTACAAGGATATACTTTAGTAACTAAAGATACCAAGCTAACATACATTCTATCATATATACTTAGTCCAACATAGCACCAAGATGTTCAACTAGGATTTCTAATTTAGTGTACTATTTTGTGGTAAATAGAGGGAAAGTTCATCCTCACATTACACATACCCTAGCACTATCGAGAGCTTCGAGATAAATCATTGTTCAAAAGAACCTTCTGGACTACCCACTTATCTTTCTTGGCCTAAATGATTGTGCACATCATCAAAGGATACTCACAAAGACTAATACTACTAGAACATCCTTCATACATATATTTAAACACCACATCATCACTCATTACTCTTAAGTGATACAAATACCATATAAAGTGACCTAAGGTGCTAGATACTTATCTAAGGTAAACTATCACTCTTGGATGCTCAAAGGCTTGAGTTTTCTCATACTTTCTAGGTGATAATTTATCTATTGAAATATCCCTATTTGTTTCTTAACACACATTAGAAAACATACATAAATGATTGCAACTAGTAGGAAACATCAATACATAAAAAATCATATTTTTGATATATTCTAGAGTTTACGCCTCGGCGCAGCCCTTCTCACATTATAGCACGCAACTCTCTGTCTCTCACGCCTTGGCATGGTGCATTCAAGCCGCAATGTGCTATTCTCAGGTGCATATACTCTGAGATGTATGCCTCAGCGTGGCCTCCCCACGCCGCGGCACCGATAGCAGAAACTGGGTTCTACAAAATTCTACAGAATCGTGTACTATTCCATTGGTTCTTTTCATTAGATTTGGTCATTCCAAAATAGTTTATAGGTGATCCTAAGTCCCTAATCAGTTCATTAACACCTAGGAATCATCAATCACTAACTTAAACCACTAATTTTCGATTCATGCACCAAAATCACACATTAAAAATCTAAAATCTCACTTTATACATCAAAGGTCTAAATGAGAAGTTCTAACTTTCTAACTCAAACTTATGTTATGAACAAATCATAAACAACTATTGAAACACATTCAAGTTAGAAAAACACATCAAACACCTCTAAAACCCAATTTGACCTATTGTGCACCAAGAGTGCATCAATGGAGAAAATGGAAAAAAGAAGTGAAAAGAACTCTACTCCCCTACCTTTGGCAGGTGAAATGGAGCTTCAAGCTTGGATGATCAAACCTTGGATTTTCCTTTGGCCTTCCTCTTTTTCTCCTCCTCTACCTCCTTCTTTCTTTCCTTTTCTTTCCTTTGCTCTCTCATGTTTTCTCTTTCTGATTTATGAAGCAAAAGAACCGTGAATGATGTAACACCCCGAAAAATAGCTTATTTTATTATATTTATTCATTTTATAATATTTGTGATCTTTATGAATTTTTATGGAATTGTTTGAAGTGTTTGATTATTTTATTATATTTCTCAATTTACGTGCACACTGAGCAATACTAGAAAACTTTGGACTGTAAAAACGTCGATGAGGGATCTTACTAAACTCGAGGTCGGGTACAATTTACGAAGTTTTTATTTTTGAGATTTTATCTGATAGACAAAATCGCAGTATATTTTATTATCTATAAGACAATAAAATATTATTTCTGCTAACTGTAAATTTTGTCCACTGGATAATAGCTCTAGTAGTGTGTTAATCATCCTTTCTAGAAAGCATTTTTTATGACATCATTAAGATGACATCACTGTGACATCATCCTCCACTTTCTCAAAAATTGTGTGAAGCTTCTCAAAGAAGCTTCACCTTTCCTCTCTCCACTTTTGGCTCCATGGTTTGGAGGGAAGAAAAGATGACAATATTGTCATTTTTTACTCAAAGCCATCACTTCACTTTTCATCACAAATCTATCACTTTCTCCCTCTACCTTTCACCTATCTCTCTTCTTCTTCTCTCCCTCATGCCCTCTCCTCTCTTCCCCTCTCCATCCACATGGCCAAGCCACCATTGGAGACCATTCAAGCTTGTTGGTTGAAGCCAACCTAGGATCTTGACTCCCCTCCTCACCTTGAAGCTCTTTTCCATGGTAAACACCTCTTGATTCATTCATCTTCATCATCTTCTACCAAGCCCAAAAGCTTAAGGCTTTGAGGTAAAGTTCTTAGTTTTCCTCCTTTCTCTTCTCATTTTCGTGGCCCTTGGTCACCCTTATGATTGAGGATTCCTCTTTTCAAGCTTTGGTTGTTGATTAGGTGAGTTTGACTATCCTAGGATTTTCTTATTGGTGGTGGATGAAATCTTGCAAGGAGCTTGCCCTCTTTGGTTTTCTCTTGAGGTAAGAGGGAGATTTCTCTTCTCTACTTTTAATGGTAGTGAGGAATGTTTGGGGGTTTTGGAAGTGAAGAATCTATGTGAGGATTCTTCATTAGATTTTGTGTTTGATTTTTGATATTTGGTTGTATCTTGCTTATATGATTTGTGTGACTTGATGGATTGAATATTTGAAAGTCTATTTTTGGGTTTTTGAGCAAAATACACAGGCTATGTGAGTTTACACAGCCCAGGCCATGTAACTCACTGGGAAACACAACATACACTTCATAAGTCAAAAGAGAACATGACCAAGGTTGTGTAATGGGACACGGCCGTGTAATGTGAGCGGCCCAGATTTGATCGTGTTTGTCCTTCCAGAGGAGAACACGGCCGTGTAAAAAAAATAAGGAAGGAAAAAACTGATATGGATTGAGTTGGGATTTAAGGGTTTGAATGAGGAAGGAAAAATCAATTAAGGAGTTGTAATAATAAGGGAGTAGTAATATAATTTAGTCTCTTAGTGAGGAAGGGATTTTGGGTCTTGAAAAGGAAAAAAAATAAGAGAGGAAGATAATTCATATTAAATTAAAGTGCCTTTAAGGCTCTTGGGAATTTACGCACTTGAGATGCCTTATGATTTTAAATATAATGATTGATTTGTTATTGAACAAATGATTGGGACTCTGAGTGGTCAATGATTGGTTTAGGCTTGTTGTAGCCCCTATGGATAAAATTAATATTGATAAGGCGGAATGTCTAGGAGATGAATTACACCTTTGTGTGGGTGCGAATTGCATAGTGTAGTTCACTTGTTGAACTTGGAGGCGTCGGGGCGCGGGTATCCCACAAGTGGACAGTTGGTAGCTCCACTGGGCCGTGGTGATTGTGTAACGCACCGACGATCTCGACCAAGCACTATCCTATTCACGATTCGATTGAGAGTGTCTTGTATAGCCATGTTATGCATACCGATTTTATTGAAAAACATATTTAAGGCTAACGATATACAGACAGTGGTTCTCCTAATCATTCTCTTCGATGTTGGTTTTAGCTCCATGGAGTAGGTGTCTGTCCATTGTGCATACACATATCATTTAACATTTTATCATGATAAACCTATATGGTGAAAATATTTGTCAATATACTGTGGACTTATCTGTGACAGGTATAGAAGAGATATCTGTTGGAAAGCTTAATTAACCGTAATGGCTATGTTTGTATTCTGTAATTTATTGATGTTGTTGTCTCTTACTACCGTATTAGTATTGATATAGAGAGTCTCACCTCTTTGCATTGTTGTTCTACCTAGCTTTGTTTTATGTATTCCTGTGGATAAAAACTAAGAGGAAGGATTGCTATTGTATTTTGGGATAGCTACTAGAAGGAATCTTTTTGGTTGCGTCTGAGTTCAATTTCATGACGGGCGAGCGCATGGCGTATGGATTTGGAAAATAAACGTATTAGATATGTTGGAGATGTAACTTTAACCATCCGTAGGAATCGTTTTGATATTCCTTTCTTTTCCCTTACCATTGCTATATACTTAGAGTTGTTCATGCCGGTCAGGGAGATGTGGGATGACCCACATTATACCCCTAAGGAGGATTCGGACCCAGTGGTGTCTACCACCAAAATGCCAGTTCGTGAGTCGTGGTCTTATGTGGGAAATTTTGTTGAGTTGGGGTCTGAGGAGGAGGAAGACCCCGAGGAGGATCCTGAGGATGATCCGATGGAGGACTCTGGGGAAGATCTCGCTCTCTAGGCAGTCTAGACTTGGGCCGATGTATATTTTGTTGTCAGTGGTCATTATATCTTTTTATAGTATAAACCTTATTGTATTTTGGGTGGACCATGATCCACGCCACTGATGTATATCATTTTTGAGATGTAATCAGGTTTCTGCCTTTAAAAAAAATTCATATTTTATTACATTATACTTTCCGCACTTTTATCAATCATTGGTTAAAAAGGGACAGTTAAAGGAATCAGTAGTAAAATGTGACATCTAAAGGAGGGTGTTACAAATGAGGACTTAAAAAGAGGTTTCAATGACTTATAAGGTCTTTAAGGCCATACAATGACAAATATTGATCTACTAAAAATACTTAGATTTAGCTAAATCAAGATTTTCAACTTCCAATAACTTTAAGATAAATACTAAGATTCATTAAAATTATTTTTTTACCATTATTTTATTTTTCTATATCTGCTGCTAGTCAATCAGGCATAAAATGTACAACCAATATGCCTAAAAATGTCAAACTAACTCAGTTTACCTTGAAACTTTAACTACATATTATTTCATAGATTTGTGACCTAGAAATAAATTATCCATATTTATTTCTCTCATCTAAGTAATTTATGCTATTATCTAAGTTATTTTAAGTTACTTTTCACCTTCAGAGTTGCAACAAAGTGCTTAAACTAACTCAGTTTGTCACAAAATTAAACAAGCATGTTAAGCAAGTCATAGGCTACCTTTGTATACATATACAAGTCTAACATGTCATTAAGGATATTACACAGTCTATACCCCAACTTAACAAGATGAATTGCTTTGATATCATAATGTAATATCGTAATACCATTACCCTAGTATATCTGGAGTATACATGGGTAAACAGTATTAGTCATGTCACTTCTAGCCTAATAACATCAATTTAGACTTATAATAACCATATAAGTTATTATAAGAGTCACGATGAAAAGAAAATATTATATATATACAACTTTAGCCTCAAAATGGCATATTGTAATACATAAAACTTTTGTATTAACCAAATCAAATATAATAAAGTATAAGCTTTGTTCAACAACAACATAAATTAGTTTAGTCTTTATGCTTCTTTTTCTTTTCCTTGGAAGAGTCTACCTGGTTTTATCATGGAAATAACAAATGGGGTGAGAATTCACAATTCTCAATAGTATAAATACATAAATGTCATCATGACATCACCAACTACTTCGGGGAAAAACAAGTTATTAAACAACATCTATATTAACAACATGTAGAAAGGTGGCTAAAGCCAAAATTGTTCCTTTCTCTTCCCGAGGCAGAGCGTTCAATTATTACTTAATTAAACATTTATGATAAATAAACTAACTAACAATAAATTATGATTTCACCAAGAAATTGAGTCTCTACTCAATATCACTAGAATGTTCACATATCCTCTTTATGTCGAAGTTCACTAAGCAAATACATAATCTATATACATAATTTCATCTTTCCTATAATAAAATAATTGCCCAAATAATTGTAAAATATCATAGTTTAGTTAATCATAAACATGTTATAAGTATTACACAAATAATTGTTCACAATGAATAAACCTACTAACTTTGGATTAGGATTTGCAACAAATAAATGAGGCTCTACTCAATACCACTAAAATATTCACATTTTAATTCTATGTAAACATTCACTAAGCTAATCCATAACCCCTAACTAACCTCATTTCAAAGATAAGACAATCACCCATGCAATTGTCATTGAAATGCAAATGCTTATGCATGCTAAATGTTCATGCCTATACAATGTCCTAAAATAATGTTTGTAAAATGCAATGTGATTATGTTTTCATAGGTTTGTGTTACTTGCATATTCCTCGTTCCTGGTATTTCCTTGATAGGGAGGGGAAAACTGACATCCTCATACTATCGGGTAGAGAGGGAAACTGACATCCTCAACTACTAGTAACCCTAACCCTATTGATGGGGACCCTTTTAAGAAGTCTCATACTTGGAATTTAGGATACCCTTCCCCAACAAGGATTAACTCCTAAAAATTCCTATCTGCGATAAAGACCCTGTTTGGGAAATCTCACCTTGAGAATTTAGAATCCTCTTCCTTATCAAGGATCATTTCCTACAATCTCTTGCAAAATGATTGTGCACACCATATAAGGTTACTCTATGTAGGAATAACAAGTGTGTGAAACTATTCAGTGTTATATTTAAATCTTATATACACACCATAGTAACTTATCTCAAGCTCCACTTCAACCAAGTGAAGGAGAAACTCATGACTTCCTAATGGCTCAACAAAGGAACCAAGTTTAATATCCATGGTTCAACAAAGGATCCAAACTACTTAGTACACGTCTTAAACTATGGCATGTATATAATCAAACCAAATGAACTATTATGACATTTCTCAAGTGTTCCAAGTGAAAAATCATGGTATAATATACCTCATGTAGTGTACCTAATCAATTATCCTTGGCCAACCATGGCATTTTATAAGTCCACATACGATTACCACTTTTGGTTAATCAATTAAGACTTATATAAGTCATTTTGTGTGAGCACAATAATCAAGTAGTCTATTGGGATAAACAATTATCATAGGAATATGGATCTTTGCCAAAACCTAATAATCAATTAGCCATTATGGCTAACTGGTTATTTGGTTACTGAAGTTCTCTGCCACAGACTAATAACCGATTATTCTCATTGAGTAACTGGTTATTTGGTGCATGTTGCACCAGAAAATAGGGCTATACAATACTGTCCTTCCATGCTTTCCTTTTTTTCATCAATTTAACATGAAAAATCAACATCCATATATATATATACATACCATTATCCAAGTGAAAAACTAGCAAAGATCAATCACAAGCATACTCAAATCAAAACCATGAAGAGTTCAACAACATAAACTCAAACCCATAATCACAAAACCTTGATTTACAAAGCTTCTAAGTTATTTATGGATTCAAACTTCATAAACTCAACAAAGACATAGTTTCCAATATTTAAAACCTTATACCAACACATATCAATCCTATATGGTGATAACTAAAGAAAAAGATGTAAAGAAGAGAAAACAAACAACCCCTACCTTAACTCCTCAAGGACGATGATGAAACTAAAGCCAACCTTTACTATTTCCTTACTTTTTTTCCTTTCCTTTTGCTTTTCTTTCTTTTTTTTTTCTTTCTTTTCCATTTTCTACTACAGTTGTAGAGATGAGAGTTTCTATTTCTTTCTTCCTTTTTCTGCTATAGCAGTAGAATGTGGATGAGAATGAGAGAATGTCAAAGAAACTAGAGATGAAGATTGTGGAAAGATAAGGATGAACTTGATATTTAGCTAGAAACTTTATATCTCTTCGGAATTCTTTGATCTTATAAAACCAAATTTCCTAATCTCCATAGGTGTTATGAAAAATCCTAGAATTCATCTCAATCCTATTCTCATCATTGCCTTATTTTCCATACACTTAAAACTATCACTTAAGTCCTATTACTCTTCCTCAAGTTAAACTAAACCTAAGCAAATAAGCTAATAGACTTACAGATATTTACCTTAACTGGTACTCGTTACCAGAAAATTCTTCATTCTTTACTTGATATCTTTATAATTTGTTATAATTTTTTAAGATATCTATCATCTAATCTGGCTTTAAACACTCACTCAGTGTTATAAGAAATACTAAACTAGCTTAGTTAATCTTCCAATATTAACTATATCACATTCTATTTATTTGTAAACTAGAAATAAATTCTCATTTATTTCCTTCATCTAAGCAGTTTATGCTACTTTTTAGACTATTAACAACTATTTTTCACACTCAATGTTATAGCAAAATAGTCCAACTAACTTAAAGAGGTTACCAAAGTTAATAGGTAACTCATACTAGAGTTAGTAAACTTCTAAAACCATATTTAAGTCTAACAGATTAAGGATGATGTTACACACCACATGCTTCTTCGACTCCTTACCTACACCCAACGCTCTACTTTTAGGGTTTGGATACCAGTTAGCCATATCAAAAGGATCATTGGGAAGTGGGGGAAACTTAAGTAGGGTTTCGAAATCCTTAAATAAGGCAAAATGATTTGAAATCAAAGCACCTATGAAATGAGCATAAGATTTATGGTGATGTTTTGCTCACTTTTGCTTCAAGATTTGTTCAGCTTCTTGAACCACTGATCTTAAGTTTCGATGATCGTATTTAACTTTAAAGAATTTCTTGAATTTGGAGATTTCTTTGAGATGCGTACCTTTCGACTTGTTTTGAGTGTCTCAATCTGCACAGACAATCCTGGGTTAGTGAATCTGCTGAAGCAATCTTCAATTGAAAGCTTCTGCGATAAATAATACTAGTCCCACTAGTTTGAAAAGCCTAAGGTAGTATAGAAAGATGGTTAGCACTCGAAGGGATTAAACCCTTCTCTTCTCTCACCATTCTTTTTAAGAAAATGTTTATACTGCCTAAAATCCTTGGCTTTAGACTCATATATTTGGCACTTCTCTCGAAAAGAAATAGGAGAAGGAATGCACTAGGAAAAGCCAAATTGTCTAGAGACATAGGATGGAAGATATAGAATGAGGCTGTAGTCTTTTAATTTTGGAAAACTAGGTGACAAAATTTGAGTAGTGAGCATGTGACTCTAAAGATTGGGGTTGTCAGACTGTGCCCCTGGAGTGTCAAAAATGAAGGGTTGTCAAAACCACTCAAGGCCATATTCTCTAGAAGCAAAGGGAGAGAAATTGTAGTTTTCAGTCTGAAGTTTCATGTTAATAAATAAGGAAAAGAAAAACTTGAAGTCCTCAACCTCCTTCCTAGACTTGGAGGAAAAATGAATGTGAGACAAGCAAGGACCTTTGATAGGTTTAGGGGTATTTAGAGGAAAGGAACTTTGAAGGTATGGCTAAAAAATTCCATTGATCCAGAGTTGGAGTAACCAAAATGGTCCAGCAAGGTTTGTCAGAGGTTTATCTTCTGATTGAAACAGATTAACTACTTCATCCATTGAAGAGTAAAATTGAGCAAGAATTAACTTGCTCAAACAAAAAGAAGAACCTTCACGAAGAAAAATTAGCGAGGTGGTGAAGAGATTTTGGAACTTGGAGTGACTTAGCCCAGAAAACAAAAGCACTAAGCCATAAGGTAAGAAATGCAACATGTTCCTGCTTAGAAAGAGTATTAGTATCGAGATGATTATTTTTTATAAAAGCAGTATAGGTAAGTTTCAACCAATTTGGTTCTATGATTTCTTTAGGCTCTAGAGTACAGGTGATTACTCTTCCAGTAGGTTTATGATTTGTGATGGTAACTAGATCAAAGAGTGTAGGAGTTAGCATACTATACAGGACATGAAAAGAATTTGTGGTTTTGTTCCAAAAGAAAAACGAGCTAGCTAGCATAGGAACATTATACTCTATGCGTTCCCTACTAAGTTGAATGAAATCAAAAATGCTAGTTGCCTTCCAATGAGCTTGCTTTGCACTTTCGACCATATTCAGCCATTGTAAATATGAAGACTTGGTTTAGGCGCTAGGTGGAGGAGAACTTTGAAAGATTTTGGGAAAGTAATAAAAGAAGTCAATTTTTAGAAAATTATCGAAGGTAGAAATGGACTCACCTTCTAGAGTTGGGAAAAAATGAAAGATGGAATCATAATCATTCAGAGGAAGGGTTAGTCCTAAGAAAGCATATTTTTCATTGGCAATGGAGAAGGGAATCATTACTTGAGATTTCCACAGGTCTAAGTTGTCCGTAGAGGGATATAGGGCGTACAGAACCCCTCTTTTTTCCGAGGAGATAGTCACAGTGGCAATATTGGGTAGAGCTACCATTCCCTCAATCTTAGAGGAAGAATGAGACCTCTGACCAGAGTTATATTTGGAAGAGGAATATGCCATGGATATTTGAGAGTTCAAAAAGATGAAAGAAATGGGGAAAAAGGAATGATTTTGACCAAAGAATAGGCCTTAGAACTTGAAAGGGAAAATTGAGAACAAATGGGTTCTAGAAAGGTTTACGACTACAAGAATGGTGTGTAGGGAAGTCAAAGAGAGGGAACACGTAGAAAGGAAAGAAGCTTGCTAAGGAAGATGAAAAGTGGAATAGTGAAAAATACTTTTCAAGCTTTAAGAAGCGTTTAAAAAAAAGAAAGAAAGAGAAAAAGGAAAAGGCACATGTTACCTTCATTAAATGCTGACGTCATGATGAAATTGATGAAGCCAATTTATCAATAAAAGCCATCATTAGCATTGAGGTTCCCAAAACAATGGGACGGTTGATTAATGGGAGAGTGGTCATGCAGTGGCTGTAAAGTAGTTTAAATTTTAAATTTAAATTTAAATATTTTACCCTCTGACCTTTCCTTATCTATTCTTAGCAAGTTGACATAGAGAAACTGAAGCTTTAAGTCAAGTTTTCATCGAAAAGTAATGCTCGAAACAATAATATTTATCTCTCATGCTTCGAGAATAAATATTGGGGGCCATCTATTGGTATAAAAATAACACTTTTTGATTTAGACAATTTCAAATGTATATTGTTTAGTATGAATGAAATTAACTAAGTCATGAACATGCACATATTCTAACTTTAGAGTCAAAATTGAAGTGACAACTTGAAGTTATCGAAATGGTAATTTCGATTTGTAACTACACTTGGAGATTTATGAAAGCAAAAGCAAGGGTCTCGACCAGAAGCTAGTAACTGTTTGAAGATTCAAATTTAAATTCATTCAAAGGGATTTGAATTTGAAATAGAAGTTAGCTACAGTTGTGGAAGTAAGATCCAAACAATACAAGGATTGCTGACAAAAATTGGGCAGTTACTTATAGCATGAGGATTGCTGACAAAGATTTAGCAGTTACTTCACAAGGATGACTGATAATCATTAGGCAATTTCCTTTGTTTTAGACACATGTCAAGATCTTGTAAAAATGGTAATTACTTAGAATTTCTATAAATACTGAAAGGATGAAAACATTTAGCACACTTGTAAACATGTTCTCACGTCAGTCTGACATTCTCGAGCAAACACACAAGTTAGTCAAGTACATTTTCCATTCTGTTCTTTCTATACAATTTACACTTTTAGTACAAAGTTAATTCAATTCCATTTACATATCCAATTGTTTATTTTCTTGCAATATTTCTTCTACTCCTGATCAAGTGACTCTTTCAAGATCATTTGAATTTTTTTAATTGCTTTCATTTATCTATTTTCTTTACTTTCTGCAAGTTTACATTTCTATTTCATTTACTTATCAGTACATTTATCTTTCTTATTTTACAATGCCTTTTTTCAATTTTTGTTCTTTATCTTTCTGCACTTTACATTGCATGCCAAATTTACTTTGCCGCTTTGTTCTTTACATTTCATGCCATTTAACTATTTTCTTTTAACTTTTTTTTTCCTTATCTTAAGCAATCTTTAACTTTTAAAGTAAATTCTTTTTATTACATTTTTATTTGAGCCATTTACTTTTTGTATTTTACTAAGTTAATTATCACAACATTGCTATACTTATATTTTCAATTCACACGTCCCAGTGAAAGACTTGAAATCATTCTTGACTTTTTTGATTAAAATACTAGTCAAAATACTATAGAATCTCTTGAGAAAGCGATTTCTTTCACCGAATCAAGATCTGAAATCGGCTTTGTCATTTGACAAAAGTTTATCATAAATAATTAGATAATGAAAGTGAATGTCCCCCCAAAAAAAAGGAAAGTGAATGTATTTAACAACTAAAATACATTTATCAAGTGTGAAGGCTATTGTAACTTTTAAAAGAGAGGTGGTGTAATTTATTTCCGTTATCTCATATTTTAAGTTATAAAAATTATTTTGGGAAAATTTTAAAATAATGTTGTGTGTGTATACAATGTAAGACATTAAGTAACATTAATTTACAGTATTATTGTAACTTTTCATATATATATATATATATATATGAATTGTTGTAATGAACTGTAGTATTATGCACATATCTAATCGGCAAATGAACTATAATTTTTGTTGTACAAAGAGTAAAATATTTAAACATTTGCATTCATTTATTTTTGTACAAGTCATTAGATAAATCCCACTATAACTTTCTTTCGACATCTTCTGACACTTTTTTAATGATATAAATTGTACACAAATCTTTCACCATATGTGTAACTGTAACTTTACTTTTAAACAGAGTAATGATATTTATACATAGTTATATTTATATGTTTCTTTACAAGATATTAAATAACACTCTAAGTTTGATAAAAATAAAAATAATAACATTCTAAGTCTCATTTTAATTTTTAAATAATTTGAATTATATGTTAAATTATGATTTTAAGTTTAAATTGTTTATCTATAATATTATAAAGTGAATTCTCTCATTTGGCCTTAATTTTTTCCAAATTATCATTATTTTAAAAGACACTTCAATACCATTCAAATGTAAACTTAAATATAAAAAGAAACCTAGAAAAGAAAATTGTAAATACTTATTATTTTACATTATTTTTATTACTTATGTATTTTTAATCTTAACTAAAAGTAAAGCAATATAGATTCAGCTATGAATAATGGCCATCAAAACACTAATATATATTAAAATGTATAATCATTTTTCTTTTACTGTGGTATATATATATAAAAACCCTTCTATCATCTTCATAATGGTGATGCTATTGACCAATAAGATTTTGGGCTTCTTCATACATTTATGAGTTAAAAGAGTGGGGTCCAAACTTATAAAAAAAAAAAAAAACAAGAGTGGACTCCAAATGGTGCCATGACATAGGAAAAGCATGTATGTAGTCATAATCTTAGGACTACCCAACTAATGTGTGCCACTGCCTTGGTGTCCCACCCTCTGCACTCCGGCACTACACCCCTGACCACCCCAATTGCAGGTGGTGGGACCCTCTGTGTGCCATCTAGGACTCTCGTGTTTTTTACTATTATGTTTTTTTTCTTCTACTTTAGTTATATGAGAAGCTGGCTTTGCAACCTAATATTTAGGGTGGTTGGGAATTGGAATTGAACGGTCCTATCTTTGGTGATGGCTAATTGTTTGATACCACTATACCAGAGGCCTTTCTTTAAGGATATTGCCGGTTTATATTAGTTTTGAATAAAAAAATTAATTAATTTAAATAATATTATTTATGTCAATTTAGATTAAATTAAATTGGTTCTATTTTGAAAATTAAATCTATAATACTCTTGAAAATATATTAGACTTATAAATTATTATAGAGGTAGTTTAATACTTGTTTAACATATCTATTAAATTTTGTGACCTTCTGAACAAGTTTAGTCACTTTGTTATAATATTATATGTGAGAAATAACTGTTATTAGCCTTGAAAGTAGTTTAAACTACTTAGTTAATGAAAATATATGTGAGAAATTTGTTTATAAGTTACAAATATGTGGAATAGGATGTAGTTAAAATTTGAGGATAATCAAAGTTAATTTAATATTTTTAAGCATACTGAAAGTATGTTTTAATGCTAAACTGACTAGTCACAGATATGAATAAATAAGAAAATGGTAAAACAAGATTTTTGATGAATCATACGATTTATTTTTAACTTGTTGAAACTTAGGAAACTTAATTTAGTAAAATCTAAGTGTTCTTAATAGATTAGATGTTTCAGCTTAAGCACTAAAGAGGTCAAAAACCTCACGTTTCTTTCTCTCTTTCTGCCCTTGACTTACTTGGTTTTTAAGAGATATTTCTCTTATTCTCACCATTCTCACATGACTACCAACAGAAAAACACAAAGGAAAAGGAAAGAAAGAAGATAGAAGAGAAGCAACAGCAAAAAAAGGAGGAAAAAAGGAGGAAGAAGAAAGAAGAGGTGGAGATGAGCTCTTGAGTTCATTTCTTTTTGGACAATAGAGGTAGAGGGAACTTGTTCTTGACACTTTTCTTTCATTTTCTCCATCTTGCTTCATGAGGAGGCTTGATAAAGAAAATGGGTTTTGAGTGTAGTTTTTATTATTTATACTTGAATTTGGTTGTTGATTTTGGTTTGTTTGATGCTTGGTGATCAATTTTCATCCCTTAGTTTCCTTTGTTTCCACTTGAGTTGAGAGTTAAGGTTTGGGTTTTTAAGCTTGATGGTTGATTCATTAATCCATGTTTGAGAGAATTAAAAGTTGTAGAAGAGTTACAACATGTTTATAGGTCTTTTATGATGTTGGAAAACATTTGGAATTGATGTATGAGTGATTGGAGGAGGGTATGTTCCCAATGGAACAGTACCCGTTTCTGTAGAATTTTGCAGAAACGATTTTGGTGCACTGGCGCGTAGGTGCCCACTGCCCAGATAGAAAGTAACATCATGTTGTGTGCAGGGTGCCTAAGCACCCATTGTGGGGCGCCTGAGCGCCAGCTGAGCGCCAGCTGATGGACGCCTGAGCACCAATCGTAGGGGAAAGCAGGGCAATGCCTTTGCCGTGCCAATTCTAGTGCCAAGACAAAATTTTGAGAGGATTTTTTTTTTTTTGTGAAATTGAAGCTCCTAACTTGTGTAGATCTTTCTTATATGCTTCTTAATGAGTGATAAGACTCTAATAGAGGTATTTAATGAAGTGTTAATGTAATGAATGTAAATCAATTGGTATGTTAATTATTGTAGTATTTAGCATCATTATTGTTCATACTTGAGATGATGGATGTAAATCAATTGGTATGCTAACTATTGTAGTAATTGACATCATTGTATTTCATACTTGTGGTTATGGATGTAAACCAATTGACATGCTAGTTATTATGGCAATTAACATCATTGTGTTTCATACCTATGTTTGATGGAGGATGAGGTCCTCACTTTTAGGTGATCATATGTGATTGCAAGTGAAGAGGTAACATGTCTTCCCTATCATAGTGATGAGTTGAGGATGGTCCATTCCCTCACCACCCAGACAAATATCTGGAACTAGGTTTGTAACACCCTCCTTAAGGCATCACATTTTCGACTCTCGACTCATAATCTGAAAAGAAGTTCGCACAAAATTTGAGTTATAAAAGATGGGTTTCAAAATTTCTTTTTTACTGAAACGTAAATTTACTGAAAATATTAAGTAATATTGAAAATCATATTTCAACTATTCATTATGCAATATTGACACCAATTAATATCACAATTTAAAGAGAAATATAAAATTAACAGGCTTATTTTTTTAACAGTAGCAAACCCCATGATAGGTCCCACTTAATAGCACGGTACAACATAACATTAAATCTTAACATACTCGTTCCTTATCTTGTATCAACTTGATGCATCAGAACTTTACTCCTTGTCTACCCAGCACATCTTCGAACTTGAGACAGCCACTTTTCAATGTTTCCATTAATCTCTGAGTATCTACCACTCGTTATATCTAAGACAACTCATTCCTTCTACTGTATAATTTTAACAATACAGACAAAGCAAAACAATATAACAAAGAGGTGAGATCACCTACACCATTACCAACATGGCAGTAGAGGAGATAACACAAATAGCATGTCATACAGATAGATCATACCATAATCATGCTATCAGCATTAATTAACTATCATCATCTAATCATTTATCAGTTCAATCATCATCCAAGTACTCAAAGCAATTGTCATAGCCAACATTCCTTAATTCATATATCATACAGATATAAATGCTCAAATTTATGCATATACACAAAGACTCAGTTTATCAAAAACAACTCCATGGAGGTTTTCACAATTTCGAGAAGAATGTTCTGGTTAATTGTCAGTCTTAGCCCAAAGACAATCTCCCAGTCGTTGAAAAGAACCGTGTTCTTGTCAGGTATCGTCAATGCGTTGCAACGGACTGCATCGCCAAGTGGCACAGGGTACTCGCCAACTGTCCACTGGTCGACCGCCGCGCCTCGACGCCCCCAAGATCCATTATAGACCTCACTATCAATTCTCATTCCCTCTTCAACCACAAGGGCCATAATAGCTATTAGCTATATTTTATACAATGCATGAATATATCAGTGCAAGTCCAACCCCAAAGGGCCAAATCTTTTCAATTTCATTTGTTCAATGTAATCATATGCTTCAACGCATATTTTTCCAATGCACGTATAATGCACCAAATCCAATCACAGACATATCTTTTCAATGTATGTATAATGCACCAAATGCCAATCACAGGCAAAATATGTCATTTTCTCACACAGCATCCATATAATGGTTCTACAGTATTTATACTGTATTTTCAACAGGAAAATCATATTATCACATTTTCATAGTTATAAAACACTTTCGTCGTGTTTTCACAAAATTGCGCAACATTTCCATTTCGTTTTCACAATTCCAAAACGTTTCTGTTATATTTTCACAATACCATAACACTTCTTTTATATTTTCACAATATCGTAACACTCTTGTTACGTTTTTAAAATTCCAAAATATTTTTATTACATTTTCAAAATACTGCAACTCTTCTGTTGCACCTTTAAATCACGTATTAAATTTTTTAACATTTTTCTCAATTGCATAAAAATATACGTTTCTCAAATCGCATAATGATTTTCCATCGTTTTCAAAATCGCGTAACTTAAAAATCATTCTTTTAAGTCGCGTAAAATATTTTTCATCATTCTTAAAATATTTAAAACACTTTCCAAATCACATAACGATTTTTTGTCATTTTCACAATCACGTAAAAATATTCTATCACTTTTAAATCACATAGTGATTTTTCAATAGTAGTTCAAATTACGTAAAATATTTAAAAGTAATTCAAATCACTTAAAATGTTTCAATGCATCTCCAATCGCGTAGTAACATTTTATCATATTTCAAATCGCATAAAAATATTTTATTGTATTTCCAAACACTTAGAAATATTTTACTGTATTTCAAACCCTTTGTTTATTTTTCATACTCTTCAAATCATCCATGTTCATCCTTCATGAAATTATTAATTTATGAACACCTATTTAGAGGTGTCTTGGCCGAAATTCACTAAGTTCTAGGGACCAAAAATTAATTCCCTTATTCTTGAAAAATCTTAACATGAACTCTAATTTTTGGGAGCTCAAAACCATAGCCTCCCCCTTGGCCTTTGGAGCCAAAAATCAATTTCCTTTCCACCATCAAATCATGGCATACATATACATATTTAAATATATATATCACAAACATGCCATAATCAAAGTAATAAATCATGCAAATCATACCAAACATAGGCAAATAATCAAAGCACATAAACACCCACAAATAATTACATGACCATGGATATGAATCCTCACATGGATTCACCATCCATCAAATATAAAACCATCTCTCACCACCATACTTGGTTGGTGAGATGGATCTCCCTCTTACCTCTTGAAGATCCTCAAAAACTTCTTGATTTGCTTCTTTTTCCAAATCTTTCACCACCAAAGGCTTCTCAAATATAAAATAAAATACATAGAAATTAGTATACTAAACCTGATTAAGAGGAACCATGGATCAAACATGGTCTTAGGATTCTAAGAATTAAATAAAAAGCCAAGTTTCAAGATTTTTACCTTGAAACCTTAAAAAAGCCAAGTTTCAAGCATAAAGATGATGGAACTAGGCTTAGATCTCAACTACAAAGTATCTTAGGATTGTGTATAGGTTCTAGATCTAAGATTATATAAAATTATTTAAGCTTGGAAGTGGGATTTATGAGTATGGACCGAATTCTTCAATAAGAAAAGATATGAACTTTTGTGTTCTTGGCTTGGTAGAGTGATGAAGATGAGTGAATTTTGAGAAGTTCTTAACATGAAAATGTTTTAGATTGATGAGAGGATTCAAAATATGTAACTAGATAAAATTATGGAAGATTGGAAGTGGTTATATGGGTGGTGACCGAATAACTCAAGAAAGGAAGAAGGTGAAGTTCATGGTGTTGTTCTTGGTGTTCTTGACAAATTGGAAGAGAGAGAAGAGAGAGAATGAATTAAGTGTTATAAAATGTGATAAAAAATGAAATTAAATGGCTGAATTGAAGTGGGCAGCCGTGTGAATGGGTGTGTAGGAGAAATAGAATTGTTTATTCAAGGAAATTAAATATTACATGATGTTCACATGGCTCCCACATGTCCTGTGTCACATAATGGCCACCACTTGGTCATTTAGATGGTTCAATAATTGGCTAGAAAGCCAAGTTGACCGTGTGGTATTTTGGAAAAAGGTGAGATAGTTTATTGTCTCACAAAGTAATAGAATGAAATAAAAAAAAAAACTATTCCTTCTATGCATGGTTGTGTAGTCACTTGGATAGAAAAGTGCAAAGCTTATTTTGCAAGATAGAAACATAAGCACATGGACTCGCATGCTTAAAGTCATTAAATAATCATTCTTTGGTTATTAGAAAAGTCATGAATCTCTTAGAAAATACTATGCAACCGTGGAGTTCAAGGGGCAATTAACCAAGTTTTAATTCTATGCAATTCTTAATTACTCCTTAATTAAATAATTAATTCATTTAGTTTCTCTTAAATTAGTTTAGTTAGGATTTTATAACTATATTTTAATTATTTAATTACATTTTTATGGTCATGTCATATTTCTAGATAATTAAATATTTATCTAGCTTCTAATTATTTAGCAATTAAATTAATTCACTTAGTTAATTAAGCTACTAGGATAATTAAGTTAAATTATCTAATTACTTAACTAATTAACCTAGCCATTTTTGTTGACTAAATCCTAACCATAAGATGCATCTTCAAAAATGGAAGGTCAAGATCTTTTCTACACACTTTCTATCCAATGGTCACAAATGGTCTTTGTCACTTTTTAAGACTAAATCTCCACCCTTGATCAATTCTTCATCCAATGGTCATAAATGGTCTTTGTCACTTTTTAAGACTAAATCTCCACCCTTGATCAATTCTAAATCCAATGGTTGTAAATGGTCATAGTCGCTTTATATAACCAATTTTACACCGTTGATTAAATCTACAGTTGATATCGAAGCCTTCCTAACTAAGTTTATTCTCACACCATTGATTAAATCAATGGTGATTATCCAATGCTTTTTTATTAAGTTTGTTTCTTAACCGTTGATTAAATCAATGGTTAATCTTCAAACTAAGTATTCTCATCCAATGGTACAAATCAAGTCAAGCCCTCTTTGTTGACTACGCAGTATAATTTTTATTATTTTTATCTGCTATAACCCTACAAATAATATTTTTACTATATTTTTATCACCTGATAAATAAATACAATACAAAATACAGTAAAAGAAAATTATAAAAACTATTTCCAGATTCAGGTTTAGTAAGATCCCTTGTTTTCATCTAAATAGTACAAATTTTTCTATGCGTAGAAAATTTTTTCACTTTGCGGGACCTACTTGGGCCCACGTATGGCCACCTGGGCCCACATACACCTCCGAGCCCACAAACAGTAAAAAATTTCATAATCACACATAAAATCATAAAAATTAGAAAACACACAAATATCAAATCAGATCACGTAAAATAATTAAAACCTAACGGTAAAAATTAAATTACGTAAAGTTTTCCCAAGCCCGAAAGTTTTTATTTTCCTGACGCGGAGTAAATCACTCAAAACGATCAAATACGCTGACGGAATAATCAAAATAATTTTACAGTATCCAGAAATTACTAAACAGGAAAATTCTGTTAACTGTCAAAATTACTGTTTACAAGATAGGAAATTTTGGGGTGTTGCAAGGTTCCCGTGCTTGTTCAAGGATTATGGAATCACGTTCCTTTGCTTTGTTCAAGGTTCATGACATATCATGAAATTACCATGGAATTGGGTTCTCATAAATGGTATCATGACATTATTCAATACATTTTTAGATTGTTGCATAGGCATGAACATAAGGAATAATTTGGCATATGCATGGCAATTGTATGGACGGTTGCTAATCATTACATATTCATAACATTGCAATTTTATGGACAATTGCTTATCTTTGAGGTGATGATTTGTGAGTTGTGTGTGAGGAAATGAGTTTTTTTATACAAAGTTATAAAATGAGAAATTTATTTCAGGAAGAGAAAGGAAGTTATTTTGGCTTTTTCCACCTTTCTAGAGAGATTTGTGATTTTACTTTATGTTTTTTCTCGAAATAGATGGAATGATTGTGATGACATGTTTTATTGTTAATCTATTGGGAATATGTGATTTTCATCCCATGTGTTGTGATTTCCATAATGAATTCTAAGAAAGAAGACTTATGGATAGTGAAGTGCAGGCAGGAGCTTGGGAAGCTTAGCATAGTATTACTTTTTAGTTTCTTTTTGAAACATGTATATTTTGCACCTTAAGAGGCCTAGTATATAAGCTTTGTACATATTTTGTTTTTATGAGAAATACAAATGTTATGTATACATTCTTCGGTTCGTGACTCTTATTTTCTATATATATGATTTTATCATTTTAGAAATGCTTTTAGTAGTTAGTAGCATGTTTGGATCTAATTGTTGTGGTATAATGCAGATTTTTCTATTGATATTAAATTTGGGATGTTATATAATTAATTTAAACTGATTTAAATTGTTTTGGATTAGATCAGTTTAATCTGTGTTTGACAAAAAAAAAGTTTTAGTTTAGCATTTTGAGAGTTAAAAACAACTTAGCCTATTAAAAAGAAAAATAATAAATAAAAGGAAATTAAAAATAAGAATAGTCCATTTCACATGTTTAAAATAATATTTGATCATATAAAGTAAGAGAAGTGTGTGAAAAACTAGAGTTACTATAAGTAAAAATATAAATTCAATAACAAGTAAATATATTATATAATATTAATCAATTTAGATTGGATTGGATTGATTTTGAAAATCAAAACTGAAAATTGATCAAATCCATTCAATTTTCAAAAAATCAAACAAAAAAGAACCAAATTTATTCAATTTTGATTGGATTTCAATTTTTCAATTTGGTTTTTGATTTAGTTTTAGGTTTGTATTGGACCTGAACACCTGTACCATAGATTGGCATTCTATAGTGAGGCAAGTTAGGAACAATAACAGTTGGAAACAAATCAATTTGATGTTGAATGTCACGAGCTAGAGGTAAATCGGTGAGAAGTTCACATAGAGTGATGCCTTTAAACTTACTCAAGAGATTCACAACTTCTACTAGAATCTCTTTTACAATTCTTTGAATAGCTCTTATGGCCATTAGAATATAAGTCATTCCATCCTTCTTGTATTCCTTCTCAAATGACTTGTATGATAGTAGGCTCACTTGGTTTGAAGCTTGTGTATTAGTAAGAGCATCTTTCAGTAGGTTCAATACAGACTACACTCCATATCGCACCAATGAATAAGTGTTTAATATTCCATCATGTTTTATATTCCTATCAAATTACCAAGGTCTACCAAGAAGAAGATGACATGCATCCATAAGAAGTACATCAAAGTATACCTCATCTTCATAACTGCCAATAGAAAACTTAATCTTACATTTTTTTGTGATGAGAATCTCACTGCCCTTTTTGAACCATGAAAACTTGTAAGGTTTTGGGTGCTTCTCACACTTTAACTTAAAATTCTCAATCATGGTTTTGGATGTCATGTTTTCACAACTTCCAAAATCAATCATAAGCACACATTTCTTTCCATAAGATAAGTAGTAGGTTCTAGAATATTATATCTTAGCCACTGATATAGCATCCTTATGTACAATCATCACATGATAAATGACAAATCTTTCAACATCAAAATCTAGGTCACATCATTGCACCTCTTCTTCTCCATCTTCATTAAATATTAGTTCATTCTCTTCTTCACTATCATATTCTTCTTTTACCAAGTGTAGTTTAGCCTTCTTCTTTGGACATTCATAAGAATGATGCAATGCTTCACCATATCTGAAACAAACATTTGTCATTCCTTTTCCACGTTCCTTTTTACCTTTCCCAACTTGTGGGTTTGGATTATTAGACTATCATTTTATAGTCTTTGAAATTTCTACCTTTTTATAATAATTCCACTTCAATTTTTCTTCTACCTTGAGGACCTTTTGACATGCTTCTACGAGAATGTGACAAGAATGCATCATCAATTCATTTGTAATAGCAAATTTCAGACCACTGACATATCTTGCAATAAGTTGATAATATGTTTCATTCAAATCAATCTCTGTATAGTCAGCCATTGATTAATCATATAATTGGTTAAACTTTTGTTATAGACTTTAATTGTACTCCAAAGGAAGAAATTTCTCATGTAGCCTTTTTTTCATTTTATCCCATGTCTCAACTTTTGGTATACTGCTTCGTTCTCTGCTTTTTTGGTACGACTGCCACTAAATCAAAGCATAACCTTTCAATTTAATAGCTACAAATCACACCTCTCTATCATTTATGAGAACTTTCCATTCAAAGAAAGCATCAAGGGAAGTAACCCAAACACAATAGTAATCTTCATTCATTGCTTCTTCAAAATCAGGCACATGATCCATATTCTCAAGAGCAATTGTCAAACGATCCATACTCACTGAGCAAAAACATTAGGGGGTACTATATTAGAAGAAGATGAATGGTCATCATTATCATTATCATCATTCTAGGATCCTCAATGAGATTTAGGAGATCTTCTAAGGATTTCGTGCATCAATCCTTGAAGATGTCGATTCATTTCCATCATGTCAACCAATTCAGACTGAATATCATTGGTGTTGGAATTTCACCTACTACTCTCCAAAATTTGGAATGCAATGATTCTTTAACGAGGTGAAAGAAAAGGTTTTAAGTTTTCAAATGGCTATTGAATCACTCCAAATGGACAAGAAATGACCCTCCAACATATCAATGCTTTCTAGAAATGAATTTGGAAAACTAGCTTGGATACCAATTTGATGTAGTCCAAGGAGAGGAATGGCCTATAAATAAGAGAACTAAAATGTCGCCAATCTAAGGAAAGGATGATTGTTGGGAATTGCAGTTACATCACGCAGCGGAAAAATTAGGATTCCCACAGAGGATCCATGCGAAAAGTCATAATCTAAGTTTTTAAATTATTTACCTCTTGAAGCGTGATCAAAAGGAAGGACGAGAATCACTAACACCGTAATAGAAACAATGTCTCTATGGTATCCACATGAACAGACTCACGAATGTCCAACGTTCACAAAGAGGAGCATCACGTCTCTCACACAGTGCTAGCTGCGAAGAGAAGAGAAGAAACTCGTCGCTCTCTCACTCACTTTTTTGTAGGTGAGGCTAGGGTTCTGAAATTGTGTCTCTTAGCAGCCCCTTAGCAGTACTATTTATAATAGTGACAGCTTTAAGTGAGTGTGAGCAGCATCAAGGTAAGCTGTGCAACTCTAGACTCATTTGTTATGAGTCTGGCCCATAATTGAATCCGAGTCCAACTTGGATCCATTGCTCTAATTTTAGTCTGCTCTATGTCTGTGACCCTGCAAGTTTTCATTACGTTGGCAGTAATATTAAAATCCTATTTTAATATTACAAGCAGTGAGTAGTATCTAGTAACACATCGCTGCTACCCAAGTAATAAGAATGTCAGTGATTTGACATAACCTTTCTGTGACCTATGTTTCCGTGTCGTTTAGTCCCTTTGTCAAGATATCTAGATTGAACACAAGGCATAGAAAGCGTCACCCAGGTATAGTCCAATCATTTGTTTCCTGATACTCGAGTAGACTTTGCAATAACAAATGAAGTCAATATCTCATATTGACTCATTTGAGCATGGCCATGCATTTCGCAGTCTCACTCAATCAGGGGGCTAGAAGATATCGCTCCTGTTATGTAGGAGTGACAAATCCTATCTAGGTCACTCACATCCCTCTGCATGATTTGTGGTATGTCCAATAACTAACTTTATAATCACCTTGTTACAGATGACGTTTGATGGTATTAAAACACATAACTCCTCATGTAAGAATCGTAGTGATTTCAGGTCAAAGGACCACAGACACTATTGTCACTATGAGAATCGCTTATGACACTCACTTAACGATCCATGTAGCGTTCTTATGGTGGGTCAGTCCAATACATCATTACTCTAATATGTACCCATGTGAGGACTTGATATCTCATATCTATGACCCGTGAGATGTGGTCTTCAGTCTATGCACATACTAGTCTCAATGTATTATTGTTGTCCTAATTAATAATAATACTTGACTCGAAACATTTAAGAATAGTGTTATAACCAAAAGGATCTCACGATCAAGTCATCCACTCGATAACCTATGGCATCAAACTTGTAACACCCCAAATTTCCTATATCTTAAACAGTAATTTTGACAGTTAACAGAATTTTACTGTTTAGTAATTTCTGGATACTGTAAAACTATTTTGTTTATTCCATCAGCATATTTGATCGTTTTAAGTGATTTACTCTATGTCAGGAAAATAAAAATTTTTGGGCCGAAAAAAACTTTACGTAATTTAATTTTTACCGTTAGGTAATTATTTTACATAATCTGATTTGATATTTGTGTGTTTTCTAATTTTTGTGATTTTATGTGTGATTATGAAAATTTTGACTGTATATGGGCCCAGGTGGTCTAATGTGGGCCCAAGTGACCTTACGTGGGCCCAAGTGGGTCCCACAAAGTGAAAAAAATTTCTGCGCATAGAAAAATTTGTACTGTTTAGACGGAGACAGGGGATCTTACTAAACCTGAATCCAGAAATAGTTTTAGAAAATTTATTTTGTACTATATTTAATTATCGGGTAATAAAAATACAGTAAATATATTCTTTCGTGAGAGTTTTAGTAAATAAAAATTGAAATTATATTGCTTAAGTCAACATTGGTGGTTTAGATATCCACTATTGATTCAATTAACGGTTAAGAAATAAATTTAATAAAGAAACATAAGATAATCATCATTGATTTAATCAATGGTGTGAGAATAAACTTAATTAGGCAAGCTTCAATATCAACCGTAGATTTAATCAACGGTGTAAAATTAATTATATAAAGTGACCATTTACAACCATTGGATTTAGAATTGATCAATGGTGGAGATTTGGTCTTAAAAAGTGACAAAGACCATTTATGACCATTGGATGAAGAATTAATCAAGGGTGAAGATTTGGTCTTAAAAAGTAGCAAAGACTAATTATGACCCTTGGATTAAAAGTAAGAAAGAGTAATCTTGACCCTTTATTTTGGAGACACATCTAATGGTTAGAATTTAAAGGAGAAGGATCCAATGACTTAGGTTAAGTCTTCTAAATTAAAAGTCTACCTAAATCCTAACCATTGAATTAATCAATGGCTAGGAATACTTCAAATAATTGTATAAAAAAAAAAGATGACAACTTCATGCATTATGGAAGGGGGGACGGTTTTGGAGTGCTTGGACTAGGAGGAGACAATTTTTTTAGTAGCCTTTTTAGGCTAAAGAAAAGATGAAGTCAACAATGATTTGATTAGTAACTAATTAAGCCTAATTTGATTAATCTAATGGCCTAATTAACAAGTTAAGTAAACTAAATTAAATGTTAAATTGTTATAATCTAATTCTTAATTAGATATCCTAATTTTAATTAGAGATTATAATATGTGAAATAATATGTTAATTAATTAGTTATATAGTTAGAATGTTAGTTAAGATTGGTTAGGAAATTTAACCTAACTAATTACCTAATTAATTAGCATGCAATTAGGTGAAAATTGAGAACAATTAATTCCCTAAAATACTCAAGGAGCCACACGGTTTTCATGCAGCTTGGGGAGACTTTTACATGGTTCTTGAACCACCAATAATAGCCATGCAAACTAAATTAATGACCATTATTGTTTGTCATGGTCAATATGACCATTATTATTTTGTTTGCTTCCTTTGGATTGCATGATGAAGGGGGGACGGTTGGAGAAGCAAGAAAGAAGAAGAGACATGTTGAGACATGTTGGAGTAGCCTTTTTAGGCCAAAGAAAAAACTTGAAGACATTAATTAGATGTCTTGACCAATTATTGGTCATTTTCCTAAAGCAAAATTATTTTCTTCTTTCTCTCCATGCAATGCTACGGCTGCCCACTTCAAATCAGCCATTTGATTTCATTTGTATCACATTTTATAACACTTAACTCATTCTCTCTCTTCTCTCTCTTTCAATTTGTCAAGAACACTAAGAACAACACCATTTTCTTTCCTTCCTTGAGCATTCGGTCACCACCCATGGAACCACTTCCAATCTTTCATAATTTTATCTAGCTACATATCTTGAATCCTCTCATCAATTCAAAACACTTTCATGTTGGAGACTTTCTCTAAATCATTCATCTTCATCACTCAACCAAGCCAAGAACACAAAACAACCATTTTCCTTCATTTTCTCACCAAATGGTTCGGCCATGACCACCAAAAGCACCACCCATCACTTTTAATTTCATCCAACCATAGATCTTGAATCTACATGATATTCTAAGTAACTTTCATGTTGGAGACTTTCTCAAAATCATTCATTTTCGTGGACTTTCTTCAAGAGCCAAGTTATTGAGTTTTTAAGGTGAAGTGTAAGAAGACTTCAATTCTTATCTCTTTTTCATGATCTAAACCATGTTTGATCCATGGTTCCTCTTAATCAAGCTTAGTATACTAATTTCTACGTATTTTGTTTTGAATTTGAGAAGCCCTTGGTGGTGAAAGACTTGGAAAGAGAAGCAAAATCAAGAAGCTTTGAGGATCTTCAAGAGGTAAGAGGGAGATCCATCTCACCAACCAATTATGGTGGTGGGAGATGGTCTTATATTTGATGGATTGTGAATTCATGTGAGAATTCCAATCCATGGTTATGTAATAATTAATTGTGTGTTTATGAGTTTTGCTTTATTTTCTTGTGCTTTGATTATTTTTGTCTATGCTTAATATGCTTTGCATGATTTTATGGCTTTGATAGTATACTTATAATATGCATGATGAGTATATGGCATGTTTGTGATATTTATGATGAAATATATATATGTATGCCATGATGTGTGGATCGAAAGAAAATTGATCTTGGTTCCAATGGCCAAGGAAGAGTTACGGTTTTGATGCCCTTGATTTGGGTCAATGTTGAAAATTTTCAAGAACAAGGAAATTAAATTTTGATCCCTAGAACAACGAGAATTTCGGCCAAGACACCTCAAAATAGGTGTTTACAAATTAATATGTTTATGGAAGAATAAAATTGGATTGATTTGAGGAGTATGAAAAATGAGCTAAAGGTTTTTTTTTTAAGAAAACATGAACACAAATTTTAGAATGAAATTTTATTAATTTATTTTGTGTAGAAACAAGAATGGAATTTATTTAAGTTAGAAGAAAAATATTTCATGGTTCCAATGGCCATCTATAAGGTTTTGATAATTTAGAAAAATGTTTTGATGCTATAAAATACAAGAATTTTCAAATAAGAATTTTTGAAAAGGGAATTAAGTGTTATAAATTAAGTGAACTGGAATTTTCATAAATAAAAGAAAAAGAAGATTGAAAGTATTGAACTTCAAATTAATCAATTTTTAGAAGTGATTTAGAAATAAAAAGGAAAATGTTTGTAACTTAAAATTTCTAACAGAGAATTTATTTATTGGGTTTTGAAAAATGTTAAGAAATTTAAAGTTAAGAAACAATAATTAAAACAACTCAATATGATTTTGTAGGGCTAGATCAATAAAAAGTGATTTTGAGAAAATATATATTAAGGAAAAGATTTTTGACTAAGAATGAAAAAGGATTTGCAAAGAAAGTGAAAATGAATTTGAACAAATGGGTTTGTTATATGACCAATCGGTACTTTGGTTTTGAAAATAAAACTTTAATGATTTTGTTTGTGTAAAACCATATCAATTTAAAAAGGAAAAATGTTTTGATAATTTTTCAAATAGTAATGCCTAGATTTTGATGAAACAAAGTAATTCTCCAAGTAGAAATATAATTGATTTAATACAAGAAATTTGAAAAGGGAATCAGAGTATTTTACTCACTTGAAAAATTAAGTTTTGTAAACGAAAATGTTTTCAAACTTCAATTTATTTTGAAGTAGGTTAATTTGGAAATGATTTGGGGAAAATAGAGAATATAATGGTATTTTGAGAATTAACTCAAGTATAACTTATTTTCAAGTTTTGAAGTACGTTTGGAAATTTTAAGATTTGAAACATTGATTTATATCAATAGAAAAGTAATTTTGTGGATTATATTTGAAAAAAAATTTCTTGAGTAAAGAAACATGGAAAAAGATTTTCTTGAGTAAGAAAATGTGAAAAATAAAGTACAAAATCATAATATTTTGAGAAAGGATGAAATGGAATTTTTGAAGGTTAAGAAATATTTTTCGTAATAGAATTGTGGTGAAAAATGATTTACGTATCTTAAAAGCGATTTAGAATATAGTAAAATATTCCTACGCGATTTAAAATATGTTAAAATATTTCTCACGTGATTTGAATTACGTTTAAATATTTTACGTGAGTTTAAATATTTGACGTGATCTTGTTGAAAAATCACTATGTGATTTAAAAGTAATAGAATACTTTTATGGTATTGTGAAAATATAACAGAAACGTTTCAAAATTTTGAAAACGTAACAGAAGTGTTACGATATTTTGAAAACGTAACAGAAACATTTTGGAATTGTGAAAACATAATGAAAATGTTGCGCAATCTTGTGAAAATACAGCGAAAGTGTTTTATAACTATGAAAACATGATAACATGATTTTGTGTTGAAAATACAGTATAATTACTATTTAACCAGTGTATGGACACTGTATGAGAGAGTGACGTGTTTTGCCTATGATTGGTATTTGGTGCATCTTATATGCATTGGAAAGAGATGCCGTATTTGGATTTGGTGCATTATACATGCATTGAAAAGATTTGGCCCGTTGGGGTTGGACTTTGACTGATATACTCTGCATTGTACAAATGAAATTGAAAAGATTTGGCCCGTTGGGGTTGGACTTGCACTGATAAATTCGTGCATTGTATAAAAGATAGCTAATAACTATTATGGCCCTTGTGGTTGAAGAGGGAATGAGAATTGATAGTGAGGTCTATGATGGATCTTGGGGGCGTCGAGGCGCGGCGGTCGACCAGTGGACAGCTGGGGAGTACCCTGTGCCACTTGGCGATGCAGTCCGTTGCAACACATTGACGATACCCGATAAGAACACGATTCTTTTCAACGACTGGGAGATTATCTTTGGACTAAGGCTGACAATTAACCAGAGCATTCTTCTCGAAATTGTGAAAACCTCCATGGAGTCGTTTTTGATAAACTGAGTCTTTGTACATATGCATAAATCTGAGCATTTATATCTGTATGATATATTAATTGAGGAATGTTGGCTATGATAATTACTTTGAGTACTTGGATGATGATTGAACTGATAAATGATTAGATGATGATAGTTGATTAATGCTGATAGCATGATTATGGTATGATCTATCTATATAATATTGCTGTTTGTGTTATCTCGTGTTGCCATGTTGGTATTGGTGTAGGTGATCTCACCTCTTTGTTATATTTTTTCTTCGTGTCTCATCTTGTTAAAATCAAATAATAGAAAGATCGAGTTGTCTTAGACATAACGGGCGATGGATACTCTGAGATTGGAGATAACAATAAGGAGTGGACATTCAGGACTCGAAGGTGTACAGTGTTGACAAAGCAACAGATGTCTGATGCATCACGATGGACAGAAAAAGGAATAAGTATGTTAAAGTTTTCCGTTAGTGTTGTACCATGCTATTAAGTAGGACCCGTCATGGGGTTTGCTACTGTCAAAAAAAAAAAGAAAAAAAATAAGTCTGTTAATTTTATATTTCTCTTTAAATTATGATATTAATTGGTATCAATATTGCATAATGAATAGTTGAAATATGATTTTCAATATTACCTAATATTTTCAGTAAATTTACATTTCAGTAAAGAAGAAATTTTGAAACCCATCTTTTATAACTCAAACTTTGTGCGAACTTATTTTCAGATTATGAGTCGGAAGTCAGAAATGTGATGCCCTAGCTAGGGTGTTACATTAGTTGGTGTCAGAGCTAGGGTGTTACAAAACTTACTACTCTAAGGACTTTATTATATTTATAAAAAAAACACAATAAATGAAATGCCTCATATATTAAAATAAGTATAATAGAATGTATGTAAATACAGACAAATGTATTAGCCTCTAGGGCATACACTAACAACCTCCCACTTGCACTAGAGCCAATCAGGCATATGTCTAATGCCTAAAAACCTAGTGTGACCCTCATGCTTCTGCTGTGCAAGAGGCTTCGTCTGTGGATGAGCAATGTTATCATCTGTTGGTACTCTACATATCTTCACATCTCCTCTATCAATGATCTCTCAAATAAGATGGAAGCGCCTAAGTATATGTTTGGATCGCTAGTGAGATCTAGGCTCCTTAGCTTGTGCA
The DNA here is from genome assembly GCA_029884595.1 of Ormosia semicastrata. NCBI lineage: Eukaryota > Viridiplantae > Streptophyta > Magnoliopsida > Fabales > Fabaceae > Ormosia > Ormosia semicastrata. Next base: position 33,658,968 of record JAQQTO010000042.1, read on the forward strand.
ATGGCTCTATTATTATCACAATAGAGGTCCACTGGGTCCACAATGCTAGGAATAATGCCAAGTTTAGCAATGAACTTCCTGATCCAAATGGCCTCCTTTGCTGCATTGGAGGCAGCAATATACTCAGTCTTTGTGGTAGAATCGGTGATTGTCTCCTGCTTTGAACTCTTCCAGCTCACAACCCCACCATTTAGGCAAAAAATATAACCTGATTGCGATCTGGAGTCGTACTTATCAATTTGGAAGTTAGCATCAGTGTAACCCTTTACAACTAGCTCTTCCTCGCCTCCATATACCAAGAACTAATCCGTAGTCCTTCTCCAGTACTTAAGGATGTTCTTGACAGTAGTTCAGTGACTTTCACCGGGATCAGACTGGTACCTACTCGTCATGCTCAAAGCATACGAGATGTCTGGTCGAGTACATAACATGGCATACATGATAGATCCAATTGCAGATGCATATGGAATCTTACTCATGCGATCCTCTCATCCTAAGTGGAAGGGGATTGAGCCTTAGATAGGCTTACACCATGCGACATAGGCAAGAGTCCTTTCTTGGATTCATGCATGTTAAACCGTCTTAACACTTTGTCTATGTATGTACTCTGACTTAGGCCAAGCAGTCTCAGTGATCTATCTCTATAGATCCTGATACCTAACACATAGGTGGCTTCGCCTAAGTCCTTCATAGAGAAGCAATTCCCTAACCAAGTCTTTACGGACTGTAGGGTAGGGATGTCATTTCCGATAAGTAGTATGTCATCTACATATAATACCAGAAAGGTAATAGTGCTCCCACTAACCTTCTTGGAGACACAAGATTCTTCTTCATTCTTGATGAAACCAAACTATTTTATTGTATTATTAAAATGAAGATTCCAACTTTTGGAAGCTTGTTTCAATCCATAAATAGATCGTTGCAACTTGTACACCTTTCCAGCATCCTTTGGAGTGGCAAAACCCTCAGGTTATGTCATGTACATATCCTCGAGAAGATTTTCATTAAGGAAAGCTGTTTTGACGTTCATTTTTCAGATTTCATAATCATGGTATGCTGTAATAGCAAGCAAGATCCAAACAGATTTAAGCATCGTAACTGGGGAAAAAGTCTCATCATAGTCTACACCATGAATTTGTTTGAAACCTTTAGACACCAATCTCGCCTTAAAGGTATGCACATTACCATCCATGTCAGTTTTCTTCTTGAAAACTCACTTGCACCCAATAGGTTTTACACCTTCAGGTGGGTCAACCAAGGTCCATACCTAGTTAGCATACATGGAATCCATTTCAGATCTTATGGCCTCAAGCCATTTCTCAGATTCTAGGCCAATAATGGATTCCTGGTAAGTCACAGGCTCATCTTGATCCATGAGCAATACGTCACCTTACTGGGTCATGAGAAATCCATATCTCTCTGGTTGATGACGTATCCTATTAGACCTACGTAGGTCTTGTGCTACTAGAGCAGGTTTTTGTTCCACAACATTTTGTGGAGGCTGCTCTATTTCCACCATTGGTTCATTGCTGCTTTATGAAACTTGAACTTCTTCAAGTTCTACTTTTCTCCCACTGGTTCTTTTGAAGATAAACTCTTTTTCTAGAAACATAACTGTCCGTGCGACAAACACTTTGCCCTCGGTAGGATTAGAGAAAAAGTATCCCTTGGTTTCCTTTGGATGCCCCACAAAGAAGCATTTATCTGATTTAGGTCCAAGCTTATCAGAAACTTGACATTTCACATAAGCTTCGCAGCCCCAAATCTTCAAGAAAGACATATTGGGCCGTCTCCCAGTCTATATCTCATGTGGTGTCTTTTGAACCATCTTAGATGGAACATAGTTAATTGTGAAAGCTACTGTTAATAGAGCATGTCCCCAGAAGGAGCCTGGAAGGTCTGCATGACTCATCATGGACTGAACCATGTCCAACAAGTTCCGCTTCCTCCTTTCAGAGACATCATTCCATTGTGGTGTTCCTGGTGGAGTGAGTTGAGATATTATCCCACACTCTTTCAGATGATCATCAAACTATTGGCTTAAGTATTCTTCTCCTTGATCTGATGGAAGGATTTTAATACTCTTGCCAAGTTAATTTTGTACTTCATTTTTGAACTCTTTGAACCTTTCAGAGGATTCTGATTTGTGCTTCATAAGATATACAAATCTATATCTACCGAAATCATCAGTAAATGTAATGAAGTATTGAAAACTGCCTCTAGTGAGTGTGTTTAGTGGCCCACATGCATCACTATGTATAAGGCCTAAAAGATCACTAGCCCTTTCACCTTGTCCAGTGAATGGGGTCTTTGTCATCTTCCCTACTAAATAAGATTTACATGTCTCATATGATTCAAAATCAAACGAGTCCAAGAATCCATCATTATGGAGTATGGAGATGCGTTTCTCATTTATGTGGCCCACAATGCTAGAGAAAAGTTGGGTTCAGATTGTTTGATTTAAACCTCTTTGTATTTATGTTATAGATGGGCGTTTCGAGATCAAGGACATAAAGTCCATTACTCAATTGTGCACTACCATAAAAAATATCATTCATATAAATGGAACAACACTTGTCCTTTATAATAAAAGAAAAACCTTTCTTGTCCAAACAAGAAACAGAAATGATATTCCTGCTAATAGCAGGCACAAAATAGCAGTTCTCTAACTCTATTACAAGCCCAGTGGGCAAAGATAATAAATAAGTCCCTACAGCTAATGCAGCAGCCTTTGCTCCATTTCCTACTCATAGGTCGACTTCACCCTTCATCAATAGTCTACTGCTCTTTAGATCCTGCACATTTACACAAATGTGAGACCTACATCCAATATCTAATACCCATGATGCAGAAGTAGAAAAATTGACTTTAATAACAAAAATACCTGAAGTGGAAGTCTCACTTCCCTTCTTTTTCTTGAGCTCCTCCAGGAACTTGGCATAGTTCCTCTTCCAATGTCTGATCTAACTACAATGGAAGCATGTACCTTTCTTTGCCACTCCACCCACTGGTTTCAAGCCAGAAGTGCTGGGCTTTGACTTATCCTTGCCCTTACCCTTCTAGTTGTCCTTGGGCTTTTTCTGCTGTTTCTTACCCTTATTCTTTTGGACCATCATTATGGCCTTTCCTTTACCTTTGTTAATGTTCTACTCAGTAGTTCTCAACATGCCTAGCAGCTCTGGTAGTGATTTGTCAATCTCATTCATGTTGTAGTTTATGACAAATTGACTAAAACTATCCGGCAACGATTACAGGACTAAGTCAGTGGCTAACTCTTGGCCCAAAAGAAAACCAAGTCTCTCTAGGTTTTCAATGTACACAATCATCTTGAGGACATGAGCACCAACAGGGCTTCTTTCTACCAGCTTGCACTGAAACAGTGCTTTAGAGACCTCATATCTCTCATGCTTGGCCTGCTCTTGATAGAGCTTCTTAAGGTGTACGATTATATCGTAGGCATCCATGTTCTCGTGTTGCTTTTGGAGCTCAGAGTTCATGGTGGCCAGCATAAGATATCCAATGTCCAAAGCATCATCTTGATGCTTCTTATAAGCATCCCTTTCAATTCTAGGGGCATTAGCAACAGGTGGCTCAGGAATAGGCTGTTCTAGTACATACAGCTTTTTCTCTTGCTTAAGGACAATCCTTAAATCCCTGTACTAGTCTAGAAAATTCGTTCTAGATAACTTGTCCTTCTCAAGGATGGATCGCAGTGATAAGTTACTTAATATGTTTATTGCCATGGTAATCTATTAACAGAAATAAGCAAAATATAAGTATCATGCCATAAACATATTTAATGAGGTCTTTTAATTAAATATACCTCCCACTATTTTATTCAAGTCAATGACCTTCAGCATTGACTCAGAAAATCCCATCGTAAGATTTTCTAGTGGGCCAAGATCCATATTTCACCTAGTTTTGAGTCAGCTTTGGCTGATCACCCAAAATTCAGTTATTTAGGTAGGAAACACTTTCCAATTACATCAAATGTAACTCTTAGATAGTTGGGTGAATAACACTTATTCAAATCCATCTAATGGAGCAAAGCCCAACTTCATGCCTCTAAGCTTTCAATCCTATTGAAATGGCCTAGTTAAGTTAGACCCAATGGTTGGCAGTTGGATATTATCTTTATCCTATCGCGTCTTACTAATATAGATAAAGGCATCTTGCTTTTTTAGACCTGCACTTGATTGATACTAGTCTTGATGAGTGCCACACATTGGAAGGCATCACATAATGACTTAATATTTGCTTTGAGGGAATTGTTATTATTATTATTAGATCTCACCATTTATTAACCTGTTTATCATACCATAAACATTATCCATGCATCTCATACATAAAAAGCATATAATAAAAGTGACATAGTTATGGCCCCTAAGAGAGTAGCATTAACTAAGCCAGCTTCACCAAGCATCTCCCATCAACGTGCTCACTTGATGCCATCTTCTTGCCTCCACATCATAATTACGTTATATAGAAACCTCTTTTACATTCGAGGGGAGTTAGGTGAGAAGAGAATGTACAATCAGAATGTAGAGAGAAAAGCACGACATGCAGGTCATATTTATAAAAAACCAAAATAGCATAAAAATAGGACTAATGCCATAACCATGCACCATGCATCACAAAGAACATATAAACTTATAACAATAATACATAATTATTTTCGTGAGTCATAAAATTAGATAGAAAATATTACGCTTTCGAATAACACACTGCGCAGAGGTAGCATGGGGGTCCCGAAAATAAGAGCTGAATCTCTTGTGCCTCCCATGACGGCTTGAACCCTAAACTGAAAATGCATGAACGCTTCATGCACCGCGGGGAACCCTTGTGCCGCTTTTCAACACTTGAACCCTTACGCCTCCTTAATGGCTTGATATCAACACTTGATGCTGCTGCCGTAAGATAGGAATAAGGTTTCCAAAACCCCTTGTGCTGCTTGCTCATGCAGAAATAAGGATTCCATAACCTTCGCTATCGCAAACAAAGAACAAGGTTTCCTAAACCCTTGCGCCGCGCATTGAGAATAAGGATTCCAAAATGTTGTACATATCACATACATACCAGAAAGCTTTGCAAAAACATACATCTCAAACAAAACAATTTTCACAAAACATATGAACATCTTCATGGGTTTTTGAAAACAACATCTCAGTTTTGCATACAACACATAAAACAGAATATGTTTTCGCAAAGGGGTTTCACTCGTTTTTCTGAAATAACATATTAAAGATCACATCTTTCATCAAAACAAGAACGGCAAACATGTTATCTCATGCAAAACAAAAATAGAAAATCAAATCATGGTTTCACAAGACGCTCTGATACCACTATTGGGAATCACGGTTACATCACGCAGCAGAAAAATTAGGATTCCCACCGAGGATCCATGCGAAAAGCCATAATCTGAGTTTTTAAATTATTTACCTCTTGAAGCATGATCCAAAGGAAGGATGTGAATCACCAACACCGTAATAGAAACAATGTCTCTGTGGTATCCACACGAACATCCAACGTCCACAAAGAGGAGCCTCACGTCTTTCACACAGTGCTAGCTGAGAAGAGAAGAGAAGAAACCTGTCGCTCTCTCACTCACTTTTCTGTAGGTGCAGCTAGGATTCTGAAATTGTGTCTCTTAACAGCCCCTTAGTAGTACTATTTATAATAGTGACTGCCTTAAGTGAGTGTGAGCAGTAGCAAGGTAAGTTGTGCAACCCTAGACTCATCTGTTATGAGTCTGACCTATATTTGAATCCGAGTCCAACTTGGATCCATTGCTCCAATTTTAGTCTGCTCTATGTGTGTGACCCTGTAGGTTCCCATTACGTTGGCAGTAATATTAAAATCTCATTTTAATATTACAAGTAATGAGCGGTATCTAGCAACACATCGCTGCTACCCAAGTAATAAGAATGTCAGTGATTTGACATAACATTTCCGTGACCAATGTTTTCGTGTCATTTAGTCCCTTTGTCAAGATATCTAGATTGAACACAAGGCATAGAATGTGTCACCCTTGTATAGTCTAATCATTCGTTTCCTGATACTCGAGTAGACTTTGTAACAACAAATGAAATCAATATCTCATATTGACTTATTTGAGCATGGCCATGCATTTCGCAGCCTCACTCAATCAGGGGGCCCGAAGATATCGCTCCTGTTATGTAGGAGTGACAAATCCCATCTAGGTCACTCATATCCCTCTGCATGATTTGCGGTATGTCCAATAACTAACTTTATAATCACCTTATTACAGATGACGTTTGATGGTATTAAAACATATAACTCCTTATGTAGGAATCGTAGTGATTTCAGGTCAAAAGACCATAGACACCATTGTCACTATAAGAATTGCTTATGACACTCACGTAGCGATCCATGTAGCGTTCTCATAGTGAGTCAGTCCAATACATCATTACTCTAATATGTACCCATGTGAAGACTTGATATCTCATATCCATGACCCCTGAGATGTGGTCATCAGTCTATACACATACTAGTCTCAATGTATTATTGTTGTCCTAATTAATAATAATACTTGACTAGGGACATTTAAGAATAGGGTTATAACCAAAAGGATCTCATGATCAAGTTATCCACTCAATAACTTATGGCATCAAACTTACTATTCTAAGGACTTTATTATGTTTATAAAAAAAGAAAACAATAAATGAAATGCCTCATATATTAAAATAAGCATAATAGAATGTATATAAATATAGACAAATGTATCAGCCTCTAGGGCATACACCAACAATGATAACTTAGGATGGCACTCAACCGGGAGTAGTGGAAGTCACTCAATGCTACTAATTATTGAAGCCACTCAACGCGACCAAGCCAAACACTTAATTTTAATGGTGGAATCACTCAGACCAGTAAGAACACACGATAATAAGATATTTGGAAAATAAAAACTCTAATTTCATTTCATTGCTAATAGAAACAGATAGGGATTTACAAGTGCTTGACAATCAAATAGAACACTAAATACTACTTAGGAAATGTAAATTGTTGTTGTTAGATCCAAGTTCCTTTCGTGATGAGTTTTGATGAGTAACAAACTGTAACACCCAGAAATTTCTCAATTTTCAGTAAAATGTGATTTTACTGATTTTGTGATTTCTGTGCTCTATATAATTTATTTTGTCTGTTTTGCTATTATTTTTTATGTTTTCGTGTGTTTTGCTCAGTGCCAGGAAAATAATATTTTTAGGGCCGAAAAAATTTTAGACTATTTATTCGAGGCCAGGGGAGCTTACTAAATCCAAAATCGAAAGACACAGTTCTAAATATTTTAATTTTTAGAATTTATCAGTCAAATAAAAATATTTCACGTATTCTAGAATGTTCCTGAAGAATTTCGTAGCTGTGACTCACCTTGTATGCACCAATGAGTTAGTCAAACTTGGTGGCTATGACTCATTGTGGAGGACCAATAGAAGCTGAACACCTTGCCTGACATCTCAGCACCATGACTCAGCGTGTTCTAGAAGCTTGTAGAAGCGATGACTCGCCATGTTCTAGAATGGTGACTCGCCACATTCTAGAAGGTTGAAGAACACTGACTCACCCTGTGACTCGCCACAGTGAGTCACACGTTCTAAAGACTTCTCTGTGATGACTTACCTAGTAAAATATCTAAAGATAAATAAGTAAGGATAAATATCTAACGAAAAATATCTCAGTAAAATATCTTAGTAAAATACCTACGTTAAATATCTAGGTGAAAATATATAAGCTTAAATATCTTAGAAGCTAATTATGACAAGCTTTATGTGTGCATCAATGGGAGAAGCAAGCTTGATTGCTAAGTTGCTGAATAGTCAACAATAGTGGTTTGACTTTGATTTGCACCCTTGGATGGCAAGACTTAGTGGTGAAGGATTTAATTTCAACCCTTGATAGAATCAATAGTTTAGGAAGCAACTTGTAGGAGAAGGATTTAATTCCCTCCTCTGGATGAAGCTCACGGCCATGAAGCTTCCAAAGTGGCTAAAATTGATTTTTCTATCACATTTCCTAAAGCCTTCATCTTTTCATTCAAGTTTGAACACAAAAAATTCTCTCTTCCACTTTCTCTCTCAAACTCACGGCCAAGCACTTGGAGTGCATGGCTTCATTTTATATCTCTTAGCTTTGTGACCATTCATCTTTCCTTTCTTATCTCTCTTCAAGAAACCAAAGCTTTTCCATTTTTTTCTTCTTCAATCTCTTGGCCAACACCATGAAAACACCATCCAAGCTTCTATAATTCTAACTAATCACACCATTTGAAACTAGAGACAATTTAGTGAAGCTTTAGTGTTGAGACCTTAACTTGGTTTTACCATTTTCAAGTTTTTCTCCAAGCTTGAAGTTTGTAGCTTCAAAGGAAAAGTTTGAGTTTTCTTATCCCTTTGTGTTTCTAAAGCCCTAAATCATGATTTGAGTTCATGGTTGTCTTGTTTTAAGTATTGGTTGTGATGGATGTGTTTGTTTGAAGTATTAGGGTTTGTTTGTGGTGGAGACCGAATCTACACGGAGGAGTTTTTGGATTGCTAATCAAGGTAAGAGGGAGATTAACCTTATCGGCCATATGTGGTGGTAAGGGAATGGATTTGCTTGTGTTTGTGGGTGAAAAATCTCTTAAAGGATTTATTCATTTGATTGTGTATGTTTAAGTGTTATGTGTTGTTATATGTGATTTTATTACTTTGATAATTATGCCTGATTTTTATTAAGTGATTACTATGTGAGATGATATGATTTTTTTGAATTGTAATTAGATGCTTAATATTATTTTATTGCTTTAATAGGAAGCATGAATATGTAATAGTAGAAATATCAAGAGTGATATGTTGTATATGATAAGAATCATGTGGAAAGGAAAACTATTTTGGTTTCAAAGAACCAAGAGGTTCACGGCCTCCATTAGTATTTTGGAACAAATCACTTAAAATATTTCACTAAGTGTGGATTTTAGATGATTATGTAACAAGTAATTGGATTAATGATTTTTACAAAGAAAAATGAGATAGGAAATGAATAAATATTTGGTTATGAATATAAATTGATTTTCGGCCAACATGCCAAGAATTGGTATTTTAGACCAAAAATATTTTCTCAAGTGTAGTCTTAAAGGATTAATTAACAAGAACTCAATTTAGTGAATTTTGAGATGTAAAAAGAAAGTAAACTAATTTTTGGAATTAATTACATTAATGAATTGAGGTTATGAAGGAAAATAAATTTATAAGTTAAAGTTTACTGATGCATAGCTCATCTCTTGGGTTTTGAAGCGCGTTAGAAAACTTTAAGCTATAATATTTGATTAAATCATGGAAGTGTAAAATTTTGTGAAGAAAATATTATAAAGTATTATTAAGAGGAATTTATTCAAATTTTATTAAACATGGAAAAGAATTCTTTATAATTGGTCAAGTCAAGAATAACGTAGTTTTTGTGAACAATGTTAGGAAATATTATTTGGTGGAGGTTTAGTGAGAAAATGTTAGAAATAGTATTTAAAGGTGATTTGTTAAGGAAATATTGGAATTAAAGTCTAATTTTGATATTAAATGAGAAAAGTTTTAATTTAAGCTTAGAATATGATTAAAATGTTTTACGCGATTGAAAATATGCAGAAAAACTCTTACATGATTTAAAAATGGTGATTTTTTGTCACGCAATTAAGAAAACATTTTCAAATCTTTACGCGATTGAGAAAATGTTGAAAAATTGTTACGTGATTTGAAAACGTAACAAAAGTAGTACACGATTGTGAAAACGCGATAAAAATGCTACGCGATTGAGGAGAAACAATAAGTTTTGCTGTAGGGCTGATGTACTGGACCCAGATAGATCAGTGGTATTATGGAATTGTACGAGTGGTTATATAATATCAATTATACTAATGATATTAGACAATTGTATGGGCAGTTGTTTTAATATCATTAGGAATAGTCCAACAATGGTTTGATTTCATGGATCATGCATTTGAGTATTGTACAGTCGGGGGCTGTTGTGGCTTTTGTGCCTAGGAGTGAACGAGGATTCGGATAGTGTGATCTATGATGGATCTCAAGGGACGTCAGTGCGAGGTGATTCACTTAGTGATCTGTTATCACATTATATACCTCTGGTCGTGAAGAACCGTTACAACGCACTGACGAAGATCCAACAAACACTATTCTTTTCGTGGTCCGGCATAGACTGTCTTTTGAGGGGGGACAGATCTTCTGGAACGTTCATCTCTGAGTTTGAGTTTAGCTCCATGGAGTAAGAAATGAGTGCATTGTGCATAAGGATGGTTAGTATACACATTGAGCATGTGCATAGTAAGTGTACATATTGTTCATATGCATAGTCAGCATTTTATACTGTTATGATATAGTATTATTGTGATATAATATTATTGTGGTATTGTCATTATGCCAAATATTGTGTTGCAAGTTTATTGGATTATGTATTTATTAAATATCATGAATATATCTGCTGATTTTATGTTATTTTATGGATATTATGTTGAATTGTGTTGGCATGTTTATCATTTCTTTGCTGCCATATTAGTTTATGATGTAGGGGATCTCACCTCTTTGCTGTATTGTTTGTCTGTTATGTTCTTATGATTATGTTTGATAAAGACCGTAAGAAGGACGAGGTTGGATCGCCTAGGTTTGAGTTGGTTTGACTTTGATTAATCGGTTTGCATTGGCTGCAAGGAGGGATTTCTCTGATTACGTGCAAGCGTAGTTCCAGGGAGGCACTGATGCCTGGCATGTCGACCCAGATACTCATCGTTTTGGTTATATAGGAGAGGTGACCTTATCCCAGAGTAGGACCTACCATGGAATCCCTACTGTTACATATAACGCTTGTGTACATGTAGAGTTCTCCATGTCTATTAGAGAACTGTGGGATATTGCTCATTGCTTGCTTAGACAAGACTCTATGGAGTTAACTGGTCGGACTCCTGTCCGTAGAGACATGTCCTAACTAGAGAATGTGTCTGTAGAGGATCTAGGAGAGGATTAGGTTCAAGACCTTTCTCTCCAGGTTTTTGGGCTTGGCCTAGGTCGAGTTTTTATATAGTAGTTGTGTATAAGCTTTGAGTTTTGTAAATCTTATGTATTAAATAATGATGCACACTTTTTAATTGTTGCATTTACAAACCCAAGTGCAAGTTGTCTCAAGTAATAAATTTCTCGGTGAGTCCGAGGTCGATCCACAGGGAATTGATGAAGATTAATTATGGTAAGGTAAATATTTTGTTACTATAGTAAAAATTATTTACTTGGGTAAAATGATCCACTCTTGGTAAATAAAGTAAAAGCAAGATTGATTCCTTTTATAACTCAATTAGAATCCTCGCAACATGGAGGTTCCAATCGGAAAATACAACGTTAAAAGTCCATTAAAATAATATACGTAATTATATTATGTTTCCTTTAATTATCCATTAATATCATCACTCATAAATGAGATCAAGCATTCATTGTGCCAATATTTTGTTTACAATAAATCAAGATCTCCACATTACAAGGAGAGTTTCCAACACCAACACTTGTAAATGGGTTAAAGCATTCATTGTGTCAATCTCTTGTCTACAACAAATCAAGAACTCCACTTTACAAGGAGCGTTTCTAAATTGATTGGAAACAAAATACAATACGAAATAAAATAATATACATAATTATATTATATTTACTTTAATTATTACCACCACTTGTAAATGGGTTAAAGTATTTATTGTGTTAATATTTTGTCTACAATAAGTCAAGAACTTCAATTTACAAGGGTAATTTCTAAATTATCAGAAACAAAATATAACACGCATAATAACTACTTAAAAATATAAATCATTAAAGCACAAGAGAGGAATAAATTTAACCTTATTTTATTACCAAGAGCTTTACACTTTGACCCAAGTAGACTAAAACTTATTTACACATAAACTAGAAAAGAGAAAAAGAGAAAAAAGAGAGAAAAGAAATTGGAGGAGGCGGGAGAGAAGCGGGGCACGCCCAAAAGCCTCTCTCCTCTTCGTCTTCCCTCCGTCTAGAATTGTGGATTCTAAAATGTTCAATTGCCTATTTATAGGCAAATTCATGTTACTGTGCGATGCATAGTAACATGAATAGTAAAACTTAATTATTAAGTTTCCTACGTAAGCCATGATGTTTTATTTTCTTTTTATTTTCTTTTTTTTCAAATAACAATTGAGTAAATGTACAGCCGTGCGTCCAGTCATCTTTTCATTTTTGAGAGAAGTGGTCTTCACGAAAGTTGTAGGCTTGAATATTTGCTTTAAAATGGCTTTAGTTTCAGTCCAAAATCATGCCTAAAACTCAAGATATGGTCCAATTACTACACAATGTTTAGGCCCAGTTTCAGCTCCTCTATTCTGACTTCAAAGCTCAATATCACCTCCAAGGAGTCTGATTCTGGAAAAGTGTTCAACATGAAAGTTGTAGGGGATTGTCTTAGCTTTCCTACAAGACCAAAATCACATCGATCAGATATTTGAAACTCAAATTATAGCCAGTTTACTAAATATTGCCAAAGAGATAATTACGGTTAATTTATGCAATAATTTATTTAATTATCCAATTCGGCTCAAAATCATAAAATGTGTCAAAACCAGCTTAATTAAGCCTAATTGAACCTTAAGAAGCCTAGTGAGAGGATTATAAAATGTATAAAATACAGTGTTATCAAATAATATTGGTGAATTATATTATTTTATGTAATGTGTGTTAATCAGTTAATTATATTTTATAATCTCTAAAGGTTTGATAAATTTATATTATCCACTAAAAGGAAACTTGGAGTTCGTGTCGTACAAGGTTAAAGCTTTTATAACTTAGGTTAAGTTTTAGAAGTTTTAATCTTAAATGTGATACCCTCAGGTGGGTGTTACATTAGTAGGTATTATAGCCCAAGTTAGAGTCTTTTGGGTTTGTGGGTAGGTTTGTCTTATTTGTGCTGTGTGTTTCTCTGACACCTAATACAGAGATATATTGTTTGGTTTCTGAAAAGAGACAATGTTGTTTGAAATGGTTACGTTTGGTTTCATTGTGTTTTGATTTATTTATCTTTGAAGAAAGACAATAGATCGTAGTAGACATAAGCATATGGACGTGAGACGTGATGATGATTGTATGGTCGCAGCTAGAAGTGTAATGTAGAGAATGACTGACGTCGCTGTACAACAGAGTCATTTTATAACATCCCAAAAATTATTTATTTTATTAAAAATAATCATTTTATAATATTTATGATTTTTTAGGAATTTTTTCTAGATTTTTTCGAAAATGTTAAATATTTTAATATATTTCTCATTTTACGTGCACACTGAGCAGAGTCAGTCAAATGCCCCAAAAAATTATTTGTTTTGTGATGAATAGTCATTTTTTTATATTTGTGATTTTTAGAAATTTTTGTGGATTTTTCTGAAAATGTCGAATATTATAGTATATTCCTCATTTTGCGTGCGCACTCAGCGGAGCCGGGATAATGAAATATTTTTCTTGAAACTGGTAAACCTTAAACTGTCAATGTATCGATGGGGGATCTTACTAAACCCGAGGTCGGGCACAGTTTGTGAGGTTTACGTTTTTTAAGGTTTTATTTGATTAATAAAATTATCTGATGAATAATAAAATATTATTTTCATCAACTGTAACTTTTATTCACTGGGAAAATAATTCTAACAGTGTAATTAATCATCTGTCAGATGTATTTAATTAAGGAGACAAGCTTACTATGCACTTTATTGAGAATTGTGCAAAGCTTCTCAAGGAAGCTTCAAGGAAGCTTCAAGGAAGCTTTTTGGAAATTTCCTCCAAGCTTCCAAAGGAAGCTAATCAATCTCTCTCTCCTCTCTCCATGGTCATGGCAGCAGCACCCGAATGGGGGAAAATTTGTGCTTTTCACTTAATTAATTATACTACACCAAATTTAAACACCTAAAAGCTCCACCTTTATTTCCTATGCACTTTCTCTCTCTACCTTCATCTTTTTCAAGTTTTTTTCTCCTTCTTCTCTCTACCAAGGCTCACGGCCACCACTCCATAATGCCCTCATTCATCACAAAATTTTCATCCAACCCCATTTTCTTAATCCTCTCCCTCTCTTAAACACTTTTCTAGTTGGTGGTTCTTTGAAAATCCGTCATTTTCACCATTCTCTTCAAGCTTCAAGCTTAGGGTTCTTTGGGTAAGTTCTTGATTCTTCACTTCCCTTTCCCTATTTTCATTTCTATGGTCTTCCTTGTGACCACCCATGCTTTATTTTTTGAGCAATGGTGCTATTTTAATGAGTTTGAAATTTTAGGGTTCTTGGAGGAACCAAATCCAAAAATCCAAAGGGCTTTAAGGGAGTTCTTTGTTTGTTCTTCACTTAGGTAAGAGGAAGACACTCCTCCTCAACCTCTATTAGCATTTAGAAACATTGTTTGTGATTGATTGTGAGAAAACCCTAATGAGAGTTATTCTTTGTTTGCATGATTAGTATGTTTGCATGTTGTTTATAATGTGTTTATGCTATTAGATTGTTTGTTTGTGTATATTGATATATATTGGATTGCATTAGAATGCATGAAATGGAAGAAATTGATGTTGGATTTTCCCTTAGGTGGCCATGGTTTTGAGGCCCAAAATTTGGGGTTCTTTGTGAACAATTGTAACAATTGGAATTCATAATTAATTAAGTGTACATTATGTAATTAATGAAGAGAAAAATTTGATATGTATCCGTGTATCTGCTTGAGTGAGATGTTTAGGATTTCAATCAAGTATCCAACCCTTTGTACATCGTGAATCCTAATATTTATAGGTAAACTATGAAAATAACTGACTCCTAAAAATTAGACACGTATACGGCAATTGTGTGTCACATATTCGACACTCGTACCTTGCCCAAATTTTGACAAAAACAACTTCCAACCATTTAGCACTTTCGTCGGTTCAACACGAGAGAAACTTCTCCAATATCAATATCCGTCAAATTAGAATTTTTGACCATTTAGTACTTTCGTCGGTTCAACACTTGGAAGATTTCTCCAATGTCAACACCCATCCGTCGAATTAGGATTTCTGCTGATCTTCTAGTATATTCGATAGCTTTATACATCATTTGACAGAATTGACCTTCTAGTATATTCGACAGCTTTGTACATCATTCGACAGAACTGACCTTCTAGCATATTCGACAGCTTTATGCATCATTCGACAGAACTGATCTTCATTCAACAGAATCTTCATTCGACAGAACTTGACTTTTAGCCATTCTTGTCAAATAATGTTTTCCTATCAACATTGATTCTGTCAAATTATAACTTAGCCATTTCCATCACCAAATCACATTATGGCTAACATCTTTCATCATTCTGTCGTAGTATTTTTCGTTGAAAGGTAGCCTCACATTTGCACACTAGAGGCGTTTTCTCCGTCGAATCCAAAATTAAAATTTATCACCTAACACCTAGTGATTAAATTAATGGTAATAGGATGCATGGATTAGTAAATTGGAAAATTTAATTGTACTTTGAGATTTATAAATTTTAAAGATCTAAGAATGGAATTTTTATAAGACTTAGGAAAATTTTAATTAGGGCAAGAACAAGAGAGTGTGAGACTTTGAGATCTTAGAATAACCTCCTAAGTGTATGAGAATAAATTACATTAGAAAATTTAATTAATTATGAGAATTCAATTAGAGATGAACCTTGAAAGAAAGACTAATTTTAAGTAAGAATTCATAATAAACCTTAAAAATGTATTAATTTATTTAATTTCAATATTATGATATTGTGGGTCCATGTGAGCGACCAATATTCGTGTTGATGCTTACTTTGGCCAATTGTGGCGTATTGTAAAAGAGTATGTGATGATCATAATACCCGATTATGCATGGAATCTGTATACATCATAAATGTCTGTTTGGATTGTGTTAAGGCCGAGTTGCCTAGGAGTTGAACACATCTTTGTGCGGGTGCGAGTAGACTAGTGTAGGTCTATTGTTGACCATGGGGACATTGGGGTACGGGTACCTCGCAATGGACAATTGGTAGCTCTTCTGTCCGTGGGGCAGACCAATGCAAACACACCAACGATCCTGACTGGGCACTGTCCTATATCGTGATCTAGTGTAGACTGTCTGTACAATGCCATGATGTGCACATGGATAAACTGATGAATTATAGCACTTTGGCCGCGGTAGCTGAGTTGCAGACGTGTCTCCTAATCTTTCTCTCCGACTGATTGTGTCTAGCTCCATGGAGTAGGATTTTGACTCTGTATGCATGTGCATAGTGGGTCCATGAATTATCTGGCATTTATTATTATTATATTTGGAACTGTTGTATTACTGATATATATAACTGCCTGGAACTACTTGGTTGATTATTACTGCTACTTAATGTTTACTATCATCATTGCTGTCAAAAATGCTATGTGGGTGCTTTGCGCCATTTAGTTTCTTGTTGCTATAATTGGTAATGATGGTAGGATGTCTTACCTCTTTTCTGTATTTGTTGCTATTCTGTGTGTTTTCAGTTGAAGTCTGTAAAGGGGGCGAGGTTGAATCTCCTAGATTTCACTTGGGTTGATCTTCTGCGTTCGGTAAGGACAACTTGAAGGGATTCTATTGGTTTTGTCATGATTGAGTTCACCGGAGGTGCCAAGACTTGGCGAGTCGACTGGACCGACAAGCGTATACGATATGTTGGGGATCTGACCTTGACCATGAAGAGGACTGCGATTGAAGACCTTATTCTGTATTTCTCACTACATCGGTGAGCCCGGAGTTGCCTCATGCATTCGGGATCCGATGGAGTACCCAACTCCATAGTTCTGGATATGTTGTGGGTAGTTTATATTTTATTTTACATGACCTGTATAAAGTGTATTTTGGGTATATGTAGGTTTTAAGGTGATTATCCAGTCTTAAATGCTGTAATTTGAGTACATCTTATAATTCATATTTTAACTGGTTGTATATATAACTATTCATTTGTGGCTCCTATTTTCCTCATATGCGAAATGTCTAAAATTTTGTAAACTTTGTTATTTGACAATTGTAGCACGTCGAAATTTAGTGACCGTGACATAATGACAATTGCGCCATGGTTATTAAATCGAGGGATGTTACAGTGGATCCAGCCAGACTATGACACCATTACGAATATGAAAGAAGTGTATAGGAAATCACTTAACAAAGGAGTGTACGAAAAAGGAAAAGGCATGTTTCAAGTGCGGGAAACCCGGACACGTTTATAGAAATTGTGCCAACAGATGATAAAGCCTTCAGTTAGCAAAGTATGGGTTCCAAGATCTCAAGAAGGAGGAAGAGATAATACAATGAGTGAAGCAGAAGCATCTCAATCAGAAGATCTGAGCAACAAGGAGATTGTTGCAATAGAGGATGATACTATATCTGTGCTGTATAACTCAAGGGCCAATCCTTTCTTTTATGGCCTATAGCTGAGTAAATCGATTTTGGTTATCTATGTTTTTGTTATCTTTTGATCTAAGTATTTCTACTCTTATTGCTAAACCTGTTGTTGCTACTCAAGTTTGCTTAATCTATCTTATTTCTGTCAAAGATCAAATCTTTTCTGTGATTTGATTTGGTTCCCTAAAATCACGTCTATTGAGAGCTTGATTTTATAAATGGATTGGTTATCTTCCAACCATATCCTACTAGATTATTTCAATAAAACCTTAGTCTTCTTTGAAACTTAGATTTCTGGACTTTTAACAGCCAACGAAGTTGAAGCTCTGTCAAGGGAAGGAGTTCAAAAATATGTGTTATTGTGTTCCTTGGAGGTCAAGAATGAGAATGATGTGAATGCCTTTCCTGTAGTCTTTGAGTTTTCCAAAGTTTTTCTGATAAGGTACCCAGAATATTACTGAAAAGAGAGATAAAGTTTTCTATTGATCTTGTACTAGGATTTAATCCTATATCTATGTTGCTGTATCGAATGTTGTCGTCAGAATTAGTTGAGCTCAAGAAGTAATTGGTAGAATGATTAGGAAGTAGTTCTTCAATGAGAAAAATAGAAGACCATAGCAAAAGTCTGTAGCTTTGTTGGAGTTAGATGTTGTGGTGTTTGCATTGAAGATCTAGAAGTATTTTTTGTATGGAGCAATATTCAACGTCTATAACAATCACAAGCGTCTGAAGTACCTGTTCGATTAGAAGGAGCTGAGTTTGAAACCTTATGTGGACGGCAGTGTAAAGCCTCTTTGTGTTGGCAAAAGATGGGGGAAATTTTGGCATTAGGATTTGAGCTTGTGTAAACGACGACGGGAAGAGTTATGGTAATTTGGAATGATGTAACTGAAGATACAATGTGGAAGCTAGAAGACAAAATGAGAGAACAATATCCACAATTGTTTTAAGGTATAATGAATTTCGAGGATGAAATTATTTTTAGAAGGGGAGTATTGTAACACCTCAAAATTTTTCATTTTTCAGTAAAATGTGATTTTACTGATTTTGTGATTTATGTGCTCTATATAATTTATTTTGACTATTTTGCTATTTTTTTTGATCTTTTCGTGTGTTTTACTCGGTGCCAGGAAAATAATATTTTTCGGGGCCGAAAAAATTTTAGGCTGTGTATTCGGGGCCAGGGGAGCTTACTAAACCCGAAACCGAAAGACACAATTCTAAATCTTTTAAGTTTTAGAATTTATCAGTCAAATAAAAATATTTCACGTATTCTAGAATGTTCCAGAAGATTTTAGTAGTTGTGACTCACCTTGTATACACCAATGAGGAGCTGGTCAAACTTGGTGGCTGTGACTCATCGTGGAGGACCAATAGAAGCTGGACACATTGAGTGACATCTCAGCACCATGACTCAGCATGTTCTAGAAGCTTGTAGAAGCGATGACTCACCAAGTTCTAGAATGGTGACTCACCACATTCTAGAAGGTTGTGGAACACTGATTCACCCTGTGACTCACCACAGTGAGTCACACGTTCTAGAGACTTCTCTGTGATGACTCACCTAATAAAATATCTAAGGATAAATATCTAACGAAAAATATCTCAGTAAAATATTCTAGTAAAATATCTATGTAAAATATCTGGGTGAAAATATCTAAGCTTAAATATCTTAGAAGCTAATTATGACAAGCTTTATGTGTGCACCAATGGGAGAAGCAAGCTTGCTTGCTAAGTTGTTGAATAGTCAACAATAGTGGCTTGACTTTGATTTGCACCCTTGGATGGTAAGACTTAGTGGTGAAGGATTTAATTTCAACCCTTGATGGAATCAATAGTTTTGGAAGCAACTTGTAGGAGAAGGATTTAATTCCCTCCTTTGGATGAAGCTCATGGCCATGAAGCTTCCAAAGTGGTTAAAATTGATTTTTCTATCACATTTCCTAAAGCCTTCATCTTTTTATTCAAGCTTGAACACAAAAATTCTTTCTTCCACTTTCTCTTTCAAACTCACGGCCAAGCACTTGGAGTGCATGGTTTCATTTTATCTCTTTTAGCTTTGTGACCATTCATCTTTTCTTTCTTATCTCTCTTCAAGAAACCAAAGCTTTTCTATTTCTTTCTTCTCCAACCTCTCGACCAACACCATGAAAACACCATCCAAGCCTCTATAATTCTAACCAATCACACCATTTGAAACTAGAGACAATTTAGTGAATTTTTATTATTGAGACCTTAACTTGGTTCTACCATTTTCAAGTTTTTCTCCAAGCTTGAAGTTTGTAGCTTCAAAGGTAAAGTTTGAGTTTTCTTACCCCTTTGTGTTTCTAAAGCCCTAAATCATGATTTGAGTTCGTGGTTGTCTTGTTTTAAGTCTTGGTTGTGATGGATATGTTTGTTTGAAGTGTTCAAGTTTGTTTGTGGTGGAGACCGAACCTACAAGGAGGTGTTTTTGGAGCTTTTTAGTTGCTAATCAAGGTAAGAGGGAGATTAACGTCATCGGCCATATGTGGTAGTGAGGGAATGGATTTGTTTGTGTTTGTGAGTGAAAAATCCCTTAAAGGATTTATTCATTTGATTGTGTATGTTTAAGTGTTATGTGTTATTATATGTGATTTTATTGCTTTGATAATTTTGCATGATTTTTATTAATTGATTACTATGTGAGATGGTGTGATTTTGATTGAATTGTGATTAGATGTATAATATGATTTTATTGCTTTAATAGTAAGCATGAATATGTAATAGTAGAAATATCATGAGTGATGTGCTGTATATGATAAGAATCATGTGGAAAGGAAAACTATTTTGGTTTCAAAGAACCAAGAGGCTCACAGCCTTCATTAGTATTTTGGAGCAAATCACTTAAAATATTTTACTAAGTGTGGATTTTAGATGATTATGCAATAAGTAATTAGATTAAAGATTTTTACAAAGAAAAGTGAGATAGGAAATGAATAAATATTTGGTTATGAAATATAAATTGATTTTCGGCCAACATGCCAAGAAATGGAATTTTAGACCAAAAATATTTTCTCAAATGTAGTCTTAAAGGATTAATTAACAAGAACTCAATTTAGTGAATTTTGAGATGTAAAAAGAAAGTAAACTAATTTTTGGAATTAATTAAATTAATGAATTGAGGTCATGATGAGAAATAAATTTATAAGTTATTGGTTAAGTCAAGAATAACGTAGTTTTTGTGAACAATGTTAGGAAATATTATTTGGTGGAGGTTTAGTGAGAAAATGTTAGAAATAGTATTTAAAGGTGATTTATTAAGGAAATATTGGAGTTAAAGTCCAATTTTTTTTATATTAAATGAGAAAAGTTTTAATTTAAGCTTAGAATATGATTAAAATATTTTACACAATTGAAAATATGCAGAAAAACTCTTACGTGATTTAAAATGGTGATTTTTTGTCACACGATTAAGAAAATGTTTTAAAATCTTTACACGATTGAGAGAAACGTTGAAAAACTGTTACGTGATTTGAAACATAAGAAAAGTAGTATGCGATTATGAAAATTGCAATAAAAACGCTACGCGATTGAGGAGAAACAACAAGTTTTACTGTAGGGCCAATGTACTGGACCCGGATGGATCAGTGGTATTATGTAATTGTATGGGCGGTTATATAATACCAATTATACTAATGGTATTAGACAATTGTATGGGCAGTTACTTTAATATCATTAGGAATAGTCCAACAATGGTTTGATTTCATGGATCATGCATTTGAGTATTGTACAATCAGTGGCTGTTGTGGCTTTTGTGCCTAGGAGTGAACGAGAATTTGGATGGTGTGATCTACGATGGATCTCAGGGGACGTCAAGGCGAGGTGATTCATTTAGTGATCTGTTATCACATTATATACCTCTAGTCATGAATAACAGTTACAACGCACTGACGAAGACCCAACAAACACTATTCTTTTGTGGTCTGGCATAGATTGTCTTTTGAGGGGAGACAGATCTTCTAGAACGTTCATCTCTGAGTTTGTGTTTAGCTCTATGAAGTAGAAAATGGGTGCATTGTGCATAAGGATGGTTAGCATACACATTAAGCATGTGCATAGTAAGTCTACATATTGTTCATATGCATAGTCAGTATTTATACTGTTGTGATATAGTATTATTGTGATATAATATTATTGTGGTATTGTCATTATGCCAGAAATTGTGTTGCAAGTTTATTGGATTATTTATTTATTAAATATCATGAATATATCTGCTGATTTTATGTTATTTTATGGATTGTATATTGAACTGTGTTGGCATGTTTATCATTTCTTTGCTGCCATATTGGTATGCGATGTAGGGGATCTCACCTTTTTGCTGTATTGTTTATTTGTTATGTTCTCATGATTATGTTTGATAAAGACCGTAAGAAGGACGAGGTTGGATCGCCTAGGTTTGAGTTGGTTTAACTTTGTTTGATTAGTTTGCAATGGCTGCAAGGAGGGATTTCTCTGATTACGTGCAAGCGCAGTTCCACGGAGACACTGAAGCCTAGCATGTCGACCCAGATACTCATTGTTTTGGTTATATAGGAGAGGTGACCCTATCCCAAAGTAGGACCTACCATGGAATCCCTACTATTACATATAACGCTTGTGTACATGTAGAGTTCTCCATGTCTATTAGAGAACTGTGGGATATTGCTCACTGTTTGCCTAGTGTAACACCCCAATTTTTTGTTTTTCTTGATATAAATACGTTTTATAATATTTGTGAATTTTCGAGAATTTTTAAGTATTATGATTATTTTAATATTATTTTAATTATTTTAATATTATTTTTAAGCGTATGTTTGAATTTCATTTTTTCGAAAATATATGAGTTTTTTAATTTTTATGGTTTTTGGGAATTTTTGTGCAATTTTTTGAGTTTTTGATTATTTTAATATTATTTTGAGTTGTATGTGTGTTTGAGGCGAGCCCGAAAAAATAAAAAAATTTCTTAGACCAGAAAGTTTTGGACTGTCAAGACGGGATCGAGGGATCTTACAAAACCCGAAATCAGGAACAGTTGACAGAGATTTTCTTTATCTGAGTTTTCTATTATCCATTGAGTAATAATAGCAGTAACTATTATCCATTGAGTAATATCTTCGGGAAAATATCTTGATGATAATTAACTCAAAGTGATGGACCAATGACAAGCAGGAAGAAGTCGAAATGGATACTCAAGTTGAAGAAAAGAAATTCAAATTGACTGCTAAAGCTAGAAGACAAATTCAAATCGGCTACTTATTCTTTCAAGCTTATCTTATTATTCTTTCTCTAGAAACTTGTAGAAACAATGACTTACCTAGTAAAATATTTACAGATAAATATCTAAGGATAAAATATCTAACTGAAAATATCTCAGTAAAATATCTCAGAAAAATATCTACGTAAAATATCTGGAAGAAAATATCTTTTGAACAATATCTGAATGAAAATATCTAAGCAAAAAATATCTAAGCTAAATTGTTGGGAATTGCGGATACAGCACGCAGCGGAAAACAGGGATTCCCACCGAGGATCCATGCGAAAAAAGCCATAATCTGAGTTTTTAAATGATTTACCTCTTGAAGCGTGAATCACGAACACCGTAATAGAAATGATGTCTCTACGGTATCCACACGAACAGACTCATGAACATCCAACGTCTGCAAGAGGAGCCTCACGTCTCTCACACAGTACTAGCTGCGAAGAGAAGAGAAGAAACCTGTCGCTCTCTCACTCACTTTTCTGTAGGTGCGGCTAGGGTTCTAAAATTATCTTATCTTAGTAGCCCCTTAGCAGTATTATTTATAATAGTGACTGCCTTAAGTGAGTGTGAGCAGCAGCAAGGTAAGCTGTGCAACCTTAGACTCATCTGTTATGAGTCTGGCCCATATTTGAATCCGAGTCCAACTTGGATTCATTGCTTCAATTTTAGTTTGCTCTATGTGTGTGACCCTGTAGGTTCTTATTACGTTGGCAGTAATATTAAAATCCCATTTTAATATTAGAAGCAGCGAGCGGTATCTAGCAACACATCGCTGTTACCCAAGTAATAAGAATGTCAGTGATTTGACATAACCTTTCCGTGACCAATGTTTCTGTGTTGTTTAGTCCCTTTGTTAAGATATCTAGATTGAACACAAGGCATAGAATGCGTCACCCTTGTATAGTCTAATCATTCATTTCCTGATACTCGAGTAGACTTTGTAACAACAAAATGAGATCAATATCTCATATTGACTCATTTGAGCATGGCTATGCATTTCGCAGTCTCACTCAATCAGGGGGCCCGGAGATATCGCTCCTGTTATATAGGAGTGACAAATCCCATCTAGGTCACTCACATCCCTTTGCATGATTTGCGATATGTCCAATAACCAACTTTATAGTCACCTTGTTATAGATGACGTTTGATGGCATTAAAACACACAAATCCTCATGTAGGAATCATAGTGAGTTCAGGTCAAAGGACCACAGACACCATTGACACTATGAGAATCACTTATGACACTCACGTAACGATCCATGTAGTGTTCTCATGGTGGGTCAGTCCAGTACATCATTACTCTAATATGTACCCATGTGAAGACTTGATATGTCATATCTATGACCTGTGAGATGTGGTCATCAGTCTATGCACATACTAGTCTCAATGTATTATTGTTGTCCTAATTAATAATAATACTTGACTAGGGACATTTAAGAATAGTGTTGTAACCAAAAGGATCTCACAATTAAGTCATCCACTTGATGTCCTATGGCATCAAACTTACTATTCTAAGAACTTTATTATGTTTATCAAAAAAGAATACAATAAATGAAATGCCTCATATATAAAATAGCATAATAGAATGTATGTAAATACAGAAAATGTATTGGCCTCTAGGGCATACACCAACAATCTCCCACTTGCACTAGAGCCAATCAGGCATATATGTAATGCCTAAAGACCTAGTGTGACCCTCATGCTTCTACTATGCAAGAGGCTTCATTAGTGGATCAGCAATGTTATCATGTGTTGGTACTCTGCATATCTTCACATCTCCTCTATCGATGATCTCTCGAATGAGATGAAAGCGCCTAAGTATATGTTTGGATCTCTGGTGAGATCTAGGCTCCTTAGCTTGTGCAATGGCTCCATTATTATCATAATAGAGGTCCACTGGGTCCATAATTCTAGGAATAGTGCCAAGTTCAGTAATGAACTTCCTGATCCAAACGGTCTCTTTTGCTGCATTGGAGGCAGCAATATACTCAGCCTCTGTGGTAGAATCGATGACTATCTCCTACTTTGAACTCTTCCAGCTCACTGCCCCACCATTTAGACAAAAAACATAACCCAATTGCGATCTGCAGTCGTCCTTATCGATTTGGAAGCTAGCATCAGTGTAACCTTTTACAACTAGCTCTTCCTAGCCTCCACATACCAAGAACGAATCCTTAGTCCTTCTTAAGTACTTAAGGATGTTCTTGATAGTAGTCCAGTGACTCTCACTGGGATCAGACTGGTACCTGCTCGTCCTGCTCAAAGTATACGAGATGTCTGGTCGAGTACATAACATGGCATACATGATAGATGCAATTACAGATGCATATGGAATCTTGTTCATGCGATCCCTCTCATCCTAGGGGGAAGGAGATTGAGCCTTAGATAGGCTTACACCATGTGATATAGGCAAGAGTCCTTTCTTGGATTCATGCATGTTAAATCATCTTAACACTTTGTCTATGTATGTACTCTGACTTAGGCCAAGCAGTCTCAGTGATCTATCTCTATAGATCCTAATACCTAATACATAGGTGGCTTCGCCCAAGTCCTTCATAGAGAAGCAGTTCCCTAGCCAAGTCTTTACGGACTGTAGGGTAGGGATGTCATTTTCAATAAGTAGTATGTCATCTATATACAATGCTAGAAAGACAATAGTGCTCCCACTAACCTTCTTGTAGACACAAGATTCTTCATTCTTGATGAAACCAAACTGTTTTATTGTATCATCAAAATAAAGATTCCAGCTTCTAGAAGCTTGCTTCATTCCATAAATAGATCGTTGCAACTTGCACACCTTTCCAGCATCCTCTGGAGTGGCAAAACCCTCAGGCTGTGTCATGTACACATCTTCGAGAAGATTTCCATTAAGGAAAGCAGTTTTGACATCCATTTTCCAGATTTCATAATCATGGTATGCTGCAACAGCAAGCAAGATCCGAATGGATTTAAGCATCGCAACTGGGGAAAAAGTCTCATCATAGTCTACACCATGAATTTGTTTGAAACCTTTAGCCACCAATCGTGCCTTAAAGGTATGCACATTACCATCCATGTCGGTTTTCTTCTTGAAAACCCACTTGCACCCAATGGCTTTTACCCCTTCAGGTGGGTCAACCAAGGTCCATACCTAGTTGGCATACATGGAATCCATCTCAGATCTCATGGCCTTAAGCCATTTCTCAGATTCTGGGCCAATAATGGCTTCCTGGTAAGTCACAGGCTCATCTTGATCCATGAGCAATACATCACCTTGTTAGGTCATTAGAAATCCATATCTCACTGGTTGATGACGTATCCTGTTAGACCTACGCAGGTCTTGTGCTACTAGAGCAGATTGCTGTTCCACAACATTTTATGAAGGCTGCTCTATTTTTACCATTGGTTTATTGCTGCTTTGTGAAACTTGAACTTCTTTAAGTTCTACTTTTCTCCCATTGGTTCCATTGGAGATAAACTCCCTTTCTAGAAACACAGCTGTCCGTATGACAAACACTTTGCCCTTGGTAGGATTATAGAAAAAGTATCCCTTAGTTTCCTTTGGATACCCCACAAAGAAGCATTTATCTGATTTAGGTCCAAGTTTATCAGAAACTTGACGTTTCACATAAGCTTCGCAGCCCCAAATCTTCAAGAAAGACATACTGGGCCGTCTCTTAGTCCATATCTCATATGGTGTCATTTGAACAGTCTTAGATGGAACACGGTTAAGTGTGAAAGCTGTTGTTAACATAGTATGTCCCCAGAAGGAGCCTGGAAGGTTTGCATGACTCATCATGGATTGGACTATGTCCAACAAGGTCTGGTTCCTCCTTTCAGAGACACCCTTCCATTGTGGTGTTTCTGGTGGAGTGAGTTGAGATATTATCCCACACTCTTTCAGATGATCATCAAACTGTTGGCTTAAGTATTCTCCTCCTCGATCTGATTGAAGGATTTTAATACTTTTGCCAAGTTGCTTTTATACTTCATTCTTGAACTCTTTGAACTTTTCAAAGGATTCTTATTTGTGCTTCATAAGATATACAAATTCATATCTACTGAAATCATCAGTAAATGTAATGAAGTATTGAAAACCGCCTCTAGCGAGTGTGTTTAGTGGCCCACATACATCACTATGTATAAGGCCTAAAAGATCACTAGCCCTTTCACCTTATCCGGTGAATAGGACCTTTGTCATCTTCCCCAATAAACAAAATTCACATGTCTCATATGATTCGAAATCAATTGAGTCCATGAATCCATCTTTATGGAGTTTGGAGATGCGTTTCTCATTTATGTGGCCCAAACGACAATGCCAGAGAAAATTTGGGTTCAGATCGTTTGATTTAAACCTCTTTGTATTTATGTTATAGACGGGCGTCTCGAGATCAAGTACATAAAGTCCATTACTCGATTGTGCACTACCATAAAAAATATCATTCATAGAAATGAAACAACACTTGTCCTTCGTAATAAAAGAAAAACCTTTCTTGTGCAAACAAGAAACAGAAATGATATTCATGCTAATAGCAGGCACAAAATAGCAGTTCTCTAACTCTATTACAAGCCCAGTGGGCAAAGATAATAAATAAGTCCCTACAGCTAATGTAGCAACCTTTGCTCCATTTCCCACTCGTAGGTCAACTTCACCCTTCGTCAATGGTCTACTTCTCTTTAGATCCTGCACATTTACACAAATGTGAAATCCACATCCAGTATCTAATACCCATGATGCAGAAGTAGATAAATTGAATTCAATAACAAAAATACCTGAAGTAGAAGTCTCACTTCCCTTCTTCGTTTTGAGCTCCTTCAGGAACTTGGCACAGTTCCTCTTCCAATGTCCGGTCTGACCACAATGGAAGCATGTACCTTCCTTAGCCACTCCACCCACTGGTTTCAAGCCAGAAGTGCTAAGCTTGGACTTATCCTTGCCCTTGTCCTTCTAGTTGTCCTTGGGCTTTTTCTGCTGTTTCTTGCCCTTATTCTTTTAGACCATCATTATGGCCTTCCCTTTGCCTTTGTTAATGTTCTACTCAGTAGTTCTCAACATGCCTAGTAGCTCTGGTAATGATTTGTCAATCTCATTCATGTTGTAGTTCATGACAAATTGACTGAAACTTTCCAGCAACGATTGCAGGACTAAGTCAGTGGCCAACTCTTGGCCCAAAGGAAAATCGAGTCTCCCTAGGTTTTCAATGTACCCAATCATCTTGAGTACATGAGCACCAACAGGCTTCCTTCTACCAACTTGCACTGAAATAGTGCTTTAGAGACCTCGAATCTCTTATGCCTGGCCTGCTCTTGATAGAGCTTCTTAAGGTGTACGATCATATCGTATGCATCCATGTTCTTATGTTGCTTTTGGAGCTCAGACTTCATGGTGGCCAGCATTAGACATCCAATGTCCAAGGCATCATCTTGATGCTTCTTATAAGCATCTCTTTCAGTTCTAGGGACATTAGCAGCAGGTGGCTCAGGAATAGGCTGTTCCAAACCATACAGCTTTTTCTCTTGCTTGAGGACAATCCTCAAATTTCTGTACCAGTCTAGAAAATTCGTTCCAGACGACTTGTCCTTCTCAAGGACAGATCACAATGATAAAGTACTCGATGTGTTTGTTGCCATGGTAATCTATTAACGGAAATATGCAAAATATAAGTATCATCCCATAAACATATTTAATGAGGTCTTTTAATTAAATATGCCTCCCACTATTTTATTCAAGTCAATGACCCTCAGCATTGACTCGGAAAATCCCATCGTAAGATTTCCTAGTGGGCCAAGATCCATATTTCATCTAGTTTTGAGTCAGCTTTGGCTGATCATCCATATTTCCAATTACATCACATGTAACTCATGGATAGTTGGGTGAATAACACTTATTCAAGTCCATCTAATGGACCAAAGCCTAACTTCATGCCTCTAAGCCTTTAATCCTATTGAAATGGCCTAGTTAAGTCAGATCCAATGGTTGGCAGTTGGATATTACCTTTATCCCATCGCGTCTTACTAATATAGATAAAGGCATCCTGCTTTGGCAGACCAGTACTTGATCGATACTAGTCTTGACGAGTGCCACACATTGGAAGGCATCACATAATGACTTAATATTTGCTTTGAGAGAATTTATTATTATTATTATTAGATCTCACTATTTATTAAACTGTTTATCATACCATAAACATTATCCATGATTCTCATACATAAAAAGAATATAATAAAAGTGAAATGGTTATGGCCCCTAAGAGAGTAGCATTAACTAAGCCAGCTTCACCAAGAATCTCCCATCAACATCCTCACTTGATGCCGTCTTCTTGCCTCCACATCATAAATACATTATATAGAAACCTCTTTTACATTTGAGGGGAGTTAGGTGAGAAGAGAATGTACGATCAGAATGTAGAGAGAAAGGCGTGACACGCAGGTCGTATTTATTAAAACCAAAAGGCATAAAAAAGGACTAAGGCCATAACCATGCACCATGCATCACAAAAACATATAAACTCATAACAATAATCTATCTATTTATGGGTGATAAGTTGTACTAAGGCTTAACTTAGTCCCAAAAGCCTCTTGTAAGGCTCCCCAAAGTCTAGATGTGAATCTAGGATCTCTATTTGAAACTATGCTTATGGGGACTCTATGCAACCTAACTATCTCCTTTAGATATAGCTGAGCTAATTTCTCTAGAGGATAGCTAGCTCTCATTAGCAAAAAGTGGGCATATTTGGTTAATCTATCCAGTATGACCCAAACTGCATCAAAATCTTGTTGAGTCCTGGGTAGACCCATTACAAAGTCCATAGAACTCTTCTCCCATTTCCACTCTAGGATCCCTAAAGACTGTAAAGGTCTTGTCAGCTTCTGGTGTCCAATCTTTATTTTTTGACAAACTAAACACCTTGTGATACACTCTGCTATGTCCCTTTTCATTCTAGAACACTAAAACATTTTTTTCAAATCTTGATACATCTTAGTGGTTCTGGGATGGATGGTATACTTACTACTATGAGCTTCTTCTAGAATCCTTTCTTTGATCTTTGACTCTCTTGGAACACAAAGTCTGTCTCTAAACTTTATCATTCCATCATCAGTCATATCAAAATCCTCTAAGGTTCCTAAAAAGATCTGCACACTAATATCCATTAAAGCTTCATTCTTCTTTTGAGCTTCTAAAATCTGAGTCCTTAAGTCATTTACTATGTCCACTCTACTCACAAAGAGACTCTGTGGCATCACAGTCACCACTAAACTCAAATCTCTGAAACTCTTAAGAAGTTCACTCTCTTGGACCATCATTCAGGACACATGTATTGATTTCATACTTAGTGCATCAGCCACTACATTGACCTTACCCAAATGATACTTTAACTCAAAGTCATAATCCTTAAGAATTCCATCCATCTTCTTTGCCTCATGTTCAGCTCCTGATCAAATAAGTACTTTAAACTTTTATGATCACTAAACACCTCAAACTAGACTCCGTAGAGATAATGCCTCCAAATCTTTAAGACAAACACTACAGCTACTAACTGCAAATCATGCGTAGGGTAGTTTTCCTCATGTGGCCATAACTGCCTTAATGCATAGGCAACTACTCTCCTATTCTGCATCAGAACATATCCTAGTCCCATCTTTGAAGCGTCACAAAAGACCTTGAAGTTCTCATGGTAATCTAGAATCACCGACACTAGCGTAGTAGTCAACCTCTTCTTTAACTCTTGAAAGCTATTCTCACAGTCTTGAGTCCACTCAAAAGTATTACCCTTTCTAATCAACCTAGTCAAAGGCAGTGCTAACTGAGAAAAACCCTTGATGAACCTTCTATAGTACCTAGCTAGGCCTATAAAACTCCTTATCTTAGTCACAATGGTGAGTCTATCCCACTGTAACACTACTTCCACTTTGCTAGTGTCCACCACAATTCCTGCTTTAGAAATAACATGGCCCAAAAATTAAACTTTCGTTAGCCAAAACTCACACTTGGACAATTTGGAGAACATTTTCTTTTCCATTAGGATATCAAAAATAATCCTTACATACTACTCATGCTCTTCCCTTGTGTTTGAATAGATAAGGAAGTCATCAATAAACACTACCACAAACTTATTTAGGTAAGATCTAAAAACTCGGTTCATGTAATCCATAAACACTGCTGGAGTATTTGTTAACCCAAAGGACATCACAAGATACTCATAATGCCCATACCTAGTTCTAAAAGCGGTCTTAGGGATATCCTCCCTTAACTCTAATTTGATGATACCCAGATCTTGCAACACCCCTCAATTTAATAACCACGACACAATCGTCATTATGTCACGGTCACTAAATTTCGGCGTGCTAACATTGTCAAATAACAAACTTTACAAATAAATTAAAACATTTCTCATATGAGGAAAATAGGAGCCACGAATGAATAGTTACATATACAACCAATTAAAATATGAATTATAGAATGTACTCAATTTACAACCTTTAAGTCTGGATAATCACCATAAAATATACACATACCCAAAATACATTTTTATATAGGTAATGCAAAATAAAATATCAACTACCCACACCCTATCTACAACTAAGGAGTTGGGCACTCCATCGAATCCCGAATGCGTGAGGCAATTCTGGGCTCACCGGTGTAGTGAAAAATACAGAATATGATCTTCAACCGCAGTCCTCTTCATGGTCAAGGTCAGATCCCCAGCCGGTCGCATACGCTTGTCGATCCAGTCGACTCGCCAGGTCTTGACACCACCAGTGAACATAGTTCGAACGAACCAATAAAACTCTCTTCGCGACGACATCACCGGATACAGTGGGTCAAACCAAGAAAGTGTAAAAGAATCCAACCTCGTTCCCACTTACAGTCTTTAACCAAAGATTTACATAGAGCAAGAAAAGTACAAGAAAGAGGTAAGACATCCTACCATCATTACCAGTCATAGTATCAAGAAACCAAACGGCGCAAAGCGCCCACATAGTATTTCAAAATAATAAGCATAAGCATTGAATAGCAGAAGTAAACAAATAAGCAGTTCCAAGCAGTTATATATATACAACAGTAAGACAACAATTCCAATTATAATGACAATGTATGCCAGATAATCCATGGACTCACTATGCACATGTGCCCTCAATAGTCAAAATCCTACTCCATGGAGCTAGACACAAAACAATCGGAGAGAACGATCAGGAGGTATGTCTGTATTCTTGGCTGTCCAGGCTCTCAAGTGCTATAATTCTCAAATTATCATTGTGTACACCATGGCATTTTACAAGACATTCTACACAGATCACGATATAGGACAGCGTCTCGGTCCGGATCGTCAGTGTGTTTGCATCGGTCTGCCCCACGGACAGAGAGCTACCAACTGCCCATCGCGAGGTACCCGCACCCTGATGCCCCCAAGGTCAACAAGTAACCTACACTTGTCTATTCGCACCCGCACAAAGGTGTAAGTTCAACTCCTAGGCTACCGGCCTTATCCAAGTCCAACGGACAATCTCTTTCTTTTTGTTCAATGCATGACACAATCATACTCTTCATGACCAACTAGGTCCATCATGCTTCAAATGCATGTCATATCATTTAATCAACAAGAATTGATCCCATTCACGGATCCACAACAAGCCAATAGTACATTTTAAGGATAACCACAATTTTTGTTCATAGTCATGATAGAAGTCAACCATTTAAATTCATTATGTGCCTCACAAGCTCACCCATACTCATGTTCTTCCCTGTTTATGAATCCCTGATTAATTTCTAGTCATCCAATTATTTATGATTAATATGCTTTTATTAGTCCAAGGGTTTTGAGTCCAGGAAGATACACAGTCAGAATCACCAACAAAGTCACAGATTTAATTGCTAGGTATTGGGTGATAAACCATACTTGTGAATTCGACGGAGACAATGCATTTAGTGGAAGATTGAGGCTGCCATTCAATGAAAAATAACACGACAGAAGGATGAAAGAGGGGAGAACATTTTATAACAAGATTGGCTAAAAATCAATTTCTGTCGGATGGAGGTTCTGTCGAACGGAGATCAAAACTGTCGAATTTTTCCAGAAGGTCAGCAGAAGTCCTAATTCAACGGATGTGGGTGTCGACGTTGGAGAAATCTCCTAAGTGTCGAACCGATGAAGAATACTATGGTCAGAAACTCTAATTCGACGGATCTTGACATTCTACTCGACGAATATTAACTTTGGGAAGCTTTTGTTAAATGGACAGAAGATCTACTCGACGGGTATGTCTTTATGGGTATTGGCATTCTAACTCGATGAATATGTCACTCGACAGATGTGGTCATTCAAATTTGACGGATTCTGCATTGGAGGAGTTTCTCTCCTAAGTGGTCAGGAGTTCATACTCGACGAATTTTGATATTGCACTAAATGACCAGGAATCAAATTCGACGGGCATAGCCAGAGGTTCATACTCGACGGATTTTAACTTTAGAGGTTCATACTCGACGGGTTTGGCCAGGAGTTCATACTCGGATTTTAACTTTACTAAGTGATCTAGACATCAAATTCGACGGGTTTGGCCAGGAGTTCATACTCGACAATTTTAACTTTACTAAGTGATCAAGACATCAAATTCGACGGGTTTGGTTCATACTCGATGGATTTTAACTTTACAAAGAGTTCATACTCAAATTCGACGACAGGAGTTCATACTGATTTTAACTTTACTAAGTGATCAAGACATCAAATTCGACGGGTTGGCCAGGAGTTCATACTCGACGGATTTTAACATTTCATTAGATGATTAGGATATCATATTCGACGAGTTTGGCCAGGAGTTCATACTGTTACTAGTTTTCACATGAAATTTCCAAATTTCTGGGCTCAACATCGTGACCATCCGAGAACCAATCGGAAGTCATTCCCTTCTATATTACACGTTCCGATACATCCAGATATATATCAAAAAACACAAACAATCAAATAGCATATATACATCACCAACAACATGTAAACAAATATGACTCTCAGTACCAATCACAAATAACATCCCTAAATGCTAAAAGAGGTTGAGGAGGAGTGTCTTCCTCTTACCTTGGAGAAGCACAAAGAAAGGCTGCTTCTTTTGGTCAGGATTTACGTTTTCAGCTTCCAGGAAAATCCTTAAACATTTAAACGTGCAAAATCAGAACCCAATATTGAAATGAATACCCATGGTCATCAAAATGACAGTGGGCTATGAAAATGAGAGGGGAGGAAGAAAAAGCTAAGAGCTTTACCTTAAAGCTCCAACCTTTAAGCTTCAAAGTAGAAGAAAATGAAGATGGAGAAAATGACAGAACTTTGAAGATGATTTCCTCATGATGGTGGTCCTCTAAACACGAAATGGTGCTAGGATTGTGACAGTTTGAAGAACAAATGGAGGTGTGGGTGGATGGTGTTGCTGCTGTGGGGTGAAAGAGAAGAGAGAAAGATGAGTGAATAGTGAGCTGCGTATTGGGAGGAGGGAAAATGTGAGAAAAGTGAAATATGCTCCCCCCATAGTCAGACGTGCTGCACAAAAATGGGAGGAGAGAGAGAGTGAATAGTGGCTGGGAAGGAAGCTTCCTAGAAGTTTCCTTGAAGCTTCCTTGAGAAGCTTCGTGCGCTTCTCGATAAAGTGCATAGTAAGTTTGTCTCCAAATTAAATACATCTGACAGATGATTAATTACATTGTGCAATTATTTTCTCAGTGAATAAAATTTACTATTGATGAAAATAATATTTTATTATTCATCAGATAATTTTATGATACCGCAATTTTATTTAACAGATAAAACCTTAAGAAATGTAAAGCTCACAAACTGTGCCCGGCCTCGGGTTTAGTAAGATCCCCCGTCGACACGTTGACAGTTCAAGATTTACCAGCCTCAGGGAAAATATTTTATTTTTCAGGCTCCGCTTAGTGCACACGCAAAATGAGAAATATATTAAAATATTCAATATTTTTAGAAAATTTCACAAAAATCACCAAAAATCACAAATATTATAAAATGATTGTTTATAATGAAATAAAGAATTTTCGAGATGTTACAACACTCCCCTTCTAAAAAGGAATTTCATCCTCGAAATTTGCATACCTTAGAATAAACGCGACTGTGTTTCTTTCATTTCGTCTCCTAGTTCTCGTGTTGTATCTTCAATTGCATCAATCCAAATCACAGGCAATAAGGTTGCTTCCTTCCACTGAGCATCTTATATTAACGGGCAAAAACGTGTTGACATCATAGGCCGATTAATGAAAAATTCTACGCTCCTTGAGTCTTTAGCCATCCAACAGCCAACTCTCCAAACAACTGTTCATCACTGGGTGGCCCTATCGAACTTATTCTCCTTGTTTACCGTAGTAGGAAACTAAGCTTATTTTATTCTTAAGGCATCCGCTACGACCTTCACCTTTTCCAGAATTATACCAGAACAGAAAGTCGAAATCCTTCAGAGCTTCTAATCACCGTCTCCGCCCCATGTTCCACTCATATCAACAGACCAAAATGCCTTTGGCTCTTATGATCACCATGGGCATTGAGAATTTCTCCTCGTAGAAAACGCTTCCAGATCTTCAATGCAACTACAAAGTTAACTCTGAGTTGGTGTAAGGTAATCCTTCTCATGTATTCTTGATTGTCGCTAAGCGTACATTACCATCCCTTCTATTCTGATCAAGCACACGTTCTAAACTTCTAATGCGAAGCATCACTAGGTATCTCAAAAGTTCATTGGGATTTGGGCAGAATCATCTTTAGCGAAGAAATCGAGTGTCTCTTCAATTTTTGAAAATTTCCCTCGTATACATCAGTCCATACAAAACTTGACCCTCATACATGAGTTAGATAAGAAGTCTTGCCACTTCAAAAATTCTGCGACGAGTCTCTCGTATTAACTGGCTACCCTTATATAGCTACGAATCTTCGTTACGATCGTCCGTCCTTCCCAAAATTGTTTCGAGTTCCGATGGGTTCACAACAATTCATTCCTTTGAGATCGCGTAACCCAAAGGTTGAATTGCCTCTGACTAAAATTCGTACTTAGATATGTTTGCGCATAACTTCTTCTTCTTCTTCAGGATTTTATGAATCACTACGAGAGATTTGGTACGTCCCTCTAAACGTCAAGAATAGATCAGAATGTCGCCAATAAGGACAATGACAAATCTTTGAGCGAACTCGATGATAGTCCAGAATACAAGTTGATCTTGGAGGAAATAGCGGCGTCCTTCAATTGATTTGCCAAACCATCTTTCCTTGATTCGAACAAATGTCTCATAGGGTAAGTTCTCACCCAATTGTACTACACTTGGCGCATTGTTATGGTTCAGATTCGGGAATACATCTACTCAATCGAAGCATACTAGAAACGTTATAAAGGTTAGAAAGAAAAATAGGGAAGTCACTTGATTTACCACTGGACTCGCCTAACGAAGAGTATGATACGATACAATAAAACTTAGGAGTGAGTTTCATTGATTCACATCTAGGAAATTTTTGCCTCAGGAAACACTAAGTTTCCATTGGAATTGAATGACGAGACCCATTTAGAAAATGATTAATCTCCTTCCTGAGATCAAGCAAATGAGAATAGTATCCTTCGAGTCGAAAGGAAGTAAATATACAGACAACTCAATTCCAAAAACAAACTCTTAGAATTTCCTTGAAGCATTTTCGACAGAATATGGCTGGAAGATAACAAATCCCATCGTTAACATTACATCTAGTTTGCAAAAGAAGTGAACAAATCAGATCACCAAAAGATTCAGTCTTCAACAGGTCATAGGACAATTTAAAACAACTTGGCTACCATCAACAAGTTCTTAGCAACCAAAATAGAAATAACTTAGTCAAAAAAATAACGAAGGTACGAACATCCCTACTGGATTCCTACATTTATACATCATAAAGAAATGGGTTACCCCCGAAATTATACAGTAAAATCACAGGGTCATCAGTTGTAGTACAAGCTCCCTCGTTCAGGTCTTCAGTCTTGGATGTTTCTACTCCACTAGAGAAATTTACTCTCCTTTCTTCGTGAGATTGTGAAGTGCGTGCATCACCAACAAAAGGCTTCGTCCTTTGCGAAGTACAGTTCTTAGCCACATGTCCTAACTCTCTGCATTTGAAACAAATTATCCCACTGTTTGTACAATCCTTAGTTAAATGGTCCTTTCCACACTTGAAGCAGATTACCCTTTTGATTGCATATGGAGGCTTTGTCTCATGTAAAGCACAATCCCTCCACACATGTCCTTGCTTTCCGTACTTGAAACAAATTCTTCCTTCGATCTTACAGTCCCTCGTGAAGTGGTCCTTTCCGCACTTCTTACACATTGATAACGGTACCACAGTTGGATTAGACTTACTACCACTCGCACCACCATGATGCGTTTGATGTCGCTGTTGTCCCTTTGGTCGTAGTGTATACGGTTTCTGCTTAAACTGATTGGCCTTTCCACGGTTCCTCCTTTGGAACTTCAGTAATCCAGAGTTACCCCAAAATCGACTTTCTTCCTTCAAATTTCGAACCTCAACTTCCAATTCCTGCTGTTGTGCAGCCCTCTGATTTGGTTGCACTGTTACGTCAGCCATCCCCTGTATTGTTTCCATAGTCGCATCCACTCCTGTGTTGTTGCGTTCCACATTCCTACGCATGTGTCTTTCGCAAGCCATTATCTTCCTTCGAAACGGACAATCAGGCACAGTGGAGACAAGTAACCATTTCAGACAATAATGTCTCTTTTCGAAAACCAAACACAAGGAGTCACACAACACACAAGGGTGAAAATGCAGATAATTCCTAAACAAGTTCAATCATACTAGCTAAGCTTCTTTCTAAAAGAATTCCTATTGCCTTAACACGCCTAGGTGAAGTCATAGTTTCCTGTAGACACAGAACATTACACATTGAGTGGGCCAGTACTCAATGTCACGTAACCGTGTAACAGTAGCTACCAACACTCAACCTATGGCAAGCTATGCCTTCCTTTCCCAACATCTCAATCAAGAGACAAGGAAGTACATAACATACAAAAGCTTCTAACATGTCTAAGCATAGTCAGTCCATACCCCGGCTCAACAGGATGAACTGAGCTCTGATACCACCTTAATGCAACACCCCTCGATTTAATAATCACGGTACAATTGTCATTATGTCACGGTCACTAAATTTCGACGTGCTAACATTGTCAAATAACAAACTTTACAAATAAATTAAAACATTTCTCATATGAGGAAAATAGGAGCCACAAATGAATAGTTACATATACAACCAATTAAAATATGAATTATAGAATGTACTCAATTTACAACCTTTAAGTCTGGATAATCACCGTAAAACATACACATACCCAAAATACATTTTTATATAGGTAATGCAAAATAAAATATTAACTACCCACACCCTATCTACAACTAAGGAGTTGGGCACTCCATCAAATCCCGAATGCGTAAGGCAATTAGGGCTCACTGGTGTAGTGAAAAATACAGAATATGATCTTCAACTGCAGTCCTCTTCATGGTCAAGGTCAGATCCCCAGCCGGTCGCATACGCTTGTCGGTCCAGTCGACTTGCCAGGTCTTGACACCACCAGTGAACATAGTTCGAACGAACCAATAAAACTCTCTTCGCGACGACATCACCGGATACAGTGGGTCAAACCAAGAAAGTGTAAAAGAATCCAACCTCGTTCCCACTTACAGTCTTTAACCAAAGATTTACATAGAGCAAGAAAAGTACAAGAAAGAGGTAAGACATCCTACCATCATTACCAGTCATAGCATCAAGAAACCAAACGGCGCAAAGTGCTCACATAGCATTTCAAAATAATAAGCATAGGCATTAAATAGCAAAAGTAAACAAATAAGCAGTTCCAAGCAGTTATATATATACAACAGTAAGACAACAATTCCAATTGTAATGACAATGTATGCCAGATAATTCATGGACTCACTATGCACATGTGCCCTCAATAGTCAAAATCCTACTCCATGGAGCTAGACACAAAACAGTCGGAGAGAACGATCAGGAGGTATATATGTATTCTTGGCTGCCCAGGCCCTCAAGTGCTATAATTCTCAAATTATCATTGTGTACACCATGGCATTTTACAAGACATTCTACACAAATCACGATATAGGACAGCGTCTCGGTCCGGATCGTCAGTGTGTTTGCATCGGTCTGCCCCACGGACAGAGAGCTACCAACTGCCCATCGCGAGGTACCCGCACCCTGACGCCCCCAAGGTCAACAAGTAACCTACACTTGTCTATTCGCACCCGCACAAAGGTGTAAGTTCAACTCCTAGGCTACCGACCTTATCCAAGTCCAACGGACAATCTCTTTCTTTTTGTTCAATGCATGACACAATCATACTCTTCATGACCAACTAGGTCCATCATGCTTCAAATGCATGTCATATCATTTAATCAACAAGAATTGATCCCATTCACAGATCCACAACAAGCCAATAGTACATTTTAAGGATAACCACAATTTCCATTCATAGTCATGATAGAAGTCAACCATTTAAATTCATTATGTGCCTCACAAGCTCACCCATACTCATGTTCTTCCCTGTTTATGAATCCCTGATTAATTTCTAGTCATCCAATTATTTATGATTAATATGCTTTTATTAGTCCAAGGGTTTTGAGTCCAGGAAGATACACGGTCAGAATCACCAACAAAGTCACAGATTTAATTGCTAGGTATTGGGTGATAAACCATACTTGTGAATTTGACGGAGACAATGCATTTAGTGGAAGATTAAGGCTGCCATTCGACGAAAAATAACATGACAGAAGGATGAAAAAGGGGAGAATATTTTATAACAAGATTGGCTAAAAATCAATTTCTGTCGGATGGAGGTTCTGTCGAACAGAGATCAAAACCGTCGAATTTTTCCAGAAGGTCAGCAGAAGTCCTAATTCAACGGATGTGGGTGTCGACGTTGGAGAAATCTCCCAAGTGTCGAACCGACGAAGAATACTATGGTCAGAAACTCTAATTCGATGGATCTTGACATTCTACTCGACGAATATTAACTTTAGGAAGTTTCTGTTAAATGGACAGAAGATCTACTCGATGGATATATCTTTATGGGTATTGGCATTCTAACTCGATGAATATGTCACTCGACGGATGTGGTCATTCAAATTCGATGAATTCTGCATTGGAGGAGTTTCTCCCCTAAGTGGTCAGGAGTTCATACTCGACAGATTTTGATATTGCACTAAATGACCAGGAATCAAATTCGACGGGCTTGGCCAGGGGTTCATACTCGACGGATTTTAACTTTACTAAGTGATCAAGACATCAAATTCGATGGGTTTGGCCAGGAGTTCATACTCGACGGATTTTAACTTTACTAAGTGATCAAGACATCAAATTCGACGGGTTTGGCCAGGAGTTCATACTCGACGGATTTTAACTTTACTAAGTGATCAAGACATCAAATTCGACGGGTTTGGCCAGGAGTTCATACTCGACGGATTTTAACTTTACTATTTACTAAGTGATCAAGACATAAAACTCGACGGGTTTGGCCAGGAGTTCATACTCGACGGATTTTAACTTTACTAAGTGATCAAGACATCAAATTCGACGGGTTGGCCAGGAGTTCATACTCGATGGATTTTAACATTTCATTAGATGATTAGGATATCATATTCGATGGGTTTGGCCAGGAGTTCATATTGTTACTAGTTTTCACATGAAATTTCGAAATTTCTGGGCTCAACACCGTGACCATCCGAGAACCAATCGAAAGTCATTCCCTTCCATATTACACGTTCTGATACATCCAGATATATATCAAAACACACAAACAATCAAATAGCATATATACATCACCAACAGCATGTAAACAAAGATGACTCTCAGTACCAATCACAAACAACGTCCCTAAATGCTAAAAGAGGTTGAGGAGGAGTGTCTTCCTCTTACCTTGGAGAAGCACAAAGAAAGGCTGCTCCTTTTGGTCAGGATTTACGTTTTCAGCTTCCAGGAAAATCCTTAAACATTTAAACGTGCAAAATCAGAACCCAATATTGAAATGAATACCCACGGTCATCAAAATGATAGTGGGTTACGAAAATGAAAGGGGAGGAAGAAAAAGCTAAGAGCTTTACCTTAAAGCTCCAACCATTAAGCTTCAAAGTAGAAGAAAATGAAGATGGAGAAAATGACAGAACTTTGAAGATGATTTCCTCAATGATGGTGGTCCTCCAAACACGAAATGGTGCTAGGATTGTGATGGTTTGAAGAACAAAATGGAGGTGTAGGTGGATGGTATTGCTGTTGTGGGGTGAAAGAGAAGAGAGAAAGATGAGTGAATAGTGAGTGCGTATTGGGAGGAGGGAAAATATGAGAAAAGTGAAATATGCTCCCCCATAGTCGACGTCTTTGCACAAAAATGGGAGGAGAGAGAGAGTGAATAGTGGGGGAAGGAAGCTTCCTAGAAGTTTCCTTGAAGCTTCCTTGAGAAGCTTCGTGCGCTTCTCGATAAAGTGCATAGTAAGCTTGTCTCCAAATTAAATACATCTGACAGATGATTAATTACACTGTGGAATTATTTTCTCAGTGAATAAAATTTACAATTGATGAAAATAATATTTTATTATTCATCGATAATTTTATGATCTTGTAATTTTATTTAACGAGATAAAACCTTGAGAAATGTAAACCTCGCAAAGTGTACTGACCTCGGGTTTAGTAAGATCTCCGTCGACACGTTGACAGTTCAAGGTTTACCAACCTCAGGGAAAATATTTTATTTTCCCGGCTCCGCTTAGCGCACACGTAAAACGATAAATATATTAAAATATTCAACATTTTTAGAAAATTCCACAAAAATCACCAAAAATTACAAATATTATAAAATGATTGTTTATAATGAAATAAAGAATTTTCGGGATGTTACAGATCTCATATCAATCTTGAAAAGCATTGAAGCTCCTTTTAATTGATCTATCAGATCATCTATTCTAGGCAATGAACACTTGATCTTAATGGTTACCTTTGTTCAATTGCTTGTAGTCAACACACAATCGCATGGTATCATTTTTCTTTTTCACAAACAACATTGGTGCTCCCCACAAAGAAACACTAGGCCTAATGAATTACTTGTCCAATAACTCCTCTAATTGTTTCTTGAGTTCTGCTAACTTTAAAGGTGCCATCCTATAATGTGCTATAGATATAGGTCCAGTACCTGGCACTAAATCTATAGTAAACTCTATTTCTTGCTCTAGTGGCAACTCGACTACGTCACTCGAAAACACCTCAGGGTATTCCCTTACCACAGGTATACTGTCTAGGTTTTGCTCAACCTCTACATCTAATGAAAAAAAAAAGAACATATCCTAGAGCTCCATCTACCAAACAATGATTGACCTGATTAGCATTGAGATAGGAAGACTCTGAAGAAACAACGCTAGTGATAATATTAGACAGAAAAACTAGGGTCTTATTTAAATAATTCAAAACCACATGATTAGATGACAATGAATTCATACCAAGAATGACATCTATGTCCATAAAGGGTAAACAGATAAGGTTTATAAAGAAGACTCTATCCTCGATCCTTATACCACAGTCAAGACATACCTTTGAAGTTATGACTGGCATACCAGTGGGTGTGGAAATAGATAAGTCATATGGTAACTCTAACATAGGCAAATCCAACATCCTTACATAATCAAAAGAAACAAAGGAGTGAGATGCTCCTGAATTATACATGACATTTAAAAGATGATTATGAATTATGCCTTTTCCTTGGATGGGGTCAAAAGACTGTGCTACCTTTGTTCCGCCTAGAGTATAAACTCGTCCTTTGGCTAGCGGCTTTGGGGTAGGCACATCTTCCTTATTCGATGGACAATCCCTGGAGAAATGTCCTGGTTGTGCATACGTGTAACACATAGATTGGCCTACCAAGCACTTGCCTCCAAGTGCCTTCCCACATTTAGCGCATTGAGGTACCTTGGACCCCTTCTTTCCTTTTCCCTTAGGGTTACATGCTTTAGAAGTACCCTGCTTGTTCTTGTCATCCTCTTGCTTCCTCTTTGGGACGTCTTGTACCCTTTCCTTTAATGGGGTCCTGTCAGCACTTGAATCCACAATCCTACACTTGTTGACCATGGTGGTGTGTGAAATTCGCAAGTGTACGATTTCGTCGTCAAGTAATAAAATGATCGAATCCACAGGGACTGTGTCTAAGAATATTAATTAATTAATTAATTCAATTCAATTAAACAAAGAGAATATAATTGTTGATTGGCAAGAATATAGTAACAAAGTAATTAAATAAATAAATATAAAAGTGCAAAATTGAGAACAAAAATAGCAAGTTATTAAGAGAGATTTTTCAGATTTAAGAAAGCTTCCAAGATTGGGGTAACCACAATGATACAAGATAAATCTTAATTGACAACCCTTTTATTAAAATTGAAATTCCATTGAAGGTGAATTTGTTGGGAATTACGGATACATCACGCAGTAAAAAAATAGGATTCCCATCAAGGATCCATGCGAAAAGCCATAATCCGAGTTTTAAATTATTTACCTCTTGAAGCGTGATCAAAAGGAAGGATGTGAATCACCAACATCGTAATAGAAACGATGTCTTTGTGGTATCCACACAAACAGACTCATGAACGTCCAACGTCTGCAAAGAGGAGCCTCACGTCTCTCACA
The DNA here is from genome assembly GCA_029884595.1 of Ormosia semicastrata. Classification (NCBI taxonomy): domain Eukaryota; kingdom Viridiplantae; phylum Streptophyta; class Magnoliopsida; order Fabales; family Fabaceae; genus Ormosia; species Ormosia semicastrata. Next base: position 33,702,358 of record JAQQTO010000042.1, read on the forward strand.
CAGTGCTAGCTGTAAAGAGAAGAGAAGAAACTTGTCACTCTCTCACTCACTTTTCTGTAAGTGTGGCTAGAGTTCTGAATTGTATATCTAAGCAGCCCCTTAGCAGTACTATTTATAATAGTGACTGCCTTAAGTGAGTGTGAGCAACAGCAAGGTAAGCTGTGCAACCCTAGACCCATATGTTATGAGTCTGGCCCATATTTGAATTCGAGTCCAACTTGGATCCATTGCTCTAATTTTAGTCTGCTTTATGTGTGTGACCCTACAGGTTCTTATTACGTTGGCAGTAATATTAAAATCCCATTTTAATATTATAAACAGTGAGCGGTATCTAGCAACACATCACTGCTACCCAAATAATAAGAATGTCAGTGATTTGACATAACCTTTTCGTGACCAATGTTTCCATGTCGTTTAGTCCCTTTGTCAAGATATCTAGATTGAACACATGGCAAGGAATGCATCACCCTTGTATAGTCCAATCTTTCGTTTCCTGATACTCGAGTAGACTTTGTAACAACAAATGAGAACAATATCTCATATTAACTCATTTGAGCATAGTCATGCATTTTGTAGTCTCACTCAATCAGGGGGCCTGAAAATATCGCTCCTGTTATGTAGGAGTGATAAATCCCATCTAGGTCACTCACATCCCTCTGCATGATTCGCAGTATGTCCAATAACCAACTTTATAATCACCTTGTTATAGATGACGTTTGATGGCATTAAAATACATAACTCCTCATGTAGGAATCGTAGTGATTTTAGGTCAAATTAAGGACCACAAACATCATTATCATTATGAGAATCGCTTATGACACTCACGTAATGATCCATGTAGCGTTCTCATGATGGGTCAGTCCAGTACATCATTACTCTAATATATACCCATGTGAAGACTTAATATCTCATATCCATGACCCGTGAGATGTGGTCATCAGTCTATGCACATACTAGTCTCAATGTATTATTGTTGTCCTAATTAACAATAATACTTGACTAGGGACATTTAAGAATAGTGTTGTAACCAAAAGGATCTCATGGTCAAGTCATCCACTTGATGTCCTATAGCATCAAACTTACTATTCTAAAGACTTTATTATGTTTATCAAAAAAGAACACAATAAATGAAATGCCTCATATATAAAATAGCATAATAGAATGTATGTAAATACATAAAATGTATTAGCCTCTAGGGCATACACCAACAATCTCCCACTTGCACTAGAGCCAATCAGGCATATATCTAACGCCTAAAGACCTAGTGTGACCCTCATGCTTCTATTGTGCAAGAGGCTTTGTTAGTGGATCAGCAATGTTATCATTTGTTGGTACTCTATATATCTTCACATCTCCTCTATCGATGATCTCTCGAATGAGATAGAAGCGCCTAAGTATATGTTTGGATCACTGGTGAGATCTAGGCTCCTTAGCTTGTGCAATGGCTCCATTATTATCACACTAGAGGTCCACTAGGTCCACAATGCTAGGAATAGTGCCAAGTTCAGTAATGAACTTCCTGATCCAAACGACCTCATTTGCTGCATTGGAGGCAGCAATATACTCAGCCTCTGTGGTAGAATCGACAACTGTCTCCTGCTTTGAACTCTTCCAGCTCACAGCCCCACCATTTAGGCAAAAAACATAACCCGATTGCGATCTGCAGTCGTCCTTATCGGTTTGGAAGCTAACATCAGTGTAACCTTTTACAACTAGCTCTTCCTTGCCTCCATATACCAAGAACAAATCCTTAGTCCTTCTTAAGTACTTAAGGATGTTCTTGATTGCGGTCCAGTGACTCTCACCGAGATTAGACTAGTACCTTCTCGTCACGCTCAAAGCATACGAGATGTCTGGTCGAGTACATAACATGGCATACATGATAGATCCAATTACAGATGCATGTGGAATCTTGCTCATGCGATCCCTCTCATCCTGGGTGGAAGGGGATTGAGCCTTAGATAGGCTTACACCATACGACATAGGCAAAAGTCCTTTCTTGGATTCATGCATGTTAAATCGTCTTAACACTTTGTCTATGTATGTACTCTGACTTAGGCCAAGTTGTCTCAGTGATCTATCTCTATAGATCCTGATACCTAATACATAAGTGGCTTCGCCCAAGTCCTTCACAGAGAAGCAATTCCCTAACCAAGTCTTTACGGACTGTAGGGTAGGGATGTCATTTCTAATAAGTAGTATGTCATCTATATACAATACCAGAAAGACAATAGTGCTCCCACTAACTTTCTTGTAGACACAAGATTCTTCTTCATTCTTGATGAAACCAAACTATTTTATTGTATCATCAATACGAAGATTCCAGCTTCTAGAAGCTTGCTTCAATCCATAAATAGATCAATGCAACTTGCATACTTTTCTAGCAGCCGCTGGAGTGGCAAAACCCTCAGGTTGTGTCATGTACACATCCTCCAAAAGATTTCCATTAAGGAAAACAGTTTTGACATCCATTTTCCAGATTTCATAATCATGGTATGCTACAATAGCAAGCAAGATCCGAACAGATTTAAGCATCGCAACTGGGGAAAAAGTTTCATCATAGTCTACATCATGAATTTGTTTGAAACCTTTAGCCACCAATCGCATCTTAAAGGTATGCACATTACCATCCATGTCGGTTTTCTTCTTGAAAATCCACTTGCACCCACTGGGTTTTACCCCTTCAGGGGGGTCAACCAAGGCCCATACTTGGTTGGCATACATGGAATCTGTTTCAGATCTCATGGCCTCAAGCCAATTCTCAGATTCTGGGCCAATAATGGCTTCTTGGTAAATCACAGGCTCATCTTGATACATGAGCAATACGTCACCTTGTTGGGTCATGAGAAATCCATATCTCTCTGGTTGATGACATATCCTGTTAGACCTACGTAGGTCTTGTGCTATTAGAGCAGGTCGCTGTTCCACAATATTTTGTGGAGGCTGCTCTATTTCCACCATGGATTCATTGCTGCTTTGTGAAACTTGAACTTCTTCAAGTTCTACTTTACTCCCACTGATTCCTTTGGAGATAAACCCTTTTTCTAGAAATATAGTAGTTCGTCCAACAAACACTTTGCCCTCGGTAGGATTATGGAAAAAGTATCCCTTGGTTTCCTCTGGATACCCTATAAAGAAGCATTTATCTGATTTAGGTCCAAGCTTATCAGAAACTTGACGTTTCACATAAGCTTCGCAGCCCCAAATCTTCAAGAAAGACATACTGGGCCATCTCCCAGTCCATATCTCATATGGTGTCTTTTGAACTGTCTTAGATGGAACACAGTTAAGTGTAAAAGCTGCTGTTAACAGAGCATGTCCCCAGAAGGAGCTTGAAAGGTTTGCATGACTCATCATGTATCGAACCATGTCCAACAAGGTCCGGTTTCTCCTTTCAAAAACACCATTCCATTGTGGTGTTCCTGGTAAAGTGAGTTGAGATATTATCCCACACTCTTTCAGATGATCATCAAACTGTTGGCTTAAGTATTCTCCTTCTCGATCTGATCGAAGGATTTTAATACTCCTGCCAAGCTGGTTTTATACTTCATTCTTGAACTCTTTGAACTTTTCAAAGGATTTTGATTTGTGCTTCATAAGATATACAAATCCATATCTACTGAAATCATCAGTAAATGTAATGAAGTATTGAAAACCGCCTCTAGCAAGTGTGTTTAGTGGCCCATATACATCACTATGTATAAGGCCTAAAAGATCACTAGCCCTTTCACCTTGTCCGGTGAATGGGGCCTTTGTCATCTTCCCTAATAAACAAGATTCACATGTCTTATATGATTTGAAATCAAACGAGTCCAAGAATCCATCTTTATGGAGTTTAGAGATGCGTTTCTCATTTATATGGCCCAAACGATAATGCCAGAGAAAAGTTGGGTTCAAATCGTTTGATTTAGACCTCTTTGTATTTATGTTATAGACGGGCATTTCGAGATCAAGGACATAAAGTCCATTACTTAATTATGCACTGCCATAAAAAATATCATTCATATAAATGGAACAACATTTGTCCTTTATAATAAAAGAAAAACCTTTCTTGTCCAAACAAGAAATAGAAATGATATTCCTGCTAATAGCAGGCACAAAATAGCAGTTCTCTAACTCTATTACAAGCTCAGTGGGCAAAGATAATAAATAAGTCCCTACCGCTAATGCAGCAACCTTTGCTCCATTTCTCACTCGTAGGTCGACTTCGCCCTTCGTCAATGGTCTACTGCTCTTTAGATCTTGTACATTTACATAAATGTGAGATCAACATCTAGTATCTAATACCCATGATGAAGAAGTAGATAAATTGACTTCAATAACAAAAATACCTGAAGTGGAAGTCTCACTTCCCTTCTTCTTTTTGAGCTCCTCCAGGAACTTGGCACAGTTCCTCTTCCAATGTCCGATCTGACCACAATGGAAGCATGTACCTTCTTTAGCCACCCCACCCACTGGTTTCAAGCCAGAAGTGCTGGGCTTGGACTTATCCTTACCCTTGCCCTTCCAGTTGTCCTTGGGCTTTTTCTGTTATTTTTTGCCCTTATTCTTTTCGACCATCATTATGGCCTTTCCTTTACCTTTGTTAATGTTCTGCTCAGCAGTTCTCGAAATGCCTAGCAGCTCTGGTAGTGATTTGTCAATCTCATTCATATTGTAGTTCATGACAAATTGACTAAAACTTTTCTGCAATGATTGCAGGACTAAGTCAGTGGCCAACTCTTGGCCCAAAGGAAAACCAAGTCTCTCTAGGTTTTCATTGTACCTAATCATCTTGAGTACATGAGCACCAACAGGGCTTCCTTCTACCAACTTGCACTGAAACAGTGCTTTAAGAGACCTCGAATCTCTCATGCCTAGCCTGCTCTTGATAGAGCTTCTTAAGGTGTACGATCATATCGTATGCATCCATGTTCTCATGTTGCTTTTGGAGCTCAGAGTTCATGGTGGCCAGCATTAGACATTGGATGTCTAAGGCATCATCTTGATGCTTCTTATAAGCATCTCTTTCAGTTCTAGGAGCATTAGCAGCAGGTGGCTCAGGAATAGGCAGTTCCAAAACATATAGTTTTTTCTCTTGCTTGAGGACAATCCTCAAATTCTTATACCCGCCTAGAAAATTCGTTCCAGACAACTTGTCCTTCTCAAGGATGGATCGTAATGATAAAGTACTAGATGTGTTTGTTGCCATAAACATATTTAATGAGGTCTTTTGATTAAATATGTGTCCCACTATTTTATTCAAGTCAATGACCCTCAGCATTGACTCAGAAAATCCCATCGTAAGATTTTTTAGTGGGCCAAGATTCATATTTCACCTAGTTTTGAGTCAGCTTTGGCTGATCACCCAAAATTCAGTTATTTAGGTAGGAAACACTTTCCAATTACATCACATGTAATTCTTGGATAGTTTAGTGAATAACGCTTATTCAAATCCATCTAATGGACCAAAGCCCAACTTCATGCCTCTAAGCCTTCAATCCTATTGAAATGGCCTAGTTAAGTTAGACCCAATGGTTGGTAGTTGGATATTACCTTTATCCCATCGCGTCTTACTAATATAGATAAAGGCATCCTGCTTTAGCAGACCTGCACTTGATCGATACTAGTCTTGACGAGTGCCACACATTGGAAGGCATCACATAATGACTTAATATTTGCTTTGAGGGAATTATTATTATTATTATTACTAGATCTCACCATTTATTAAACTGTTTATCATACCATAAACATTATCCATGCATCTCGTACATAAAAAGCATATAATAAAAGTGACATGGTTATGGCCCCTTAAGAGAGGAACATTAATTAAGTCAGCTTCACCAAGCATCTCCCATCAATGTCCTCACTTGATGCCGTCTTCTTGCCTCCACATCATAATTACATTATATAGAAACCTATTTTACATTCGAGGGGAGTTAGGTGAGAAGAGAATGTACAATCAGAATGTAGAGAGAAAGACATGACACACAGGTCATATTTATTAAAACCAAAATAGCATAAAAAGAGGACTAAGGCCATAACCATGCACCATGCATCATAAAGAACATCTAAACTCATAACAATAATACATAATTATTTTCATAAGTCATATAATGGGATAGAAAAAGGTGTTTTCCAATAACACACGCTATGCAATGGGGTTCAGGGCAGCGCCCTGACCACGGGGGTCCCGCTGCCCGGTTAGCAGGCAGCGGGGGGTCAAGGGGAGGCCGACCCTTGCGGGGTGCGGGGGCAGCGCCCCTACTCGAAAAATTGGACCGTAAACAAGAGTTGAATCTCTTACGCCTCCCTTGAGCCCATGTGCCGCATGGAACCCTTAGCCTGAACAACATGAACATTTCATGTGCCGCGGGGAACCCTTGCGCCGTCGTTCAACACTTGAACCTCAGGCGCCTCGTTGGCGGCTTGACATCAACACTTGATGCTGCTGTTGCAAAACAAGAATAGGGTTTCCGAAACCCTTTGCGCCGCGCCTCTTGTGCAGAAACAAGGATTCTATAACCCTTGCTGTCACAAACCAAGAACAAGGTTTCCTAAACCCTTGCGCCGCGCATTGAGAATAAGGATTCCATAACGCTGTACGTATTGCATACATACCAGAAAGCTTCACAAAAAGATATATCTTAAAAAAATGATTTTCACAAAACATATGAACATCTTCATGGGTTTTTGAAAACAACATCACGGTTTTGCATACAATATAAGAATCAGAATATGTTTTTGCAAAGGGTTTCATATGGTTTTCAGAAATAACATATTAAAGATCATATCTTTTGTCAAAAACAAGAACAGAATGTTGGTGTATGCCCTAGAGGCTAACACATTTTCTGTATTTACATACATTCTATTATGCTATTTTATATATGAGGCATTTCATTTATTGTGTTCTTTTTGATAAACATAATAAAGTCCTTAGAATAGTAACTTTGATGCCATAGGACATCAAGTGGATAACTTGATCGTGAGATCCTTTTGGTTACAACACTATTCTTGAATGTCCCTAGTCAAGTATTATTGTTAATTAGGACAACAATAATACATTGAGACTAGTATGTGTAGAGACTGATGATCGCATCTCACGGGTCATGGATATGAGATATCAAGTCTTCACATGGGTACATATTAGAGTAATGATGTCTTGGGTGACCCACCATGAGAACGCTACATGGATCGTTACGTGAGTGTCATAAGCGATTCTCATAGTGACAATGGTGTTTGTGGTCCTTTGACCTGAAATTACTACGATTCCTACATGAGGAGTTATGTGTTTTAATGCCATCAAACGTCATCTGTAACAAGGTGATTATAAAGTTAGTTATTGGACATACCGCAAATCATGCAGAGGGATGTGACTGACCTAGATGGAATTTGTCACTCCTACATAACATGAGCGATATCTTCGGGCCTCCTGATTGAGTGAGACTGCGAAATGCATGGCCATGCTCAAATGAGTCAATATGAGATATTGATCTCATTTGTTGTTACAAAGTCTACTCGAGTATCAGGAAACGAATGATTGGACTATACAAGGGTGACGCATTCCATGCCTTATGTTCAATCTAGATATCTTGACAAAGGGACAAAACGACACGGAAACATTGCTCACGAAAAGGTTATGTCAAATCATTGACATTCTTATTACTTGGGTAGCAGCGATGTGTTGCTAGATACCGCTCACTGCTTGTAATATTAAAATGGGATTTTAATATTACTGCCAACGTAATAAGAACCTGCAGGGTCACACACATAGAGCAGACTAAAATTGGAGCAATGGATCCAAGTTGGACTCGGATTCAAATATGGGCCAAACTCATAACAAATGGGTCTAGGGTTGCACAGCTTACCTTGCTGCTGCTCACACTCACTTAAGGCAGTCACTATTATAAATAGTACTGCTAAGGGGGCTGCTAAAAGACATAATTCTGAACCCTAGCCGCACCTATAGAATAGTGAGTGAGAGAGCGATAGGTTTCTTCTCTTCTCTTCGCAGCTAGCACTGTGTGAGAGACGTGAGGCTCCTCTTTGCGGACGTTGGACGTTTGTGAGTCTGTTCGTGTGGATACCGCAGAGACATCGTTTTTATTAGGGTGTTAGTGATTCACGCTTCAAGAGGTAAATCCTTTAAAAACTCGGATTATGGCTTTTTCGCATGGATCCTCGGTGGGAATCCCTATTTTTCACTGCGTGTTGTATCCGCAAAAAATTCCCAACATAGAAAACATGTTATCTCATGTAAACAAAAACAGAAAACCGAATCATGGTTTCGCAAGATGCTCTGATACCACTGTTGGTAATTACGGATACATCACGCAGCGAAAAAGAAGGATTCCCATCAAGGATCCATGCGAAAATCCATAATCCGAGTTTTAAATTATTTACCTCTTGAAGTGTGATCACTCTCTGTTTTAAACAGGATACCACTGTCGCTCTCTCACTCACTTTTCTGTAGGTGCTGCTAGGGCTTTGAATTGTATATCTTAGTAGCCCCTTAGCAGTACTATTTATAATAGTGACTGCCTTAAGTGAGTGTGAGCAGCAGCAAGGTAAGCTGTGCAACCCTAGACCTATATTTTATGAGTCTGGCTCATATTTGAATCCGAGTCCAACTTGGATCCATTGCTCCAATTTTAGTCTGCTTTACATGTGTGACCCTGCAGGTTCTTATTACATTGACAATAATATTAAAATCTCATTTTAATATTGCAAACAGTGAGCGGTATCTAGCAACACATCGCTGCTACCCAAGTAATAAGAATGTTAGTGATTTGACATAACATTTTCGTGACCAATGTTTCCATGTCGTTTAGTCCCTTTGTCAAGATATCTAGATTGAACACAAGACATGGAATGCGTCACCCTTGTATAGTCTAATCTTTCGTTTCCTGATACTCGAGTAGACTTTGTAACAACAAATAAGATCAATATCTCATATTAACTCATTTGAGCATGGCCATGCATTTCGCAGTCTTACTCAATCAGGGGCCCCGAAGATATCGCTCCTGTTATGTAGGAGTGATAAATCCCATCTAGGTCACTCACATCCCTCTGTATGATTTGCAGTATGTCCAATAACTAACTTTATAACTAACTTGTCACAGATGGCGTTTGATGGCATTAAAATACACAGCTCCTCATGTAGGAATCGTAGTGATTTCAGGTCAAAGGACCACAAACACCATTGTCACAATGAGAATTACTTATGACACTCACGTAACGATCCATGTAGCGTTCTCATGGTAGGTCAGTCCAGTACATCATTACTCTAATATGTACCCATGTGAAGACTTGATATCTCATATCCATGACCCGTGAGATATGGTCATCAGTCTATGCACATACTAGTCTCAATGTATTATTGTTGTCCTAATTAACAATAATACTTGACTAGGGACATTTATGAATAGTGTTGTAACCAAAAGGATCTCACGATCAAGTCATCCACTTGATGTCGTATGGCATCAAACTTACTATTCTAAAGATTTTATTATGTTTATCAAAAAGAACACAATAAATGAAATGCGTCATATATAAAATAGCATAATAGAATGTATGTAAATATAGAAAATGTATTGGCCTCTAGGGCATACACCAATAGAATTACCCTAAATTAGTTAATGTTCTTTCTCAAGAGACAAGAACTGTGCCCAATTAAACCAATTCCTACTCTCGTGGTAATTGAATTTAAATTAAACCCATTACGCTTTATGGTAATTCATTGAATCCTCGAAAGGCTAAACCTACTCTTGTGATTTAGACCTTAAGTTCAATTCTTATGGTTCTAACACCTAAGTTCACCTCTCAGTACGTCCTTAGATATCTATGAGATGCAAATATATGGCTAGCAAATTCACATGAATAAGCGCAATAAGGATTGAATCAAAGAACATTCAAGATTAATAAAAGGGGTAAACAAAGTCAATTAATCAACATCAATGTATCAATGGGCATTGCCCAATCTTAGAAATAAAGAGAACTACTCAGACATGAAGAAGAAGAAATAAGAAATCAAATTCAAGAACATCCAAACCCGTAATCAAAGAGAGAAGAGAGGAGAAAGATGAAGATCAAAAGCCTCCAAGTGTGCCTCTTTTCAACGAATATGGAACCCCTAATATTACATTCAGAGCATCTATTTATACACTTAGGGTTTCAACTGGTCCCAGCCCATCAAAAGAAATAAAAATGAAACTTAAAAACTAACTCAGACTGCGATCCACAATCGTGGGAAATTCCACGGCCAGGCCGTGGATCTTGCTGTCTGAATTCCATGGCCGTGGATCATTCCACGGCCAGGGCATGGAATTCTTTGGAGTTTCTCTTTTGCTTCTTCAAGCTGCTACTCGATCCATGGCCATGGGGAATTCCTTAGGCAGGCCGTGGATCTCTCTAGAGTGAGCTTTTTGCACCTTTTTGCTATCCGTGAAGCTCCAAATTCAATCATGCAAGCTTTCCATTCATTTCAAGGCCAATTAAGCATCAATCCTGCACAACAACACCACAAACATCACAGTTATCTGAACTAAAGGAAAAATAAATAGAAAGAGAAACTAAAATGCCTAAAAATGCATGTAAAACAACAACAAAATATGATGTTATTTCACACACATCAAATCCCCCCAAGCTTAAGATTTTCTTGTCCCCAAGCAATAACTAATGTTAAACTAAGAAGTGGGATCAAGAGACAATAATGAATGAGGAACCTGAGAAAACATCCAACCAAGCAATAAGAAAAGGCAAACTAAGAATTAGAGAGGTAATCAAAATCAAGTCTAATTAGAGACGAAAGTTCTAAGAAATCTTGCTCCTCACTGAATTGAGTTCACTCTACTAACCACATTCAAAGTGTTTAAGGGTGAAGATAATGCGCTCAAGATTCCTTAAAGAAACAGCACTTCTATAAGATTGATTAGAAACCAAATTTTCACTAACAATCTGCATGCATGCAAGAATCAAAAGGTCTTTCAAGGGTTGTAATGGGCCATGGGAATAATATTAGGTAGGGTAAAGAAAGGAAGGTATGCATAAAGGGCTAACAAAATTTTTAATAAGCATAAGAAATCCAATAGAACATAAATAGAGCAAAGGCATTTTTCAATCAAAAGCATAACTCCACATTTCTAAGCATTTTCTTCCTTTCTTTTCCTTCTTCTCTTTCTCCTCTTTTTCAAGCTTTCATCTTATGATTTTCTTTTTTATTTTTATTTTTCATTTGAGAAAGAGAAGGGTCAAAAACATATGATTCCCAACACAACTTTACACAACTTTCAAACCCAAGTTGCTCCATTTAATATTCTAAATGATTACCAACAATATATCATCATAGGCATCAAGAAAAATAATTATGCAATAGGCTCAAAATTGGCAACTAGTGGATGAAAGTGTGACAATTATTTCAGAAGGTCAAAAAAATACCTAAGATGTCTTAATCACATTCAAGCATCCAAACAAAAATTTCTCCTCAAAATGGTTTCAAATCAAGTTATAGAACACAAAATCAATGAAGAAATATCACTCAACACAAAGAATGGGAGAAAAAATCATATAGTGCATAAATCTCATATAGTCTCAAAACTCACATTTAGAGGTTTAAAAATAAATGAAAAGCACAAATTCAGATAACTGATGAGCGATGTCGTACTCGCCTCAAAATAAACTAGGATTTAAATGAAATATAGCATAGTGCATAGCCTAGGTCATCTCCCAAGGATTAATTCGGATTTCTCAAGCATATTAAAAATTATCAAAAGTAGGGGGTTTTATTCATCAAGTAATAGAATGCAAATTTGATAGTAATTAGGAATAAATTCAAAACTGAAAACACCAATCCAAAGTCTTCAATTCAAGTGGTAGAGTTAATCATAATTCAAAGAGAGTAAAATTTTTTATGCAATTTCCTCTATTAATTCGAATTCAACTAGATAATCACCTAGAATTTGACCAACTAAAACAGAATCACAATCGCAATTCTTGATTAAGATTGAATTAAACACAATTTTGAATTAACATAGATTATCAATCGATGATCTATTCTCCATTAAATTTAGATTAATCAATCCAAATCTATTTTTAATTTTAAAAACATAATCATAAATCAATTAAAGAAGGAGAAGAGAAAAGAACACAATCAGAAATCATAAATAAACAAAAGAACTCAAAACTCTAACCACAATCATTGAATTCCTTAGATTGATTGGATCTTTAGCCTTCCATGGCCATCACCATTGAAAAGATACAGATCAAAGAAGAGAGAAAAATGAAATAGAGAAAATGAAAAGAGAAGAAAAATGGTTTCTTGATTCAAATAGTAAAACTCCAAAATCGGGATTCGTAAAAGTGGTTCTTTTCGTATTCTACCTAAATCTATTTGTAACTAAAAATTCTTCTACAATTCCTAATCTAACCCTGGCCCAATCTGTAGCCCTCTGAATAAGCTTTACAGAGACATATAGTTTGCCTTATTTGGGTTTAAATTGAGAGAGTTAAGCCTAAATCAGTGAGGGAAGGTCCAAGCTTTATGACAGCAACAGCGTCCTAATTTCGAGGCTCAATTTCACCCTGAATCCAGCTGAATTAGAAAAACTGCATTAGACGTAAAATTATGTATCTTCGTCTCAACTTTCAGGGGACACCAAGATCATCCAATTATGACATTTGTAACCCAAGATATGGTCTGTAAAAGATAGAAAGGTCAAAATGAGTTAAATTCTAAAAATTAATAAAGCTTTTACAACTAAGCTCAATGAGGCCCAATCATCTAAAATTCACCCACAAACATAATATTGGATACAATTATCATCAATTAGGCTAAATATAAAGCAATAATGAATACCACAAAATTGATTGATCAATAACATATGCTAATTATCAACTATCAAGAAATTACCTCCACTATAAATTAAAATAATGCCTATTGCCTACCACAATAATCAACAAATTGGGTTCCAAATCAATACCATCTCAAAATCCTAAAAAGAGAGGGACGCAAGTTCAACCAAAAAGTTGAGAGATATAATGGTGATAATCACATATTTGATACATTAATAAGCCTTCATTTTTAGTCATTTACACTCTCCATGTACTTAATTGATTGATTTTGATTATGTTTTGTAAGTTTGGACTCAAATTGGACTTAATTGAATTTTTAGCATAATTTACGTCTTACGTTGTTTCTGTATTTGGGCTATATCTTGGGATGTAGGTGGTCAAATGAGGTGAATCTGATGGCATTTTAAAGATAAGAGAGAGCTCTATAACTTTCATGAAGACCTCAAAGGTCCAATCACACGAGTAGACAACTCAAATTGGGGTTGAAGTAAGAACCAGAGTGCTTTTCCTGATAGCTTAACCTATGTGTACTGTTTATCACATATTTCGGGATAGAAGTTGTCAAATGGGTTGAACTTTGGATGCTAAATAGTTAAGACCCATATCTACCACTTTCATGTTGAACACTTTTCCAGAATCGGACTCCATGAAGGTGATATTGGGCTTGGAAGTCAGAATAGAGGAGCTGTGACTGGGCCTAGGTAGTGTGTAGTAATTTGAACGTATCTGGAGTTATAGAAATGATATTGGACTCAAATTAAATCCATTTGAAAGCTAAGATCCAAGCTTACAACTTTCATGAAGACCACTTGGTTCAAAAATGATAAATGCAATGACTTCAGAGCTGCATGATTTCGGAGACAAGGAATCTCCATAATTTTCCACTCACCAAAAGTCATTTGGCATTTTCCACTCATTTTCCACTCATCCACCCACTAATGACTCAGCCCACTTATCATTTTATATCTCTAATCCTCTAGAAAAGGGGTCCTTGGCAGATCATTGAAGTGTGTTAGGTGTTAGTTACCAAAATGATGTCATTTTGTTACTAGGTTTTTTTGTAGTAATTTTCCTTTGTTCTAAATTAAAGTCATGTTCTTCTTCTTATTCTCTCTTTCTTTCTTCTTATCTATGAGTAACTAAGTTTTATTTTACTTGGGTGAAAGGGTGAAGCTCTTGGTAATAAAGTAAGGTTAGATTTATTCTTCTCTTGTGCTTAAATGATTTATATTTTTTAGTAACCATTATCCATATTATAATTTGTTTCTTATAATTTAGAAACCATCTTTGTAAAGAGGAGTTCTTGATTTGTTGTAGACAAAATATTGGCACAATGAATGCTTTAACCCATTTATAAGTGGTAGTAATATTTTTAGGAAACATAATATAATTACGTATATTATTTTAAATGGACTTTTAATGTTGTATTTTTCGATTGGAACCTCCATGTTGCGAGGATTCTAATTGAGTTATAAAAGAAATTAATCTTACATTTACTTTATTTACCAAGAGTGGATCTTTTAACCCAAGTAAATAATTTTTATCATAGTAACAAAATATTTACTTCACCTTAATTAATCTTCAACAATTCCCTGTGGATCGACCTCGGACTCCCGAGAAATTTATTACTTAAGACAACCTGCACTTGGGTTCGCAAAGCAACAATTAATCCCGCATCAAGTTTGTAGACTTGTTTGAAACTAAAAATTGTGCATCAGATGGTATGAAAATGCAATAAGAAGATGCAATGCAATATAAGACATGATAATGCATGAAACTAATGATCTAAACTAATGATCTTAAATGAAAATGAAAATGAAAATGAAAATACCCCCCAAGCTTAGAACTTACATTGTCCCCAATGTAAAAATCTATAACTAGAGAAGGGAGAAAACAAAAGAACTCACTGCGGTGGTGGAAAATCTTCTCGTGTTCAATCCATGGGCTGGGTGTGGAACTTTCTGACTTTACTCTCCTACTAATTTGAGCTTCAAAAAGGGTTAAACCTAAACAAGATCCATGAGATAAAAATCAAACCAATAATCTAACATACAAAATCAAAAGAAAAAGAAGAAATAAAAGAAAAAAAAACAAAGAAGCTTGGGTTACCTCCTAAGAAGCGCTTGTTTAAAGTCATTAGCTTGACTTTGGTCTAGTTTCTGTGTTCAGGTGATGTCAACGGAGTAGTGTGTGGATATAAGTTTGCCCCAAATGGTTTTATGTGTTAAGTTTTGACGATGACAAATACAAGACAAATATAATACTTTGCTTATGTGCTTTGTTGCATCCTATATAGAACATATCCATTAGTAATTGATAAATATCTTATTTGGATGTGTCTATGAAAGTTTTATATGCATATTAAACTAACTAGAATTATACATTTATGAATCATGCATATGAAGACATTGAATTATGATTCTGGACTAACTATGTTTGTCTAAGTGAGCAATATTTTGTAGGATAGTCCAAGTACCAAGAATGAGCTTGCAAACAAGAAAGCAAAAGATATATATTAAGCTCAGCACAAGGAGAATGTGAACGGATATCTCATGAAGGTATTGATAACATCAAAGTCATGTCAAAGACCAAGTCCAAAGGAAGATTAAATGGTATAGCTTTTAGGACTTAGGGTCTTTATGTAAGAAGCCTTATGGATATCTCAACTATGTTTTTCAAATCTTTACAAATGATTTTCATATGTTAAAATGTCCAACAAACAAGTTTTGAAAAGCTAGTTATGGTGGTAGTTCAATTTTATGAAAAATAACCAAGTTTGAGTTTTGCAAAACTGACCTTTGGTCACTCTTTTGATCATATCTTTCAAAATACTTTGAGTTTTGTTTTGAAATATCTTTCATTTGAAAATAGACTCAAAGATCTTTCCAATGACTGGTCATTTGCTTTAAACGGATAAGAAATGAAGAAGTTATGATTATTTGAATTCAATTTTCAAAATTTGTGAGGAGTATTCGAATACAGCTTGTGGTATTCGAATACCACAGCACAAAAAACGTTCCTGGATGAGTTTTTTAAAGGGGCATTTGAATACATGATGTGGTATTCGAATACCACATGCCTGAAAACGTTCCAAACTGTATTTTAAATAGAGGGATTCGAATACCATCTTAAGGTATTCGAATAACAACTTTCTGAATTGCCTTTCTAACGTGTTTTAAATAGAGGTATTCGAATACCTCATATTGGTATTCGAATAACCCATTTTTAATCTGCTTTTCATGATGTTTTATGAACAGTGGTATTCGAATACCACTTCATCTATTCGAATACTCACTGATGTTTACGAATACTGAAAAGGAAATAAATGGTCATATTCTCGTAATTATCACAGTTTTAATTACACCGAATGACTATTTTCTATCTAACTCTATAAATAGAGACCGTGGGTCTCATCTGCAAGTACCCCAACAATTTGTTTAATTTGCGCTTGCTCTGAAAAATGTGATTTATATTTTACGCCTATTTTCTATGCTCTTTTTGCTAAAACTTTGAGATATCCTTAGAGAGCTTCATAGAGCTTCAAATTGTATTATTTACTCTAAGTGAGAGTTTCTCTTCATCTATATTTTTATTCTTCTATATTGAGGGTGAGGTATCCTTCAAGGTTTGTAAAGGGGGTGAGGTATCCCTCTAAGGTTTGTGTAAGAGTGAAGTATCCCTGCAGGCTGAGACTATAGCACAAGGGTAGAGTTTCCCTGTGTGTGAAAAGTGCTCTCTTATGTAAAGGTTGCAAACACCTATTGAAGTTTGTACATATAGTGAAAAATCTTGAACTGTGTTTCGGGGACTGGACGTAGACCACAAGTGGTTGGTGGTCGAACCAGGATAAATATCGTGCCTGCTCTTCTTCTCTTTATCTCTTTATTTTGTGTAATCTTTATTTTATGCAACTTTATATTATTGCACATTTATTTATTTGCTATTCTTAAAAGCTTTTATTCTTTTATCTCATTCCTTCTGTGCTTTTATTTAATTAGTTTTAATTTTTGTATTTTAATTAAAAGAGGTTTTGCCAAAGTTTTTTAATACCCAATTTACCCCCCCTCTTGGGTAATGGTTGCCATGACTAACAAGTGGTATCAAAGCTTCGTGCTCTGGTAAAAGCTTAACCGCTTAGAGTTAAAGATCCTTACTTGTGAGCAACCTTGAAAGTTTTTCAAAATGGAAAGTTTTGAAATTGATAAACCACCATTCTTTGATGGTGCGGATTTCGTTTATTGGAAAACTAGAATAGAAATTTATATGCAATCTATTGATATTGATTTATGGGATATTGTGCTAAATGGATTTAGTTACAAATCAAAACAAACTTGGAATAGTTTTGACAAAAAATGTTTTTCTTTGAATATTAGAGCTATGCAAATTTTGAGAAGCAGTTTGAATGATGATACTTATGCTACAATTAAAAATTGCTCTAGTGCTAAAGATATATGGGATGTTCTTAATGCTATTTATCGTGCTAACGATGATTTTGTATATAAAGTTGCATATAGAAAGCAAGAAGAGCAAAAGTCATTGAAGGAAGCCTGTCATGAAACGCATGCTCAAAGAGATGCTCAAACAGCAAGCCAAATGCCTCTTGGTGACTATGGTGCTCAATTTGAAGAAGAGGCAAAGCAAAATAAAATTGATGATGAAGAAGGTGATTCTCTTAAAGAGCCAAGTGTGCTAGAAATTGAGACCACCTCTTGTATGGCTAAAAAGGACTTTGAGGTAAATAATTCTAAACTATATTATAGTTCTTCCTATGATGAGTTACAAAGTGTATATAATGAATTGTATGATGGTTTGTTAAATTTAGAAAAGAAAAACTTATTGTGTTTAGAAAATATTTCCTTTATTGAAAATAAAATTGAGACTCTAAAAAATGAATATGCTTTTCTTAATGAGGAAATACCTTTGAAATATGAAACCTCATCTTCTTGTGAAAAGTGCATTAATTTAAAAAATCAAGTTGAGGACTTATATTCTGAATTTGCCAAAGCTAATGATTGTAATTGCTTAAATTCTATACTTGTTAATAAGAATAAAATTAATGTTATTACATGTGAAAATTCAAGCAAGACTTATGGCAAAATTAATTTAGAATATAATAACAATAAAATACTTAAGTTTTTCAAAAATGATATTCAAATGATTAAGCCATCATTAAATTTAATTATTTGTAATTTTTGTGGTCATCTAGGACATGTTTCTCATTTATGCAATTATAGAAGAAATTCTTATATGAGAAATTATATGGTATGGGTTCCTAAGAATCCTAAAGGCCCTAATACTAATATTCAAGGACCCAAAATGAAGTGGGTACCAAAGTGTCCTCCTAATATTTCAATTATGCAGAATATTTCTCAAAAGGATGGACAAATTGGTCAAAAAAAAGAGGAATCATCAAGGAGAATGCTTCCAAAGCCTAATGGTAGAAACTTTGGTCAAAGAAGGAAGATGGCTTCAACCAAAACTTCTCAAGTACAAAATGTAGAACTTGCAAAGTCCAAAAGAGAAGCAATGGATAAGAAAAAGTGTTTCCTTGATTACCAAGACCAAGGTATCAAAAGCTTTTACCTCTTATGCACACTCACATGCAAAATCAATAAATTTGAGGTATATTCCTTGTAGGCCTTAAGTGATTAATAGAATCATGTGTACTTGATAAAATTTAAATATTATGTTTAACACATGATTATATTCATTCTATTATATAGTTCATTAATTTGTTATATATCTTGGTACATAAGGGTCTATAATGCTTATGCATGCTTTATATGCTTTAAAATTGTCTATATATCATGAAAGTAAGCATGTTATCAACTATGTACTTAATGATATTTAATTATTTAATTTATTGTGCTCAATTTACATATTATGGAAAAATTAATCTTTATGAGAGCCTAATAGATTAATTTTCAAAAACTAACACACAAGAACCCAAGAAAATATGGGTACCAAAAGTCAAAAATTAAAGTGTGTTGTAGGTGTGCTTAAAGGCCAAGAAGTGACTTTGACATCTTGAAAGTGGCTGCTCCAAGTACAAAGACTAGAAATAATTTCAAGTTCACTTCCTTGTCTCCATGAAGCATGGACTTACAATCATTAGATAAGTGAAACTTGTGTTATCCTTTTCTAACCTTATTTCTTGAACATGTTTCTACATGTTAATACGCTAGATAAAGTATTTCCATTAAAGGTATGCCTTCTTCGCTCAAAATGCATTTCCTGGACATATATATGTGATTTCTTGTTTAGTTATTCGAATACCTCCATATGGTATTCGAATACCCTTACTGTTATACGAGAAAACCTGCGTTCTTTTTGTTTAAGGCATTCAAATACCATTATGACGTATTCGAATACTTACTCCCCTGGCCTTCTCTACTGTCTCTGGCATATTCGAATACCATCAGTTTCTCTCTGGAGTATTCGAATACTTCATGAGTATTCGAATACCATTAAAAGCATTCGAATACCATCGTTTAGCAGCCAAGCCAAATTTGGCCATCTATTCGAATACCTGGTGAGGTATTCGAATACCTTCCGTCCTTTGGGCTTTCCCTGCTACTGTTGCTGCTGATACTCCTACCCCTGCTTTACTTCAAAAATTTCTGCTGCATTTGTTATTGTATATGTTGCCTAGCATTAATAATCAATATATGCTAAATTCTCTGTTTGTTTTATTTGAAAATATGCACTTAATGATATGTATGAAAAATGCAATGTAATTGGCTATTATTTTGATGATTATATGTACTTAGTTAATTTGATCAATGAAATGAAATATCTTATGAACTCATTTATCATTTTATTTTTGAATGCTTATTTGCTTATGAGTTTGACATAATGACTAACCTCTATGGATCCAAAATTGATGGATACCAAAGAAAGTACTTTGAATTATTTTGTAGGGTGTCAACTACTTCAAGCAAGCACTTAAATGGAATAAGTTCATTCAACTTGAGGATAGTAAAGTTTAAAAGGATTCAACTCTTAAAGGGGTGCAAAAATTTCTATTCCCTCATGAAAGCTTGAAGCTTGGAAGTTGGTGGAAGTTGGAGTCACCCACAAAAACTCAAAGAGTACATTTTTGGTGATATCAAACTATTATCTTTTTTTTATACTTTAAATTTGATATCATATGCTATTTGGAGAAATAGAGAGTTGTGTTATATCTTAACATACCTTATATGATAATTATTTGCCTAAAAATGTCTAAATAAGTTTTGATGATGATCATATGTATTTTGATAAACTTGAATCATGCCTTAAAACGCTTAAAAAATTTTTTAGATTCAAGTGCATATGTGCTTCATGCATTCTTGTTAGAACTAATATTGCATGGTTGATAATGTGATACATGCTTTAAAAATTATATATCAACCCAAATTATGCTTATAAATGGGCTTACATGATATTTGATGCTAACCTATGTTTTAGAGGACTTTTAAAGTTAGCTTTGCAAGTCTCTCTATATGTTTCAAATATAGCCATCAAATTTTACTTACAAGCATATATGGATAAACGAGAAAAGTTGAATGAAATTCAAATGAAGAGGAAGATAAAGAAGCATTTCTTCTAGTGCAATAGAATGGAGAATTCAAAGGAAGAAAGCTCAAAGTTAAAGGACCAATAAAGAAGGATCATCACTCTTTATCTATCTTAATAAGTATCTCTATCCCTTAGATTTTATGGTATTTGATATGAATTATATGATACGTGTTGATAAATTGATCTTAAAATGATTAGATGCTTTCCTTACATGAGGAGTATGCTTGGCATTGATAAAGTGCCTAATTGGATATTAACTTGCTATTTTTGTCATTGCATTTAGAGTGAATGATATTAGTTCTATACATGCTTTGATTCCTATAGCATATTTCATCAAGGAGATGTACTCATGTTCTTTTAACTTAGTTTAATCTATCTCAATGAATATACGCCTTTCATATAAAATATCTCTACCTTTCTAAAATGCTTTTTGAAAATATAATGTGCTCTTATAAAATTCTTTTTGAAAGGGGGAGAAGTTTTTAAAATGATTTTTGTTTGAAGGATTAAGAATATATATCTTTGCCTTTGCTTTATTTTGATAATATGCATATTCTGAGAGGGAGCTTATCTCTTAGCTAACAAGTGGTAAACATGTTATATCCTTTGACTTACATCCTTGTTTGACATATAATGTTTTATTGATAATACTATCAACATGTCAATAAAGATCATCTCTTGTTCTTTTTCCCTCTATCAATGAAAGAAGGTAAACTTTCTTAAATTTCATATCTCTTGATTCTTTCATTGAGAAATGCTTGATGTGTGACAAGTTGCATGATCTTCCTATTTGAAAATCTTAATTTCATGACCTTATATGGATATCTTGTAAATCCTAATAAGTGATATCAAGTGGTACTTATTTATCATGTGGTATACAAGATATTATTTGTTAGACATATTTTCTTAAGCTTGTTGCTATCATATGCTAAATATTGATGTACCAAAATATGACAAGTATTGCATGAATAATTTTTTTTATATATCTTGAAAGCATGCTTGTTTCATCTCTCTATTATTGAATCATATGTAGAATCTATAAGGGGGAGAAAATTTTTTCTAAGCCTTTTTGTTGATGTGAAATAGGGGGAGTGAAAATTGGAAAGAAAAATATATGTTTGATATGCTTCTTGTTTGATATGCTTACATGAATTACATGAATATCCATTCTTGAATATTGCTCATCAACATATTTTTTCTTTGGTGATTTGTCATCATCAAAAAGGGGGAGATTGTGGATATAAGTTTGCCCCAAATGGTTTTATGTGTTAAGTTTTGATGATGACAAATACAAGACAAATATAATACTTTGCTTATGTGCTTTGTTGCATCCTATATAGAACATATCCATTAGTAATTGATAAATATCTTATTTGGATATGTCTATGAAAGTTTTATATGCATATTAAACTAACTAGAGTTATACATTTATGAATCATGCATATGAAGACATTGAATTATGATTCTGGACTAACTATGTTTGTCTAAGTGAGTAATATTTTGTAGGATAGTCCAAGTACCAAGAATGAGCATGCAAACAAGAAAGCAAAAGATATATATTAAGCTCAACACAAGGAGAATGTGAACGGATATCTCATGAAGGTATTGATAACATCAAAGTCATGTCAAAGACCAAGTCCAAAGGAAGATTAAATGGTATAGCTTTTAGGACTTAGGGTCTTTATGTAAGAAGCCTTATGGATATCTCAAATATGTTTTTCAAATCTTTACAAATGGTTTTCATAGGTTAAAATGTCCAACAAACAAGTTTTGAAAAGCTAGTTATTGTGGTAGTTCAATTTTATGAAAAATAACCAAGTTTGAGTTTTGCAAAACTGACCTTTGGTCACTCTTTTGATCATATCTTTCAAAATACTTTGAATTTTGTTTTGAAACTTCTTTCATTTGAAAATAGACTCAAAGATCTTTCCAATGACTGGTCATTGGCTTTAAACGGATAAGAAATGAAGAAGTTATGATCATTTGAATTCAGTTTTCAAAATCTGTGAGGAGTATTCGAATACAGCTTGTGGTATTCGAATACCACAGCACCAAAAACGTTCCTGGATGAGTTTTTTAAAGGGGCATTCGAATACATGATGTGGTATTCGAATACCACATGCCTGAAAATGTTCCAAACTGTATTTTAAATAGAGGGATTCAAATACCATCTTAACGTATTCGAATAACAACTTTCTGAATTGCCTTTCTAACGTGTTTTAAATAGAGGTATTCGAATACCTCATATTGGTATTCGAATAACCCATTTTTAATCTGCTTTTCACAATGTTTTATGAACAGTGGTATTCGAATACCACTTCATCTATTCGAATACTCATTGATGTTTACGAATACTGAAAAGGAAATAAACGGTCATATTCTCATAATTATCACGGTTTTAATTACACCCAATGGCTATTTTCTATCTAACTCTACAAATAGAGACCGTGGGTCTCATCTGCAAGTACCCCAACAATTTGTTTAATTTGCGCTTGCTCTGAAAAATGTGATTTATATTTTACGCCTATTTTCTATGCTTTTTTTGCTAAAACTTTGAGATATCCTTAGAGAGCTTCATAGAGCTTCAAATTGTATTATTTACTCTAAGTGAGAGTTTCTCTTCATCTATATTTCTATTCTTCTATATTGAGGGTGAGGTATCCTTCAAGGTTTGTAAAGGGGGTGAGGTATCCCTCTAAGGTTTGTGTAAGGGTGAGGTATCCCTGCAGGCTGAGACTTTAGCACAAGGGTAGAGTTTCCCTGTGTGTGAAAAGTGCTCTCTTATGTAAAGGTTGCAAACACCTATTGAAGCTTGTACATATAGTGAAAAATCTCGAACTGTGTTTCGGGGACTGGACGTAAACCACAAGTGATTGGTGGTCGAACCAAGATAAATATCGTGCCTGCTCTTCTTCTCTTTATCTCTTTATTTTGTGCAATCTTTATTTTACGCAACTTTATATTATTGCACATTTATTTATTTTCTATTCTTAAAAGCTTTTATTCTTTTATCTCATTCCTTCTGTGCTTTTATTTAATTAGTTTTAATATTTGTATTTTAATTAAAAGAGGTTTTGCCAAAGTTTTTTAATACCCAATTCACCCCCCCTCTTGGGTAATGGTTGCCATGACTAACATAGTGCTCAGTCCCCACTCCTTTAAAGTGTTTCACTCTCTGGCCATTTATCATGAAAGGCTCATGGCCTTCTTTCTTCACCTCAAGCACACCGTAGGATAAAACTCGAACAATCTCATATGGTCCTGACCATTTCGACCATAACTTACTAGGACTAAAACGTAGAAACGAGTTATTGACAAAAACTTTATCCCCGAGTTTAAATTCACGCTTCTTGATACAATTGTCATTCTACTTCTTAGGTCTTTTCTTGCAGGGCTTAGACTTCTCAAATTTTGTGATATCCTTGGGCAAGGTCTTTTCTAACATAACACCAGTCACTAATTCATGCACACCTGAAAGCACAACACTATCCAAAACATTAGTAGCATCTATGCGATTACATGAATTTAAGGAATTAGAATTATTTTCAGATTTAAAAACATTAAAAACTACTTCCTCATCATTCAATCGCAAAGTCAATTTCCCTTCGTGGACATCAATTATCGCCCTTCTAGTGACAAGGAATGGACGCCTAAGTATGATTGGTATTTTAGCATCAGCTTCCATATCAAGCACAACAAAATCCACCGGCATGTAAAACTTACCCACTCTAATAAAAACATCCTCCAAGATGCCTACGAGATATTTAACAGACTAATTCGCCAATTGGAGTGAGATAGTTGTGGGTTTAAGTTCACCCACCTCCAACTTCTTACATACAGAAAGGGACATAAGACTAACATTAGCCCCCAAATCACACAAAGCTTTATCAAAATTAGTGTTACTAATCAAACAAGGAATAGAGAAGTTACCTGGATCTTTTAACTTAGGAGGCAATTTATTCTGAATTAAAGCACTACTCTCCTCAGTTCAAGCTACTGTCTCATATTCTTCTAACTTTCTCTTATTAGACAAAATGTCCTTAAGAAATTTAGCATAGGTAGGCATTTGTTTCAGCGCCTCAGTAAAGGGTACATTAATGTATAATTTCTTAAGGACCTCTAAGAACTTCTCAAATTGCCTATCGAGCTTGGCCTTAGCCAATCTTTGAGGGAAGGGAACCGCGGGTTGGTAAGGTTCAGGGAGTACATATTTAGACATTTTCTCAGTAGTTTCCTCTTCTTCTAAGGGTTGTGTCTTAGTCTCATTTTCACTAATTCACTTAACTATTTCACTCTCCCTGTTACCCTTGGGATCCTCTAATTTCTTTCCACTCCTCAAACTCACAGCTTTACAATGTTCATTACCTGTGTTTATTTCAAGTTGACCAGGAAACTTACCCTGTTGCCTATGTGAAGTGCTTGCTTATTGGGCAATCTGGGTTTCCAACATCTTATTATGAATGGCCAAATTGTCAACCTTAGCTGAGAACTCTTTAATGGCTTCAGTCACAACTTGTACATATTGCCTAAACTCCTCATTTTGCTTAGATTGACTCTCAAAAAAATTCTCAAGAAGAGACTCAAGTCTAGATTTTTGTACCTATTGGAGTCCAAAAGAGGGTTTAGCATTACATTTCTTGGCTTGGTACTAACTATTCCAGTAGGAGAAGTTAGGATGTCACCTCCAACCAGGGTTGGAAGTTTGAGCATATGCATTATTCCTCCCCTTTTGGTTGAAGTCATGAAAATTATGGTATGATTCCACTTGCCTCGGTGCACCTTGTGAGGAGCCAATTCCAACTTGGCATTCAGTACCTATGTGTCCCTGTGCTCCACAAATCTCACAAAAATTGTTAGAAGCACCTATGACATTAACATGAGCTTTTTCAAGCATGTCAAAATGATTTACAACAACACTCTCAATGAAATCAACACCATCTACCTCAAACTTACCTCCCGCGAGTTTTCTTGGGTTATGACCTTTATCATTTGCCCATTGGTGATGATTTACAACAACACTCTCAATGATCTCATAAGCTTCTGTGAGCCTTTTATTCATTATAGCTCCACCAGCTGCGGAGTCAAGAGACACCTTTGAAGAATATTCTAGACCATTATAGAAAGTGTGGACGATCAACCATTTTTCTAGCCCATGGTGTTGTTGGGAATTGCGGTTACATCACGCAGTGGAAAAACAGGGATTCCCACCGAGGATCCATGCGAAAAGCCATAATCCGAGTTTTTAAATTATTTACCTCTTGAAGCGTGATCAAAAGGAAGGACGTGAATCACTAACACCATAATAGAAACGATGTCTCTGTGGTATCCACACGAATAGACTCACGAATGTCCAATGTCCGCAACGAGGAGCCTCACGTCTCTCACACAGTGCTAGCTGCGAAGAGAAGAGAAGAAACCTATTGCTCTCTCACTCACTTTTCTATAGGTGCGGCTAGGGTTCTGAATTTGTATATCTTAGCAGCCCCTTAGCAGTACTATTTATAATAGTGATTGCCTTAAGTGAGTGTGAGCAGCAGTAAGGTAAGCTGTGCAACCCTAGACCCATCTGTTATGAGTCTGGCCCATATTTGAATCTGAGTCCAACTTAGATCCATTGCTCCAATTTTAGTCTACTCTATGTGTGTGACCCTGTAGGTTCTTATTCCATTGGCAGTAATATTAAAATCTTATTTTAATATTACAAGCAGCGGGCGGTATCTAGCAACACATCACTGCTACCCAAGTAATAAGAATGTAAGTGATTTGATATAACCTTTTTGTGACCAATGTTTCTGTGTCGTTTAGTCCCTTTGTCAAGATATCTAGATTGAACACAAGGCATGGAATGCATCACCCTTGTATAGTCCAATCTTTCATTTCCTAATATTCGAATAGACTTTGTAACAACAAATGAGATCAATATCTCATATTGACTCATTTGAGCAAGGCCATACATTTTGTAGTCTCACTCAATCAGGGCCCCCGAAGATATCGCTCCGGTTATGTAGGAGTGATAAATCCCATCTAGGTCACTCACATCCCTTTGCATGATTCGCGGTATGTCCAATAACCAACTTTATAATCATCTTGTTACAAATGACATTTGATGGCATTAAAACACACAACTCTTCATGTAGGAATCGTAGTGAGTTCAGGTCAAAGGACCACAAACACCATTGTCACTATGAGAATCACTTATGACACTCACATAACGATCCATGTAGTGTTCACATGGTGGGTTAGTCTAGTACATCATTACTCTAATATGTACCCATGTGAAGACTTGATATCTCATATCCATGATCTATGAGATGTGGTCATCAGTCTATGCACATACTAGTCTCAATGTATTATTGTTGTCCTAATTAGCAATAATACTTTACTAAGGACATTTAAGAATAGTGTTGTAACTAAAAAGGATCTCACGATCAAGTCATCCACTTGATGTCCTATGGCATCAAACTTACTATTCTAAGGACTTTATTATGTTTATAAAAAAAGAACACAACAAATGAAATGCCTCATATATAAAATAGCATAATAGAATGTATGTAAATACCGAAAATGTATTGGCCTCTAGGGCATACACCAACAATCTCCCACTTGCACTAGAGCCAATCAGGCATGTATCTAATGCCTAAAGACCTAGTGTGACCCTCATGCTTCTACTATGCAAGAGGCTTCGTCAATGGATCAACAATGTTATCATCTGTTGGTACTTTGTATATCTTCACATTTCCACTATCGATGATCTCTCGAATGAGATGGAAGTGCCTAAGTATATGTTTGGATCGCTGGTGAGATCTAGGCTCCTTAGCTTGTGCAATGGCTCCATTATTATCATAATAGAGGTCCACTGGGTCCGCAATGCTAGGAATAGCGCCAAGTTCAATAATGAACTTCCTGATCCAAACGGCCTCCTTTGCTGCATTGGAGGCAGCAATATACTTAGCCTCTGTGGTAGAATCGGTGACTATCTCCTGCTTTGAACTCTTCCAGCTCACAGCCCCACCATTTAGGCAAAAAACATAACCTGATTGCGATCTAGAGTCGTCCTTATCGGTTTGGAAGCTAGCATCAGTGTAACCTTTTACAACTAGCTCTTCCTCGCCTCCATATACCAAGAACGAATCCTTAGTCCTTCTTAAGTACTTAAGGATGTTCTTGATAGCAGTCTAGTGACTCTCACCTGGATCAGACTGGTACTTACTTGTCATGCTCAAAGTATACGAGATGTCTAGCCGAGTACATAACATGGCATACATGGTAGATCCAATTGCAGATGCATATGAAATCTTGCTCATGCGATCCCTCTCATCTTGGGTGGAAAGGGATTGAGCCTTAGATAGGCTTACACCATGCAACATAGGCAAGAGTCCTTTCTTGCATTCATACATGTTAAATTGTCTTAACACTTTATCTATATATGTACTTTGACTTAAGCCAAGCAGTTTCAGTGATCTATCTCTATAGATCCTGATACCTAACACATAGGTGGCTTCGCCCAAGTCCTTCATAGAGAAACAGTTTCCTAACTAAGTCTTTACGGACTGTAGGGTAGGGATGTCATTTCCAATAAGTAGTGTGTCATCTATATACAATACCAGAAAGACAATAGTGCTCCCACTAACCTTCTTGTAAACACAAGATTCTTCTTCATTCTTGATGAATCCAAACTGTTTTATTATATCATTAAAACAAAGATTCTAGCTTCTGGAAGCTTGCTTCAATCTATAAATAGATCGTTGCAACTTGCACACCTTTCCACTATCCTCTGGAGTGGCAAAACCCTCAGGTTGTGTCATGTACACATCCTCAAGAAGATTTCCATTAAGGAAAGCAGTTTTGACATCCATTTGCCAGATTTCATAATCATGGTATGCTGCAACAGCAAGCAAGATCCGAATGGATTTAAGCATTGTAACTGGGGAAAAAGTCTCATCATAGTCTACACCATGAATTTGTTTGAAACCTTTAGCCACCAATCACGCCTTAAAGGTATGCACATTACCATCCATGTCGATTTTCTTCTTGAAAACTTACTTGCACCCAATGGGTTTTACCCCTTCAGGTGGGTCAACCAAGGTTCATACTTAGTTGGCATACATGGAATCCATTTCAGATCTCATGGCCTCAAGCCATTTCTCATAATTGCTTTCTGGTAAGTCACAGGCTCATCTTGATCCATGAGCAATACGTCACCTTGTTGGGTCATAAGAAATCTATATTTCTCTGGTTGATGACATATCCTGTTAGACCTATGCAGGTCTTGTGCTACTAGAGCAGGTTACTGTTCCACAACATTTTGTGGAGGCCGCTCTATTTCCACCATTGGTTCATTACTGCTTTGTGAAACTTGAACTTCTTCAAGTTCTACTTTTCTCCCATTCGTTCCTCTAGAGATAAACTCCCTTTCTAGAAACACAGCTGTCCGTGCGACAAACACTTTGCCCTCAGTAGGATTATAGAAAAAATATCCCTTGGTTTCCTTTGGATACCCCACAAAGAAGCATTTATCTGATTTAGGTCCAAGCTTATCAGAAACTTGACATTTCACATAAGCTTCGCAGCCCCAAATCTTCAAGAAAAACATACTGGGCTGTCTCCCAGTCCATATCTCATATGATGTCTTTTGAACCATCTTAGATGGAACACGGTTAAGTGTGAAAGCTGCTGTTAATAGAGCATGTCCCCAGAAGGAGCCTGGAAGGTTTGCATGTCTCATCATGGATCGAACCATGTCCAACAAGGTCCGGTTCCTCCTTTCAGAGACACCATTCCATTGTGGTGTTCCTAGTAGAGTGAGTTGAGATATTATCCCACACTCTTTTAGATGATCATCAAAATATTGGCTTAAGTATTCTCCTCCCCGATCTGATCGAAGGATTTTAATACTCTTGCCAAGTTGGTTTTGTATATCATTCTTGAACTCTTTGAACTTTTCAAAGGATTCTGATTTGTGCTTCATAAGATATACAAATCCATATCTATTGAAATTATCAGTAAATGTAATGAAGTATTGAAAACTGCCTCTAGCGAGTATCTTTAGTGGCCCACATACATCACTATGTATAAGGTCTAAAAGATCACTAGCCCTTTTACCTTGTCCGGTGAATAGGGCCTTTGTCATCCTCCCCAATAAACAAGATTCACATGTCTCATATGATTCGAAATCAAATGAGTCAAAGAATCCATCTTTATGGAGTTTGGAGATGCATTTCTCATTTATGTGGCCCAAACGACAATGCTAGAGAAAAGTTGGGTTCAGATCGTTTAATTTAAACCTCTTTGTATTTATGTTATAGACGGGCATTTCGAGATCAAAGATATAAAGTCCATTACTCAATTGTGCACTACCATAAAAAATATCATTCATATAAATAGAACAATACTTGTCCTTTATAATAAAAGAAAAACCTTTCTTGTCCAAATAAGAAACAGAAATGATATTCCTGCTAATAGCAGGCACCAAATAGCAGTTCTCTAACTCTATTACAAGCTCAGCGGGCAAAGATAATAAATAAGTCCCTACAGTTAATGCAGCAACCTTTGCTCCATTTCTCACTCGTAGGTCGACTTCCGCCTTTGTCAATGGTCTACTGCTCTTTAGATCCTGCACATTTACACAAATGTTAGATCCACATCTAGTATCTAACACCCATGATGCAGAAGTAGATAAATTGACTTCAATAACAAAAATACCTGAAGTGGAAGTTTCACTTCCTTTCTTCTTTTTGAGCTCCTCGAGGAACTTGGCACAGTTCCTCTTCTAATGTTCGGTCTAACCACAATGGAAGCATGTACCTTCCTTAGCCACTCCACCCACTGGTTTCAAGCCAGAAGTGCTGGGCTTGGACTTATCCTTGCCCTTGCCCTTCCAGTTGTCCTTGGGCTTTTTCTGCTGTTTCTTGCCCTTATTCTTTTGGACCATCATTGTGGCCTTCCCTTTGCCTTTGTTAATGTTCTGTTCAGCAGTTCTCAACATGCCTAGTAGCTCTGGTAGTGATTTGTCAATCTCATTCATATTGTAGTTCATGACAATTTGACTAAAACTTTTCGGCAACGATTGCAGGACTAAGTCAGTGGCCAACTCTTGGCCCAAAGGAAAACCAAGTCTCTCTAGGTTTTCAATGTACCCAATCATCTTGAGTACATGAGCACCAACAGGGCTTCTTTCTACCAGCTTGCACTAAAACAGTGCTTTAGAGACCTCGTATCTCTCATGCCTGGCTTGCTCTTGGTAAAGCTTCTTAAGGTGTACGATCATATCGTAGGCATCCATGTTCTCATGTTGCTTTTGGAGCTCATAGTTCATGGTGGCCAGCATAAGACATCCGATGTCCAAGGCATCATCTTGATGCTTCTTATAAGCATCCCTTTCAATTCTAGGGGCATTAGCAGCAGGTGGCTCAAGAATAGGCTGTTCTAAAACATACAGCTTTTTCTCTTGCTTGAGGACAATCCTCAAATTCCTGTACCAGTCTAGAAAATTTGTTCTGGACAACTTATCCTTCTCAAGGACAGATCGCAATGATAAAGTACTCGATGTGTTTGTTGCCATGGTAATCTATTAACTGAAATATACAAAATATAAGTATTATGCCATAAACATATTTAATGAGGTTTTTTAATTAAATATGCCTCCCACTATTTTATTTAAGTCAATGACCCTCAGCATTGACTCGGAAAATCCCATCGTAAGATTTCCTAGTGGGTCAAGATCCATATTTCACTTAGTTTTCAGTCAGCTTTGGCTGATCACCCAAAATTCAATTATTTAGGTAGGAAACACTTTCCAATTACATCACATGTAAATCTTGGATAGTTGGGTGAATAACACTAATTCAAGTCCATCTAATAGACCAAATCCCAACTTTATGCCTCTAAGCCTTCAATCCTATTGAAATGGCCTAGTTAAGTCAAACCCAATGGTTGGCAGTTGGATATTACCTTTATCCCATCGCGTCTTACTAATATAAATAAAGGCATCCTGCTTTGGCAAACTTGCACTTGATCGATACTTGTCTTGACGAGTGCCACACATTGGAAGGCATCACATAATGACTTAATATTTGCTTTGAGAGAATTATTATTATTATTATTACTAGATCTCACCATTTATTAAACTGTTTATCATACCATAAACATTATCCATGCATCTTATACATAAAAGGCATATAATAAAAGTGACATGGTTATAGCCCCCTAAGAGAGGAACATTAATTAAGTCAGCTTCACCAAGCGTCTCCTATCAATGTCCTCACTTGATGCCGTCTTCTTGCCTCCACATCATAATTACATTATATAGAAACCTCTTTTACATTCGATGGGAGTTAGGTGAGAAGAGAATGTACAATCAGAATGTAGAGAGAAAGGCACGACACGCAGGTCGTATTTATAAAAACCAAAATAGCATAAAAAGAGGACTATGGCCATAACCATGCACCATGCATCAAAAATAACATATAAACTCATAACAATAATACATAATTATTTTTCGTGAGTCATAAAAAGGATAAAAAATATTGCACTTTCGAATAACACACTCTTGCGCCTCCCTTGAACCCTTGTGCCACGCGGAACCCTAAGCCCGAACAACATGAACACTTCATGTGCTGCAGGGAACCCTTGCGCCGTCGTTCAACACTTAAACCTCTAGCGCCTCTTTGACGACTTGACATCAACACTTGATGCTACTGCCGCAAAACAAGAATAGGGTTTCCAAAACCCCTTGCGCCGTACCTCTTGTGCAGAAACAAGGATTCCATAACCCCTGTTGCCACAAACTAAGAACAAGGTTTCCTAAACCCTTGCGCCGTGCATTGAGAATAAGGATTCCATCACGCTGTACGTATCACATACATACCAGAATGCTTCACAAAAACATACATCTTAAAACAAAACAGTTTTCACAAAATATATGAACATCTTCATGGGTTTTTGAAAACAACATCACGGTTTTGCATACAACATAAGAAACAGAATATGTTTTCGTAAAGGGTTTCATACGGTTTTTAGATATAACATATTAAAGATCATATCTTTTGTCAAAAACAAGAACAGAAAACATGTTATCTTATGTAAACGAAAATAGAAAACCAAATCATGGTTTCGCAAGATGCTCTGATACCACTGTTGGGAATTGCGGTTACATCACGCAGTGGAAAAATAGGGATTCCCACCGAGGATCCATGCGAAAAGCCATAATTTGAGTTTTTAAATTATTTACCTCTTGAAGCGTGATCAAAAGGAAGGACGTGAATCACCAACACCATAATAGAAATAATGTCTCTGCGGTATCCACACGAACAGACACATGAACATCCAACGTCCACAAAGAGAAGCCTCATGTCTCTCACACAGTGCTAGCTGCGAAGAGAAGAAAAGAAACTTATCGCTCTCTTACTCACTTTTCTGTATGTGCGGCTAGGGTTCTGAATTTGTATATCGTAGCATCCCCTTAGCAGTACTATTTATAATAGTGACTGCCTTAAGTAAGTATTGTAACGCCCCTCTTCCAAGGGAACGCCACATGGTCGATTACAATGCGGAAATAAAATTAGGTGAGTTGAGACCAGGTTCGTTTTAATAAGACGCGTATATTCACTAGATCATAGTTGGGTATTTTAATTGGCGGTTATATTATATATATATATATATATATTTTTTAATTATAATTAATAACCATGTTGACGAGACATCAATGGAAATAATAGATCAAACAAGTAAAACATGCATAGGAATTAACATCTCATCATCATATATATATATATATATAAGTTTATCAAAACATTTAGTTACAAGCTTGGTACATCAAAAAGCAAAGCTATTCCGCCCCCAAAGTATTACATACACATCCCCACGGTATCGAATTTACCCTTTACAAACAAAACATCGGGCCCCCAAAATAAAATACTGGTAGCCTTCAGTAGCTACGAGTAACATCAATCCCTCAAGTGAGGAGGAATCGTGTCAGGATCCTCTTTAGGGTCCTCTTCGGGGTCGTCCTCAGGGACTTCCTCGGGATCTTCCTCGAGGATCTTCCTCATCATCGAGGAAATCACCATGGGAATAGCAGAGACACGGGACGGGGCCGAGGCGTAGAACGAAAAGAGTCCTCTCTCGGAGTGAAGTAACGATCGCCCCACATCTCACGTATCGGTAGTGAAACTCCAAACGTAGGCTAATACAAAGGTGAAGACGGGTGGTTCGTGGCGCCTCCCGGGCTAGTGATATCGAGACATCTCCCGTGTAGACACGGCGTTGAGAACTATAGTTGATATACCCAAAGCACTCGGCCCTCCTAAGAAAGTCGACGTACATCTCCCAAAAAACGTGCGTACGGGGCTCCATAGTCTTCACGTGGTCGCTCGGTCAAGATAAGGCCAAAAACCGGGGAAGTTGGGAGCTTCCGGTTCCTCACGGTTGTCTTCGATGAGACGCATAATGCGGATAAACGAAATGGAGAGACGGGAAGGAAAAGAGGTAAGACATCCTTCCGTCATTACCAATTATAGCATCAAGAAACCAAACGGCAAGCAAGGCGCCCACATAGCATTTACAACAACAAGTAATAGTAATAGACATTCAAGAGCGGTTATGATCAAGCAAATAGTTCAGTGATCATAGGTATATCAACAATATATCAATGCCAAACCGTAGTAATGATAATGCAAATAATGCACGGACTCTATACACATGAGCCCCTCAATAACCAAGATCCTATTCCATGGAGCTAGACACAAAACACTCGGAGAGAATGATCGAGGAGACATGCCGTATCTCGTCACCATAAAAACAAGTGCTTTCCAGAAAATAATCGGTCATTTTGCGCAACAAGGCTTTATAAAGAAACATTCTCACAAGATCTCGATATAGGCGTGGCATCAAGATCGTTGGTGCGTTTGCACGGTTTGTCTCACGGTCCGGAAGGGGCTACCACCGCCCTTGTGAAACACCCGCGCCCCAACGCCTCGAGGCCAACTACGGGACCCCACTTGTCTATTCGCACCCGCACTAAGGTGTGTTCAACTCCTAGGCAACTAGGCCTTACGACGGTCCAACGGACAAATCACAATGCATACGAGACTCTATGCATAACCATGTATGATCATTATCACATACCATTCCATCATATGTCACAATTTGCCAAAGTAAGAATTAATACAGTCAACGGTCTCTCACATGGACCCACAATAATATTGTCATTAAATAAATCAATACCTTTTTAAAACGTATTATGAATTCTTGCTTAGGTTTAGCTTTACTTACTGTGGTTTCTCTAAAGGAATTCTCTTAGTTAACTTAAGTCCTCTTAGGTAATTTATTCATATGCCCTTAGAAGGTTATTTTAAGATCTCAAAATCTCACACTCTCATGTTCTTCCCTGTTTATGCATCCCTAAGTAATTTCTAGCTATCCCATTTATTTATAATCAATATTCCTCTATTAGTCCCAAGGTTTTGGGTCCAGGGAACTACACGGTTGGAATCACAAATTGAGTCACAGAATTCAATTACTAGGTGTTGGGTGATAGGTATACGTTTGAATTCGACATAGACTACGTTTTATGAATAATTGAAGTTGCCATTCGACGAAGAATAATGTAACAGGAGGAGGAAAGAACGGGAAACACATTTTATAATAGGATAGGCAAGAAATCATTTTCTGTCGGACGAAGAAATCATTTTCTGTCGGATGGGGGTTCTGTCGGACGAAGAAATCATTTTCTGTCGGATGGGGGTTACGTAGGGACGAAGAAATCATTTTCTCGTCGGATGGGGGTTACGTCGGACGAAGATCAAAGCTGTCGAACCCTCCGGATGGTCGCAAAAGCCTCGGTCGACGGGTATAGGTGTCGACGTTGGAGAAAATCTCCCAGTGTCGAACCGACGAACACTGGTCGAAATCTCTAATTTCGACGGGTCTGGAGAAACTCATCTACTCGACAGGCATTGTCTCTCAAATTCGACGATTATTAACTTTGGGGCATTTTCTTGTAAGTGTCCAGGGACTCTATTCGACGGGTTTTCGGTCGGAAGATCAATCTCGATGGGCATGATCGAGGTTCACACTCGACGAATATTGACATTGTGTTTAGTGGTCGAAGATCTAAACTCGACGGATTTTCACTTAGTGTTTGCTGGTCAGAAATCTAAATTCGACGGGTTTGACATTCGACGGAAAAGGTCGAGAGTCTAAACTCGACGGATTTTAACATTTTACTAAGTGGTCAAGATATCAAATTCGACAGGTTTGGCTATGGGTCCTTACTCGACGGATTTTAACCTTTACTAAGTGATTAGGTTATCACGTTTGACAGGTTTGGCCATGAGTCCTTACTCGACGGGTTTTAACCTTTTACTAAGTGATTAGGTGATCACGTTCGACAGTTTGGCCATGAGTCCTTACTCGACGGATTTTATCATTCGACGAAAATGGTCGAAATCTTCATTTGATTTTGACATATCACCAAAAGATCAAGGTATTATATTCGACGAGTTTGGCCAAATTTCATACTATTACTAGTTTCCACATTAAGTTCCCAAATTTGGGCTCAACACCGTAACTATCGAAAATCACTCGGAACTCATTCTCTTCAATATTACACATTCCAATACATCCAGTTATATTTATATATATGTACATTCAAACTCAAACAATCAAATAACACATATACCATACAAACAACATACAAAAGCGAGAAAGACCCTCAACAAAATCACGAGACGTTCCTAAATGCTAAGAGAGGTTGAGGAGGAGTGTCTTCCTCTTACCTTAGAGAAGCACAAAGAAAATTTGCTCTTTTTTGGTCGAGAAATTATATTTTCGGCTCCCGAGATTCTTGAATATTCAAGCTCACCAAAATCGAGAATCAAGTGTTGAAATGGATACCCATGGTCATCAAAATGACAGTGGGTTACGAAAATGAGGAGAGATGAGGAAAAAGCTAAGGACTTTACCTTAAAGTTCCAACCTTTAAGCTTCAACCGTGGAGGAAAAAGAAGATGAAGAAAACATAGAACCTTGAAGATGATTCCCTCAGTTATGGTGTTTCTCCAAACACCTGAATGGAGCTAGGAGTGTGACGGTATTGGAGGATGAAAATATGATGGTGGGTGGATGGTGTCATTGTAAGGAGAAATGGAAAGAGAGAAAGATGAGTGCTACGTAACGGGAGGAGGAAAATATGTGGATTGAAGAATGAATTAAGTCCCTTAATTCAAATGTGCAGCACCAAAAACGGGAAGAGAGAGAAATAATAAAAAATGATTCAAAGAAGCTCTTGAGAAGCTTCGCACGCTTCTCTATGAAGTGCATAGTAAGCTTGTCTCCTTGATTAAATACCTCGACGGATGATTTATTACACTAGCGAGATAAAACCTTAAAAATGTAGACCTCGTAAAGCGTGCCGGACTCGGGTTTAGTAAGATCCCCCGTTGACACTTTGACGGTCCAACTTAGAGGAAAATATTCTATTCTCCGGCATTTCCGACACACACATAAAACGAAGAATATATTAAAATATTCATCATCTCCAGAAAATTCCACAAAAATTCTTAAAAATTACAAATATTATAAAATGATCGTTTTTAACAAAATAATAAATTTTCGGGATGTTACAAGTATGAGTAGTAACAAGGTAAGCTGTGTAGCCCTAGACCCATCTGTTATGAGTCTGGCCCATATTTGAATCCGAGTCCAACTTAGATCCATTGCTCCAATTTTAGTCTGCTTTATGTGTGTGACCCTGCAGGTTCTTATTACGTTGGCAGTAATATTCAAATCCCATTTTAATATTACAAACAGTGAGCGGTATCTAGCAACACATCGCTGCTACCTAAGTAATAAGAATGTCAGTGATTTGACATAACCTTTCTGTGACCAATGTTTCCGTGTCGTTTAGTCCCTTTGTCAAGATATCTAGATTGATCACAAGGCATGGAATGCGTCACCCTTGTATAGTCCAATCTTTCATTTCCTAATACTCGAGTAGACTTTGTAACAATAAATGAGATCAATATCTCATATTGACTCATTTGAGCATGGCCATGCATTTCGCAGTCTCACTCAATCAGGAGGCTCGAAGATATCGTTCCTGTTATATAGGAGTGATAAATCCCATCTAGGTCACTCACATCCCTCTGCATGATTTGCGGTATATCCAATTACTAACTTTATAATCGTCTTGTTACAGATGACGTTTGATGACATTAAAACACACAACTCCTTATGTAGGAATCGTAGTGCGTTCTGGTCAAAGGACCACAGACACCACTGTCACTATGAGAATCACTTATGACACTCACGTAATGATCCATGTAGTGTTCTCATGGTGGGTCAGTCCAGTACATCTTTACTCTAATATGTACCTATGTGAAGACTTGATATCTCATATCCATGACCCGTGAGATATGGTCATCAGTCTATGCACATACTAGTCTCAATGTATTATTGTTGTCCTAATTAACAATAATACTTGACTAGAGACATTTAAGAATAGTGTTGTAACTAAAAAGGATCTCACGATCAAGTCATCCACTTGATGTCCTATGGCATCAAACTTACTTTTCTAAGGACTTTATTATGTTTATCAAAAAAGAACACAATAAATGAAATGCCTCATATATAAAATAACATAATAGAATGTATGTAAATACGAAAAACGTATTTGTCTCTAGGGCATACACCAATAGGTGTAGGCAGACTTCCAGCAAAGCCTTATATCTATCCTAAGCTTCTGACAATGACTCTCCATCTTTCTGAATGAAGCTTGTGATTTAGGTCCTTAGATGAGTAGTCTTAAAAGGTAAAAAGAATTTGTCCAAGAAAACTTGCTCCAATTTGTCCCAAGTAGTTATCGTCTCCGCGGGAATAGACTTTAACCAAGCTCTAGCTCTATTTCTCAGTGATAGCGGAAATAGGCGGAGGCGAATAACATCAACAGAGGCGCCTTCAATCTTGAGGGTCTCACAGAACTCCAAGAACATATCCACGTGATCAATTCCAAATCGCAAACCCCAAGCATTAGGGGCTGCATACTCTTTTAGCGGTTTATTGTCCTCAGGTTCAGCCCTGACAAGTTTTGGTTCAAGTATTTCTCTCACTTTTTGCCTTTGTTGTCTTCTCCTTCTACAAAGAGTTCTTTCAATTTCAGGATCTACTTCAATGAGAGTCCCGGAACGTCTAGTACTTTGCATAAACAAGAGAAATTACCTGCAGAGAGTCAAAGAGAAAACAAGAACGCAAGATAATGATAAAAAGAAAAAGGTTTAAAATAATTAAATTAAAAATTAAACTAATATTCAAGAAAAACACAGTCCCCGACAACGGCGCTAAAAACTTGGTGTGTGAAATCCGCAAGTGTACGGTTTCGTCGTCAAGTAATAAAAAGATCAAATCCACAGGGACTGTGTCTAAGAATACTAATTAATTAATTAATTCAATTAAATTAAACAAAGGGAATATAATTGTTGATTGACAAGAACATAGTAACAAAGTAATTAAATAAATAAATATAAAAGTACAAAATTGAGAACAAAAATAGAAAGTTATTAAGAGAAACATTTTTAGATTCAAGAAAGTTTCCAAGATTGAGGTAACCACAATGATACAAGATAAATCCTAATTGACAACCCTTTTATTAAATTGAAATTCAATTGAAGGTGAATTATCCTAAATTAGTTAATGTTCTTTCTCAAGAGACAAGAATCGTGCCCAATTAAACCAATTCTTACTCTCGTGATAATTGAATTTAAATTAAATCCATTATGCTTTATGGTAATTCATTCAATCCTCGAAAGGCTAAACCTACTCTCGTGATTTAGACCTTAAGTTCAATTCTTATGGTTCCAACACCTAGGTTCACCTCTTAGTACGTCCCTAGATATCTATGAGATGTAAATATGTGGCCATCAAATTCACATGAATAAGCACAATAAGGATTGAATTAAAGAACATTCAAGATTAATAAAAAGGGTAAACAAAGTCAATTAATCATCATCAATGTATCAAAGGGCATTACCCAATCCAAGAAACAAAGAGAACTACTCAGACATAGAGAAGAAGAAACAAGAAATCAAATTCAAGAACATCCAAACCCGTAATCAAAGAGAGAAGAGAGGAGAAAGATAAAGATCAAGAGCCTCCAAGTGTGCCTCTTTTCAATCAATTTGGAACCCCCAATATTACATTCAGAGTATCAATTTATACATTTAGGGTTTCAACTGGTCCCAGCCCATCAAAAGAAATAAAAACGAAACTTAAAAACTAATTCGAACTGCGATCCATGGTCGTGGAAAATTCCACGGCCAGGCCGTGGATCTTGGTGTCTGAATTCCACGGCCGTGGAATTCTCTGGAGTTTCTCTTTTGCTTCTTCAAGCTGCTGCTCGATCCATGGTCGTGGAGAATTGCACAGGCAGGTTGTGGATCTCTCTAGAGTGACATTTTTGCACCTTTTTGTTATCCATAAAGCTCTAACTTCAATCATGCAAGCTTTCTATTCATTTCAAGGCCAATTGAGCACCAATCCTGCACAACAACACCACAAACATTGCAGTTATCCTAACTAAAGGAAAAACAAATAGAAAGAGAAACTAAAATGCCTAAAAATGCATGCAAAACAACAATAAAATATGATGTTGCTTCATACACATCACAAGGCAGGAAAGTCCCTAATCTCCAAAGGTCTCACCATACTCTTGATGTCATTTCTCAAGCCTGTCTCAAATTTCAAGCATTGTCATTTTCTCGTCCGAATGATAACGGAAATGGGAAGAGAATTTCGATAACTAGTCAAACTTAGCTATATATTGGCCTACTAACATGCTTCCTTATTTTAATTACATAAACTCCACTTCCTTCGCATCATATAGAATTTGCGGGAAAAACTTCTCCAGAAAATTTATCTTGAAAACTTCCCATGATATCGAGTTTTCTGCGACATCAAGTACCCTTTTGGCACCTTTCCACTAATGCTCTGCTTCTCCCTTCAACGTGTAGGAGGCGAAAGCCATTTTCTACTCCTCCGAACAAACCATCACATCGAAGATATTTTCCATCTTATTGAGTAACTCCTCAGCCTTAGCGGGATTAAACTCGCCTCTGAATGGAGGAGGGTTCATTTAACGGAAAGCTATCAAGATCAAGAAATTCTGATTCCTTCCAATTTGCGGTACATCTTGCACTAGGTGCTCAGGTGGTGGAGGCTGCTGAGGCAGATTTGCTTCCATCCTCGCAAGCACCCTTGCCATAACATTGGCCATAGCCATAAAGGCTTTAGCTATATCTGGACCTTATGGGATCGAGTTCTCTGCTTCTCTAGACCACCTTGTTGGTGCCATAGTTTCCTGTATACACAGAAACAGCATATATTGAGGTACAATCTCAATACAATGTAACCAAGCAATATAAGCTAATAACAAATCAATGTAAGACAAATCGTGCAATTCTATCATCACATCTAACATATGAAACAAGAAAAGCATAATTTCTAAGAAGGAACCCCTAATATACCTAAGCATAATCAGTCCATACCCCGACTTAATAGGATAAACTGCTTTGATACCATAATATAACATCCTAATACCAGTATCTCAATATATGTAGCATACAAGGAGATACTTAGCATTACAACGTCATTACATACCTACTGATCTGATAGATATATCCATAATGTTCATTGGAAACATTACAGAGAGTCATATGAAATGTGAAACATATATAACATTTATAACATAATGCATCAATATACATATATAACATTAGCCTTAGCAAAGGCTTGAAGTATTACATAAGTCTATACGATTCAAAAGAAGTACTAAAAGATACAACATTTAAAATATAAACCATAAAGCTAGTCTATTCTTTAGCTTCCTTCTTCTTCTTACTCATGGAAGAAGTTTCACCTAGAATTACATGGTACACAGCGGGATAAGGAATAATATTTCTCAGTATGACTAAACCAAAACCAACATACATGGCATAAATAATCATAATCTCAATACATGCTAAAAGATATATTTAAAGTATCTACAAGATCTAACTCTAGCATTTAGATAAACCAAGTTAACATACATCTCATACATATACTTAGTCCATCTTAGAACCAAGATGTAAGGCTTAGGAATACTAGTTTAAAGTATTATCTTGTGGTAAATAGAGGGAAACTTCATCCTCATATTACACATATCCTAGCATGCTGAGAAGTTTGGGCTGAATCCATGTTCAAAAGAACCTTACAGAATCCTCCCTTATCTCTCTTGGCCTTGGCACTATCGAAATATCAGGGTTATTTCCTTACTCAAAAGAGTATTTCGAACACCCTTGGCCTTTATGAATGGGCAACAAAGGATACTCACAAAGATCAATACTACCAATCCTTCCCATCATACATATATCTAAACACCAACTCATCACACATTGCTCATAAGTGACATACATTACCACAAAAGTGGCCTAAGGTGCTACATACTAACCTCAAGCAAACCATAACTATAGAATGCTCAAAGGTTTAAACTTTTTCATACATGTTGGGTGATAATTTTCCTCTTGAAAATATCCTTGTTTGTGCCTTAACACACTTTAGGAAACATATACTAATGATTCCATCTAGTCTAGAACTTCAAAATATCAAAAATGACATTTTTGGATTTCTTGGTGCTCACGCCGTGGCACGACGTTCTTCACGCTGTGATGCCCTAGCCGCGGGTCTCAATACTGGGTCTAACAACACTCTCACGCCATGACACGATGTCTTAACACTGTGGTGCAAGTAACATATTCAACCCCACACTGTGGCATGGCGTACACAGGCCACAATGTTCATAGCAGAAACCAGATTCTGTAGAACTGTGGTACTGTTCCATTGGTTCTTTTCATAGATTTTGGCTATTCCAAATCAGTTCTTAAACACATAGGAATCATTAATCACAAACTTAAACCTCTTAATTTTGATTATGAATCAAAATCACATATAGCTTGACCTAACCTATCTTTTGGGAATCAAAGGTCCAAATGAGATATTCAAAGCTTCTAACTTCAACTTATGCTATGAACAAGTCATAAATGACCAAAGAAACTTAATCATGCAAGCAAAACACATCAAACACCTCTAGAACTCAATTTGGCCTATTAAGCACCTTAAGGGCATAAATGGTGAAAGGAGTAAAAAGAAGTGAAGATGATCATAAAACCCCAACCTTTGGCAGCTATGAAGAGATTCAAGCTTGGTTGGATCTCAAGCCTTGACTTTTTCTTTGGCTTTCCTCTTTCTCTCCTCCTCCTCCTTGGTCTTTGCTTACTCTTTTTTTTCTCCTTGTAAGTTTTCTGTTTCTATTTTGAGAAGTAAAGAGGCCGTGAGTGAGGTTTATAAAAGGGGAACTAAAGACTCAAATAACCTTTAGGCTAAAACTGATAAAATCTTGATCTGCTAAAGACACTCAGATTTAGCTAAATTAAGATTTCAAGCTTCTAACAACTTTAAAATAAATACTAGGATTCAAATAAAAAGTCATTTCATCATTATCTAAAATTTTCATATTTGCTGCTAGTCAAATCGGCTACAATTCGATAACTAGTATGCCTAAAAATGTCAAACTAACTCATTTTACCTTGAAACTATAATTGTAACTTACTTCATATATTTGTGACCTAGAAATAAATTATCCATATTAATTTCCCTTGTCTTTGCAATTTATGCTATTATCTAAGTCATTTTAAGTTACTTTTCAAGTCTAAGTTGCAACTAAGTACCTAAACTAACTCAGATTGTCACAAAATTAAATATGCATGTTAAGCAAGTCTTATACTACCTTTCAAACACATAAACAAGTCCAACATGTCATTTTAGGATATTACAATATCTATGTAGTAGTTAGTGCTAATGGGTATAAAATGAGCAGACTTAGTTAGTCTATCCACTATAACCCAAACCACATCAAATCCTAACTGAGTGTTGGGTAACCCTATCACAAAATCCATTGTGATGTTATCCCACTTCCACTCAAGGATTTCTAAAGATTGAAGAGGTCCAGAGGGTTTCTGGTGTTCTATCTTGACCTTCTAACAAGTTAGGCACCTAGACACAAACTTGACTATATCCCTCTTCATTCCAGACCACCAAAACAACTTCTTCAAGTCTTGATACATCTTAATGGCTCCGGGATGGATAGTGTATAG
This sequence comes from Ormosia semicastrata, assembly GCA_029884595.1. NCBI lineage: Eukaryota > Viridiplantae > Streptophyta > Magnoliopsida > Fabales > Fabaceae > Ormosia > Ormosia semicastrata. The sequence continues at coordinate 33,745,926 of JAQQTO010000042.1, forward strand.
ACTACAGTGAGCTTCTTTAGGCATCTTTTCCTTGATTCCGATTTCACTAGGAATGCAAAGTCTACCTCTAAACTTAATTATCCCACCATCTGCTATATCAAACTCGCTACGATTTCCTAAAAAGATTTGCTCACTTATAACCCTAAGAGTCTCATCTTCTTTTTGAGCTTCTAAGATCTAAGTCCTCAAGTCGCTCACTATGTCCACTCGAATCACACTGAGACTATGTGGTAACACAGTTACTAAAAGGTTCATGTCTCTAAAACTCTCAAGAAGTTCACTCTCCTGAATCATCATCTAGGACAAATGTAGGGATTTCCTACTTACTGCATCAGCCACCATATTGGCTTTACTTGGATGATACTTTAACTCAAAGTCGTAGTCTTTCAAAAACTCCATCCATCTCCGTTGTCTCATATTCAGCTCTTTCTGATCAAATAAGTACTTAAAACTCTTGTGATCACTGAACACCTCAAATTGGACTCCATATAAGTAATGTCTCCAAACTTTTTGGGCAAACACTACTGTAACTAACTCTATATCATGAGTAGGGTAGTTCTCCTCATGAGATCTTAATTGCCTTGATGAATAGGCAATAACTCTCCTATGGTGCATCAGAACACATCCCAACCCCATCTTTGAAGCATCATGATATACCTCAAAGTTCTCTAAAGGATCCGGAATTACCAACACCGGTGTAGTAGTCAACCTTAATTTTAGCTCTTGGAAACTGTCCTCACTATTTTGAGTCCACTTAAAAGTACTACCTTTCCTAGTCAATCTAGTCAAGGATAGTGCCAACTGAGAAAAACCATTTATGAACCTCCTATAATACCCCTCTAGGCCTATGAAGCTTCTGATCTCAGTCATAGTGGTGGGTCTCTCCCACTACGACACTACATCAACCTTGCTTGGGTCTACAAAAATCCCACCTTGAGAAATCACATGTCCCAAGATCTGCAGTTGTGAAAGTCAAAACTTACACTTAGATAGCTTAGCAAACAACCTATTCACCATAATGGTTTCTAACACTATCCTCATATGCTATTCATGCTTCTCCATAGTCTGAGAATAGATTAAAATATCATCAATAAACACTACAACAAACTGATCTAGGTAGGGTCTAAAGATCCTATTCATATAATCCATGAACACTACCGGCGCATTAGCCAACCCAAAAGACATCACAAGATACTCATAATGTCCATAACTAGTACAAAAAGTGATTTTAGGGATATCCTCTTCCCTAACCCTTATCTGATGATATCCAAACCTAAGATTAATCTTTGTGAAAACCTTAACTTCTCTCAGTTGATCCATTAGATCATCTATCCTTGGTAACATATACTTATTTTTGTTAGTCACCTTATTCAGCTATCTGTAATCTACGCAGAGCCTCATGGTACCATCCTTTTTCTTCACTAGTAACACATGTGCTCCCCACGAGAAACACTTTACTTAATGAATTATTTGTCCAACAAATCCTCGATTTGCTTTTTGAGTTCCGTGATGAGCACTGAACTCAATCAAAATTGTAACTGAGTTATACCTATGACTTGTAGCATAGGAAACAACACAAGATCGTCTCTCAAGGATTGTAATTACAATTTAATCAAATCAAGATAAGATTGGGGAAATGGATTTGAGAATTCAAAATATGAAAATAACATAATTAAAGTGAAAGAAATTCAATTAAAGGAATAATCAATTCAAAAACATATCCGAAATTGAGTTAATTCTATTATAGATCTTTCAACAAACATTTGAAATGCAATTGAATGGTTAATTTGGATTCAACCGAAATCTCTACATCAAATCCAAAATTCATACTAGACAATAATCTAGAATTCAAATAACAATTAACACATAAATTCACAATTGCATAATTCATGTTAGGATCTTTGTTAATTTGATCTCTGAATTCAATTAACCTAGGCACAAATCAGTAACCTAACCTCTTTAATTATATGATTAATTCAAATCAATCAACCTAAATTCATCACAATTCTCAATATTAAATTAAGATCCAGTTAGATTAAACATAAACAAAATCACCATTCAAGCATTCAAGATCAAGTAGAAGAGGAATCCAATTGCAATTCAAATATAAAAACAGAACAAAGATCTCAAGAATTCAAACCACAATTTCTTCAAGAATTTCTAAATTAATTACAGAAGCTTAGGCCTCCATGGCCATCACCACGAAGGAACTTGAGAAAGAAGAAGGAAGAAGAGAGAAAAATCTAGATCTAGAGAGAGAAGGTGAGAAAAGTGTGTAATGAAAAATTGATTCTCAGATTTCTCTTTCTATAGCTATAAAATGCCCCCTAAATTGGCCTCTAGTGCCTCCTTACACATGCTAAAAACAACTGGGCCTTATAGGAATGTAATGGCCTAAGTCTTATTTGAATTGGATTTGAATTGACTAAGATATGCTCAGTTTAATGCCATATGCTCCCCAAACCTAAGTCTGAACTTCCAGGCCCAAGTAGATCCACTAGACATCCGATTGAGACTTCGAGCTCTTCATCAAAGTTGTAGAGCTTCCTCTCAGCTTTTCTACAAGGTAAAATGCATAATTTTTAGATATCTAGAACTCAAATTATGGTCAAAATACAAAAATAGTATCAAAACTCAATAATGCTAGAAAAATTCAATTAGCCTCAATTTGAGCCCAAACTTACAAAACATGACCAAGTATCAATTAATTAAGTACATGGAGAGTGTAAATTACTAAAAATGAGAGTTTATTAATGTATAAAATATATGATTATCATTCTGCTAACTCTAATGGTGCCATTCTATAGGGTGCTATAGAGATAGGTCCTGTCCTAGTAAGTCTATAGTAAACTCTATTTCTCGCTCGGGTGGCAACTTCACTATGTCACTAGGGAAAACTTTAGGATATTCACTCACCATGGATATTTTCACCTAGGCTTTGCTCAACCTTAGCAGTTAGTAAAAACAAGAGAACATATCCTAGAGCTCCCTCCTCCAAATAGAGATTAACCTGATTCGCATTGAGATACACTAACTCAGATGGAACGAATCTGGTAGGTATATTTGATAAGAAAACTAGGCATTTATCTGAATAATTCAATACTAAATAGTTGGTGGACAACCAATCCATGTCAAGGATGACATCAATATCCATAAGAGGCAAACAAATAAGGTTTACATGAAAAATCCTATCTTCCACCTTTACACAACAATCAAGACACACTCTGGATGTTGTAAGTGGTTTACCAGTAGGAGTAGATACAGATAAGTTATATGAAAGTTCAAACATAGGTAAATCCACTATATTCACACAATCATTAGAAACAAAGGAGTGGGATGCTCCTGAATCATACAACATAGTTAAAAGATGATTGTGAATTATACATTTACATTCGATAAGATTGGAATACTGAGTCATCTCTCCACCACCTAGAGTATAAACTCTCCCTCTGGCTAGTGGTTTCTAAGTAGGTACAGATTCCTTCTTTGATGGACACTCCTTAGCAAAATGCCTAGGCTGTCCACAAATAAAGTACACCGAGCAAGGCCGGTCTCCATGCTATTTCCTACACTTGGAATACTTAGGTCCCACAAACTGCTTCTAAACCTGCTTACCTTTTCTCTTAAGGAAAGCCAAATTTAGAAGCTCCTTTCTTGAACATTTTGTCACCCCACTTTCACTTTTGAAAGTCTTGTGACTTAGGTTCCACTAAAGGCTTCCCAACATGCCCTTCAATTATTCGATATTTGTTAACTAAAGTTGTAAAGTCCCGAATCTCAAATGGTTAAATAGCTTTCTGAATGTCTTACTTCAGTCCCTCCTCAAAGTTAACACACTTCCATGACTCATCCTGGTTAAGCTTCATGCAAGATGAGAACTTTGACAATTCATTGAATTTGGCCACATACTGGCCAACAAACATATCCACCTGCTCCAACCTAAGAAATTCCATCTCCCTTGCATTCTGAAGGTTTTGTAGGAAGAACTTTCTTAAAAAAGAATTCTTAAAGGTCTCCTATGTAACAAGAGTTCTTGAAACCTCCAAAGCTCTCTTGATATCCACCCACCAATCCTTTGATTCACCTTCCAGTATATATGAAGCAAAAACACCATTTGCTCATCTAAGCAAGTCATAACAGTGAAAATTTTCTCCATTTTTTTAGGCCAACCCTCAGCTCTGATTAGGTCGTACTCCCCCTTGAAAGATGACAAATTAGATTTCCTAAACTCCAAGAGGTCCTGGAAAGTCTGATTCCTTCCAACTACCACTTGGTTTGGTTGCCCCTGATGATGTGGTGGTGGTGGTGTAAGCAGTTGATGCTGAATAGTATTCATCCTCTCAAATATCCTTGTTGTTAAAGTTGTTTGCTCTCTAATAGCTTCATTAGTAGTGGTTGTTTGCTCCTACATAGCATCAACCATGGTCATAAAAGCTCCAACCATGTCAGGGCCTTCATTGGTTGAGTTCCTATTCCCACGGGTTTATCTTGCAGACGTCATAGTTTCCTGTACACACAGAACAATAAATATCAAGTTGATCGATCTCAATATCATGTAACCGTGCAACAATAGCTAAAAATAGTCATACCAAAGGCAAGTACAGTCCTATCAAACATCTCATACAAGAGACAAGGAAATGCACAACACACAAAAATAACTCCTAAACATGCCTAAGCATAGTCAGTCCATACTTCGGCTCAACAGGATGAACTGCTCTGATACCATAATATAACACCTTAATACAATTATCATAAAATAAATGAAATATTTCAAGATAAAACATATCAAGTATGTCATTTTCTAATATGCATAAAGCATATATCCATAATAACTTGTGTAGTCATTGTAGAGAGCCACGAAGATGAAAAAGATCATATATATACATGACCAGTTAAAAAGCAACATTGTAGTACATAAACTTTCATAACTAATCAGCAAAGTAAACAATTACAAGCTGATTCAAAAAGAAACAAAACAACTAAACTAAGTCTTTTGCTTTTTCTTTTCCTTGCCCTTATTCTTTAGAAGGTCTTCATCTAGATTTACATGGAAACACAAAATGGGTGAGAAATCACAATTTTCTTAGTATTAGTATACCAAAACTAGCAGTTATTTATTTAACAACAAATAAACAAACTGAAAACATATATACACTCTATGTAACAGAATATCCAAAAATCAATAATATCAAAGAATCGTCCATACAACACTAAGATACCATCGAACAAGCTTCCAAGCACGACAACTGCCCATACAATTGTCAACAATGCAATGTTTTATGTAATGAGGTATGGTTATGCTCACACAAAGCCCTAATAATATGATTATGCAATGATAATGCAGGTTTTAGTTTTTGAAAACACAAGATATTTACTTATTTCCCAAGAACATCCGTTCATTGTATATACAAAGCAGGATAAGCCTAAAAGCCTATATCCCACTTGGTAATAGGTAGATGCCTTCCCCTCACCAAAGTAAGAGAACTACTTCCACCCCCTTACTAATAACCCTGACCATACTAGCATAAATGCAAGGAGAATTTAGATCCAACACGTCATTCATAGGTTATATGGTTGTATCAAGTTGAAAACCCAATATCCAAGAGTAAGCTCAATTCATAATTGAAACAATCACAAGATCCTCAAAACCTAGTGACAAAGCAATAATAGAACATCAAAATTCTTAGCCTCACTTATTCAACAAAGTAGCAAGAACCATGTCACTAGCATTTTCATACCTAGAACCTCACATCATCACTTCACAAGTAATTTTCAAGACAACCTCATGTTGTATAAGGTCCTAGATACCCCTATGGCATTTCAAAACTCAAGAAAATGCCTAAGGTTTCATAACTCCTCATTTATGCCAAGTGGTTATTCTCTCCAAGAATTACCCTTATTAGTGCCTTAACAAACTTAGGAAAACATATATGAGTAATCCCATCACTTAGGAAATTCCAGAACAAAAAAAAAAACAATGTCAAAAAATCTTGGAGCTCACGCTGCGACACGATCTTGGCACGCTGCGGCATGACCTTGGCATGCCACAGCACGACCTTGGCATGTCGTGGCGCCTTGTTATTAGGTTTTTACATGATGCACCTCACGCCTCGATGTAGCAACCTCATGTTACGACACACGAAGTATAATCAGCCTCACGCCTCGGCTTGACCCCCCTCACGCTATAGTGTGCGTAGCAGAAAATGGTTTCTGCAGAATTTTGTAGAAACCATGCACCGTTCCATTGGAACTAGTCACAGATTTTGGCCCCTCCAATTCAGTTTCTAGGTGATTTAAGATCCTTAACCAGTTCACTAACACATATGAATCATTAATCACCAACTCAAACCCTCAAATTGGATCCAAGGCAAAATCTCCCATCCATGACCTAACTTCTCACTTTTTGCATCAAAGGTTCAAAATGACAAGTTCTAAGTTTCTAACTCAAACTCATTTCATAAACAAGTCATAAACAACCAAAGAAACTCATTCAAGCAACAAAAACACTTCAAACAACTCTAAATTCCAAAATGACCTATTATGCATCTCATATGCATAAATGGTGAAAATGGAAGAAAAAAAGCTACAAGAACATAGAAACTCCTACCTTGTGAAGCAAAGATGGTGATGATGGTTAGTGGATCATAAGTTTTCCTTTCCTTCTTGATTTCCTCTTCCTTCTTTCCTCCTTTGCTCCTTGTTCACCTTCCTCTTCAGCTTGTGTTTTTGCAGTCATGAGAGAGAATGAAAAATAAGTGAGAAATGAGGAAATATCCAAGGAAAACAATATAAGGCAATAGAACATGAGAGGCTTGGTCACTTAAGTGACCAAGTGGTAACTCCCGATCTGCTAAGAACACTTGGATTTCTCCAAATTAAGTTTTCTTACATCCAACAAGCTTAAAATAAATCAAAGGATTCGTAAAAAATATTATTGCGCAAAAATTATCATTTTCCATATCAGTAACTAGTCAATTCGGTATTAAAACACACAACCAATATGCTTAAAAATACTAAACTGACTCCGATTATTCTCAAACTTTAACCATATCATAGAATACACATTTGTGACTTCTAAATAAATTATCCACATCTATTTCCATTAGCTAAGCCATTTATGCTACTATCTTGGTCATTTTAAGCTACTTTTCACTTTTCGAGGTGCAACAAAGTACCTAAACTAACTCAGATTGTCACAAAATTTAACAGACATATTAAGCAAGTATTAAGCTACCTCTATAACTATTTACAAGTCTAACATATTTTAGAGGATGTTATAGACTGACCCGCCAAACATGGCCTGCCTCCATGCACTTTCTTACATTTAGGGCACCTTGGTACCTCAGAGCCTATCTTGTCTTCTCCTTTGGGGTTGCTTACTTTAGAAGAACCCTGCTTGTTCTTGTCATCTTCACGCTTTCTTTTCTAGAAGTCTTATTCCTTTTGCTCTAGTTGAGGCCTGTGAACACTTGACTCTATAATTCTACACTTGTTGACCAGAGAAGGAAAATCTCTGATCTCCATAGGTCTCACCATACTTTTGATCTCACTTTTTAAGCCAGTTTCAAATTTCAAACATCACCAATTCTCGTCTAAATGATAACGAAAATACAAAGAGAATTTTGACAATTCCTTAAACTTGGCCATATACTGGCCCACTAACAAGCTTGCTTGTTCTAAACGTATAAACTCCACTTCCTTGTCATCATGCAGAGTTTGCAGAAAATACTTTTCCAAAAAGGTTGTCTTGAAGATCTCCCAAGACCTTTGAGTTCCAGTGGCTTCAAGTACCCTTTTAGTACTTTTCCACCAATGCTCCACCTTTCGCTTTAACATATAGGAGGCGAAGGACAACTTTTGCTCCTCCGAGCAAATCATAACTTCAAAGATCTTTTTCATCTCATTGAGCCAATCCTCAGTCTTAGTGGGATTGTACTCGCCTCTGAAAGGTGGAGGGTTCATCTAACGGAAAACTGACAAGTCCTGGAAGTTCTGATTCCTCTTGACTTGTGCTTCCTGCACTAGTTGCACAGGTGATGTATATGGCTAAGGTGGATTTGCTTCCATCCTCTCAAGCACCTTTGTCGTAACAGCTGCTTGCTCTCTCATAGCATTGGCAGTTACAGCCGCTAGGTCCCTCATGGCATTAGCAATAATGGTCGTCTGGTCTCTCATTGCGTTGGCCATAACCATAACTGCTTTGGCCATATTGGGTTCTTCTGACGCTGAGTTCCTTGTTTCTCTAGTTCACCATGGCAGTGCTATAGTTTCCTATACACACAGAAACAATATATATTGAGCTGTAGTCTCAATATCATGTAACCGTGCAATAGTAGCTAACAACAAACTAACCTAAGGCAAATCATACAATTCTATTAAAGCATCTCACACAAGAGACTAGAAAGGCATAATTCATAAAAAAGGAACTCCTAAACATGCCTAAGCATAGCCAGTCCATATCCCGCCTCAATAAGATGAACTGCTCAAATGCCATAATGTAACGTCCTAATACTAATATCTCGATATAAATAATATTTAAAGAGATAAACAACTTTACAATGTCACTACATACATAATAACCTAATCATATATCCATAATGTTCATTGGAAACAGTATATAGAGCCATATGAAATGTGGAAAACATAAAACTAATAGAAAAATGCATATATATATATATATATATATATATATATATACACACACACACAACATTAGCCTTAGCAAAGGCTTGAAGTATTACATAATTCTTTACATTACAAAAGAAGTATAAATAGATATAACAATTGTAATATAAACTATAAAACTAGAACTAGTCTAATCTTTAGCTTCCTTTTTCTTCATTTTCTTTGAAGAACTTTCACCTCGAATTACATGGTAACACAGTGAGGTGAGAATCAACAATTCTCAGTATGAGTAAACCAAAACCAGTTATATATAGTATAAGTAACATAATCTTAAAACATGCCACTAATAAGATATGTTTAAAGTCTCAACTAGGTTTAACTTAAATAATTAGATATACCAAGTTAATCATACATTCATTCATACTTACACACTTAGTTCATTTAACACCCAAGCATATTTTACTAGGAACTTTGGCTTCTTATGTTTACCCATTGTAGAGAGGAAAAACCTTGTCCTCATACAACATGTAACCCTAGCTCTTGGTCAAGAATAAATTGTTCCCTTAGGAACTTCTGATTCCTTTCCTTCTGGGCAATCTGACAATAAATATCAAGTAAGGTCACATTCATAGGAAAACACTACCAAGCCACCCTAGTTCAATAGCATCTACTACACCATATCATCACTCATTACATCTTAAGTGATACAAATACCACATAAAGTGGCCTAAGATGCTAGATACTTACCTAAGGCAAACCATCACTCTTAGATGCTCAATGTAACACCCCTCGATTTAATAACCATGGCACAATCGTCATTATGTCACGGTCACTAAATTTTAGCGTGCTATCATTGTCAAATAACAAACTTTACAAAAATATTAAACATTTCGCATATGAGAAAAATAGGAGCCACGAATGAATAGTTACATATACAACCAGTTAAAATATTAATTATAAGATGTACTCAAATCACAGCACTTAAGACTGGATAATCACCTTAAAACATACATATACCCAAAATACACTTTTTACAGGTAATGCAAAAGAAAGTATAAACTACCCACAACATATCCACGAGTAAGAAGTTGGACACTCCATCGGATCCCGGATGCGTGAGGCAACTCCGGGCTCATCGGTGTAGTGAGAAATACAGAATAAGGTCTTCAATCGCAGTCCTCTTCATGGTCAAGGTCAGATCCCCAATATATCGCATACGCTTGTCGGCCCAGTTGACTCGCCACGCGTTAACACCACCAGTGAACATAATTCAAACGAACCCAATAAAACTCCCTTCGCGACGACATCACCGGATACAGTAGGTCAAACCAAGAGAGTCCAAAAGAATCTAACCTTGTTCCCACTTATAGTCTTTAACCAATAATTTACATAGAACAAGAAAAGTACAAGAAAGAGGTAAGATATCCTACCATCATTACCAATTATAGCAACAAGAAACCAAGCAGCGCAAAGCGCCTACAGAGCATTTCCAAATAATAATCATAAGCATTAAATAGCAGAAATAAACAAATAAGCAGTTCCAGGCAGTCATATATATAATAGTAAGATAACAATTCCAAGTTATAATAACGAATGAATGCCAAATAATGCATGGACCCACTATGCTCATGCATACAAAGTCAAAATCCTACTCCATGGAGCTAGACACAAAGCAGTCAGAGAGAACGATCAGGAGGTATGCCTGTATTCTTGGCTACCGAGGCCCTCAAGTGCTATAATTCTCAATTTATCAACGTGCACATCATGGCATTTTACAATACATTCTACACAGATCACGATATAGGACTGTGCCACGGTCAGGATCGTCGTGCATGTGTATCGGTTTGTCCCACGGTCCAGAGGAGCTACCACTGCCCCCTATGAGACACCCGCGCCCCGACGCCCCCAAGGTCAACTACAGGACCACACATGTCTATTCGCACCCGCACATAGGTGTAATTCAACTACTAGGCTAAAGGCCTTAACAAAGCCCAACGGACAATCACAATGCATACAGACTCTATGCATAAATATGTATGATCATTATTATATATTATTCCACAATATGCTTGCATAAACATGTATGATCATTATTATATACAATTCCACAATATGCCACAATTTGCCAAAGCAAGAATCAACACAATCATTGGTCACTCACATGGACCCACAATATCATAATATTAGAATTAAATGAATTAATGCATTTTTAAGGTGTATTATGAATTCTTGCTTAGGTTTAGCTTTTCTTTCAAAGTTTGTCTCTAAAGGAATTCTCGTAATTAATTAAATTCTCTTAGGTAATTTATTCACATACACTTAGAATGTTATTCTAAGATCTCAAAATCTCACACTCTCTTGTTCTTACCCTAATTAAAATTATCCCAAGTCTTATGAAAATTCCATTCTTGATTCTTTAAAATTTATGAATCTCAAAGTATAATTTAATTTCCAATTTGATAATTCTTGCATCCTATTACCATTAATTTAATCACTAGGTGTTAAGTGATAAATTATACTTTTGGATTCGACGGAGACAATGGCTCTAGTGTACAAAGGTGCGGCTACTTTTCGACGAAAAATAACCTGACAGAATGATGAAAGATGGGAGAACATTATTTCACAAGAATGGCTAAAAGTCAAGTTCTATCGAATGGAGATCAAAAACTGTTGGATATACTAAACGGTCAGCAGAAATTCTAACTCGACGGATTTGGAGAAGCTTCTCTACTAAATGGTCAGAAATTCTAACTCGACGGATATTGACATCCTAACTCGACGAATATTGACATTGGAGAAGTTTCTCTACAAAATGCTCAGAAATTCTAATTCGACGGATATTGACATCCTAACTCGACAAATATTGACATTGGAGAAGTTTCTCTACTAAATGGTCAGAAATTCTAATTCGATGGATATTGACATCCTAACTCGACGAATATTGACATTGGAGAAGTTTCTCTACTAAATGGTCAGAAATTCTAATTCGACGGATATTGACATCCTAACTCGATGAATATTGACATTGGAGAAGTTTCTCTACTAAATGGTCAGAAATTCTAATTCGACAGATTTTGACATCCTAACTCGATGAATATTGACATTGGAGAAGTTTCTCTACTAACTGGTCAGAAATTCTAATTCGACGGATATTGACATTGGAGAAGTTTCTCTACTAAATGGTCAGAAATTCTAACTCGACGGATTTGGAGAAGTTTCTCTACTAAATGGTCAGAAATTCTACTCGACAGATATTGACATTCTAACTCGACGGATATTAACATTGGAGAAGTTTCTCCTAAATGGTCAGAAACTCTAACTCGACGGATATTGGCATTCTAACTCGACGGATATTAACATTGGAGAAGTTTCTCCTAAATGGTCAGAAACTCTAACTCGTCGGATGTCAACATTGTACTAATTGGTCAGAAGTTCAAATTGTTGCAATTGTTCACAAAGAATCCCCAAATTTTTGGGCTCAAAACCATGGCCATCCGAGAACCAATCCGACGTTATTTTCTTCCATGTTATACATTCCAATCCATTCAGATACATCAATATACACAAAAATAATCTAATAGGACAAACACATTACAAACAACATGCAAACAAAGGATAACCCTCAATAGGGTTCCCTCACTATCAATCACAGACAACGTTTCCAAATGCTAATAGAGGTTGAGGAGGAGTGTCTTCCTCTTACCTTAGAGAAGAACAAAGAAAAAGCAAGCTCCCTTTTGCTTAGGAATTTCGTGTTTCACCATCGCAGAAACCTTGGTGTTCAAATTCATAAAATCAAGATCAAAGAGTGGAAATGACATCCATAGTCACCAATGTGACCATGGGTCACGGAAATGGGAAGAAAAAGAGAAGAAAGTTGAGAGCTTTACCTTAAAGCTTGAACCTTTGATGTTGGGCTAATAACCACAAAAATGGGAGGAGCCAAGGTGAGTTCCACAAAGAAGAAAGCTTGAAGATGGAGAAGGGAAACAACGGTCTCTATTAGGTTGAGCAAAGAAAGCTTGAAATCAATCATGGTGTTTGTGGGTGTGTAGCCATATGGAGAAGAGAGAAAGAAAGGGAGAAGAAGAGAGCTGCGTATGAGGGAGAGAGTGACCAGCGTGAATGAGAGAAAATGGGAGAATAAAAATGTAATAACCCTCTTAGCTAACCGTGTAGCACCAAAAAAGGAGGAGAGAGAAAAGTGGTTGGGAAGGAAACTTCCTAGAAGCTTCCCTCAAAGCTTCCTTGAGAAGCTTCGCGTGCTTCTCGATAAAGTGCACAGAAAGCTTATCCCCTCAATTAAATACATCTGATAGATGATTAATTACACTGTTAGAATTATTTTCTCAGTGAATAAAAGTTATAGTTGATAAAAATAATATTTTATTATTCATTAGATAATTTTATGATACAGTAATTTTATTTATCAGATAAAATTTCGTAAAACGTAAACCTCATAAACTGTGTCCAGTCTCGGGTTTAGTAAGATCCCCCGTCGACGTTTCCACAGTCCAAAGTTTACTAGCCTCAGGAAAAATATTTCGTTTTCCCGGCTCCGTTCAGTGCACACGCAAAATGAAGAATATATTAAAATATTCAACGTTTCCAAAAATTTCATAAAAATTCTTAAAAATCATAAATATTATAAAATGCTTATTTATAATGAAATACATAATTTTTGGGATGTTACACTCAAAGGCTTAAGTTTTCTAATACATGCTAGGTGATAATTTTCTTCTTGAAATATCCTTATTTGTGTCTTAACACACATTAGAAAACATACATAAATGATTCCAACTAGTAGGAAACATCAATACATCAAAATCTCATTTTTGAGAAATTCTGGAACTCACGCCTTGACGTAGCCCCTCTCACGTCGCGATACGCAACTCTCTAGTTTTCACACCTCGTCGTGGTGTATCTTGTAACACCCCTCGATTTAATAGCCACGGCATAATCGTCATTATACCGCGGTAACAAAATTTTTGGCATGCTACAACTTCTTCATAATACTTTTCCAAATTTGAATATTTTTTTTTTTCATATATGTATAAAGGAAATATGAGCCACGAATGTAATAATATATAAGTCATCGTTAACAGATATGATTCAACAGAATATATACAAAACACAGTACGTAGGGCTAGATTAATTAAGTTAAAGCATATAGAGCGTGACGCATTTCTCATACCACTCACAATGAAATACATCAAGATTTACTTAAAAAGGCAAGTATATTAAAAATACATTATAGCATAATTAATGCAGAAGAAAAACATAAACTACCCATAAGACATCCATGTCTAAGGAGTTGGGTACTCCGTTGGATCCACCTCAGGATCCTCCCCCGGGTCGTCTGAAGATATAAGGACAGGACCGAGTGTGGTCCCACGGGCAGGTGCCCTAGCAGCTGATGCCATGGAATCCTCGTCATCACGGGGAGTGCGAATCGGATTGCCCTATAGCTCCAGGATGGGCAGAGCAAACTCCAAATGCACAGATGTAGTAAGCATCAGGATAGGATCTCCATCACGAGTCCTCTTGACAGTCAGTATCGGATCCCCAACATATCGTACCTGCTCTCCAGCTCAGTCGACTCGTCACGCGTTAGCACCACCAGTGAATACAATTCGAACAAACCCAATAGAACCCCTTTGCGATGACATCCGCGGAAGCAGTGGGTCAAACCAAGAAAGTCCAACAGAATCCAACCTCGTTCCCACTTACAGTCTTGAACCAAGGATTTACGTAGAACAAGAAAAGTACAAGAAAGAGGTGAGACATCCTACTTCATTACCAATTATGGCAATAAGAAACAGAAATGGCGTAGGACGCCCACGTAGCATTACAGGAAATAAAAATAGTATCAAGAGGCAGATATTAAACAACTTAGCAGTTCCAGGCAATTATAGCATCGATAAGATAGCAAATCCAATCATCGCATAAATTAAATGGCAAGTAATATAAATGTGTTCACTATGCACATGTGCATGATAACCAAATCCTGCTCGATGGAGCTAGACATGAACATCGGAGTGAATGATCAGGGAGACATGCCAGTATCTCGTCTGCCTTGGACCAAGTGCTTACCATAAACGGTCAATCAATAATGTTACGCATAGGCTCTATACAACGACATTCTCACAAGATCGCGATATAGGACAGTGCCCGGTTAGGATCGTCAGTGCATTTGCATCGATTTGTCCCACGGTCCAGCGGGGCTACCAACTGCCTGCTGTGAGACGCCCGCACCCCGACGCCCTCAAGGTCAATAGCAGGACCCACACTAGTCTATTCGCACTTGTACTAAGGTGTGATTCAACTCCTAGGCAATATGGCCTTGACAAATAGTCCACCGGACTTTCACAATGCATGATGACTCCATGCATATATCAGGTAATGTTTATTATTACATACTTTTTTCGCAGTATGCCACAATTGGCCAAAGTAAACATCAACACATCGTTGGTCCCTCACATGGACCCATAAGATCATATTATTAGTACTCAAATGAAATAATACACTTCCAAGGTTTATTATGAATTCTCACTTACACTCTTAATTCTTGTTTCTCTTATTCAATTAATCCTTAATTAATACATTATACTTTTAGGCACATTATGAAATTACGCTTAACTTTCTATACCCTTCTTAATAAGTTTCTCTTTTTGAGAAATGCTACCACATCATTTATTTACTCATTATTATTTTAATTACATAAGTCCATCATTAAATCTTAAACCTAATTCCCTTAGCATGATTTAAATTGGATCATTTGTCATTCTTACTTGCACTCATGGTCTTACTTTAATTAAAATTTATTCTAAGTCTTTAGATAAATCTTCATTCTTGGTTCTTTCCATTTTATGAAATCCTAATTAGTTCATAATTATCAAATGAATTAAGTTTTACTTCAATTTAATATTTCTTATGAAATTCTTTTCATTATTAGGTTCTTACTTTAAGCTTAGTCTTATTCACTTGAGGAATTTATTTCTAAGTCTTACCAAGTCTCAAACATCCTTATTTATCTTTAGGGTCCAAAGAATTCCTTTAAGTTACTAATTTTTTTCCTTCTATTACATAATTCTCTTATTTATTTACTTGATTAATTAAATGTCATAGTTGTATAAAGTTACATGATTAGGCCATTTTGAACCCTAGAGGCCGTGAGCCTCACTAATTCTTAGGATTCCAATTTTTCATTCCATTAATTACATGTTGTCAACTTGATTAGCTATGTCTTCCACTTGTTATAAATTTTCACCAAGAACCCTAATTTTGGGCCCCAAAACTGTGAGCTTCATGGAAGAGGACTAAGTCATTTTTGCTTCCAAATCAAGATTCCAATCCATCCAAACACATACATATACATAATCAATCAATCAAATAACCTAAACAAATTAACAACAACATGTAATCATATAAATCATACAAACAAAGAATAACCCTCAATAGGATTTTCTCACAATCAATCACAACACAATGTTCCTTACTACCAAGAGAAGTTGAAGAGGATTATCTCCCTCTTACCTAGAGGAGAAAACAAATAATAGAACTCCCTTGAAGCTCCCTTGAATTTTCGGATTCCACCAACACCAAAATCCTAGGGCATCAAATTTTCACAAGAATCACAATCAAAGCTTGAAAAAAGCATCCATGGTCACCATAGTGACCATGGATCACGAAAATGAAGAGAAAGGGGTGAGGAATCAAGAACCTTACCCAAAAGCTTGAAGCTTTGTCTTGGATGACAATGGAGGAAAAGTTAGTTTTCGAAGAAAACCTTTCAAATAGAAGTTGTAGAGGAGGTTGAGAGGAGTATAAAAATGATGTTTGTGAAGAGAAAAGTGAAGAAAAATGTGGAGGAGGGGCTGCAATTTCGTGGCTATGGAGGAGGGTGGAGAGAAGGAGGAGAAAAAGCTTGAAAAAGATGAAGGTAGAGAGAGAAAGTGCATAGGAAATAAAGGTGGTAGCTTTTGAGTGTTTGAAATTGATGTAGTATAATTAATTGTGTGAAAAGCACAAATTCCCCCCAAAATGGGTGCTGCTGCCGTGAGCTAGGGAGAGAGGAAAGAGAGTGCATGGCTTCCATGGGAAGCTTGGAGGAAATTTCCAAGAAGCTTCCTTGAGAAGCTTTGCACATTTCTCAATAAAGTGCATAGTAAGCTTGTCTCCTTAATTAAATACACTTGAACAGATGATTAATCACATTGTTAAAATTATTTTCCCAGTGAATAAAAGTCAGAGTTGATGAAAATAATATTTTATTGTTCATCGAATAATTTTATGATACAGTGATTTTATTTATCAGATAAAATCTCAAAAAATATAAACCTCGTAAGTTATGCCTGGCCTCGGGTTTAGTAAGATCCCCCGTCGACACATTAACAGTTCAAGGTTTACCAACCTCAGGGAAAACATTTCGTTTTCCCGGCTCCGCTCAGCGCGCATGCAAAACAAAAAATATACTAAAATATTCGACGTTTCTAGAAAAGTCC
Source organism: Ormosia semicastrata (assembly GCA_029884595.1). Classification (NCBI taxonomy): domain Eukaryota; kingdom Viridiplantae; phylum Streptophyta; class Magnoliopsida; order Fabales; family Fabaceae; genus Ormosia; species Ormosia semicastrata. The sequence continues at coordinate 33,763,055 of JAQQTO010000042.1, forward strand.
ATAAAAATTCTCAAAATCACAAATATTGGAAAATGACTATTTGTCATGAAACAAACAATTTTCAGAGGTGTTACACTGACTCTGCTTAGTATGCACGTAAAATAAAAAATATATTAAAATATTCAAAGTTTCCAGAAAAATCCACAAAAAATTCCAAAAATCACGAATATTGGGAAATGACTATTCATGATGAAATAAATAATTTCTGGAGGTGTTACATTGACTCTGCTCAGTGTGCACGTAAAATGAGAAATATATTAAAATATTCAATGTTTCAAGAAAAATCCTGAAAAATTCCTAAAAATCTTAAGTATTATAAAATGACTATTTATGATGAATGAGATAATTTTTGGAATGTTACATATCTCACGTCGTGGCATGCTGCTCTCAAGTGCACATACTCTACAATGCACACCTCGGTGTGGCCTCATCACGCTGCAGCACAAATAGCAGAAACTGGGTTCTACAGAATTCTGCAGAATCGTGCACTGTTCCATTGGTTCTTTTCATGAGATTTGGCCATTCCAAAATAGCTTCTAGGTGATCCTAAGTCCCTAATCAGTTAATTAACACATAAGAATCACCAATCCCTAACTTAAACCACTAAATTTAGATTATGAACCAAAATCACACATGCTTTGGCCTAAAACTCATTTTTTTGCATCAAAGGTCTAAATGAGATGTTCCAAGTTTCTAACTCAAACTCATGTTATGAACAAGTCATAAACAATCATTAAATACATTCAAGCAAGTAAAACACATTAAACACCTCTAAAACTCAGTTTGACCTATTATGCACCAAAAGTGCATCAATGGAGAAAATAAAGAAAAAAAGTGAAATGAACTCTAATCCCTTACCTTGGCAGCTGAAAAAGGAGATTCAAGCTTGGATGATCACACCTTAGATTTTCCTTTAACATTCCTCCTTTTTTCTCCTCCTCTTCCTTCTCCTTTCTTTCCCCTTCTTCCCTTTGCTCTCTCATTTTTTCTATTTCTGAATTGTGCAGCAAAAGAACCATGAAAGAAAGCTTAAAAAGAGGTTCCAAGAAACTCATAAGGTCCTTAGGGTCATAAATGATAAATCATAATTTGCTAAAAACATTTAGAATTGTCTAAATCAAGATTTTTCAACTTCCAACAACTTTAAAATAAATACTAGGATTCATTAAAATTGTTGTTTCACCATTATCTTATTTTTTCATATCTGCTGCTAGTCAATCCGACATAAAATGCACAACTAGTATACCTAAAAAGGTCAAACTAACTCCATTTACCTTCAAACTTTAATCATATCTTGTTTCATACATTTGTGACCTTGAAATAAATTATCCATATTTATTTCTGTAACACCCTAACTTTTGAGATAATTACAATATAGTCCTGAAATGTACTGTTTTGTGAATTCTATGAGCAGTAAATTAAATTTGACTATTCCGTGAGTGTACTTGACTGTTGTGTGTGATTTGCTCCGAGCCAGGAAATAATTTTCTAGCCGAAAAAATCTTATTTTAATTAATTGGAGCTGGGGTATCTTACTAAACCCAATTGATTGATATATATATTAATCTCAAAATTTTAAGGATTTAACTGTGCAATAAAATAATTTTATATTATTATAATATTATTTTATATTACAGTGTCTACTGTCTCAAAAATAATAGAAATCTGCTTTGATTTGATCATGAATCTTTAAAAGTACTGTGGGACCCGCGTTTAGGAAAAGCAGTCAACAATTCTGACTGGACAAATTCTGGCCAATGAGAGCAAGTCAACGGAAGTGGCTTGACTTTTTAAACTAATAGGAATAGGTCAAAAGATGAAGCATAGACTTTACTTAGGACCGTTGGATGAAGACTTAGTTAGGAAGCATTTAATTTCAACCGTTGATCAAATCAATGGTGAGATTAGAATTCTAGTTTTATGACTAATTAATATCTACCTTAGATGTAATCTAGGGCTAGGAATTAAAGATGAAATCAATGGTTAGAATTAAGTCAAAAATAGTAGGCTTGAATTTGGTTAGTAGCTAATTAAGCTTAATTTGACTAATCTAATTACCTAATTACCAAACTAAGTGAACTAGTTTAGTTTTTAATTAATTATAATCTATATACTAATTAGATATCCTAATATTGATTAAAGGTTATAATATATGCTAATATATATTAAACTAATTAGTTATATGACTAGAATATTAATTAAGATTGATTAGGATATTTAACCTAACTAATTACCTAATTAGTTAGTATGTAATTAGGTGTAATTTGATAACAATTAAGTCTCTAACTTCCTAAAGGGGCACACGATTTTGGGCAGTAGCTTGGGAGGCTTGGTTGGCTTGATTCTACAAGGTTCTTGAACTCTCCAACGTGACATAAGCCATGTGCACCTCCATGTGAACACACTAGGATATTTACCATGCAAAATCAATCACTCAACCTAACCCAAAACTCACTCACGGCAGCAGCCCCTCAAATTACACATTCAATATTTACTTTTCACTTATCCTAAATTAAACTCATCTATTCTCTCCAAAAATACCAAGAACCAAGCACACTTTTTCTTCTATTTCTTTCCCTCTCTATTCGGCCATACACCCTACCCATACCACCAAACCTCTATAATTTTATCTATTCATATTTCCTAAACCCAAATCCTATTCTAAACACTTTTCATTCACAAAGTTTTGCCAAAAAACTACTCTATCTTGTCCAAAATCCAACCTTTTGCTTACTTTCTTAAGGGTAAGTCTTGATTCTTTGGTTCAAAGTTTGATTTCTAATTTTTCTAACCATGATTGTTCCATGGTTTTTCAATATTAAACATTGTATGTGTTTTTACTAATTGTTTCAGAATTTTAGGGATTTGTTTGGGAGGTTGTACGAATTTGAAGAAAATGAGAAAAACTAACTGATTAATTGTCTTCAAGAGATAAGACGGAGATTTAATCTCATCAATCTTAAATGGTGATGGGAAAATGGATTTGATTGTGTATGAAGAATCCATAAGGATTCGATTTGTGTGATTGTTTATGATTTTTATTATTTTTGTGATTGTTTAAATGCTTTCCTATTTGTGATTTATTTTCTTATGCATGATTATAGTTTTCATTATTTTTGCTATGCATGTTTATGACTTTAAATAAATTGTATGTATATTGTATGTGATTATATAATTGCATGTGTTTATAATTGTATAATTATTAAAGTAGGATGTGAATAACATGTAACGATTTGCATAAGTGTTCCAAAGAACACAGAAAGAGGCTCACGGCCTTACATCAAACAGAGAACTAAAATGTTCTCAGCAATTTTCTAAATCACTGATTTAAAGGATCTAAGTGAAATAATGGATTTAAGAATAATTTTGATTAATTATGGCCAACATGCCATTTAGTGTATAATTGAATGTCATTTTATTTTTGATTTTGGCCAACAATCTATTTTATTTTCTAAGATAGGTTAGATAATGGATTTATAAAATAAATTGATTCCAATGAATCGTTGAGAAAATAAAAAGAATAAATTCAGTCCTAGAATTCTAAAGTAGCAGAATTTAGTTTAAGTAAGAAATAAAGCAAATGCTTGAAAAATACTCACGTAGAGCTCATTTTATAAATTTTGAAGTGCGTTAGCAAGTTTCAAAGCGTAATTATTGGGTAAAAATAAAATGAACTATATTTAGTGGAAAACGTCCAAAAATACCTTATACTGATTTTATAAGCAAAATGCTGCCAAAATTTACTAAAATCAAGCGAATAAAATGAAAAGATTGCATACTATATTTATAACACAAGGAAATTACTCTACATATTTTAAAATGTACTAGATATAGTCTACATATAGTTAAAATGATAATTTTAAGTAATTCGGTTAAGAAAATGAATTAAAAATCTTACGCGATTGAGAAAATGATTTAAAAACATTTTTGCGATGTTTAAAAATGTCAAAATATATCTACGCGATTTAAAAACGTTTGTGAAAATGATGAGATTGTGAAAACGCGATAAAATTCCTACGCGATTGAACGATACAGTGAGTTTTGCTGTCAGGCCAAAGTGGTGGACCCGGACATGCTGTGGTGTAGTACTGTCAAGTGGGATATACTATACTTTGGTATTTTATAACTGAGGGTATTTTTGTAATTAGCGTAAAATTTGGATAATAAGGGTATTTTTGTAATTTTAGATCATGCTTAGAGTATTGTGTCAATTTAGTTGATAATTGGCGATTGATTGATGAGGCGAATTATACCGTGTTTTGGTGCGATAAGCGTAGTGTGGTTCATTTATGAACTTGGAGGCGTTAGTGTCTGGAGAATTCCACATGGGGACAGTGGGTTGCTCCTCTGGGCCGTGGTAACGGGCAACACACTAATGATCTTGACAAATACTATCCTTAATCGAGATCTTGAGGAAATTATTACGTACTATACCTATAGTGCACGGTGTATTGACTGTGTACTACTACACGATGTTTGGACTGTGGACTATAGACATGATGTTTGATAGTGCAATAGTTTGGTTGGGCAGCCATAAAGTATTCTTAGTTTCTATCTGGATCATTCTCTCAGATATCCGTGTTTAACTCCATGGAATAGGAACGAGTCGGTGTGTGTTCATGCATTATCTACATTTTACTGCTTACTATAATCTGTGATACAATGTATGATCTATTGCTTTCCAATATTGCATGTGTTATTTTACTATGTATTACTTGATATATTATGCATGATATGTTGGTATGTACTGTTGTGATAATTATTTTGTACTGTCATTTTCTTTATTGCCATGCAGGTAGTGATGTAGATTGTCTCACCTCTCTATATGTTTTCTCGATATTATTATATTATTTTCGTAAAGAGTTTGAGGAAGAAGAGGATCAGCCTCTTGAGATACAGTATCCGGATGAGCGACAGCCGGGTGAGCTATATGAGGAAGAGGAGCCGGTAGATCACACTGATTATCAAGACTGATCTTGAGATCATGGCGTTGCCAGGATTCTTCGGGTTTGTGAGACTTGAGTTTCACGGAGGTTCTGAGGCCTGGCATATGTGAGTAGATAGAGGAACAGTTGCTTATGTGGGACGTTTGACTGTGTCCCTATGTAGAGAGTATGACGGAGAGGTCATATTCACTACTATGTTATATTTACATTTAGAGTTACCTCTGACTCTTAGGCGTTACTGGCAGGGAATATTCCATGCGCCTAGTGAGCTTAGTAGCGAGTCAACAGCTCGGACCCGTGTCCGTAATGCTATGAGATCTCCAAGATGTGAACTTTTCGATGGTCTTTCTGGAGGATGAGCCATCGGAGGGTTAGATATCTATCGAGATGCACTTGGGCAATACTATGTCTTAGTTTTATGTTGTCTTTTATTGCTTTGTTAAATACTTGTAGTTGTAAATTACGTGTGTACTAAAGAAAAACTCATATGTATATTACAGTGTGGTTATGTTTGTTATATTTCGTATTTCATGTTATTTTATTTAATGCCATAATTATAAAAGGAAAAAAAAATTACCACAAATATTATTTAAGTATCAAATGTTTTACAACTTGGGTAAGAGTTTTATTTTATTTTATTTTATTGCATTCATAAATGTGACATCCCCACAAGGGTGTTACATTAGTTGGTATCAAAGCCCAAGTTAGAGTCTTTTGGGGTTGTGGTTAGGTCTGTTTTTGCTTGTGTTGTGTGAATCTCTGTGATTTGTTTCCGAAAGGTTGCATCTGACATTGTTTTGTCTTGTTGAAGAAAGAAGATGTCTGGAGGAAGAGGAAGGCATGGAAACGTGGAACGAGATGTGGATCCAATGATTGTAGTTGCTGATGCTATGCAGCGAATGGCAGAAGTAATTACACAGCAAAATCAAAGAGCAGCTCAACAGGAAGATGTGACTGTTGATGCTTTGAATTTGTCTGAGTTTAGGCGCAACAACCCGCCATAATTTAGAGGCGAGTTTGACCCTGAGAAGGCGAGTCTTTGGATTCAAGACTTGGAGAGAGTATTCGAAGGAATAGGGTGCGAGGAAAATAAGAAAGTAACATATGCTACTTATATGTTGAGAGGAGATGCTGAGAATTGGTGGAGAAATACCCGCCAATTATTGCAAGCTGAAGGAATTGAGATCACCTGGGAAGTGTTTTGAGAAGTATTTCTAGAGAAGTACTTTCCCGGTACTGCTCGACATGCCAAGGAGATAGAATTTCTTGGTTTACGTTAAGGGAATATGATTGTTGGAGAATATGCTGTAAAATTTGAGAGTTTGTCACAATTCTCAAGGTATTTCCAAATCCGACCAGATGAGGTATGGAAGTGCCAAAAGTTTGAAGATGGGTTAAGGGTAGAGCTGAGGCGTGCAGTGCTACCTATGAGGATGAGAGAATTTCCTGTGTTGATGGACACTTGTCGAAGACTTGAGGCGTTGGAGCCGTCCCGAGATCAGAGGAATCGTAACTTTGGACCGACTAAGTTTCAAAGGGGAGGTAATAGCAGTAATAACCGGTTTCAACAGAAGCCTTATGCGAGACCGTCAGGGAGTCAGTCTCAATGTCTATCTGTTGGGGGAAGTTCTAGTGGAAACCGAGCTGGTTAGAATATGGCGTTTACGCCGACATGTTTTAAGTGTGGCAAGAGTGGCCATATATCTACAGATTGCTCGATCAAAGGAACGATCTTTTTCAACTGCAGAAAACCTGGACATGTTTCTAGGGATTGTACTTAGCCGGAGAGGAAGCCTGTTGTGAGAAATGTTCGTGCTACTCAGCCGAGATCTAGAGGGCGAGTGTATACGATGACTGGAACCGAAGCTTCTCAATCTGAGGATCTTATTCAGGGAGAAGGTGTCATTGAAGGTAATCACCTGACTTTGCTATATGATTCGGGTGCAACACACTCATTTATTGTATATGATTGTGTGGAACATTTGAAACTGCCTGTGTCTTCTCTAAGTTTTCAATTGATTGTTTCTACACTAACTGCCAAGCCTATTGTTACATCCAAAATATGTATGAACTGTCCTATTGTTATAAAGGATCGTAAGTTTTCGGTCAATTTGATTTGTTTACCTCTTGTTGAGATAGACATAATATTAGGAATGGACTGGTTATCTTCTAACCATATCCTTATAGACTGTGCAAGCAAAACCATAGTTTTTCCTAAGGAAGAAAGTTCTGGATTCTTAACTGCTGTTAAGGTCAAGTCATTGTTGAGGGATGGAGCTCAAGGTTTTATGTTGCTGTCTTCTTTGGAAGTCAAGTGTGAGAAAGATGTGAGCGCTATTCTTGTCGTCAATGAATTTCCAGAGATTTTTCCTAATGATGTACCCGGTTTACCACTAGAAAGGGAGATCGAATACTCTATCGACTTAGTGCTAGGAGCAGGTCCTATTTTGATTGCACCATATTGAATGTCGCCTATAGAGTTGGCAGAGTTGAAGAAGCAATTGGAGGAACTGTTGGAGAAGCAGTTTGTGCGACCTAGTGTTTCGCCATGGGGAGCACCACTGCTACTAGTCAAGAAGAAGGATGAAACTTCACGTCTTTGTGTTGATTATCGTCAGCTGAATAAGGTTACTATAAAGAATAAGTATCCACTACCAAGGATTGATGATCTAATGGATCAATTGAAGGGAGCCGTTGTATTCTCTAAGATAGATCTGCGATCAGGTTATCATCAGATTCGTGTCAAGGTTGATGATATACCTAAAACAGCTTTCTGAACTCGTTATGGACATTATGAGTATCAAGTGATGCCGTTTGTAGTGACGAATGCTCCTGCAATATTCATGGACTATATTAATAGGATTTTTCGTCTGTACCTAGATAGATTTGTCGTTGTCTTTATCGATGACATTCTGATCTATTCTCAAAGTCAAGAAGAGCATGCTGAACATCTCAGTATAGTTCTCCAGATTTTGAAGGAAAAGAAGCTGTATGCGAAATTAGCAAAGTGTGAGTTTTGGTTGGAAGAAGTTCAATTTCTAGGTCACGTAATTTCCAAGGAAGGTATTGCGGTAGACCCAGCAAAAGTGGAGACTGTTTTGCAGTGGGAAAGGCCTAAGATTGTGACTGAGGTTCGAAGTTTTGTTGGATTAGCCGGATATTGCCGAAGGTTTATTGAAGGTTTTTCCAAGATAGCTGGACCACTTACACAACTCACGAGGAAGGGCCAAGCTTTTGATTAGACAGAGGAACGTGAAGCGAGTTTCTAAGAGCTGAAGAAGAGATTAACGACTGCACCAGTGTTAATTTTGCCGGATCCTAACAAATCTTTTGAGGTGTATTGTGATGCATCTTATCAAGGGTTAGGATGTGTGTTGATGCAGAATCAGAATGTAGTAGCTTATGCTTCAAGACAGTTGAAGGTTCATGAGAGGAACTACCTAACGCACGATTTGGAGCTAGCTACAGTAGTTTTTGCATTGAAGGTGTGGAGGCATTTTCTGTATGGAGCTATGTTCAATGTCTTTAGTGATCACAAGAGCTTAAAATACTTGTTTGATAAAAAAGAATTGAATATGAGGCAGAGGGGATGGTTAGAATTTTGCAGGACTATGATTTTCAGCTTCAATACCATCCGGGAAAAGCGAAAGTGGTGGCAGATGCCTTGAGCAGAAAGGTGGTTAGTGTTTCTACTATGATGATAAAGGAGGAGGAGCTGATGAATCAATTCAGAGATCTATGGTTATCAATAGAGTTGGTACCCAGAAAAATTCGTTTAAGTAAGGTTGTGGTTTTAAATGACTTGCTAGAAGTAATCCGAGAGAAATAAGATGATGATGCGTTTTTACAGAACGAAAAGGAATTGTTGAAGCAAGGTCATAAAGCGACGGTGGAGGAAGGATCTGATGGAATCTTGGGGTTTGAAGGAAGAGTTTGTATACCTGATGATCCCAAACTCAAGAAAGCAATTTTGGATGAAGCTCATACTAGTAATTTGAGTATGCATTCGGGGATGACAAAGATGTATCAAGACTTGAAACGACTGTTTTGGTGGCCAAGGATGAAGAGAGATGTAGCAGAACATGTGACGTCTTGTCTTGTCTGTCAGAAGGCAAAGGTGGAACACCAAAGGCCTGCTGGTATGTTACAACCTTTGACTATTCCAGAGTGGAAGTGGGATAGTATTTCGATGGATTTTGTTACCGGATTGCCAAGGACAAGGAAGGGTCATGATTCGATATGGGTTATAATTGATAAGCTTACGAAGTCAGCGCATTTCTTACCGATCAATATTAAGTATTCGTTGGAGCGATTAACCCAGATATATATCGACGAAGTTGTTAGACTTTATGGTGTGCCTGCAAGTATAGTTTCTGATAGAGATTCAAGGTTTACGTCGAGACTCTGGCAAAGTTTGCAAGAAGCTATGGGGACTAAGTTGAGATTGAGTTCTGCATATCATCCGCAGACTGATGGTCAGACGGAGAGAACGATTCAGTCGTTGGAGGATTTGTTGCGTGCTTGTGTGTTAGAACAACAAGGGAGTTGGGATGAATTTCTGTCTTTGATAGAATTCACCTACAACAATAGTTTTCACTCGAGCATAGGGATGGCACCCTATGAAGCACTTTATGGACGACGATGCCGAACACCTTTGTGTTGGTATCAAGATAGGGAGAGTATGATTATTGGTCTTGATCTTGTGTAGCAGACTACAGAAAAGGTGAAAATGATACAGGAGAAGATGCGAACAACTCAGAGCTGACAGAAAAGCTATGCTTATAAATGGAGACGACCTTTGGAATTTGAAGAAGGTGATCATGTATTCTTACGAGTTACACCTACGACTAGTGTCGGAAGAGTTATCAAATCTAGGAAGCTTACTCCTAAGTTTATAGGGCCTTATCAAATTATTCGTCAGATTGGCCCTGTAGCTTACCAAATAGCTTTACCGCCTTTTCTATCCAATCTCCATAATGTATTTCATATGTCTCAGTTGAGGAAATATATTCCCGATCCAACTTATGTGATACAACTTGATGAAGTACAGCTGAAGGATAATTTGATGTATGAAACACTTCCTGTTAGAATCGAGGACAGGAGAGTGAAACAACTTCGAGGAAGATAATTGAGCTGGTGAAGGTAGTATGGAATGATGTAACGGGAGATGCTACATGGGAATTAGAGGATAGGATGAGGGAGCAATACCCTCAATTGTTTGATGTATGATGAATTTCGGGGACGAAATTCTTATTAGAAGGAGAGAGTTGTAACACCCCAACTTTTGGGATAATTACAATATAGTCCCGAAATGTACTATTTTGTGAATTCTGTGACCAGTAAATTAAATTTGACTGTTCTATGAGTGTACTTGACTGTTGTGTGTGATTTGCTCCAAGCCAGGGAAATAATAATTTTCTGGTCGAAAAAATCTTATTTTAATTAATTAGAGCTGGGGGATCTTACTAAACCCAATTCTGATTGATATATATATTAATCTCGTAATTTTTAGGATTTAAGCGTGCAATAAAATAATTTTATATTATTATAATATTATTTGCTCAAACGGAAATAATAATTTTACGAGGTGAAAAAAATCTTATTTTAATTAATTGGAAATTTGGGGATCATACTAAACCCATTCACGTAATTTTAGGATTGATAAAATAATTATATATTACAAGATTACCCTACTTGTCTCAAAAATAGTAGAAATCTGCTTTGATTTGACCACGGATCTTTAAAAGTACTGTGGGACCCACGTTTAGGAAAAGCAGTCAACAATTCTGACTGGACAAATTCTAGCTAATGAGAGCAAGTCAACGGAAGTGGCTTGACTTTTTAAACCAATAGGAATAGGTCAAAAGATGAAGCGTAGACTCTACTTAGGACCGTTGGATGAAGACTTAGTTAGGAAGCCTTTAATTTCAACCGTTGATCAAATCAATGGTGAGATTAGAATTCTAGCTTTATGACTAATTAATATATACCTTAGATGTAATCTAAGGCTAGGAATTAAAGATGAAATCAATGTTTAGAATTAAGCCAAAAATAGTAGGCTTGAATTTGGTTAGTAGCTAATTAAGCTTAATTTGACTAATCTAATTACCTAATTAGCAAACTAAGTGAACTAGTTTAGTTCTTAATTAATTATAATCTAAATACTAATTAGATATCCTTAAATTGATTAAAGGTTATAATATATGCTAATATATATTAAACTAATTAGTTATATGATTAGAATGTTAATTAAGATTGATTAGGATATTTAACCTAACTAATTACCTAATTAGTTAGCATGTAATTAGGTGTAATTTGAAAGCAATTAAGTCTCTAATTTCCTAAAGGGGCACACGGCTTTGGGCAGCAGCTTGGGAGGCTTGGTTGGCTTGATTCTACAAGGTTCTTGAACTCTCGAACATGACATAAGCCATGTGCACCTCCATGTGAACACACTAGGATATTTACCATGCAAAATCAATCACTTAACCTCACCCAAAACTCACTCACAGCAGCAGCCCCTCAAAATACACATTCAATATTTACTTTTCACTTATCCTAAATTAAACTCATCTATTCTCTCGAAAAATACCAAGAACCAAGCACACTTTTTCTTCTATTTCTTTCCCTCTCTATTCGGCCATACACCCTACCCACACCACCAAACCTCTATAATTTTATCTATTCATATTTCCTAAACCTAAATCCTATTCTAAACACTTTTCATTCACAAAGTTTTGCCAAAAAACTACTCTATCTTGTCCAAAATCCAACCTTTTGCTTACTTTCTTAAGGATAAGTCTTGATTCTATGGTTCAAAGTTTGATTTCTAATTTTTCTAACCATGATTGTTCCATGGTTTTTCAATATTAAACCTTGTATGTGTTTTTACTAATTGTTTCAGAATTTTAGGGATTTGTTTGGGAGGTTGTACGAATTTGAAGAAAATGAGAAAAACTAACTGATTAATTGTCTTCAAGAGATAAGAGGGAGATTTAATCTCATCAATCCTAAGTGGTGATGGGAAAATGGATTTGATTGTGTATGAAGAATCCATAAGGATTCGATTTGTGTGATTGTTTATGGTTTTATTACTTTTGTGATTGTTTAAATGCTTTCCTATTTGTGATTTATTTTGTTATGCATGATTATAGTTTTTATTATTTTTGCTATGCATGTTTATGGCTTTAAATAAATTGTATGTATATTGTATGTGATTATAAAATTGCATGTGTTTATAATTGTATAATTATTAAAGTAGGATGTGAATAACATGTAACGATTTGCATGAGTGTTCCAAAGAACACAGAATGAGGCTCACGGCCTTACATCAAACAGAGAACCAAAATGTTCTCAGCAATTTTCTAAATCACTGATTTAAAGGATCTAAGTGAAATAATGGATTTAAGAATAATTTTGATTAATTATGGCCAACATGCCATTTAGTGTATAATTGAATGCCATTTTATTTTTGATTTTGGCTAGCATGCTATTTTATTTTCTAAGATAGGTTAGATAATGGATTTATAAAATAAATTGATTCCAATGAATCGTTGAGAAAAGAGAATGAATAAATTCAGTCCTAGAATTCTAAAATGGCAGAATTTAGTTTAAGTAAGAAATAAAGCAAACGCTTGAAAAATACTAACGTAGAGCTCATTTTATAAATTTTGAAGCGCGTTAGCAAGTTTCAAAGCGTAATTATTGGGTAAAAATAAAATGAACTATATTTAGCGGAAAACGTCCAAAAATACCTTATACTGATTTTATAGGCAAAATGCTGCCAAAATTTACTAAAATCAAGTGAATAAAATGAAAAGATTCCATACTATATTTATAACACAAGGAAATTACTCTACGTATTTTAAAATGTACTAGATATAGTCTACCATAGTTAAAATGATAATTTTAAGTAATTCGGTTAAGAAAATGAATTAAAAATCTTACTCGATTGAGAAAATGATTTAAAAACATTTTTGCGATGTTTAAAAATGTCAAAATATATTTACGCGATTTAAAAACGTTTGTGAAAATGATGAGATTGTGAAAATGCGATAAAATTCCTATGCGATTGAAAGATACAGTGAGTTTTGCTGTCGGGCCAAAGTGGTGGACCCGGACATGTTGTGGTGTAGTACTGTCAAGTGGGACATACTATACTTTGGTATTTTATAACTGAGGGTATTTTCATAATTATGGTAAAATTTGGATAATAAGGGTATTTTTATAATTTTAGATCATGCTTAGAGTATTGTGTCAATTTAGTTGATAATTGGCGATTGATTGATGAGGCAAATTACACCATGTTTTGGTGCGATAAGCGTAGTGTGGTTCATTTATGAACTTGGAGGCGTTAGTGTGCGGAGAATTCCGCATGGGGACAGTGGGTTACTCCTCTAGGCCGTGGTAACGGGCAACACACTAATGATCTTGACAAACACTATCCTTAATCGAGATCTTGAGGAGCCTATTACGTACTATGCCTGTAGTGCACGGTGTATTGACTGTGCACTACTACACGATGTTTGGACTGTGGACTACAGACACGATGTTTGACAGTGCAATAATTTGATTGGGCAGCCATAAAGTATTCTTAGTTTCTATTTGGATCATTCTCTCAGATATCCGTGTTTAGCTCCATGGAGTAGGAACGAGTCGGTGTGTGTTCATGCATTATCTACATTTTACTGCTTACTATAATCTGTGATAAAATATATGATTTATTGTTTTCCAATATTGTATGTGTTATTTTACTATGTATTGCTTGATATATTATGTATGATATATTGGTATGTACTGTTGTGATAATTATTTTGTACTTTCATTTTCTTTATTGCCATGCGGGTAGTGATGTAGATTGTCTCACCTCTCTATATGTTTTCTTGATATTATTATATTATTTTCATAAAGAGTTTGAGGAAGAAGAGGATTAGCCTATTGAGATATAGTATCCGGACGAGCGACGGCCGGGCGAGCTATACGGGGAAGAGGAGCCGGTAGATCACATTGATCATCAAGACTGATCTTGAGATCATGGCGTTGCCAGGATTCTTCGAGTTTGTGAGACTTGAGTTTCACGGAGGTTCTGAGGCCTGGCGTATGCGAGTAGATAGAGGAACAGTTGCTTATGTGGGACGTTTGACTGTGTCCCTATGTAGAGAGTATGACGGAGAGGTCATATTCACTACTATGTTATATTTACATTTAGAGTTACCTCTAACTCTTAGGCGTTACTGGCAGGGAATATTCCATGCGCCTAGTGAGCTCAGTAGCGAGTCAACAGCTCGGACTCGTGTCCGTAGTGCTGTGAGATCTCCAAGATGTGAACTTTTCGATGGTCTTTCTGGAGGATGATCCATCGGAGGGTTAGATATCTATCGAGATGCACTTGGACAGTACTATGTCTTAGTTTTATGTTGTCTTTTATTGCTTTGTTAAATACTTGTAGTTGTAAATTACGTGTGTACTAAAGAAAAACTCATATGTATATTACAGTGTGGTTATGTTTGTTATATTTCGTGTTTCATGTTATTTTATTTAATGCCATAATTATAAAAAGAAAAAAAATTTACCACAAATATTATTTAAGTATCAAATGTTTTACAACTTGGGTAAGAGTTTTATTTTATTTTATTTTATTGCATTCATAAATGTGACATCCCCACAAGGGTGTTAAAATTTCCCTCATCTAAGTTATTTATGTTATTATCTAAGTCATTTTAAGCTACTTTTCACCTTCAGTGTTGCAACAAAGTGCCTAAACTAACTCAGTTTGTCACAAAATTAAATAGGCATGTTAAGCAGGTCATATGTTACCTTTGTACACATATACAAGTATAACATGTCATTAAGAGTATTACAATAATCAATTATTTGGTGCATTTTTAGACCAGAAACAAATAAAAAACACAGCAACTACCATTTCTTCTTTTCCTCCTATCAACTTATCAACAAAACTTCACCATATCATTTCCAAACTAAAATCCTTGTAATAAATCAACAAGAATCAATTCCACAGAATTTCTATATTTATCATAAATCTCAAACTCATAAGGTTGTGTATATATCTATACTATAAGCTCATCAATCCTATATACATACAACTAATTCATTATTGAAAATCACATGAAATTCTCAATCAATTCAACCATTTAGAATTTAAGAAGCATGGAAAGATAGAGAGCATGGTAGAGATACACAACAACCCCATGATAGGGCTGCACTGAGGCGTGAGCTCCAGAATTTCTCAAAAATGTGATTCTTGATGTATTGATGTTTCTTACTAGTTGAGATCATTTGTATATGCTTTTTAGTGTGTATTAAGACACAAATAGGGATTTTTTCAAGAGAAAAATTATCACCTAGAAAGTATGAGAAATCTTATGCCTTTGAGCATTCAAGAGTAATGGTTTGCCTTAGGTAAATATCTATCACCTTAGGCCACTTATTGTGGTATTTGTATCACTTAAGAAGAAATGAGTGATGATGTGGTGTGTAGATGCATGTATGTAGGATGGTTTGGTAGTTTTAGTCCTTGTGAGTATCCTTTGATGATGTGCATAATCCTTTAGGCCATGGGAGATAAACAGGGAGTCCAAAAGGTTCTTTTGAGTAAGGATTCAACCTTAACTTCTCGATAGTGCTAGGGTACGTGTAATGTGAGGATGAGCTTTCCCTCTATTTACCATAAGATAATACACTAAATTATAAATCCTAGTTAAACATCTTGGTTCTACGTTGGACTAAGTATGTATGGTAGATATATGTTAATTTGGTATCTTTAGTTACTAAAGTATGACCTTGTAAAGTTGTAAACATATCTTTTTAGCATGTGTTAAGATTATATTTATTATGTTTTGTATAACTAGTTTTGGTTTACTCATACTGAAAATTGTTGATTCTCACCTCGCTGTGTTGCCATGCAATTCCAGGTGTAGGTTCTTCAAAGAAAAAAAAAACGCTATAGTTGAAAGACTAGTGTAGCTTTTATTTCTTGTTTTTAATTCAATACTTGTATTAGTTATACCTTGTAATGTAATCTAATTATGTAATACTTCAAGCCTCTGGAAGGCTAATGTTCTATATATGCATTTTGCTATTAGTTATATATTTTTGGCATTTCATAAGGCTCTCTATAATGACTTCAGTGTACATTATGGATATATTATCAGACTATTACGTAAGTAGTAACTTTGTAATGCTATTTATCGATATAAATGTTACATATATTGAGATTTTAGTATTAGGATGTTACAATTATCAGTAAGTGATAATAGATTATTCATGCCCAGAAACTCTGTATTCATAAGTGACAATCGATTAGAGCTAAGGTGCTAATTGATTATCAACTTCCATAATACTAGGATTTTGAGTGATAATCGATTAGACCAAGTGTGCTGATCCATTATGCTCTTCTAGAATATCATGTTTGTGAGCAATAATCGATTATCCAAGGGTGCTCATCAATTATGAGTTTACAGAATGCCACTGTTGGATGATGATAATCGATTAGAGCAAAGTGCTAATCGATTATCCAGTTATAAAATAAGAATATTTGTGGTTGATAATCGATTACCAAACAATGATATGATTGAGTTCACTAAATAAAATGACTTATATTATGAATGTGCACTTCGTAAATTAATGGAATGATAATGTAGTGCACTAGAAATGTATATGTGATGGGATAATTGAGATTGTACACTTGTTTTGCTTATAATGTGTACTAGAGAATGTTTTGCTCCCTTATAAAAGCAAAGTTGAGCTGGTATTAGATATTGAATGATGATTTGCTCTTTTAAATTATTAAAGTTAATCTAGAATTGAATTGATAAGAATGTGCTCAACCTAAAAGACATTGGATATGAACCTTGAATAGAGGTGATCCATACTTGCTATTCCCTGAGTATTGTAACCCTTAGTATGATGTGCATAATCTTTTGGCCAGAGAATTTCAGGAGATGAACCTCGGTAAGGAAGGTGATCCTAAATTCTTGGTATGAGATTTTCCATTCGTTTCCTTATCATAGATGTGAATTTAAGGAGATGAACCTCGATAGGGAAGGTGATCTTAAATTCCTAGTATGGACTTCTCATTGTTACCAAGTGGCCTCAAAACTTAAAAGGGGGGTGAATTGAGTTTACAAAAACTTTTCACAAATCTTTCGAAAAACTCTTGATTACCAATTTTTGTTGAAGTTATTAATTGATAAAAATGAATGAATAGGTAAGATAGGAAGATATTGCACACTAACAAACCAACCAAGAGAGAAATATTCAAAATAAAACAAATAAACCAATGCACAAACATAAAGAAAAGGGTTTAGAGAAACAAACACAATGGTTTATCCTAGTTCAGCCACTCCTTGTGACTTACGTCCAATCCTCAAGCAATCACTCGAGATTTTCTACTAAATTCCAAGATTGAATCAGGTGCTTGTGACCTTTACAGATTGGAGCACTCAACAACACCTTGGGATGCCTCACCCTTATGCTTTGAGCCTCAACTTCAAGGGATACCTCACCCTTTACAGTTTGGAGGAAAGCCTTACCCTCTCTATAGATTATACAAAGATTGAATAGGTAGAAACTCTTTTCAAAGAGTAGATAATACAAATTGAAACTCAGTGGGTATTTGATTTACAATTTACGCTCAAAACAGAGTATTAATGGAGAAAAGATGGAAACTCATATTTAATGCTCAACCAAGATTTTTCAGATTAATTTTTTAACATTCATAAATGCCCAATAACTTGTATTCATAATCCATTAAAGTTTAGAGCCGTTGGGAGGTGGTTGGAGCATTAAATGCTTCGTAACTATCCGTTAATTTCTATTTTTGGAAAAATCTCTTATTCGAATAAGAGAAGCCTTATTCGAATAAGGCTTTAAATAGCACGAAGGTGTTTTCCTCTGTAATGTGTTATTCGAATAACAACATTGTTATTCGAATAATCATTTAAATATATAGCTTCCAGAAATCATGTTATTCGAATAACACTTATGTTATTCGAATAACTCATTCAAATATTTGTTTTCCTGAAAACTTATTATTCGAATAACAGGTTTGTTATTCGAATAACATCTCTGTTATTCGAATAACCATTTAATAAAATGGTTTCCTGAAAATGTGTTATTCGAATAGTACTTAAGTTATTCAAATAACTCATTCGTGCCAAATCAATTTTGAATCATTTATTCGAATAACACAGGGCTTATTCGAATAAATCCTTTGTTGAAAGATTATTTGGAATCTCTGACTTGTGTTATTCGAATAAGGAACTCCTTATTCGAATAATACATGTGAAAAATATGTTTTATATCTTTTAAATGTTGCCCTTGATTCCATATGATCTTGTAAGCTTGTGGACACGTAATGATTGATTCTTTGGAAACTAAAAACCATATTGAAGCCTTGAAAACTTGTGTGCTATTTTGAAATGTAAGTTTGAGCAATTATGAATCTTTATATACCTTTACATTTTGATTGAAGTCCTAAAAAGCTAATCTTGAAGGTCTTCAGAGTCTTGGACTTGATCTTGCAACATCTTTAAGTTTGTTATCATCAAAACAAAATCTTCATGAAATAATAGCCAATTACACTCATTGGTTTCCCCATCAGATATGTCCAGGGTTACCAGTAGTATGAGGAGTTAACATTCCCTCAATACCTATAGATATAAGGAATGAGGTTCCTGGGAATATGCTTAGAAAGATGAGCACTAGAAAAAGATTTACACATGATTTAACACTATCTCATTATCATGAATATGTTAATTATAGATCTTGGAATTGTTAATGAATGTTTGCATTATGAGAGAATGTGAATATTCTAGTGATAGTGAGATATGACTCATAATTGATATTGTTAAGGTATTCTATGATTTATTAGTGATGTGTTGGATTTGGATATAATTATTGAATATTGTTCAATGATAATAATGAAATTTCTGGCTCGGGAAGAGAAAGGAAACCCTTTTGACTTTAGCTAACTTTCTATGTGTTATTTACAATTATGACTTTATTTCCCCGAAGCATCTAGAGCTATTATGATGACATGTTATATGTATACTTACTAAGGATTTTACAATTCTAACCCCTTATATCTCTTAGGGCAGTGGTTAATGTAGCATACAATTATTTACTAGTTTTGACCATTGCTTTGTTCCTATAGATATGTAGTGATTTTGTAAATATGTTCTATGTACTTATGCTTGAAAAGGCTTAGTTTGTATTATTTATCCACTTATGTACTAGTTTGTATGAACTATTCATATCAGTATGGTATAGACTTGGTATATATATGTATATATTACTTTTCCCTCACAAGGCTCATGTAAATATATAGTATGTTGACTATCAAAGAATGATGTTAGTTTAGTTGTGACGTGCCTAAATTTGATTACTTTTGTGTAAATTCGGATATGCTAACTGTATTAGTTTTGGGGCGTTACATTATGGTATCAGAGCAATTCATCTTACAGAGCATGGGTGTGGACTGACTATGATTTTGGCATGTTTAGAGGTTTTTGTTATATGTTATGCATTTTCTTATCTTGATAGTGAGATATATTATAGAATTGCATAACAACTTAGGAATGAATGTTAATAGTTACTATCACACTATTACATGATATTGAGATTGATCAATTCAATATGTATTATTATGTGTGTATAAGAAACTATGGCATCTGCTAGGCAAACTCTAAGAAATAAAGAACTTGCCAATGAGAATACAACAGAGATGATAGGAGCATTTAGGGAGATGGCTGTTGCGATAAGGGAGGAGACTGCCATCACATATAGGTTGTTAGAAAGGATGGGAACAAAACCACCTCCACCACCAGTAGATAATGAGGCATTAGTGAGGAACCAAAATTTTCATCACCTTTCTGAGTTTAGGAAAAAGGCAAACCTTTTGTCTTTTAAGGGAGAGTATAACTCGGTAAAGGCTGAGGGATGACGTAGGGAGATGGAGAAAATTTTTACTATGGTGGGTTGTATAGATGAATAGATGGTTACTTTTTCCTCTTATATGCTTGTAGGAGAGGCAAAAAGTTAGTTGACTGATGCGAAGAGATTGTTAGAGGTAGGTGGGACCCAAATCACTTGGAAGGTATTTAGTACTACCTTTTTAGATAAATATTTTCCTAAAAACTTATAAAATGCAAAAGAGTTAGAATTCCTGAAGTTAGAACAAGGGAGTATATCTGTGGGCTAATATGTGGCCAAATTTGAGGAGTTGTCCAAGTTCTCTTCTTACTTTAGATATAATCCTAATGAAGAGTGGAAATGTGTAAAATTTGAAGTGAGATCGAGCAAAGATATCAAAGAGCCATAAAACATATGGAGATTAGAGATTTCCCTACCTTGGTCAATAAATGGAGGATTATAGAGGCTTATGACTTACTCACAAGACAAGGGAAAACAAGTTTAGGTAGAACCTTTTGGGTCAAAATGAACTAAATGTGGGAGGTATCTTGGTAACAAGCCTTGTATGATAAAACATATGTTATGTTATACTTGTGGCAAACTAGGGCAACCTACTCTACTAGTAAAGGAGTCTGCTCAAGTTTGTACTACACCAGTTTCACCTCCCAGATTCTTTCCTGCTCAAGCTGGTTCCCCAATATTTGATGCCACTAGGCCTAGTATAGCTTAACCTAAAGAAAGCCACAAGGACTTGGGTCTTGAAAAGTTGTACACTGTAATGCCCTTTTTTGGGAGGGAGCGTCACATTGTCATTTACAATGCGGAAAATAAAAATATAAGTTAAGACCCGGTTCTTTTTATGAATATAAATTTACTTAGTTATAATAGTGTAATTAAATTAGCGAGTATTTTTTTTTGTTATAATTAATAAAATAGTGATAAGGCATAATTGCAATGAAGAGTAAAATAGAAATAAAGCATACATCAAACCAACATACATGTACAATGATATATCATATATTAAACTTATTTGGTTACAGCGCCTGATTTACAAAAAGTAAAATTATACATATATGCCCCAAGAGATCATAAATATACAGCCCACCAAAATAATGACACATCAGGCCCCCAAAATAAACATTGATAGCCATCAGTAGCTATCGACAATATCAGTCCCTAAGAGGAGAAAGAACCGTGTCAGGATCCTCCTCGGGGTTTTCCTCTTCCGAGGAAACCTCCATAGGAGCCACCGAGTTATGGGCTGGGGCTCAAGCAGTGGAAACAAAAGAATCCTCCTATGGGGTGTAATAACGATCACCCCATATCTCCCTAATGGGCAAGTAAAACTCCAAACGTAAACTGACATTGCAAGTGAAGATGCGCGGTTCATGATGCCCCAAGCCAGTGAGATCGACACGTCTTCCTCGTAGATAAAACGATCAGAATTTAGGTTGATGTACCAGCAGTCTGGCCCTTCGAGGAAGGTCAAACGCACATAACCTAAAAATCCGCATGGGCGTGCCGCTATGATCCAACAGTAGGTGCTAGTCGCAGTCGGGCCAGAAGCCGGGGAATTCGTGAGCTTCACCCTCCTTGCCGACGTCTTTGATGAAACATATTTATAAATGGGCAGAAACAATGGAAACACGGGAAAGAGGTAAGACATCCTACCATCATTACCAATTATAGCAGTAGAGAAAGAAAATAGCGCAAAGCACCCACGTAGCATCTCAAGAGGTAATAATAATAAACATTAAATAACAATAATAAACAGTTAAGCAGTTCCAGATAATTATACATCAGTACAGTGACAGTTCCAATATATCATAAGAATTAAATGCCAAATAATACATGGACTCATTATGCACATGCATACAATGTCAAGATCTTACTCCATGGAGCTGGACACAAATAATCGGAGAGAAATATCAGGAGACATGTCTGCAACTCGGCTGCCGCGGCCAAAGTGCTATAACTCATCAGTTTATCTACGTGTACATCAAGGCATTGTACAGACATTCTACACAGATCACGATATAGGACAATGTCTCAGTCCAGATCATCGGTGCCTTTGTATCGGTCTGCCCCATGGATAGAAGAGCTACCAACTGTCCATGGCGAGATACCCATGCCCCGTTGTCCCCAAGGTCAACAATATGACCTACAGTAGTCTACTCGCACCCGCACAAAGGTGTGTTCAATCTCCTAGGCAACATGGCCTTAACAACAGTCCAATAGACTTTCACAATACATGACGACTCAATGTATATAACATGCATGTTTATCATTATATACTTCTCCACAATATGCCACAATTGGGCAAAGTAAGCATCATAATATTCTTGGTCCCACACATGGACCCACATTAAATAGTCTAAGGCCTTCCAATGATACATTGCATTTTTGGTATATTATGGAATTGTTTAGTGTTCTCACTTACACTCATGTTCTTACTTTAATTGAAAATCATTCTAAGTCTTTTAGGTAAAGTTCCATCCTTGGTTCTTTCCATTTTATGAAATCCTAAATAATTCCCAATTATCCAAATTAGTTAAGCTCCACTTCAATGTGATGTCTCTTATGAAATTCTTTTCATAATTAGGTTCCTTCCATTACATAATCCTCTTATTTATTTACTTGATTAATTAAATGTCATAGTTGTATTAAGTTACATGATTAGGCCATTATTAATCCCTAGAGGCCGTGAGCCTCACTAAGTCTTAGGATTCCAAATTTTCATTCCTTAAATTACATATTATCCCCTTGATTAGCTATGTCTTCCACTTGTTATAAATTTTCACCAAGAACTCTAATTTTTGGGCCCTAAAACCGTGAATCTCATGGAAGAGGACAAAGTCATTTTTTCTTCCATTCAAGATTCCAATCCATCCAAACACATACATATACATACTCAATCAATCAAATAACTTAAACAAGTTAAAAATAATATGTACTCACATAAATCATACAAACAAAGAGAGTAACCCTACTAAGGTCTCTCACAACCAATCACAACACAAGGTTCCTTACTACCAATAGAGGTTGAGGAGGAGTATCTTCCTCGTACCTAAGAGAAAACAAACAAAAGAACCCCCCTTGGAGCTCCTTGAGATTTTGGTTACACCACCCAAAAGAACCCTAAAATTCCAACTTCAATCAATCAATACCATGGCTTGAAAAAGAATGAATAGATGGTCAAAATGAAGGCATTGAACATGGAAATGATGAGAGAAAATGGTGAGGAACCAAGAACCTTATCCAAAAGCTTGAAGCTTGAAGCTTGAAAAAAGTGGTGAAGATGAAAGTTTTTCAAGGAATCACCAACTAGAAAAGTGTTTAGATGATGGAGGAGATTAGGAAAATGTATTTGGTTGGAATTTTTTGTGATGGTGGAGGCTTGAGAGAGGGGCTGGCTGTAAGGTAGAGCTAGAGAGAAGGAGGAGAAAAATTGAAAGGAAGATGAGGGTAGAGAGAGAAGTGAATAGAAAAGTGAAATAGCTTTTAGGGTTTTTGAAAATTAGAATAGATTAATTAATTAGGAGAAGCACAATTTTGGCTCCCAATTTTGGGGCTGCTACCGTGTTAGGGAGAGAGGGATGAGAGAGGAAGTGCTTGGCTTCCTTGAGAAGCTTGGGAGGAAGCTTCCTTGAAGCTTCCTTGAGGCTTCCTTGAGTAGCTTTGCACACTTCTCGATAAAGTGAAAAGTAAGATTGTCTCCTAAATGAACACTCTAGAACAGATGATTAATTACTCTGCTAGAATTATTTTCCAGTGAACAAAAGTTACAGTTAATGAAAATTGTATTTTATTGTTCATCGAAAAATTTTTTGATACAATGATTTTTATTTATCAGATAAAATCTTGAAAAATATGAACCTCGTAAATTATGCCCGACCTCGGGTTTGGTAAGTTCCCCCGTCGACACTTCCACATTTCAAGGTTTACCAGCCTCAGGGAAAATATTTCGTTTTTCCGGCTCCGCTCAGCGCGCATGCAAAACGAGGAATATACTAAAATATTCAACCTTTCCAAAAAATTTAGAAAAATTGTCAAAAATCACAAATATTGAAAAATGACTATTCATCACAAAACAAACAATTTTCAGGGTGTTTCACTTACTCTGCTCAGTGTGCACGTAAAATGACGAATATATTAAAATATTCAACATTTCCAGAAAAATTCAGAAAAATTTTCAAAATTCATAAATATTATAAAATAATTATCCATGACAAAATAAATAATTTTCGGGGTGTTTGAACTCTCCCCTTCTAAAAAGAAATTTCATCCTCGAAATTTTCATACCTTAGAATAGTTGTGGGTGTTGCTCCTTCATCTTGTCTTCCAGCTCCCATGTTGCATCTCCAATCGTTTCGTTCCAAATTACCTTTACCAATGAGATCTCCTTGCCTTTTAGTTGCTTTATCCTTCTATCCTCAATTCTTATAGGAGGTGCCTCATAGGTTAAGTTCTCTTTTAATTTTACTGTGTCTAGTGCTATGACATGACTTGGGTCAAGAATGTATTTTCACAGTTGTGACACATGGAAGACATTGTGAATGTTTGAGAGGAAAGGAGGTAAGGCTATTTGATAAGCTACTGGATCTACTCGGTGAATAATCTGGTATGGTCTAAGAAATTTTGGAGTAAGTTTTCTAGATTTCAAGGCCTGGCCCACCCTAGTCGTAGGTGTGACTTTCAAAAATACATGCTCACCTTCCTCAAACTTGAGAGGCTTTCTTCTTTTGTCTGCATAAATCTTTTGTTGGCTCTGAGCCGTCCTCATCTTCTCTTGAATCATCTTAACTTTTTCAGTCGTTAGCTATATAACATCTGGTCCAATAGTGAGGCACTCGCCATCTTGGTACCAACATAAAGGTGTCCGACACTGCCGTCCATACAGAGCCTCATAGGGTGCCATCCCTATGCTTGAATGATAACTGTTGTTGTAGGTGAATTCTATCAATGGTAGAACGTCATCCCAACTTCCAGTCTGTTCTATGGTGCAAGCTCTAAGTAAATCTTCCAATGATTGGATCGTCCTCTCTGATTGGCCATTGGTTTGTGGGTGATAAGCAGAACTTAGACGTAACTTTGTCCTTAATGCTTCCTATAGACTCTGCCAGAACTTTGAAGTGAATCTTGGATCCCTATCCGAAATAATACTTATAGGCACACCATGTAGTCTAACAATTTCTCCAATATACAGTTGGGTCAGTTTCTCTAGGTTGTACCTTATGTTGATTGGGAAGAAATGCACTAATTTTGTGAGTCAGTCCACAATTACCCAAATCGAGTCATGTCCTTTCCTTGTCCTTGGCAAACCCACCACAAAATCCATTGCAATTCTACCCCACTTCCATTCAGGAATAGACAATGGTTACAACAATACTGCGGGTCTTTGATGTTCTACTTTAGCTTTCTGACAAACCAAATAAGTCGATACACATCTAGTGACGTTGCTCTTCATTCCATGCCACCAAAACAACTTCTTCAAGTCTTGATACATTTTTGTTATGCCTGGATGCATATTCAACTGGCTCGTATGAGCGTGCTCAAGAATATACTTCCTTAGCTCCTGATCTCGAGGAATACAAACTCTACCTTGGAATCTCAAAATTCCATCCATTCCTTCCGCAAATGTTGTTTCGTTGTCTTGCTTCATTAGCTCTCTTACTTCTTGCAATAACTTGTCGACCTTCTGCTTTTCCCGTATGTCCTCCATTAGCTCACTTGAGATGGTGACCATATTCATACAGATCTTTCCTGGTTCTAATTCTACAAAAGACCATACATCCCTGAACTACTCTATTAGATCTTTTTCCTTGATCATCAGGCAGAGGCACTGATCATCTTCCTACTCAAGGCATCTGCCACGACATTTGCCTTACCGGGGTGATACAAAAGTCCAAAATCATAGTCTTTCAGGAACTCCAGCCACCTTCGCTGCCTCATGTTCAATTCCTTCTGATCATACAGATATTTTAAGCTTTTGTGATCACTAAAGATGTTGAACGTCACTCCATAGAGGAAATGCCTCCATATCTTCAAAGTGAAAACCACAGCCGCTAATTCCAAGTTGTGCGTCGGGTAGTTCTTCTCATGCACTCGCAATTGCCTTGAAGCATAAGCTACCACTCTTCCATGTTGCATAAGTGATAATCACATATTTTATTCATTAAGAAACCCTTATGTTTAGTCATTTACACTCTCCATATTCTTAATTGATTGAGTTTGGTATGATTTTGTGAGTTTGAGCTCAAATTGGTCCTAATTGAATATTTTCAGCATTATTGAGATTTGACACTATTTCTGTATTTTGGCCATAACATGAGTTTCTGATATTTGATAATCATGAATTTTACCTTGTAGGAAAGCTAAGAGGAAGCTCTACAAATTTGATGAAGAGCTCAAAGTCCTAAACAGATGTCTAAGGGACCTAAGTTTACTTGGAAGTCAGAATACGGGTTCTGTCACTAGAATCTGAACGGTGTGTACTCAAAAAATCATATCTCAAGCTGTAATAATGGAGATGGGCTGAAATTTGGATAGTTGATAGTTAAGATCCAAATAAACAACTTTCATCAAGAACACTTTTTGAAAAAATGAAGTCTAATGGGTCAGTTTGAGCTTGCAAGTCGGAACAGAGGTGCTAAAGTTGGGTTTGAGCAACCTGCGGTATTTGGGTCATATCTTGGGCTATAGGAAGTCAAATTGGACGATCCAGATATACATGTTATAGCTAAGACAAAGACCTACAACTTTCACGAAGAGTACTTTTCATGGATCTGAAGTATAGTTTGTCGTTTTTGGCTTCCAACTTAGACAAGAAATTTTCGTCCTCAACCACTCCACTCAACCACTCCACCAACCCACTCAACCACTCCACTCCACCAACCCACTCATCCACCCACTCCCCTTTGTCCTTTTGTTACCCTAGACTTCTATAAAAGGCACCATTGGTTATCATGAATGACAAGTTGTATTCTCCTTCATTTCTCTCATAGTTTTTTCTTGTTTCTTCATAGTTTCTCATAGCTTTTGTATATTTTGATGCTCCCCTTCATGGTAATAGAGGGCTAAGCTACTTTCGGTCAATTTAGAACTCTTGAAGAGATTATGGTTTGGATTCTTGAGACCTTGGTTATGTATTGTATTTTATTTGTAATTGAATTTCTCTTTTCTTCTTCTTTTTTTTCTTCTTCTTGATCTTGAATGCATGAATGGTGATTCTATTTATGTTGATCTGATTTGATCTTAGTTTAAGATTGAGATTTATGATGAAACTTAGAACTGATTGATTTAAACTAATCACATAAATGAAGATTGAGATTTGTGATGAAACTTAGAACTGATTGATCTAAATTAATCACAGAATTGAAAAGATTAGGTTACTGATTTGTGCCTAAGTTAATTGAATTTAGTACTTGAAATTAACGTAGATCTTCATGAATGGTGTGATTGCGGATTTGTGTTTATCACTTGTTAATTGAATTCTAGACGATCGTCTAGTATGAATTCTAGATTTGATGCAGAGATCTCGGTTAGATCCAAATTAACAATTTAATTGCGCTTCAAGTGTTCTATGAAGGGTCTATGATTGAATCCACCCAATCTTGGATAGGTTTCTAAATTGTTGCTCTTTAATTGTTATTTCTTCCTTTAATTTTGTTAAGTGCGATCTTAAACTGTCAAACCCCTCTTTGCTAAACTTTCACTTGATTTGATTAAATTGCATCTACAATCCTCGTGGAGATGATCCGGTGTTGTCACCGTGCTACAAGCTTAGGTAATAACTTTGGTTATAATTTTGGTGAGTTCGGCGCTCGTCAAAATTTTGGCGCCGTTGTCTTTGGGATTAGTAAGTGTAATCTTTTCATTTTAAATGTTTTTACTAACATTTGCTTTTTATTAACTTTTCTAACATTTTTATCCATTGTCTAGTGTATTTTGCTTATTTATTTGTTTTTGTGTGATGCATGACTAGGTCCGAGCCTCGATAACTTGGTTGACTTTGATCCCGAGATTGATAGAACCTTGCATAGGTTGATTAGAGCTCGTAGGCTAAGTGCAAGAATTGCTTCGAATTTGATCTTAATATTGGGAGTGAACTTGAGATCTTGAATAATTCGAAACTATGACTAATAACATACTGAGAATAGAACTCTTAAGGAACTTCTTTGCTCCCGATATAACTAACGGTCTTTGTGTATTCAATACCCAGATCTTGATCGATTTTGAGTTAAAATCTGGATTGATACATTTGTTGCCCAAGTTTCACGGTTTTGTAGGTGAGGATCCCCATAAGCATTTAAAGGAGTTCCATGTGGTTTGTTCAACCATGAAGCCACATGGGATCTCAGAAGAGCACATCAAGCTGAGGGCATTTCCTTTCTCACTTTTCGATCTGACCAATGATTGGTTATTTTATCTTTCACCAGGTTCAGTAACAAGTTGGTGACATGAAGCGGTTGTTCTTAGAGAAAATTTTCCCTCGCCTCTAGAGTGCTTTGCCATTAGAAAAGATATATGTGGCATAAGACAAATGACAGGAGAGACCTTGCATGAATATTGGGAAAGATTCAAGAAGCTGTGCTCGAGCTGTCCCCACCGCCAAATCACCGATCAACTCTTAATTCAATATTTCTATGAAGGCTTGCTGCCAAATGACAAAAGCATGGTGGATGCTGCCTCTGGAGGAGCCTTAGTAGACAAGGCCCTTACAGTAGCGAGAGATTTGATAGCAAACATGGCAGCCAACACCTAACAATTTGGCACACGAATTATTACTTCAACCAGAGGAGTCAATGAGATTCAATCATCTCATGTAGACCAACAGAGAATGGAACACAGACTTGATGAATTAACTTCTTTGGTGAGGCAGTTAGCAGTGGGACAACAAGCACCAATGCAGATGGCTACAACTATGTATGGCATTTGCTGTTGTTCATCTCATCCTACTGATGCATGTCCCACACTTCAGGATGGTGGTTCTATTTTTCCAAGGCAATCTGTTGCAGCAGCTGGTATTTTTCCTGGTAGACCCTAATATCAGCAATCATAGCAGCAGCCCAGATATGATCCATTTTCTAATACCTATAACCCTGGCTGGAGGGACCATCCCAACCTGAGATATGGAAATTCTGGTCAACAACAACAATGCCCTACCAACAAGAAGAACCGCAGTTTAGATACCAAGCTACAAGCCCTAACAACAAGTACCAACCACCTGCATTTAGGCAAGCACAACCTGCGCGCCACCCATGCAAAGCGAGCTCCTCCACTACTGTTCCAGCAGCCACTCCGGTGAGCCACCTTTCGAAGACTTGATGAAACAGTTTCAGCAGAATGTCAATGCCACCATCTAGAATTTACAAACTCAAATTGGGCAGATGGCAACCACTGAGTGGTGAAAAGTCAAGAGTCGAACCAATTGCCTTCACAAACAGTCAACAACCCAAGAGGCAATGTAAGTGCCATTAGCTTGAGAAGTGGCAGAGAAGTTGACGGTCCTACTCCACCACAACCTGAACTACAAGTGCAGCAACCAGAAGGTGACCAGAAACAGAAGAAAGTGGATAGCTCAGTCCAAAAATCTGTGACACAGAAGAAATGTGCAGAGAATTCAAATCTGGCCATTCCACTACCTTTTCCAAACAGAGTCACACAGTCCAAGTATACTAAGCAAACAGAAATAGAAAGAGAAGTCATGGACACATTCAAGAAGGTGGAAATCAATATTCCCCTCCTTGATGCAATCAAGCAAATTCCCAAGTATGCCAAATTCCTCAAAGAGTTGTGTACTCACAAGAGAAGACTTAAGGGTACTGAGAAAATAAGCATGGGCAGAAATGTTTCTGCAATGATTCTACCAAGCATGCCACAAAAATGTAAAGATCTTGGAACTTTCACAATTCCTTGCATGATAGGTAACTCCAAATTTGAACATGCAATGCTAGACTTGGGTGCTTCGATTAATGTCATGCCTATGTCAATATATCAGTCCTTGAACATTGGCACTTTGCAACCTACTGGTGTAGTGATTCAGTTAGCAAATAGGACCACTGCTCATCCTGCAGGAGTGCTAGAAGATGTGTTCGTTCAAGTGAATGAGCTAATTTTTCCAGCGAACTTCTATATTCTGAACATGGAAGATGAGTCTTCAACAAACCATGCTCCATTGATCCTAGGCAGACCTTTCCTCAAGACAGCCAAGACCAAGATAGATGTGCATTCTAGCACCCTTTCCATGGAATTTGGCGACGATGTGGTACAATTTACCATTTTTGAGGCCATGAGACATCCCCTAGAGGAGCATTCTGTTTTCCATGTTGATGTGATTGATATGCTAGTTGACGATGCTTATGCTGATATTTATACTGAATTTCCTGATATTGCTGATTTTTTGGATTATGTTACCTGTGAAACATGTGCTGGCTGTGATATTGTACCATGTGCTGCATGTGCTGAGATTTATGCAGTTATGAGTGGTGATGTAGCTGCTGACTTGAATGATGCAGCATGTGAAAATGAGAGTCAGGAGTATGTTGAATTTAATGTTGCTGAGTTAGTTGTTTCAAATAGCTTGCTGCCCTCCATTGTACAGCCTCCATCCTTAGAATTAAAGATTTTGCCGGACCATCTTAAATATGCATATTTGGAAGATGGTGAGAAGCTGCCTGTGATTGTTGCTAAAAATTTGTAACCTGATCAAGAAGAAAAATTACTGCAGGTTTTGAGGCAGAAAAAATAAGCCATCGGATGGACACTTACAAATCTTCCTGGTATCAGTCCCTCCACATGCATGCATAGGATTTTGTTAGAGGAAGATACTAAACCAATACGGTAGCCCCAAAGGAGACTGAACCCCCTGACTCTGGATATGGTAAAAAAGGAAGTTACCATGCTACTGCAAGCTGGCATTATTTATCCCATATCTGATAGTAAATGAGTGAGCCCCGTGCAGGTTGTTCCAAAGAAATCTGGGGTCACAGTAGTTGAAAATCAGAACAATGAGCTACTACCCACAAGAATTCAAAACAGCTAGCGGGTTTGCATTGATTACAGACGACTTAACCAAGCCACCAGGAAAGATCATTTCTCATTACCTTTCATTGATCAAATGTTAGAGAGACTAGCTGGCAAGTCGCATTACTGTTTATTGGATGGATATTCGAGTTATTTTCAGATCCATATAGCCCCAGAAGACCAAGATAAAACTACTTTCACTTGCCCATTTAGCACATTTGCATACAGAAGGATGCCTTTTGGTCTGTGCAATGCTCCAGGAACCTTTCAAAGGTGTATGGTAAGTATATTTTCTAACCTTTTAGAAAATTGCATGGATGTATTCATGGATGACTTTACTATCTATGGCTCTTCCTTTGATGCATGTTTGGATAGTTTGACTCAGGTTTTGCATAAATGCATTAAGGCTAACCTTATTCTAAATTTTGAGAAATGTCATTTCATGGTAGAGCAAGGCATAGTTTTAGGGCATATAATATCTAGCAAGGGTATTGAGGTAGATCCTGCAAAAATAGATGTTATTTCATGCCTATCTTACCCTACATGCGTGCGGGAGGTTCGTTCTTTCCTTGGTCATGTAGGTTTCTATAGGCGATTCATAAAAGATTTTAGCAAAATTGCTCTTCCACTATCCAACTTGCTACAAAAAGAAGTGGAGTTCCATTTTGACCAGAAATGCAAGGATGCCTTCAATCACTTGAAGCAAGCATTGACCAATACACCTATCATCCGCCACCGATTGGACACTCCCATTTGAGCTCATGTGTGATGCCTCTAATTATGCTTTGGGAGCTGTTCTTGCACAAAGGGTCGGCAAAATATCTCATGTCATCTCTTATGCTTCAAGAACTTTAGATCCTGCACAAGTCAAGTACACCACCACTGAAAAGGAACTTTTAGCAATTGTTTTTGCTTTAGACAAATTTTGATCATATTTGCTTGGTTCTAGAGTGGTTGTGTTTTCAGATCATACAGCTCTGAAGTTTCTCTTGAAGAAGCTTGATGCAAAGCCTAGGTTGATTAGGTGGATTTTGCTCCTCCAAGAGTTCGATATTGAAATCCGTGATAAAAATGGAGCAGAGAATTTAGTGGCTGATCACCTAAGCCGAATTGAAAGGGAGGCAGATACTTTTCCTATCCATGATGTCTTCTCGATGAGCAGCTTTTCAAGCGCAAGGTAACACTCCTTGGTTTGTTGATTTGATAAATTTCTTAGTTCTTTGGTGTTTTCCCCCGCACATTTTATTAGGGCTCAGATTGATAAATTGAAGAGTGAGTCAAAATATTATGTGTGGGACGACCCTTATCTGTGGAAATTTTGTAGTGACCAAGTCATTAGGAGATGCGTGCCTGATAATGAATTCCATTCTATTCTTAGCTTTTGTCATACACTTGCATGTGGCGGTCATTTGGGTCCCTAAAGGACTGCTAGGAAAGTTTTGGAATCTGGATTATATTGGCCCACTCTATTTCATGATGCATGTGTTTTGTAAATCTTGTGATCAATGCCAAAGAACAGGAAACACTTCTCGAAGGAATGAGATACCCTAGAAATCCTTATTGTTCTGTGAGATTTTTGATGTATGGGGTATTGATTTTATGGGACCTTTTCCTGTTTCTTTTAGTTTTGTTTACATTTTGCTAGCTGTTGGTTATGTATCCAAGTGGGTGGAGGCGAAAGCTACTCGGACTGATGATTCCAAAGTTGTTGTGGATTTTGTTAGATCAATTTTCTGGGTTTGGAGTTCGAAGGCCATCATCAGTGATCAGGGTTCACATTTTTGTAATTGAAGCATGGAAGCTTTGATGAAAAAGTATGGGGTCTTGCACAGAGTTTCTATACCTTACCATCCCCAAACTAATGGGCAAGCCGAGATTTCCAACAGGGAGATCAAGCAAATACTCTAGAAGACAGTTCAACCTAACAGAAAGGACTGGAGCAAGAGGCTTGAGGATGCTTTATGGGCTTACCGGACTGCTTATAAGACACCAATCGAGATGTCTCCATATCGGATTATTTTTGGAAAAGCCTGCCACCTGCCAGTGGAAATTGAGCATCATGCATTCTGGGCGATGAAAAGGTGCAACTTGGACCCAGATCAAGCAGGTATGGAGAGGAAGCTGCAACTGTAGCAATTGGAGGAGATCCGCTTGGAGGCTTATGAAAGTTCCAAACTTTATAAGGAGAAGACCAAAGCCTTCCATGATAAGTTGATTCTGAGGAAAACATTTGAGATTAGTCAAAAAGTTCTCCTCTATAACTCCCGCCTCCGACTCATGCCTGGCAAATTAAGGTCTAGATGGGATGGACCATTTATTGTTACTAAGGTTTTTCCTTCTGGTGCTATTCAGATTAAAAGTGAGGTCACTGCCAAAGCTTTCATCGTAAATGGACACCGCCTCAAACAGTATCATGAACTTTCAGAGAATGCAGAAGTGGAGGTGATGAACCTTCTCCATCCGCATTATGAATAATAATAAAAAAAATAGTTGTGTGCCCGACAATGAGGTAGATAGTGCCATTAAATTTTGTCACTCGGAAGCATGTGGAGGTCTTTTTTTTTTCAGTGATAACAACTGCGAAAATGTTGCAGTATGGATTTTATTGGCCTACTTTATTCAAGGTCTATTACACCTTTTGCAAAAGCTGTGGAAATTGGTCAAAAAAGTTCTGCTTTGAGATTATCATCTGCACCTACTCCTTGGAAAATTGAGATCTAGGTGGCGCGGTTCTTTTGTTGTCAAACACGTGTATCCTCTGGGGCCATAGATATTGAGGATCCTAGGAATGGTAATGCGCTTAAAGTTAATGGACAAAGACTCAACCATTCCTGGAAAACCAAGTTCTTGAGTTCTTTGTGTTGCCGGTTAAGTGGCGGATACGGTACTCCGTGACTTTCAAGTCGGTTTCTTTTTCGAGTTTTCCAAAATAACTGAACCCTTCTTTTCCTTCAAAATGGATGTCATTCTTTCAAACTGAGCAAACATTTTCCTTCTCTTCCTCAAAATGCTCGAGAAAAATCTACAAAGTTTGATGTGAAAGATTGAGACTGTTAATACACAAAGGTATGCCAGAAGATGTACTATTTGGATAATTGAAGCAAAGGTCGATTAGCGAGATGAGTCCTCAATTTTATTTGACTCATTTATGCCGGTCTTGGAAGAAGTTCATATTCTAAAAGGAGAAGAGCAAAAAGGTTACAAGTCTATCACAAATGTGGACGATGGAACTGTAACAAGTGATGTCGTACTTTGGGGATGGTTTTCGCAAATAGAGAAGATAAAATTTTCTTCATTAAGAATGGACTGAGTAAGGAGTCATTAGATGATATCTTATTGACTCTTGAGACGCATTCTTGTGGATTGGTGCATCGTGAAATTCTTAAATTGTGGAATCTCTTCAAGGATGAAGAAAAACGCTACAGTCTTGGGAATTGGACTCTAAAAGACCCTGTTTGCCAATTTATAAGAAAATTGGATGAGAAGCTTATCCTCGACTCATAGAAGACGTTTAAGCCATTACTGGACGTTAAACCGAGGCAGATGTGAGCCATATCCACAAACAATCTGTACATATCATCCTCTTCTTCTTCTTCATGTCATCTTTCAAACAAAAAAAAAAAACAAAAACAAAAAAAAAAAAAAAAAAAAAAAAAAAAAAAGAAAGAAAAGATTATGTGTTTCTTAATTTCAACCTTTTTCGACAAATGACCAACCTATCCTTATAGGTGCAATTATTCCCCTTCCTATTCTTTTTCTTATTTAAACACTCCATTTTCTCCATTTTCCTTCAACTCAGAAACACTCAAAGAGAGGAAGAGTATAGAATGGGGCCTTCTATTCGTAACCTCAAAAATGTCTGTGTTTTTTGTGGGTTGAGTTATGGGAAAGGATTAGAGTTTGTAAACGCAGCTAGTACTCTTGGTCGATCACTTGCTGCGAGGAATATTCATCTTGTATATGGGGGAGGTTGTCGTGCGTTAATGGGGGCTGTATCACTTGCTGCTTTTATAGGAGGCAGTCAGGTTTTAGGTGTTATTCCTAAACCTTTAGCTGAAAATAACATCACTGGAAAAACAGTTGGAGAAGAAATTTAGGTAACATCTATGCATGGACGAATGAAAACAATGGTTGACAATTCTGATGCATTTCTTGTCTTACCAAGTGGTTTTGGTACTTTGGAAGAAATTTTTCAAATTGTCTCTTGGGCTGAACTGAACATCCACCATAAACCCATTGGTTTGTTGAATGTTAATAATTTCTTTGATCTTTTGTTATCTTTTCTTGACAAAGTCTGTGGAAGTAAATTTATCACTCCTTGACAAGACAACTTCTTATCTCTGCCTCCACTATTGATGAGCTCATTGATAAATTAGAAGTTTTTGAGTATGTACCTGATAAGGTATTAGCTCAGATAGATTGGTCAACAGGAAGCAGCGAAGGAAGTAACAAGAAAAGAAAGCCAGATCTGAAACTTTCTCTTTAATGGGTTTGATTTTATTGTACTTTGTTTCTGTTTAAATTTGTGTCAGCTTTCTCCAACAGGTAATATCTTCTATCCTTTACTCATCTATATTTTAACATTGAGGACAATGTTGTGATCTAGTTGGGGGGAAGGATAGTTGACCCAAAAAAAAAAATTGTTGTTGTTTTGTTTGAAAAGCATGATATAATTGTCATAGACTTATTAAACTAATTAGTGATGGCAGAGTAAGGAGTAATTTTACTCTTGAGACGCATCTTAATTGGTGGCAGAGTAAGGAGTTTTTTTTTTAGGTAGTAATTAAGTAGTATTAAATTGTGGAAGTACTAAAGTTTTATTATTTGATTTCTTTTCAGGGTCTGATGTGCCACTGACAGTGTGCTTTTTTTCTGCTTGGCGTTGATTCACTTCTTATCAGGTTGTGTTGCTCTTTTCTATATCTCTCTTTCACATTGAGGGCAATGTTATATTAAGTGTGGGGGAGAGATTTTAGCATTTTTTTTTGTTTAAAAAAAATCAAAAAAAAAAGAAAAAAGAAAAGGTTCATTGCATGATTGAATAACTTTTCTCCCTTCTTGAACTGATATGCTTGGTGATGGATGATTGAATTGATGAATTGAGTTTGATGGATGCATACCTTGTGAGATTTTGAGCCTAATGGATGGATTCAACATTTATGCCATTCTCTTCTTTCTTGTGTGATTTTCACTCATGTTAATGACCACTCTAGAACTTGCTTTGATTCTTTCTTAGGCTACATTTCACTTGCATGCATGAACATGATTGAGGCCTTCTTTCTTAATTAGCCAGTTTAACCGAATAGCCAACCTTGTTTTCAATATGTTATCAAGCACTCTTTTGACTTTTTCAAAATTCTCTGATTCCTGCCAACCTTGTATATTTTCCTTTACTTAAACCCTTTGAGCTTATTTGACCATTCCTTGTTTCTAGCTCATTATGTACCTTAAATGAAAAATCGTGTTCTTACTTTACCTTAGGGAATAAAAGAACATTAGCTTGGTTAATAGATGAGTTTTTGAACAAGTGTGGGGGTGTGTGTACAAAATGGTTGTTGAAAAAGGAAAGAGTGCCTAGAAAAAAAAAAGAAAAAAAGAGAGGAAAAATGTATGTATATAGTTATGTTCGTATATAAAAAAAAAAGGAAAGAAAAGAAAAGGATTGGGAAATGAATATGTAAAGGGATATACATTAGAGTTGGAATGAACTTTTATGCTTGTTATTTGAACTCAGCTCTCATTTGCTTTTATTCCCTTTGGTATTTATCTTCTCATATCCATTTTATCCTCTTCTGTTACCTTGACCTCACTACAACCTTGAATAAAGTCCTCATGATTTGTGTGTGCATGTGTTTTGAGTAGTGGAGAAGTAGAAGATAAGCAAGCTTATGGTAGTGCAATTTTCATGGGTTGAATTGAGTGAAATACCTACCTTTTAAACACTTGAGAGATTGAGAGGGAATCTTGTGAAGATCTATCATTCTCGATTCATGTTGAAGATACCTTGCTTGTTGGTTTGAGATATGGAGAATTGTTAACTCATGAATGTTTTGATCCCTTGAACCTTTGGTTGTTCTTCTTGATTGTAAAATTTTAGGCTCTTGAATGTCGTTGGAATTTAAATTTTTGTTAATCTCTTATGTCCTTGTTTTGGTCTTGAGTTTTGCCCAGGAGTGCAAAAAGTTAAGTGTGGGAGAATTTGATAATCACATATTTTATTCATTAAGAAACCCTTATGTTTAGTCATTTACACTCTCCATATTCTTAATTGATTGAGTTTGGTATGATTTTGTGAGTTTGAGCTCAAATTGGTCCTAATTGAATATTTTCAGCATTATTGAGATTTGACACTATTTCTGTATTTTGGCCATAACTTGAGTTTCTGATATCTGATAATCATGAATTTTACCTTGTAGGAAATCTAAGAGGAAGCTCTACAACTTTGATAAAAATCTCGAAGTCCTAAACAGATGTCTAAGGGACCTAAGTTTACATGGAAATCAGAATACAAGTTCTATCACTAGAATCCAAATGGTGTGCACTCATAAAATCATATCTCAAGCTGTAATAATGGAGATGGGCTGAAATTTGGATAGTTGATAGTTAAGATCCAAATAAACAACTTTCATGAAGAACACTTTTTGAAAAAATGAAGTCTAATGGGTCAGTTTCAGCTTGCAAGTCGGAATAGAGGTGCTGAAGTTAGGTTTGAGCAACCTGTGGTATTTGGGTCATATCTTGGGCTGTAGGAAGCCAAATTGGACGATCCAGATATGCATGTTATAGCCAAGACAAAGATCTACAACTTTCACGAAGTGTACTTTTCATGGATCTGAAGTATAGTTAGTCATTTTTGGCTTCCAAGTCAGACAAGAAATTTTCGTCCTCAACCACTCCACTCAACCACTCCACTCCACCAACCCACTCCACCAACCCACAATGATATATCATATATTAAACTTGTTTGGTTACAACGCTTGATTTACAAAAAGTAAAATTATACATATATGCCCCAAGAGATCATAAATATACAGCCCACCAAAATAATGACGCATCAGGCCCCCAAAATAAACACTGATAGCCATCAGTAGCTATCGACAATATCAGTCCCTAAGAAGAGAAGGAACTGTGTCAGGATCCTCCTCGGGATCCTCCTCAGGGTCTTCCTCTTCCTAGGAAACCTCCATAGGAGCCACCGAGTTACGGGCCGGGGCTCGAGCAGTGGAAACAAAAGAATCCTCCTGTTGGGTGTAATAACGATCACCCCACATCTCCCTGATGGGCAAGTAAAACTCCAAACGTAAACTAACACTGCAAGTGAAGATGCACAGTTCATTATGCCCCCAAGCTAGCGAGATCTATACGTCTCCCTCATAGATAAAACGATCAGAATTTAGGTTGATGTACCAGCAGTCTGACCCTCCGAGGAAGGCTAAACACAAATAACCTAAAAATCTACGTGGACGTGCAACCATGATCCAACAGTAGGTGCTAGTCGCGGTCGGGCCAGAAGCCGGGGAATTCGTGAGCTTCACCCTCCTTGCCGACGTCTTCGATGAAACATGTTTATAAATGGGCAGAAACAATGGAAACACGGGAAAAAGGTAAGACATCCTACCATCATTACCAATTATGGCAGTAGGGAAACAAAACGGCGCAAAGTGCCCACGTAGCATCTCACGAGGTAATAAACATTAAATAACAGCAATAAACAGTTAAGCAATTCCAGGCAATTATACATGAGTATAGTGACAGTTCCAATATATCGTAAGAATTAAATGCCAGATAATATATGGACTCATTATGCACATGCATACAACGTCAAGATCCTACTCCATGGAGCTAGACACAAATAGTCGAAGAAAAAGATTAGGAGACATGTCTGTAACTCGGATGCTGTGGCCAAAGTGCTATAACTCATTAGTTTATCCACATGCACATCAAGGCATTGTACAGACATTCTACACTAGATCACGATATAGGACAATGTCTCGGTCTAGATCGTCCTGCACCATGGACAGAAGAGCTACCAACTGTCTATTACGAGGTACCCACACCCTGACGTCCCCAAGGTCAACAATATGACCTACACTAGTCTACTCGCACCCGCACAAAGGTGTGTTCAATCTCCTAGGCAACATGGTTTTAACAACAGTCCAACGGACTTTCACAATGTATGATGACTCAATACATATAACATGTATGTTTATCATTACATACTTCTCCATAATATGCCACAATTAGGCAAAGTAAGCATTATAATATTCTTTGTCCCACACATGGACCCACATTAAATAGTCTAAGGCCTTCCAATGATACATTGCATTTTTGGTACATTATGGAATTGTTTAGTGTTCTCACTTACACTCACGTTCTTACTTTAATTGAAAATCATTCTAAGTCTTTTAGGTAAAGTTCCATCCTTGGTTCTTTCCATTTTATGAAATCCTAAATAATTCCTAATTATCCAAATTAGTTTAGTTCCACTTCAATGTGATGCCTCTTATGAAATTCTTTTCATAATTAGGTTCCTTACTTTAAACACAAATTTATTTTCTTTCATTACATAATCCTCTTATTTATTTACTTAATTAATTAAATGTCATAGTTGTATTAAGTTATATGATTAGGCCATTATTAATCCCTAGAGGCCGTGAGCCTCACTAAGTCTTAGGATTCCAAATTTTCATTCCATTAATACATATTGTCCCCTTGATTAGCTATGTCTTCCACTTGTTATAAATTTTTACCAAGAACCCTAATTTTTGGGCCCTAAAACCGTGAGCCTCATGGAAGAAGACAAAGTCATTTTTGCTTCCATTCAAGATTCCAATCCATCCAAACACATACATATACATACTCAATCAATCAAATAACTTAAACAAATTAAAAACAATATGTAATCACACAAATCATACAAACAAAGAGAGTAACCCTACTAGCGTCTCTCACAACCAATCACAACACAAGGTTCCTTACTACCAATAGAAGTTGAGGAGGAGTATCTTCCTCTTACCTAAGAGAAAACAAACAAAAGAACCCCCCTTGGAGCTCCTTGAGATTTCAGCCACACCACCCAAAAGAACCCTAAAATTCCAACTTCAATCAATAAATACCATGGCTTGAAAAAGAATGAATAGAGGGTCAAAATGAAGGCATTGAACATGAAAATAAAGAGAAAAGGTGAGGAACCAAGAACCTTACCCAAAATCTTGAAGCTTGAAGAAAGTGGTGAAGATGAAAGCTTTTCAAGGAATCATCAACTAGAGAAATGTTTAGATGATGGAGGAGATTAGGAAAATGTATTTGGTTGGAATTTTTGTGATGGTGGAGGCTTGAGAGAGGGGCTGGCCGTGAGGTAGAGCTAGAGAGAAGGAGGAGAAAAATTGAAAGGAAGATGAAGGTAGAGAGAGAAGTGAATAGAAAAGTGAAATAGCTTTTAGGGTTTTTGAAAATTAGAATAGATTAATTAATTAGGAGAAGCACAATTTTGGCTCCTAATTTTGAGGCTGCTGCCATGTTGGGGAGAGAGGGAGGAGAGAGGAAGTGCTTGGCTTCCTTGAGAAGCTTGGGAGGAAGCTTCCTTGAAGCTTCCTTGAGGCTTCCTTAAGAAGCTTCGCATGCTTCTTGATAAAGTGAAAAGTAAGGTTATCTCCTAAATGAACACTCTAGAACAGATGATTAATTACTCTACTAGAATTATTTTCTAGTGAACAAAATTACAGTTAATGAAAATGGTATTTTATTGTTCATCGAAAAAATTTTCGGTACAGTGATTTTTATTTATCAAATAAAATCTTGAAAAATGTGAACCTCGTAAATTGTGCCCGACCTCGGGTTTAGTAAATTCCCTCATTGACACTTCCACAATTCAAGGTTTCCCAGCCTCAGGGAAAACATTTCATTTTCTTGGCTCCGCTCAGTGCGCACGCAAAATGAGGAATATACTAAAATATTCGACGTTTCTAGAAAAATCTAGAAAAATTTCTAAAAATCACAAATATTGAAAAATGACTATTCATCACAAAATAAACAATTTTTGGGGTGTTTGAGCGTAAAATAAGAAATATATTAAAATATTCAACGTTTCCAAAACATTCCAGAAAAATTTCCAAAAATCATAAATATCATAAAATGATTATCTATGATGAAATAAATAATTTCTGGGGTGTTTCAACTCTCCTCTTCTAAAAAGAAATTTCGTCCTTGAAATTTTCATACTTTAGAATAGTTGTGGGTGTTGCTCCTTCATCTTGTCTTCCAACTCCCGTGTTGAATCTTCAGTCATTTTGTTCCAGTTTACCTTTACTAATGAGATCTCCTTGCCTCTTAGTTACTTTATCCTTCTATCCTCAATTCTTACAGGAGGTGCCTCATATGTTAAGTTCTCTTTTAATTGTTCTGTGTCTGGTGCTATGACATGA
Source organism: Ormosia semicastrata (assembly GCA_029884595.1). Taxonomy (NCBI): domain Eukaryota; kingdom Viridiplantae; phylum Streptophyta; class Magnoliopsida; order Fabales; family Fabaceae; genus Ormosia; species Ormosia semicastrata. The sequence goes on from JAQQTO010000042.1 coordinate 33,804,381, forward strand.
CTTAGGTTAGAAATGTATTTTCGCAATTGTGACACATGGAAGACATTGTGAATGTTTGAGAGGAAAGGGGGTAAGGCTATTTGATAGGTTACTGGACCTACTTGGTGAATAATCTGGTATGGTCCAAGAAATTTTGGAGTAAGTTTTCTAGATTTCAAGGCCCAGCCCACCCCAGTCGTAGGTGCGACTTTCAAAAATACATGCTCGTCTTCCTCAAACTCGAGAAGCTTTCTTCTTTTGTCTATGTAACTCTTTTGTCGGCTCTGAGCCATCCTCATCTTCTCCTAAATCATCTTAACTTTTTCAGTCGTCTGCTGTATAACATCTGGTCCAATAGTGAGGCGGTCGTCGTCTTGGTACCAACATAAAGGTGTTCGACATCGCCGTCCATACAGAGCCTCATAGGGTGCCATCCCTATGCTTGAATAATAACTGTTGTTGTAGGTGAATTCTATCAATGGTAGAATGTCATCCCAACTTCCAATCTGTTCTATGGTGCAAGCTCTAAGCAAATCTTCCAATGATTGGATCGTCCTCTCCGATTGGCCATCGGTTTGTGGGTGATAAACAGAACTTAGACGTAACTTTATCCCTAATGCTTCCTGTAAACTTTACCAGAACTTTGAAGTGAATCTTGGATCCTTATCCGAAATAATACTTGTAGGCACACCATGCTGTCTAACAATTTGTCCAATATACAGTTGGGTCAGTTTCTCCAGGTTGTACCTTATGTTGATCGGGAGGAAATGCGCTGATTTCGTGAGTCGGTCCATAATTATCCAAATCAAGTCATGTCCTTTCCTTGTCCTTGGAAAACCCACCACAAAATCCATTACAATGTTGTCCCACTTCCATTCAGGAATAGACAATGGTTGCAGCAATCCTGTGATGTTCCACTTTAGCTTTCTGACAAACCAGACAAGTCGATACACATCTAGTGACGTCGCTTTTCATTCCATGCCACCAAAATAACTTCTTCAACTATTGATATATTTTTGTTATGCCTGGATGCATATTCAACTGGCTCGTATGAGCGTGCTCAAGAATATACTTCCTTAGCTCCTAATCTCGAGGAATACAGACTTTACCTCGGAATCTCAGAATTCTGTCTGTTCCTTTCGCAAATGTTGTTTCGTTGCCTTGCTTCATTAGCTCTCTCACCTCTTGCAAGAACTTGTCAACTTTCTGCTTTTCTCGTATGTCCTCCATTAGCTCACTTGAGATGGTGACCATGTTCATACAGATCTTTCCTGGTTCTAATTCCATAAAAGACCATACATCCCTGAACTACTCTATTAGATCTTTTTCCTTGATCATCAGGGCAGAGACACTGATCATCTTCCTACTCAAGGCATCTGCCACGATGTTTGCCTTGCCGGGGTGATACAAAAGTAAGAAATCATAGTCTTTTAGGAACTTCAGCCACCTCTGCTGCCTCATGTTCAACTCCTTCTGATCATACAAATATTTCTAGCTTTTGTGATCACTAAAGATGTTGAACGTCGCTCTATAGTCGTGCGTTGGGTAGTTCTTCTCATGCACTCGTAATTGCCTTGAAGCATAAGCCACCACTCTTGCATGTTGCATAAGCACAGATCCTAGTCCTTGGTATGAAGCATCACAATACACATTGAAAGGCTCATTCGGATCAGGTAGCACTAACACTAGCAGGGTAGTTAGCCATCTCTTCAACTCTTGGAAACTTTGTTCACAGTTGTTGATCCACTCAAAAGCCTAGTTCTTCCTCGTGAGTTGAGTAAGAGGTCCCGCGATTTTGGAAAATCCCTCAATGAACCTCCGGTAATATCCGGCCAAACCCATGATGCTACGAATCTCCATCACGGACTTAGGCCTTTCCCATTGTCGCACTACCTCCACTTTTGATGGATCCACCGTAATCCCATCCTTCGAGATTACATGACCCAAAAATTGATGAATGTGGCAGGACAAATATCAGAATGAACTTAACCCAAATATAATTCATCATCCCCATTACCCATACCCTGCATATAGACCTATCCCTGAACCTTCCTCTACTTCTTCTGTCTCCTTAACCCCTTTTGATCCCCATTCTCAGTAGCATCTATGATGATCTACCCTATGTTCCTATTTTTTTTTTGCTTGATGACAAAGAGGGAGTAGATGAAATGTAAGTTTTTGGGCATTTGTTTTAAAATTGTGATGTTTATTTTCCTTGGAAATTACTTATGCTGAGTTTTGATCTTAGGGGTAGATTTTAGACAATTTCCTAATATATGGTGAATGATAAATTGAAAAAATATTAGACTTAGAGGAAGCCTTTGATGTTTCTGAATGTACTTGACCCTTGTTGAAAATTGATTCATGACTTAATAGGAATGATTTAAGAATATTGAGTCTCAAATATCAATTGCTATGATACTACGTGTTTCATATGTTATTATTTACTTAATATGTTCAAAAGTTGATAGTTTGAGGGGGAGCTTGAATCAATTCTATTGGAATGGTACAAACATTAACCCTCATCACAAAATTTTCAAATATAGTTTATTGACATAAAAAATGGGGAGAATGTTAGATCCAAGTCCCTTTTGTGATGAGTTTTAATGAGTAACATACCATATTTGAAAACATGATCTCATAATGATAAGATAAACTAACTTGGTTTGTGGTTGGTTTGTATTTGATTAATAGATTCTGAGCTTAACTGGTCTTTAAAGAGGAATCATAAAAAATTAAAAATTTGACATGTTCTAATGTAAAGAAGCTTCAAGGGAGTCATGAGAAAACTCAATGGAGACATGAGAAAACTCAAAAAAGTTATGATAAAATTCAATAAAGCTGTGAACATCCATGAGCAGACTGATCAAGATCAGAAATTCGAAGATGAGCAGACTTACCTTACACAACTCCAAGAAAATGCACCAAGATTGAAAGGCATCTCCAAGGACCATCTTTCTCAGTGTTTTCATTGTGGACAATCCATTATTCTATGATGTTCAATTAGGAAGATTCACTTGTAAAGATTGGAGAAGTTTGGCTGAGTAACAAGAGTTGAGCAGACTCAACAAACTTAGTCTGCTCATGGCACTACAAGACAAAATTGTACTAGACAAAAAAAAGCTACATTAGAAACGCCTAGCTTTGATTTTATTATGTTAGGAATAGGAAAAACCCAACAACTAGTCTAAGGAAGGCTATAAAAGGACTTCACAATGAAGAATAAAGGGTTAGAATAGTGATTGACCAATATAACAGTGCAAGAATTCTGTCTACTCATTAAAAGCCTTCTTTGTCTACTCAACTACTCTCTGCCTACCAAAGCATTCTGATATAACTTGTTGGTGTTATTCTCTAAGCTTCCACTAAGTTTATCGACTCTAGAAGTGTTGTAAAAGATAAATATTTTCTAAATCCTATTGTCTATACACTTGTTGTAACATCCCAAATTTAATACCAACAGTATAATCTTTATTATACCACAGTAATTAGATCTAGGCATGCTACTATCTACTAAAACATTTCTATTATAATAATATCATATGTATAGAAAATATGAGCCACGAATAGATGAAAATATACATAACATATGTTTTTATCATAAATATAAAAAATATATGCAAAGCTTGTAAACTAGGACTCTCAAGGCACAAATTATACATGTTTCAAAAAGAAATTACAAAGTAATACTAAATACCCAAGCTCCTGTATGGACTTCATTATCTATAAGTCTTCTTCCCTCAAATCATTATAGAAATCACAACACATGGGGTGAGAATCACATATTCTTAGTAGTTTCACAATAAAACATGTCATCACAATCATTATCTATTTTAGGGAAAAACATCAAGTAAAATCACAAATCACACTAGAAAGGTGGCAAAAACCAAAACATCTTCCTTTTTCTTCTCGAAATATAATCTCATTTTATAAGTTCATATAGAAAACTTATTTCCACATAAAATCTTCAAGTAATCATCACATTCTCAAAAGTAAGCAATTGCCCATGCAATTGTAATATCATGAATATGTTATGATTAGCAATCTCCCATACAATTGTCATGCATATGCTTAGTAATGCCTTATATTCATGCCTATGCAATAAACTAGAAATGTAGTGAATAATGTCATGATACCATTTTCGGGAACCCAGTTCCATGGTAATGTCATGATATGTCATGAACCTTGAACAAAACAAAGGAACCGAATCGATAAGCCTTGAACAAGAACTAGAACCTAGTTCTAGATATTTTTCTGGGTGGTGAGGGAATGGACCATCCTTATCTCGTCACTATGATAGGGAGGGCATGTTACCTCCTCACTTACAATCATATATGATCACCTAAATATGAGGATCTCATCCTCCATCATTCATGAGTATGAAAAACAATGATGCTATTTACCATAATAACTAGTATACCAACTGGTTTATATTCATAACCACAAGTATGAAAAATAATGATGCCAATTACTACAATAACTAGCATACCAATTGATTTACATTCATAATCACAAGTATGAAAAATAATGATGTTAATTACTACATTAATTAACATACCAATTGGTTTACATTCGTAACATTATCACTTCATTAAATACCCCTATTAGTATCTCAACACTCGTTAGAAAGCATACATGAAGGGCCTACACAAGTTAGGAGCTTCATTTTAACAAAATAAAGATCCTCTCAAAAAATGGTATAGGCGCCCCATACCTAGCGCTCAGGCACTAGCATGGCAGAGGCAATGCCCAGTTCTCCCCTGCGAATGGCACTCATGTGTCCCCCACTTGGAGCTCAAGCGCTCAATTGGCACTTAGGCACCCCACAATGGGCACTCAAGCGCCCTACACGCAGCATGATGCTGCTCACTTTCTAGGCAGTGGGCGCCTAGGCACCTAACACTGGCACCAGTGCACCAGATTGGTTTCTGCAGAATTCTACAGAAACCAGTTACTTTTCCACTAGGAACATATCTTCCTCCATCCTCGCAAACATCAATTATAAATGTTTTCTAACATCATACAAGGTCTATAATCATATTGTAACTCCTATATAACTTTTAATTCTCTCAAACATGGAGTAAAAAATCAACCATCAACCTTAAAATCCCAAATTTCAACTCTTAACTCAATTAGAAACATAGGAGCCTAAGGGATGAAAATTCATCACCATGCATCAAACAAACCAAAAACAAGCCATCATTAACTTTTACAACAAGAATCAAGCATGAACAACAAAAACTAAACTCAAACCTATTTTTATCTACTTATGTAACCTAACATCACACAATAAGAATCAAAAGGGAAAAATAAGTAGAAGAACCCCCTACCTCTAGGGTCTTGAAAGAATGAACTCAATAGCTCTTCTCCACTTCTTCCTTTTTCTTCCTTCTCTTTTCCTCCTTTGTTTTTTACTTCTCCTCGTCTGTCTTCTTTCTTTTCATTTCCTTTGTGTTTTCCTATTAGAATTTGTGTGACAAGATGAGAATGAGAGTAAAAATATCTCTTGAAACCCCGAAAGTCAAGGCAGAAAAAGAGAGAAACGTGAGGCACTTGGTCACTTAAGTATCTTGGCTGGAATTTCTAATCTGTTATGAATACTTAGATTTCATCAAATCAAGTTTCCTAACTTTCAAAAACTTTAGAATAAATCCTAAGATTCATCTAAATTCTTGTTTTACCATTTCCCTATTTTTCCATATCTACGACTAGTTAATTCAGCATTAAAACACATTCTCAGTATACTTAAAAATACCAAACTACCTCTGATTATCCTCAAATTTTAACTACATCCTCTTCCATACATTTATGACTTTGAAACAAATTCTCCACTTTTATTTCCATTAACTAAGCAGTTTAAGCCAATTCTGGAGCTAGTAATAGCTATTTTTCACACATAGTGTTACAAAAATATTTTCTTATAAACTCAAGTGTTTTTCACACACATAGATCATATCACTTCTAAAAGACTCTCAAATCTTACTCAGTTCCTACACTGACACATTTTAGTCTTAATCTTATTCGAAGTTTGAAAGTTTCATCTTAGAATATAATATTTACTATTGTTATCTTATTTCTATCAAGTACATTTATACTAAGTTTATTCATCATATATGAGAAATTATTGTAAGTCTAGTTAGTACCAAGCTCTAAAGTTGAATAAGAGTTATGCAGACTCAGTCACTTAATTTCAAGAATTACTTAGTTTACAAAACAAGACCATAATTCATCCCCCTTCTTGTGGTAGGTGCCAACTTCAGTTGGTATTAGAGCTCAGCCTCTAGGTTGAGCACACTTAATCGTGTGAGAGGAAAAAGATTCAAAAAGGGAAAATAGAAAACCAATAAGGAGGAATGTTCATTGCTAAAGGTGCTTCTACAAATAGGTCACCTACCTTTGATGGAAAGGATTATTACTACTGAAAGGATGGTATGAGACTTTTCATTGAATCACGACATGTGGATTTGCATGGCATTGTTGAAAATAGCCCATACATTCCCACGATCAATGAAAGAACTGTTGAGAAACCAAATAGTGATTGGGTTAATGAAGAAAGAAACAAGTACATCTTGAACTCTAAGGCAAAATTCTTCTTGACATGTGCACTGAGCAGAAATGAATATGATAGAATAGTTGGATGCAATACAACTAAAGAAATCTGGGATACCTTGATGATTGCTTATAAAGAAAGCTAAAGTAAGTATGCTTGTGCATCAATATGAGCTATAGAAGAGCATGAAATAATAGATGAGATGTTTGCTCAGCTTACAGTCATCATAAATGATCTGAAATCACTTGGAAAAATATATTGCAATCAAAAGCATATAAGGAAGCTACCGAGGAGCCCACCGAAAGTGTGGAGACCCAAAGTCACAACCATTCAAGAGGTTAAAGACTTGTCTACTCTTCAACTCAAGTAACTTCTTGGCTCACTTAAGGTTCATAAACAAGAGTTAGTAGAACTTCCCAAAGAAAGGGAAGGTAGCTCTCAAATCTGCTCAAAAGAATATAAGCACAAATGCTGCTCATTAATCTTCTCATCACTCTGCTCAATCCTCCACTCTAAACTCTTCTCAAGAGTTTGATGAAGATAGTGATGAAGAAGATGATCTTTCAAATGAAGAGCTTTCACTCATATCTAGAAAGATTCAAAGGATGTTGAGAAGAAAAGGTAAAGGCAAGAGAAGTTTCCAACTGAAAAAGATGTGCAAAAAGGTGACTTAACCATCAAATGACAAATAATTTGTTTCTAGTGTAAAAAACTGGTTATATAAAACTAGGATGTCCACTACTGAAAAAGAAATCGAAGAAAAGTTTTAAAAAGAAAGGAACATGGGAGGATCTTGATGAAAAATCCTCAAGTGATGATGAACAAGATGAGGCAACAACCCTTTGTTTGATGGATAGAGACTTGGATAGTGAAGATGAGGTATCAGACCTAGAAACTACTCAACCTTCATATTAAGAAATAGAAATAACTTTTGATAATCTCTTGAATGACTCAAACACTGTAGCTAAAAAATATATTAGTTTGAAAACTAAACTTTCAGATGCTTTACAGGAAAATGAGATTTCGAAAGCTAGGTTTAGTGCATTAAGTCAAGAGAATAAGAGTTTACTAAAGATGAATGCAAACTTGACAACTTTAATAAAACTCAAGTTTGTTAAGTTTGCTCAGACTTCTTCTTAGCAATCTATGCAAAGTGATGATGAAGTAAATAAGTTGAGAAAGAAGGTTAAGGAGTTAAATACAGGCCTAACAAAATTTGTCAATGGCACCAAAAATCTAGAAATGCTTCTTGGCAGTCAAAAGTGTGCTTTTGACAAAGCTGGTCTAGGCTATGAAAAATCCACAAAACAGAAGTTATATCTAAATCTATTTGTGATAGCCAAAAAGCCTGAAGTGAGATATTTTTGTTGCAATAAGCTTGATCATAAAGCCATAACATGTTAGTCTAGAAACAACTCACCAAAAAGGGAAGTAACTAAACTGAGAGGACCCAAGCATATTTGGGTACCTACAGCTATTAAATCTACTCATGCAGGTCTGTTTGATCTTAGGGAAGAAAAAGCACAAGTGTACTTGGATAATGGATTCTCACGATGTAAAACCCTCGAAAACATGTTAGACTTGTAAATGTTACAAAGGTAGCCTAATACTTGCTTAACATGCTTGTTGAATTTTGTGACTTTCCGAGCACGTTTAGTCACTTTGTTGTAGCACTATGTGTGAAATATAATTGTTATTAGCCCCAAATTTGGCTTAAACTGCTTAGTTAATAAAAATAAGTGTAGATGATTTGTTTTTAGGTCACAAATGTGTGGAAGAAAGTGTGAATAAATTTTGAGGTTAATTGGAGTTAGTTTGGCATTTTTAAGCATACTGAGTGTGTATTTTAATGTCGTATTGACTACTAATAGATATGGAAAAATATAGTAATCGTGAAACAAGATTTTTCATGAATCTTAGGATTTATTTTAAACTTGTTAGAAGTTAGGGAATTTGATTTGGTGAAATTTAAGTGTTCTTAACAGATCAAGATTTTGGCAAGTCACTTAAGTGACAAAGGAGCATATGGCTCCTTCACTCTTTCTGTTGCCTTAATCTTTTTAAGTCCAAAATAAGATATTTTCTCTCATTCTTGTTCACTCTTTTACTTACCGCAAGTGCACGGGTCGCACTTGTAATATAGCTAGGAGTCGGATATCATTCCTATGAGGACTAAGGTTAAAATCAGTGCTAAATATAAACCAAAAGTTTAGGAGTTTCTATCCAAGGGCATATAAATTAAGAGATAAGTGTCTAAACTACTTAAAAGAACTTAAAAGCTTTAAGTTTGAATTAAAGTTAAGAATTAGAGAATAGGTAATCCTTTTTCACCTCCTACTTCAATTGATAACAAGTAATCCTTATGAGTAATATAAACGAAATGATTAGGTTAGCTTGAGAATCTAAATTAGTTAAAAGCCTATGTCTAGGTCTATCAATCATGCTTCAGTTACCTAATTCACTATGTTTCCATGAGAACTAGTGTAAATCCATTCATTAAGATCTATTCCTAATAGTTGCTATGCATAGCCAATAGGCATATTTCTATCCTATTAACGAATCATCTCACCCAAACTAATAAAATAAAATAAAATAGAATATGCATCAATCATACATACGATCTCAAATCCAAATTCCTATGTCTAGGTTCATTAGATTTCAATAAATCAATCAAAAGCTGATCAACTAATCAAAATCATTAAGCACTATACGATTGAACAAAACTATATCATATATATAAACTCAAAGGATTACAATATTATTCAATATTCATAGGAGGATCCAAAGTAAACCCTACAAATAGCTTAGCTAGTCATGAACCACGAAAATATAGAAAAATACATCATGTTCATGGAAAGAAAATGAGAAAGTAGAAGATAGAGAAGAGGAAGCTCAAGGTTGATGATCTTCCAAGCTCCAATTCTCCTCCAAGGTAAAGAAAGCCCTCAATCTTGGTTACTTCTGCTTCCTTTATGTCTAAAACATAAATCCTAGCAGTTGTTTTTTAAAAAATAACAAAAAGCTCCCGTTTAAAATGGATACAACAGTATTTATAGGCTGAATAAAATAGAGTCATGTCACGACATTAAACACATAACGCCGCGGTGCATGTTCAATTAGGTCACCGATGCTGTGGCATCCAGTTCTTAGCGCTGCGGCGCTCTAGCATCGAGTTCTAGTACTGAAGTAGGGGATGAACAATGTCATGACATTAAACATGCCTACGCCATGATGTTGTACACTGGTCTTCAATTTTGGCTTTCTCTTGGGCTTCCTGGTCCAAAGCTTGTCCAAATTCTCTCAATTAGAGCCCTTCCTGTAATAGAGAAATTACCACTTCAATAGCAAATGCAAATGTACTCAATTTATCAAAGATTTAAAAGTATTTGCTTAAATTCGTAATGGAAGCCATCAAGATAAAATCAGATGAATATGATGCTAAAGTCTTCCATTCATGCATACAAACAAGGACAAAGTAACTAATATAGCACAAATATAGGGCACAAATAACTACACTTTGTGGAGTTATCACACCCCCAAACCTAGATTTTTGCTAGTCCTCGAGCAAAACATATTACATTTACATAGCTCAACATTAATAACTTGCATTAAGCCACATTTGACATTCCTCTTTCACTTAAACTAACTAGTGTATGATGATTGCATAAATCCTCAAAGAATACATATACCTCACGATCAGTTTCACACATATACAATCCTCATCATGCTAACATTCACAGCTTCCATTTATACAAGATATATTTCCCAAAATTATGCAAACATAACTTCTTCCTATCAATTTAGATTCACCCAGATGACGTTATGAACATACACATGAATATAATTCACAGAATTAACAAGATTGTAATACAACTCTCTCTCCACTAATGTAAATCACATAAAATTGAGGATCAAAAGGGACTTTATTAGCTTATAATGTAAGGACAAGGGTAGTGGACAACAGAATAAAAGGATAGGATTTAACACAAAAATTGAGAAACATAAACATGTTATTTCAAGTCTTGAGCCTTGAACAGATATTAGCAGGGTACTCAATAGTGAAAGTAGAAAACTTGCCAGAATCATTTTGATGTTTTTTGTACTTTTCTTATCTTATGCTTTGCTTTTCTTTTTCTTTTTTCTTTTCTTTTCATTTTATTTTTTTTTCTTTTCATTTTGAAAAACATTGTTTCTTTTCCTTGACTGTATCTAGTTCCTTCAAGCTCATTTTGTATTGAATCATTAATACCCCTAATTACATGACTCACTTCAAGAAATAACATATTATGTACTTATTAGAATGGTTAATAGGTTAACGATCACAATGGTTATGAAAAACATATAAGGCCAACATATATAAGCTCCAATAGGGGACCTATGGATATAATCATTCAGGGTAAGCATGAAAGGCTCAATCGTTCCAAATAATGCCCTAATCATTTCCTCAATCATGCACAACCTAGGATTTCGCCTCAAGAGAGTTGAAAAATAATTTCAAGGATAATTGAATTTTTCACATGTATTGTCCATAAACTTTTTCTAGACAAAAATTCTTATCCTTTTCAAAGTTCAAGAAGCATGCAAAAAGGAAATGCATTATACATAAAAAGAAACTAGAATGCTTCAGTATGCGCCAAAGATTGTATATGGATTCACAGATAAATGAAAGTCATTTTGCATCCATATCTATCATTGGATAATCATACACACTAGTTTTTGGCTACATGATGTTTTTCAAAAGTACTCAACATTATAATCATGAAACATCATGCTTTTCAAACATTGCAACACATGTTGTGAAAGGGAACGACAATTGTATCTTGAGTGGGATTTTCAAAAACTTTTATCAAGATACTTGCTCCTATGGTTATTATCTACACATACATATATACTACAAAAAGTATAATACTAACATAAATATAACACTAAAACACATGCATATAAACATAACAATATGAAAATATAATAAAATACTACTGCATATAAAGCCCAAAACATAAAGTCAAAGACACCCCCCAAACCTGAGGGAAATAGTGTCTGCACTGTACAAATGAAACATACACATATATATGTAACATAAAATACAATGAAAGAAAATGGCCTGAAATGCCATAAAGGTTAATTGAGTGCATCATCAGAATCGGTCGTCTCAACAGTGATATCCTTATCATCCCCATCCTCGCCAACATCATGATGTACTCTTGAAGGTCTAGGCTGGGAGGGGTCAGCAACAACAGTGGGCGGGAAATCTGGAATTGGGAAGTCCCTCATCTAAAGTCCTAAGAGCTTCGCCATCAACCTTTGCGCCTAAATAATGAAAGACAGCATAACTATCATCTGTGTGCTCTAAGTCTCCATATAGACTAGTCGGGCCTCCACACGAGCACGCCAATCTACGCCAGTTGCAAGTGCTGCTAGGGGCTCAGGTACTGCTGATGGATCAGGTACAACTGCCCTAGGCTCAACACGAGCCCGCCTCTGCCTAGCTGGTAAGGAGGCTGGAGCTGCTCCCACCCTCTCAATAAAATGATCGTTAAGAGGCTACCAAACATCAGTAAGCTCCTTATGTGGTCCCCAGCGTACATTATGCTGGCTATACAAGGTGTGGATGAGAAAAGGGAAGAAGAGGCTCCTATGCTCCCATACTGACCTCAAGATTTGCTCAAAAATAAGCTGAGCGACATTGATAGACCAGCGCTCCAAGATAGTATAAATTAGTATAGCTCGGTCTCGAGTTACCTTAGAGAGGTTTGCAGATGCTAGAATCTGGGTGCAAATGAAGTGGTACCAGGCTCGGGCCTCTGGTGTCAAACAAGTGCGTGGGAAGTATCTCGATCTATTGGTCTACACACTCATAGTCCATTGCACAGGCTAAGATTCAGCATTAGATATCTTAGCAGTGACTACATTAACATCAATGCCCTCCTCCAACTCCCAGTGGTAGAACTCAGTATACTCACAGATCTCAAGGGGCTTAGGTAGGCTCAGAGCTGTGTGAATAGAAGTAGTAGAAAATGAGACCATGCACCCTCTAACTCTAACTGTAGTAGCCCCTTCACTAGAGTATACTACGTTCGCATAGAACTCGTGAACCACAGGAAGAACAGTGGATGACTTTGGGTGTCGGGCAAATATGCCCCAGTTAAGGTGGTTAATGAGCCCCTCTAAGTCCTGGTGAATAGCACTAGAAAAGGAGAAGCCTCACTCTAGAATGAGCGGTCTAGTAATGAGCACAGTGTATCTCTGGGCAGCATATGCAGAAATAAACCTCCCTCTATCATAATCTGGAGGAGGGGGGAAGGCTCCCTATTCTGCTGACTGGACGATCCTCGTTGAATGAACCTTCCCTTTTTTGGACCCATGATATCCTGAAAGAGAATTGCTAAGTGTTAAAAGTTATTAATCATAAATGTATAACACATGTAAGACAAAGCAAATATGGAAAATCTGGGAGTACACGTTACAACATTCAATACCAGCGCCGCAACATTCAATACCAGCACTGCGGTATTCAAAATGTTCATGCAACATCACAACGTTAACAGTCAACATCGCAACATTCAAAATAAGTTCAACACAACGCTATCACATTCAAGCCAATGTTGCGGCATTCAAGCCAACATCGCGGCATTCAACTTCAATGCCATGACGCGCACGACAAATTTACCCAAAAAATTCAGTAACAGTAGATTTATCCAACATATTAGCATTCCAGGCACAAAATTACATGAAAAACTAACAAAAATCTATAAATAATAAACTAACAATAGCTATTCATCACAAAAAAACAACAAAAACTACAAACCAAGACAAAAATAAAATGACCTAAAGCGAGAAAATATATTATTAATTTATAAAAACTTAAAATAAATATGAACATACCTTAATTGAAGCAGGCATAAACTGAAAAGGAGATGGAAGGGAAGAGAAAACGAAAACTAAAGAGAAAGGGAGAGAAAGCAGAGGAAATGAGAGAGAGAGGAGTTGAAATGTGAGGCGCTCCAAACACCACAACATATAACCCTAACTGCCACTTTGCGCTACGGCATGAAGATACATACACCACTACGCTCATTAATTCCCTCTTAAATTAATTATTTAAGTAATTACTATTTACTATTTACTTTTTTTAACGTGACCGCAGAAACACCGCAGCGTTCTGGTGTGATATGTTGCAGCGCTATGCTCACTGGATTTTGGCCCATAGCACCATCACGCCACGACGCTTCAAGTGTGACGTCGCGGCGTGAGGAGTCTGCCTATAGAATTCTGCAGCAAATTCACTCTAGCCAGGACTTTTGCTCAAATAAGGCCTCCACTACTTGCAAAACATGCCTATAAGGTCAAATTACCAAATGTAATATATAAATATATTAAATCCTAAAAATCAAAGTATTGACATATTGAAGACATTAAAATAAATAACTTAGGTTCTTTCTTAAACAGGGCCTAATTTATAGTCCTGGCAGGACTTTTCAGACATCAGACTAGGGCTTTTAAAGCGAGGGAAGTTTTCCCCAATTAATCTCTCCTCCAAAATAAGGTTTTAGGCGCTAGCCATTAACCTTAAAACTTGATGATCGATCCAGTGGAGCAATGTCCATAGCTCCATGAGGAAACACTTTTATTACCTCAAAGGGCCCCGACCACCTCAATTTGAGTTTTCTAGTGAATAGTTTAAGCCTAGAATTGTGAAAGAGGACTTGCTAGCCTTCTTCGAACCTTTTCTGCACAATTTTTCAATCATGCCACAATTTCACTTTCTCCTTATACAATTTTGCATTTTCGTAGGCTTACAGCCTAAATTCATCTAGCTCATTAAGCTGCAAAAGCCTCTTCTCCCTAACAGCTTACAAATTGAAGTTGAGCTACTTTATTGCCCAATAGGCATTATGTTCAAGCTCAACCAGCAAATGACTTGCCTTCCTGAATACTAACTTATAGGGAGACATACCAATGGGGCCCTTGTAAGCAGGCTTGTAGGCCCATAGTACGTCGTCCAGTTTTTTTGACTAATCCTTTCTGGTTGGACACACTATTTTTTCCAAGATTCACTTTATTTCGATATTGGATACCTCCGCTTGCCTACTTGTCTGTGGGTGATAAGTAGTGGCAATCTAATGCGTCACTCTATACTTGGCTAAGAGGGCTTCAAAATACTTGTTGCAAAAATGCAATCCTCTGTCACTGATTATGGCCCTAGGTGTTCCAAACCTGGTGAATATCTATTTTCTCATAAAACTAATCATTACTTTTGAATCATTAGTAGGAAATGCACATGCCTCCACCCACTTGGACATGTAGTCCACAACCACTAGTATGTACAGATTTCCAAATGAGGGAATAAAGGGGCCCATGAAGTCTATGCCCCATGCATAAAAAATCTCAACCTCTAAAATGGAATTCAGGGCCATCTCATTCCTTCTCGAGATATTCCCTGACTTTTGACATCGATCATGCCTTTGTATATAGAAATGCACATCTTTGAAGAGCGATGGCCAATAAAAGCCAGACTGGAGTACCTTCACAGCCGTCCTCTCACCACTGTAGTGTCCACCATATGGAGAATCATGACATTGGCTTAAAATCTGCACCACTTCCTCCACAGGCACATACCTCCTCAACATATGGTTCGAGTACTGTTTAAACAGAAATGACTTATCCCAGATATAGTGCCTGACATCATACAATAATTTCTTCTTTTCGTGAGAGGTTAGATCAGGTGATAGCACACCACTCACAATATAATTCACCATGTCAGCATACCATGGACATGATTAAGTGATGGCTACAAATAGCTGCTCATTAGGAAATGTTTCCCTGATTGTGATCGGTTCAGCTTGGAAATCTTCATTTTCAAGTCTTGAAAGGTGATCTGCTACTTGATTTTCTACACCTTTCTTATATTTGATCTCCATATCAAACTCTTGTAAAAGTAAAACCCACCTAATCAATTGTGGTTTCGCGTCCTTCTTGCTCACTAAGTACTTTATTGTAAAGTGATCTGTGTACACTATCACCTTCATACCCACAAAAAATGCTTTGAACTTATCAGATGTGAACACAACGGCCAATAACTCTTTTTCCATTGTTGTGTAGTTAAGCTAGGCATCGTTAAGTGTTTTGCTCGCATAATAAATGGAGTGAAACACTTTGTCTTTTCTTTGTCCCAGCACTGTACCCTTTGTCTTTTCTTTGTCCCAGCACTGTACCCACAACATAGTTGCTAGCATCGCACATGAGTTCGAATGGCAAATCCCAATCTGGAGTGATTATAACTGAAGCTAAAACCAGTCTCTTTTTTAGTTCCTCAAATGCAACCTGACAAGAATCATCAAAGGTAAATTAGATGTCTTTCTCTAGAAGGTTGCAAAGAAGCTTGGTTATCTTTAAAAAGTCTTTAATAAACCTCCTGTAGAAACCCACATGGCCAAGAAAATTGTGGATTCCTTTCACTGAGTTTGGCTGAGGAAGCTTGTCAATCACTTCTATTTTTGCCTTGTCCACCTCCATCCCTTTTATAGAAACCTTATGGCCAAGAACTATGCCTTCTTGGACCATAAAATGACACTTTTCCCAATTCAGGATGAGGTTGGTCTCTTCACACCTTTTCAGCATGGATGATAAGGTCTGCAAACAGTTATTGTAATCATCCCCAAATACCGAAAAGTCATCCATAAACACTTCTAGGTCATGTTCAATCATATCAGCAAAGATGACCATCATGTAACGTTCAAAGGTCGCAGGAGCATTGCATAGCCCAAAGGACATCCTTCTGAAAGCAAATGTACCATATGGATAAGTAAATGTTTTCTTTTCATGGTCCTCCGATGCTATGGTAATTTGGTTATATCCAGAAAAACCATCCGAGAAATAATAACAGGCCTTCCCTGCTAGTCTATCCAACATCTGATCTGTGAAAGAATGGTCTTTCTGGGTTACTTTATTTAATTTATGGTAGTCCATGCACACCCTCCATCTAGTGACCTTACGAGAGGGAATAAGCTCGTTATTTTCATTAGTGACCACTGTCATGCCACCTTTCTTTGGCACACATTGGATTAGCAATACGTAGGGGCTGTCAAAAATAGGATAAATAACACCTGAATCCAACCACTTGATTATTTCTTTCCTCATCACCTCTTTCATAATTGGATTCAACCTCCTTTGGTGTTCCACAACTCCACTTTGATTGTCCTCTAACAATATCTTGTGCATACAAAATAAGGGGCTAATGCCTTGAATATCAGCAATCGTCCATCCGAGAACATGCTTGTATTTCCTAAGCACATGGAGAAGCTTCTCCTCTTGATCATCTAAGAGGGATGATGATATGATTACTGGTAGGGTAGATGTTACTCCCAAATAAGCATATTGTAAATGGTTCAGCAGAGGCTTTAACTCAAGCTTTGGAGGTTCCTCAATGGAAGGCTTAGATGTCACTTTTGTTACATCAGACTCCACGGTTTCAAACTTGGATGAACGATATTGCCTAGGTACCACATCAAGGTGTTTGATGCAAGTAGATACATCATTTCTAGAATCTTCATCATCCTCAGTTGATGAAGGCAAGGGGGTCTTCAGGATTGTTAGCTTGAAATGCATCGTTAATGATATTATCCAATAGACTAGCATAAGAACACTCTTCCTGATCTTGAAGAAACTTAATTACTTTAAAAATGTTAAAAGTCACCTCTTGATCTTGAACTCTCATAGTCAGTTCACCTTTTTGGACGTCTATGAGTGTTCTTCGCGTGGCTAGAAATGGTTTGCTTAGGATCAGTGGCACCCTTTGATCCATTTCTATATCCAGAATAACAAAGTCTGTAGAGAATATGAACTTATCCACTTTCACTAGGACATGTTCCACAATTCCCTTCGAATATGTATATGAACGATTAACTAGTTAGAGGGTTGTAGATATGGGCTTGCATTCCCCCAAACCTAGCCTCTGAAATAAGGATAGGGGCATTAGATTAATGTTTCCCCCCATATCACACAATGCATGTCCTAAGAATTTGTCATCGATGGCACAAGGAATTGTAAAGCTTCCTGGATCCTTCAACTTTGGGGGAAGCTTTTGTTGCAAGATAGCACTGCATTCTTCTAATAATGATAGAGTTTCAAACTCGCCCATCTTATGTTTCTTGGATAATATATCCTTTATAAACTTAACATAATTGGGCATCTGTTCCAATGCTTCTGCAAAAGGGATATTGATGTGAAGTTTCTTGAAAATTTCTTAAAACTTCTTAAACTATTCATCCATCTTCTATTTGATTTGTCTGCTTGGGAAAGGCAGAGGATGTATATATGGCTTATTCATCTCCTTCTTATTTTTAGCCTTCTTTTGGTCAATTTCCTTATTTATTTCATTATCTTCGACCTTCTTGTGGACCTCTTTTTCACATTTCTGGCTCTTTCCTACCTCATCCTCCATTAATTTTGTCTTAAGGTTTCCCTAAATATCTTTCCCACTCCTCAGTGAGATGACCTTACAATGCTCATTTGAGGCACCCTTAGGATTATTTACTGTGTCGCTTGGGAAGGTGCTTGGGGGCCTATTATTGATTGCATTGGTTAACTGCCCCACCTGAGTTTCTAAAGCCCTCAAAGAAGCTAACTGGGTCTATATCACTGAGTCGTTCTTATTGGGAATTTTTTACGGATACATCACGCAGTGAAAAACAGGGATTCCCACTGAGGATCCATGCGAAAAAGCCATAATCTGAATTTTTAAATGATTTATCTCTTGAAGCGTGAATCACCAACACCGTAATAGAAACGATGTCTCTGCGGTATCCACACGAATAGACTCACGAACGTCTAACATCCACAAAGAGAAGCCTCACGTCTCTCACACAATGCTAGCTGCGTAGAGAAGAGAATAAACCTGTCACTCTCTCACTCAATTTTCTGTAGGTGCGGCTAGGGTTCTAAACTGTGTATATTAGCAGCCCCCTTAGTAGTACTATTTATAATAGTGACTACCTTAAGTGAGTGTGAGCAGTAGCAAGGTAAGCTGTGCAACCCTAGACCCATCTGTTATGAGTCTGACCCATATTTGAATCCGAGTCCAACTTGGATCCATTGCTCCAATTTTAGTCTGCTCTATGTGTGTGACCCTGTAGGTTCTTATTACGTTGGTAGTAATATTAAAATCCCATTTTAATATTACAAGCAGTGAGCGGTACCTAGCAACACATCGTTGCTACCCAAGTAATAAGAATGTCAGTGATTTGACATAACCTTTCCGTGACCAATGTTTCTGTGTCGTTTAGTCCCTTTGTCAAGATATCTAAATTGAACACAAGACATGGAATGCGTCACCTTTGTATAGTCCAATCATTCATTTCCTGATATTCGAGTAGACTTTGTAACAACAAATGAGATCAATATCTCATATTGACTCATTTGAGCATGGCCATGCATTTCGCAGTCTCACTTAATCAGGGGGCCCGAAGATATCGCTCCTGTTATGTAGGAGTGACAAATTCCATCTAGGTCACTCACATCCCTCTACATGATTCGCGGTATGTCCAATAACCAACTCTATAATCACCTTGTTACAGATGACGTTTAATGGCATTAAAACACACAACTCCTCATGTAAGAATCGTAGTGATTTCAAGTCAAAGGACCACAAACACCATTGTCACTATGAGAATCGCTTATGACACTCACGTAACAATCCATGTAGCGTTCTCATGGTGGGTCAGTCCTGTACATCATTACTCTAATATGTACTCATGTGAAGACTTGATATCTCATATCCATGACCAGTGAGATATGGTCATTAGTCTATGCACATACTAGTCTCAATGTATTATTGTTGTCCTAATTAACAATAATACTTGACTAGGGATATTTAAGAATAGTGTTGTAACTAAAAAGATCTCACGATCAAGTCATCCACTTGATGTCCTATGGCATCAAACTTACTATTCTAAGGACTTTATTATGTTTATCAAAAAAGAACACAATAAATGAAATGCCTCATATATAAAAATAGCATAATAGAATATATGTAAATACAGAAAATGTATTGGCCTCTAGGGCATACACCAACAATCTCCCACTTGCACTAGAGCCAATCAGGCATATATCTAATGCCTAAAGACCTAGTGTGACCCTCATGCTTCTGTTGTGCTAGAGGTTTCATCAGTGGATCAGCAATGTTATCATCTGTTGGTACTTTGCATATCTTCACATCTCCTCTATCGATGATCTCTCGAATGAGATGGAAGCACCTAAGTATATGTTTGGATCGCTGGTGAGATCTAGGCTCCTTAGCTTGTGCAATGGCTCCATTATTATCACAATAGAGGTCCACTGGGTCCATAATACTAGGAATAGTGCCAAGTTTAGTAATGAACTTCTTGATCCAAATGACCTCCTTTACTGCATTGGAGGCAGCAATATACCCAGCCTCTGTGGTAGAATCGGCGACTGTCTCCTGCTTTGAACTCTTCCAGGTCACAGCCCCACCATTTAGGCAAAAAACATAACCCGATTGCGATATGGAGTCGTCCTTATCGGTTTGGAAGCTAGCATCAGTGTAACCTTTTACAACTAGCTCTTCCTCGCCTCCATATACCAAGAACGAATCCTTAGTCCTTCTTAAGTACTTAAGGATGTTCTTGATAGTAGTCCAGTGACTCTCACCGGGATCAGACTGGTACCTACTTGTTATGCTCAAAGCATACGAGATGTCTAGTCGAGTACATAACATGGTATACATGATAGATCCAATTGCAGATGCATATGGAATCTTGCTCATGCGATCCCTCTCATCCTGGGTGGAAGGGGATTGAGCCTTAGATAGGCTTACACCATGTGACATAGGCAAGAGTCCTTTCTTGGATTCATGTATGTTAAATCATCTTAACACTTTGTCTATGTATGTACTCTGACTTAGGCCAAGCAGTCTCAGTGATCTATCTCTATAGATCCTGATACCTAATACATAGGTGGTTTCGCCCAAGTCCTTCATAGAGAAGCAGTTCCCTAACCAAGTCTTTACGGACTGTAGGGTAGGGATGTCATTTCCAATAAGTATGTCATTTACATACAATACCAGAAAGATAATAGTGCTCCCACTAACCTTCTTGTAGACACAAGATTCTTCTTCATTCTTGATGAAACCAAATTATTTTATTGTATCATCAAAACGAAGATTCCAGCTTCTGGAAGCTTGCTTCAATCCATAAATAGATCGTTGTAACTTGCATACTTTTCTAGCATCTTCTGGAGTGGCAAAACCCTTAGGTTGTGTCATGTACACATCTTTGAGAAGATTTCTATTAAGGAAAGCAGTTTTGACATCCATTTGCCAGATTTCATAATCATGGTATCCTGCAACAGCAAGCAAGATCCGAACGGATTTAAGCATCACTACTGGGGAAAAAGTCTCATCATAGCCCACACCATGAATTTGTTTGAAACCTTTAGCCACCAATCGCGCCTTAAAGGTATGCACATTACCATCCATGTCAGTTTTCTTCTTGAAAACCCACTTGCACCCAATGGGTTTTACCCTTTCAGGTGGGTCAACCAAGGTCCATACCTGGTTGGCATACATGGAATCCATCTCAGATCTCATGGCTTTAAGCCATTTCTCATATTCTGGGCCAATAATGGCTTCCTGGTAAGTCACAGGCTCATCTTGATCCATGAGTAATACGTCACCTTGTTGGGTCATGAGAAATCCATATCTCTTTGGTTGATAACGTATCTTGTTAGACCTACGCAGGTCTTGTGCTACTAGAGCAGGTTGTTGTTCCACAACATTTTGTGGAGGCTGCTCTATTTCCACCATTGGTTCATTGCTGCTTTATGAAACTTGAACTTCTTCAAGTTCTACTTTTCTCCCACTGGTTCCTTTGGAGATAAACTCCCTTTCTAGAAACACAGCTGTCCGTACGACAAATACTTTGCCCTCGTTAGATTATAGAAAAAGTATCCCTTGGTTTCCTTTGGATACCCTACAAAGAAGCATTTATCTGATTTAGGTCCAAGCTTATTAGAAACTTGACGTTTCACATAAGCTTCGCAGTCCCAAATCTTCAAGAAAGACATACTGGGCCGTCTCCCAGTCCATATCTCATATGGTGTCTTTTGAACCGTCTTAGATGGAACACGGTTAAATGTGAAAGCTGCTGTTAACAGAGCATGTCCCCAGAAGGAGCCTGGAAGGTTTGCATGACTCATCATGGATCGGACCATGTCTAATAAGGTCTAGTTCCTCCTTTCAGAGACACCATTCCATTGTGGTGTTCCTGGTGGAGTGAGTTGAGATATTATCCCATACTCTTTCAGATGATCATCAAACTATTGGCTTAAGTATTCTCCTCCTCGATCTAATCGAAGGATTTTAATACTCTTGCCAAGTTAGTTTTGTACTTCATTCTTGAACTCTTTGAACTTTTTAGAGGATTCTGATTTGTGTTTCATAAGATATACAAATCCATATCTACTGAAATCATCAGTAAATATAATGAAGTATTGAAAATCGCCTCTAGCGACTGTGTTTAGTGGCCCATATACATCACTATGTATAAGGCCTAAAAGATCACTAGCCCTTTCACCTTGTCTAGTGAATGGGGCCTTTGTCATCTTCCCCAATAAACAAGATTCATATGTCTCATATGATTCAAAATTAAACGAGTCCAAGAATCCATCTTTATGGAGTTTGGAGATGCGTTTCTCATTTATGTGGCCCAAACGACAATGCCAGAGAAAAGTTGGGTTCAGATTGTTTGGTTTAAACTTCTTTGTATTTGTGTTATAGACGGGCGTTTCGAGATCAAGTACATAAAGTCTATTACTCAATTGCGCACTACCATAAAAAATATCATTCATATAAATAGAACAACACTTGTCCTTTATAATAAAAGAAAAACCTTTCTTGTCTAAACAAGAAACAGAAATGATATTCCTACTAATAGCAGGCATAAAATAGCAGTTCTCTAACTCTATTACAATCCCAGTGGGCAAAGATAATAAATAAGTCCCTACAGCTAATGCAGCAACCTTTGCTCCATTTCCCACTCGTAGGTCGACTTCACCCTTTGTCAATGGTCTACTGCTCTTTAGATCCTGCACATTTACACAAATATGAGATCCACATCCAGTATCTAATACTCATGATGCAGAAGTAGATAAATTGACTTCAATAACAAAAATACCTGAAGTGGAAGTCTCACTTCCCTTCTTCTTTTTGAGCTCCTCCAGGATCTTGGCACAGTTCCTCTTCCAATATCCGGTCTGACCACAATGGAAGCATGTACCTTCCTTAGCCACTCCACCCACTGGTTTTAAGCCAGAAGTGCTGGGCTTGGACTTATCCTTGCCCTTGCCCTGTTGTCCTTGGGCTTTTTCTGCTGTTTCTTGCCCTTATTCTTTTGGACCATCATTATGGCCTTCCCTTTACCTTTGTTAATATTCTGCTCAGTAGTTCTCAACATGCCTAGTAGCTCTAGTAGTGATTTGTCAATCTCATTCATGTTGTAGTTCATGACAAATTGACTAAACTTTCTGGCAATGATTGCAGGACTAAGTCAGTGGCCAACTCTTGGCCCAAAGGAAAATAAAGTCTCTCTAGGTTTTCAATGTACCCAATCATCTTGAGTACATGAGCACCAACAGGGCTTCCTTCTACCAGCTTACACTGAAATAGTGCTTTAGAGACCTCGAATCTCTCATGCCTAGCCTGCTCTTGATAGAGCTTCTTAAGGTGTACGATCATATTGTATGCATCCATGTTCTCATGTTACTTTTGGAGCTCAGAGTTTATAGTGGCCAGCATTAGACATCCAATGTCCAACGCATCATCTTGATGCTTCTTATAAGCATCTCTTTCAGTTCTAGGGGCATTAGCAGTAGGTGGCTCAGGAATAGACTGTTCCAAAACATACAGTTTTTTCTCTTGCTTGAGGACAATCCTCAAATTCCTGTACTAATCTAGAAAATTCATTCCAAACAACTTGTCCTTCTCAAGGATGGATCGCAATGATAAAGTACCCGATGTGTTTGTTGCCATGGTAATCTATTAACAGAAATATACAAAATATAAGTATCATGCCATAAACATATTTAATGAGGTCTTTTAATTAAATATGTCTCCCACTATTTTATTCAAGTCAATGACCCTCAGCATTAACTTGAAAAATCCCATCGTAAGATTTCCTAGTGGGCTAAGATCCATATTTCACCTAGTTTTGAGTCAGCTTTGACTGATCACCCAAAATTCAGTTATTTAGGTAGGAAACACTTTCCAATTACATCATATGTAACTCTTGGATAGTTAGGTGAATAACACTTATTCAAGTTCATCTAATGGACCAAAGCCCAACTTCATGCCTCTAAGCCTTCAATCCTATTGAAATGGCCTAGTTAAGTCAGACCCAATGGTTGGCAGTTGGATATTACCTTTATTCTATCGCGTCTTACTAATATAAATAAAGGCATCCTGCTTTGGCAGACCTGCACTTGATCGATACTAGTCTTGACAAGTGCCACATGTTGGAAGGCATCACATAATGACTTAATATTTGCTTTGAGGGAATTTTTTTATTATTATTATTACTAGATCTCACCATTTATAAAACTATTTATCATACCATAAACATTATCCATGCATCTCATACATAAAAGCATATAATAAAAATGACATGGTTATGGCCCCTAAGAGAGTAGCATTAACTAAGCCAACTTCACCAAGCATCTCCCATCAACGTCTTCACTTGATGCCGTCTTCTTGCCTCCACATCATAATTACATTATATAGAAACCTCTTTTACATTCGATGGGAGTTAGGTGAGAAGAGAATGTACAATAAGAATGTAGAGAGAAAGGCACGACACGCTGGTCGTATATATTAAAATCAAAAGGCATAAAAAAAGGACCATGCACCATGCATCACAAAGAACATATAAACTCATAACAATAATACATAATTATTTTTTCATGAGTTATAAAAGGATAGAAAATATTGCGCTTTCGAATAACACACTACGCAGAGGTAGCACGGGGGTCCCGCGCCCCGGCCCAAAAAATTGGACCATAAACAAGAGCTGAATCTCTTGCGCCTCCCTTGAACCCTTGTGCGGTGCGGAACCCTAAGCCCGAACAACACTTCATGTGTCGCGGGGAATCCTTGCGCTGTCGTTCAACACTTGAACCTCAGGCGCCTCCTTGACGGCTTCACATCAACACTTGATGTTGCTGTCGTAAAATAAGAATAGGGTTTCCAAAACCCCTTGCGCTGCGCCTCTTGTGCAGAAACAAGGATTCCATAACCCCTGCTGCCACAAACCAAGAACAAGGTTTCCTAAACCCTTACACCGCACATTGAGAATAAGGATTCCATAACGTTGTACGTATCACATATATACCAGAAAGCTTCTCAAAAACATACATCTTAATACAAAATGATTTTCACAGAACATATGAACATCTTCATGGATTTTTGAAAACAACATCACAGTTTTGCATACAACATAAGAAACAGAATATGTTTTCGCAAAGAATTTCATACGGTTTTCAGAAATAACATATTAAAGATCATATCTTTTGTCAAAAATAAGAACAGAAAACATGTTATCTCACGTAAACGAAAACAAAAAATTGAATCATGGTTTCGCAAGACGCTCTGATACCACTGTTTGGAATTTTTTGCGGATGCATCACGCAGCGGAAAACAGGGATTCCCACCGAGGATCCATGTGAAAAAGCCATAATCCAAATTTTTAAATGATTTACCTCTTGAAGCGTGAATCACCAGCACCGTAATAGAAATGATGTCTTTGCGGTATCCACACGAACAGACTCACAAACGTCCAACATCCACAAAAAGAAGCCTCATGTCTCTCACACAGTGCTAGCTACGTAGAGAAGAGAATAAACCTGTCACTCTCTCACTCACTTTTCTGTAAGTGCGGCTAGGGTTCTGAATTGTGTATATTAGCAGCCCCCTTAGCAGTACTATTTATAATAGTGATTGCCTTAAGTGAGTGTGAGCAGCAGCAAAGTAAGCTGTGCAACCCTAGACCCATCTGTTATGAGTCTGGCCCATATTTGAATCTGAGTCTAACTTGGATCCATTGCTCCAATTTTAGTCTGCTCTATGTGTGTGACCCTACAGGTTCTTATTACGTTAGTAGTAATATTAAAATCCCATTTTAATATTACAAGCAGTGAGTGGTACCTAGCAACACATCGCTGCTACCCAAGTAATAAGAATGTCAGTGATTTGACATAACCTTTCCGTGACCAATGTTTCCATGTCGTTTAGTCCCTTTGTCAAGATATCTAGATTGTACACAAGGCATGGAATGCACCACCCTTGTATAGTCCAATCATTCGTTTCCTGATATTCGAGTAGACTTTATAACAACAAATGAGATCAATATCTCATATTGACTCATTTGAGCATGGCCATGCATTTCGCAGTCTCACTCAATCAGGGGGCCCAAATATCGCTCCTGTTATGTAGGAGTGACAAATCCCATCTAGGTCACTCACATCCCTCTGCATGATTCACGGTATATCCAATAACCAACTTTATAATCACCTTGTTACAGATGACGTTTGATGGCATTAAAACACACAACTCCTCATGTAGGAATCGTAGTTATTTCAGGTCAAAGGACCACAAATACCATTGTCACTATGAGAATCGCTTATGACACTCACGTAACGATCCATGTAGCGTTCTCATGGTGGGTCAGTCCAGTACATCATTACTCTAATATGTACTCATGTGAAAACTTGATATCTCATATCCATGACCCGTGAGATGTGGTCATCAGTCTATGCACATACTAGTCTCAATGTATTATTATTGTCCTAATTAACAATAATACTTGACTAGGGACATTTAAGAATAGTGTTGTAACCAAAAGGATCTCACGATCAAGTCATCCACTTGATGTCCTATGGCATCAAATTTACTATTCTAAGGACTTTATTATGTTTATCAAAAAAGAACAAAATAAATGAAATGCCTCATATATAAAAATAGCATAATAGAATGTATATAAATACAGAAAATGTATTGGCCTCTAGGGCATACACCAACAGTTCTTAGCTAAATCAGTGTCCATCTTTGTTATGAAGGAACCAGTTTTCACCACTAACTGCTTGAACATCTCTTCAAGAGATAGTTTCTTTTCTTAAGCTGGTTGTCTAGACTGGGAGAAAAATCCAGGAGGATTGTATGGTCGCTCAGCTCCAGGTGTTGAGGAGGAGGCCCCTTGATTATCCCTCCAAGAGAAGTTTGGATGGTTCCTCCATCTAGGATTATACTGGTTCGCGTATGGGTTATTCTATTGTGATTGGTAGTTCCCCAGATAATGTGCACTTTCAAAGGTGGAAGGGCACTTATCACTTGAATGATTGTCACCACATTTGTTACAAAACACAAATGGACTCTGGTGAGCTTGTTGTCCCATACTGTCCATTTTACTTGCCAATGCTACAACTTGAGCCAACAACGAGGTTATAGCATTGACTTCATGCACTCAAACTACCTTTCATGGAATGTTTCTTGCTGATGGCCATTGATAGCTATTAGCAGATAATTCTCCAACAGCTGGAAGGCATCATCAAAGGATTTTCTTAACAAGGAGCCTCTAGTAGCAGCATCTACTATTGGGCGATGATGCGGTAGCAAGCCCTTGGGAAATGAGTAGATTTGGTGCCAAGGTGGTATCTCATGATGTGGGCATCTTCTCGAAATATCCTTGTACCTTTCCCAAGCTTCATGCAATGATTCTAATTTAATCTGAGTGAATAATGTAATATCATTCACCATCTCTGTAGTCTTGGCAGGAGCGAAATATTTGTTCAAAAACTTAGTACATACCTCTGCCCAAGTTATAATTGATTCCACTAGAAGAGAGTGTAACTAGCTTTTGGTTCTATCTCTTAAAGAAAAAGGGAAGAGCCTTAGGTGAATAGCATCCTCGGATACTCAATTGTGCCTAAATGTGTGGCAAATCTCCAGGAAGTTTGAGAGATGCGTGTTGGGATCCTCATTGGATAAGCCACCAAATTGTACAGAAGTTTGAATCATTTGGATAATGGCCGACTTTATCTCAAAGTTGTTTGCTCGGGTGGCAGGACGTCTAATGTTAGATTGTAGATTATCCATTTGAGGAGTAGCAAACTCCCTTGATGGTCTAGTACAACTATCGTCCTCCACCTCGTGCATAAGGTTTTCTTCTGCCATCATATAATCACCTAAAACAATTAAAGAATTAAGATTTAAATTAATATGCATATAAAAAAGGAAAACTAATTGTTAGTATTAGCTCTACTGAATTTAAACTGTTGTCCCCGACAACGGCGTCAAAAACATGTTTGCTCTTTTACTTACTGCAAGTGCATGGATCGCACTTGTAATATAGCTAAGAGTCGGATATCGTTCCCACTAGGACTAAGGTTAAAATTAGTGCTAAATTTAAACCAAAAGTTTAAAAGTTTCTATCCAATGGCATATAAATTGAGAGATGAGTGTCTAAACTACTTAAAAGAACTTAAAAGCTTTAAGTTTGAATTAAAGTTAAGAATTAGAGAATAGGAAATCC
This sequence comes from Ormosia semicastrata, assembly GCA_029884595.1. Lineage (NCBI taxonomy): Eukaryota > Viridiplantae > Streptophyta > Magnoliopsida > Fabales > Fabaceae > Ormosia > Ormosia semicastrata. Next base: position 33,832,500 of record JAQQTO010000042.1, read on the forward strand.
TTTTTCACCTCCTACTTCAATTGATAACAAGTAATCCTTATGAGCAATATAAACAAAATGATTAGGTTAGCTTGAGAATCTAAATTAGTTAAAAGCTTATGTCTAGGTCAATCAACCATGCTTCAGTTACCTAATTCACTATGTTTCCATGAGAACTAGTGTAAATCCACTCATTAAGATCTATTCCTAATAGTTACTATGCATGACCAATAGGTATATTTCTATCCTATTAATGAATCATCTCACGCAATCCAATTAAATGAAATAGAACATGCATCAATCATACATACGATCTCAAATCCAAATTCTTATGTCTAGGTTCATTAGATTTCAACAAATCAATCAAAAACTGATCAAACAATCAAAAGCATTAAGCATTATATGATTGAACAAAACCATATCATGTATATAAACTCAAAGGATTACAATATTATTCAATATTCATAGGAGGATCCAAAGTAAACCCTACACACAGCTTAGCCAGCCATGAACCACAAAAATATAGCAAAATACATTATGTTCATGGAAAGAAAATGAGAAAGTAGAAGATAGAGAAGAGGAAGCACAAGGTTGATGATCCTCTAAGCTCCAATCCTCCTCCAAGGTGAAGAAAGCGCTCAATCTTGGTTGCTTCTACTTCCTTTATGTCTAAAACACAAACCCTAGCAGTTGTTTTCTAAAAAACATCAAAAAGCTCTTGTGTAAAATGGATATAATAATATTTATAGCCTGAATGAAATAGAGTCACACCACGGCATTAAACACATCACACTGTGACGCGCGTTCAATTAGGTGACAGACACTGTGGCATCTAGTTCTTAGCGCTGCAGTGCTCTAGCCTCGAGTTCTAGTAGTGAAGTAGGGGATGAACAACACCATGACATTAAACATGCCTGCACCACGGCATTGTATGCTGGTCTTCAATTTGGGCTTTCTCTTGGGCTTCTTGGTCCATAGCTTGTCCAAATTCTCTCAGTTGGAGCCCTTCCTGTAATAGAGAAATTACCACTTCAATAGCAAATGCAAATGTACTCAATTTATCAAAGATTTAGAAGTATTTGCTCAAAATCATAATGGAAGTCATCAAGATAAAATCAGATGAATATGGTGCTAAAGTCTTCCATTCAAGCATACAAATAAGGACTAAGCAACCAATATAGCACAGATATAGGGTACAAATTGTAACACCCCAACTTTTGGGATAATTACAATATAGTCCCGAAATGTACTGTTTTGTGAATTCTGTGAGCAGTAAATTTAATTTGACTGTTTCGTGAGTGTAGTTGACTGTTGTATGTGATTTGCTCCTGACCTAGGGAAAAAAAATTTTTTCGGCCGGATAAATCTTATTTTAATTAATTGGAGTGAGGATCTTACAAAACCCAATTCGATTGATATATATATTAATCTCGTAATTTTTAGATTTAAGCGTGCAATAAAATAATTTTATATTTTTATAATATTATTTTATATTACAAGATACACCTACTTGTCTCAAAAACAATAAACATCGCTTCGATTTGACCATAGATCTTTAAAAGTGCTGTAGGACCCACGTTTAGGAAAAACAGTCAACTGTGCTGACTGGACAATTTTTAACCAATGAGAGCAAGTCAACAAAAATAGGCTTGACTTTCTAAACCAATAGGAATTGGACAACTAAGGAAGCATAGGTTTTCATTTGGACCATTGGATGAAGACTTAATGATGAAGCCTTTAAATCTAAACCATTGATCTAATCAATGGTGAGATTAGAATGATAGATTTATGACCAAGTGATATCTACCTTGGATCTAATCTAGGGCTAAGGATTAAAGATGAACCAAGGGTTAGGATTAAGTCAACATTTGTAAGCTTGAAAATGGTTAGTAACCTAATTAAGCTTAATTCAACTAATCTAATTACTTAATTAGCATACTAAGTGAACTAGCTTAGTTATGAATTAATTATAATCTAAATACTAATTAGATATCCTAATATTAATTAAAGGTTATAATATATGTTAATATATACTAAATTAATTAGTTATGTTGTTAGCATGTTAATTAAGATTGGTTAGGATAATTAACCTAACAAATTACCTAAATAACTAGCATGTAATTAGGTGTAATTGGAGGACAATTAAGACACTAAAAAGATGAAGGAGCTGCACAATTTTTGGGCTGCCAAGGAGGAGGCAAGGTGGCTTGGTTCTACATGGTTCTTGAAGGATCCAATGACCTAAGCCATGTGCCTAACAAGTGTGAACACTTTGTGATATTTTGCATGCAAAATCAAACACTCAAGCTCCCTAAACACTCAACCTCACTGCTGCTGCACTACCTATTCACTCTTCACTTTCTAATTCACACTTATCACATTTTAACTATCCATTTTCTCTCTAAAAACACAAGAAAACTCAAGCATATTTCTTTCTCATTTTCTCTCTCTAATTCGGCCAACACCCATCCACCCACACCAAGACCTTCATAATTTTATCCCATCACATTTCCTAAACCCAAATACCATTCTAAGCATCTTTCATTCACAAATTTTTCCCAAATTCCTACTCTATCTTGCCTAAAATTCCATTTCTTGCTTACTTACTTAAGGGTAAGTTTGGTTTCTATGGTTCAAAATTGAAATTTTGATTTTTCTAACCATGATTGTTCCATAGTTTCTCTATTTTGTACCTTGTATGTGTTTTTACTAATTGTTTAAGAATTTTAGGAATTGTTTTGGAGCTTGTACGAAATTTAGTGGAAAGGAGGAGAACAAACCGATTAATTTGTCTACAAGAGGTAAGAGGGAGATTTAATCTCATCAACCCTAAGTGGTGATGGGAAAATGGATTTGTTTGTGTATGGAATCCATAAGGATTCATTTGTGTGGTTGTTTATTGTATTTATTATTTATTTGTGTGATTGTTTAAATGCTTTCCTATTTGTGATTTATTTTGCTATGCATGATTATAGCTTTCATTATTTTTGCTATGCATGTTTATGGCTTTAAAATATATTGTATGTATATTATATGTGAATATATAATTGCATGTGTTTATAATTGTATATAATTGTATAATTATTAAAATAGGATGTGAATAACATGTACGGTTTGCATGAGTGTTCCAAAGAACACATCATGAGGCTCACGGCCTTACATCAAAATAGAGAACCAAAATGTTCTCAAGCAATTTTCTAAATCACCGATTTAAAAGAATCTAGGTAAAATAATTAATTTAAGGATGATTTAAATTAATTATGGCCAACATGCCATTTAGAGTATAATTGAATATAATTTTATTTTTGATTTGGCCAACATGCCATTTTATTTTCTAAAATAGGTTAGGTAATTGATTTACAACACAAATTGATTCCAATGAATCATTAAAAAAATAAAAGAAATAAATTCGAATTCTAGAATTTTAACTTAGCAGAATTTAGTCTAAGTAAGAAATAAATCAGACGCATGAAAAATACTAATGTAGAGCTCATTTTATAAATTTTGAAGCGCGTTAGCAAGTTTCAAAGTGTAATTATTGGGTAAAAATAAAATGAAACTACATTTAGTAGAAAACTTCAAAAAAATACCTTATACTGATTTTATAGGTGAAATACTGTCAAAATTTACTAAAATCAGGTGAATAAAATGAAAAGATTCCATACTATATTTAGAACACAAGGAAAATACTCTACGTATTTTAAATATACTAGATATAGTTTTACACATATTGAAAATAATAATTATAAGCTATTCGGTTAAGAAAATGAATTAAAAATCCTACGCGATTGAGAAAATGATTTAAAAAGATTTTGCGATGTTTAAAAATGTCAAAATATATTTACGCGATTTTAAAACGTTTGTGAAAATAACGAGATTGTGAAAATGCGATAAAATTCCTACGCGATTGAAAGATACTGTGAGTTTTGCTGTCGGGCCAAAGTGGTGGACCCGGACATGTTGTGGTGTAGTACTGTCAGGTGGGACGTACTATACTTTGATATTTTGTGACTAAGGGCATTTTGGTATTTTTTTGTAATTATGGTAAAATTTGGATAATAGGGGTATTTTTGTAATTTTAGATCATGTTTAGAGTGTTGTGTCAATTTGGTTGATAATTGGCAATTGATTGATGAGGCGAACTACACCGTGATTTGGTGTGATAGGCGTAGTGTGGTTCATTTATGAACTTGGAGGCATTAGTGTGCGGAGGATCCCATATGTGGACAGTGGTAGCACCTCTGGGCCGTGGTAACGAGCAACATACTAATGATCTTGACAAGCACTATTCTTAGTCGAGATCTTGAGGGGATTATTAAGTACTATGCCTGTGGTACACGATGTTTGGACTGTGTACTGCTACACGATGTTTTGGACTGTGGGCTATAGACACAAAGGTTGGACAGTGCAATAGTTTGGTTGGGCAGCCATAAAGTATTATTAGTTTCTATTCGAATCATTCCCTCACATATCCGTGTTTAGCTCCATGGAGTAGGAACGAGTCAGTGTGTGTATCATTCATCATCTGCATTTTAAATGTTTATTATGTTCATGCATTATTTGTATTTTACTATTCATGCATTCTCTGCACTTTACTGTTTACCATATTCTGTGATAAGCGTATGATGTATTGTTTTAGTATATATTGTATGATATGATGATATATGTTATTTAATATATATATATTGCTTTGTTATATTATGTATGATATATTAAATTGCTATATTGTATATGATGTAATAGCATGTGTTATTGTAATATCTGCTTGCCATTGTAAATACCTGTTTGTATTGTCATTTTCTTAATTGCCATGCGGGTAATGATGTTGATTGTCTCACCTCTTTATTGTATTGTTCTGTTTTGTTTTCTACTTTATGTTTATATCATCGAAGACTAGAATGGCGGCAAGGCGAGATCAATTACGTTTCTTTAGACTTCAGTTTCTCGAAGGTGCTGAGGCTTAGTATGTCCACTGGGACACAGGACACATAGAGTACAGTGGTGATGTTATTTTATCAATAAATAGGACTCGACATGGGTTTCTTACTACACGTTATATGGCTACGTTCGTACAGGTTATTTTACCTATTAGGGAGTTATGGGATGAGTTTCACTATACCCCTAGAGAGAACTTCGATACACTTTTGGGTCGAATTTCTATCGGTCAAGACATTCCTAACTAAGGAATTTGTCTTATGACGAGGGCTCATATCTTTTAGGTGTTATGTTTGAGTAGTATCTTGTCTTTTATTGTTTCTATTAAATATTAATAGTTGTAAATTAATTTTATACTTCAGACAAGAATCACATGTATATTATGATGAGTTTATGTTTGTTATATTTTGTGTTCCATGTTATTTTATTTAAATGTTATAATTATAAAAAGGAAAAAAAATATACCACAAATATTATTCAAGTATCAAGTGTTTTACAACTTGGGTAAGGATTTTATTTATTTTTATTTTTCTGCATCATAAATGTGACATCCCCAGAAAGGGTGTTACATTAGTTGGTATCAGAGCCCAAGTTAGAGTCTTTTGGGTTTGTGGGTAGGTTTGTCTTGTTTGTGCTGTGTGAATCTCTGATATTAAACACAGAGATATGTTTTGATTTCTGAAAGGAAATGACTTTGTGTGAAATAGCTACGTTTAGTTTGTTGTGTGTTGATTTTGTTTATCTTTGAAGAAAGATAATGGAATATTACGAACATGAGCATGTGGATGCGAAACGTGATGAAGATCGTATAGCTATAGCTAGAAGCGTGATGCACAAGGTGATTGAAGTAGTAGTACTACTGAGAGACGGATGATCGCTCTGCGGAGAGAACCGATAATCGAATTTCATAGCTTATTAGGATTGGAAAGCGCCACAGATGCGAGAAGCTGTAACTTAGAATCTTTAATAATTTAAAGTAGAAGGAAGCGTAAGGTCAATCGTTTTCAGCAAAAGTCATATGTGCAACCATCGGGGAAGCATCAACGAATAGAAAAAAAAGAAAGTATTAGTGGCAATGATTTTGGTCAGACTGTGGCATCACCAATGAAGTACTTGAAGTGTGGAAAGCCTGAACACTTATTCAAAGAGTGTGATCAGCTGAAGATGGAAATTCCCATTAGTAATACACGTGTTTCAAAATCTTGAAAAAGAAGAAAGAGCCGATGCAAGAAGTGTAATGAGAATTTTCAAAGACAAAAACTTAAGAAGCGAGAAAGTCGTGGCATAGAGAGTAATCTTAAAACTGTGTTGTATAATTCGCGAGGTAACTCATTCTCTTGTGATCAGTGATTGTGCAAATCTTTTGGAGTTATCTGTGTTTTACTTCTTTTCATAATGTTACTTCAACTCCTAAACTTGCTATTACTATTTGAACCTGTTTAAAACTACCCAATTATTATTATTAGAGTTTGAAATTTTTTTGATCTAGTTTGTCTATTTCTTTCTCAAATAGACTGAGTAAATCAATTTCATCTATCTGTGTCTTTGTTATAGCATGATCTGAGTATTTCTACTCTTCTTGATTAAACTTGTTGCTTATGCTCGAGTTTTCTAATTCTACCCTATTTCTATTGAATATCAAATCTTTTCTGTTGATTTGATTTGTTTATCTAAAATTACATCTATTTGAGATCCTGATTTTTAATTGGATTGGTCACTTACCAACCATATCCTACTAGATTGTTGTGATGCAATTTAGTATTTCTTTGACCTGAGATTTTTGGATTTGAATCCAGAAAGTTCATTTCAAAAATTATTGGACTATGTTCATTTCAAAATCTATTAGACCATCTCAAATTCTTGGTTGGACTAATCTGGTAACCTACTTAATAGTTTTATTACTTTTCCTTATGACTTTCATAGTATCTTTCATGTGTTTCACTTAAGAAGGATTATTCTTGATCTAACTTATGTCATAGTATCAAATACAGTGCAATTAGAAGAAAACTTGATCTATGAGACAGCTTCTGTTAAGAGTAATAATAGGCAAGTAGAACAACTTATCTTGATGAAGAAAATCTGGAATGATGTGACGACAGGGGAGCCAGAAGACCAAATGAAGGAAATCACTGTTTGCTCCAAGATCGACTTGTGTGCTGGTTATTATTAGATTTGAGTAAATGTAGATAATGTTCCAAGACAGTTTTTCAGATGTGTTGCAGGAACTGTGTATATTTAGTACTACCGTACGATGTAAGAAATATTTTGGCGGTGTTCACGAACTATATAAATAGGATCTTTCTTTCTCATCTAGGCAAATTTGTCATTATTGGCAATATTTTGACCTATTCTCGAAAATCAAAGGAACATACTGAAGATCTCAATGTAGTTCTTCAATTCTAAAGAAGAAGAAGGAGTTATGTGCGAAATTAGTCAAACGTAAATTCCGTTAGAAGAAGTTTAACTCGTGGATTTAAATTGAGTGTTAAAATCAAATGGAAAGGTCGTGACGTATACTTCAAGGCGGTGGAACATGCATGAGAAGAATTATTCAATTTAAGTTTTAGGATACGCGATAGTCGTTTTGCAAGAAAAATCTGAAGATGATTTCTTTTCTATAAAATTCACAATAATTTCAAAGGCTTGAAGTACCTGTTCAATCAAGAAGGACTTGGATATCAGGAAGAGACAAATAGTTAGAATTTTCAAAGGACTTGTTGAAATGAATTTCTACCATTAATAGAGTTCATATACAACAATAGTTTCGTTCGAGCATAGGAATGACACCCTGTGAGGCATTATATGGGAGACACTGTAGAATGCCATTGCGTTGGTATCGTACTGGTGAAAGTAACATCGTAGGATCAGAAATTGTGTGACAGACAACTAAGGAAGTGAAGATACTTCGAGATAAGATGAGGATGACTCAGACGCGACAAAAGAGTTATGCTGATAAAAGACAGAGACCGCTTGGATTTGAAGAAGGCGATCATGTATTTCTACGTGTGACACCTATGACTGGGGTTGGACAAGCAATTAAGTCGAGGAAACTCACTTTGAAGTATCGGGCCGTTTTAGATATTTCATCGATAAATCCGATAGTTTATCAGATTTCACTACCACCATTCTTATCGAATCTTTGTAATGTATTTTACGTATCACAACTACGGAAATATATTTCTAATCTGACTCACGTCATCGAATCAGACACTGTACAACTGAAGGAGAATTTAACCTATGAGACGTTTCCAGTCAAGATTGAAGAACGAAGGACAAAGTAACTTTGATAACAATGAAATTGTGTTGGTTAAAGGAGTTTAGAACGATGTAGGTAGAAAAGCTACGTGGGAGCTAAAAGATAGGATGAGGGAGTAATACCCACAATTGTTTTGATGTATAATGAATTTCGGGGATGAAATTCTTTTTAGTAAGGGAGAGTTGTAACACCCCAACTTTTGGGATAATTACAATATAGTCGCGAAATGTACTGTTTTGTGAATTCTGTGAGCAGTAAATTTAATTTGACTGTTTCGTGAATGTACTTGACTGTTTTATGTGATTTGCTCCGACCTAGGGAAATAAAAATTTTCTGGCCGGATAAATCTTATTTTAATTAATTGGAGTGGGGATCTTACTAAACCCAATTGATTGATATATATATTAATCTCGTAATTTTTTGGATTTAACTGTGCAATAAAATAATTTTATATTTTTATAATATTATTTTATATTACAGTACCTACTGTCTCAAAAATAATAAAAATCTGCTTCGATTTGACCACAGATCTTTAAAAGTGCTGTGGGACCCGCGTTTAGGAAAAACAGTCAACTGTGCTGACTGGACAATTTTTAACTAATGAGAGCAAGTCAACAAAAGTAGGCTTGACTTTCTAAACCAATAGGAATTGGACAACTAAGGAAGCATAGGTTTTCATTTGGACCATTGGATGAAGACTTAATGATGAAGCCTTTAAATCTAAGTCATTGATCTAATCAATGGTGAGATTAGAATGATAGATTTATGACCAAGTGATATCTACCTTGGATCTAATCTAGGGCTAAGGATTAAAGATGAACCGAGGGTTAGGATTAAGTCAACATTTGTAGGCTTGAAAATGGTTAGTAACCTAATTAAGCTTAATTCAACTAATCTAATTACTTAATTAGCATACTAAGTGAACTAGCTTAGTTATGAATTAATTATAATCTAAATACTAATTAGATATCCTAATATTAATTAAAGGTTATAATATATGTTAATATATACTAAATTAATTAGTTATGTTGTTAGTATGTTAATTAAGATTGGTTAGGATAATTAACCTAACAAATTACCTAATTAACTAGCATGTAATTAGGTGTAATTGGAGGACAATTAAGACACTAAAAAGATGAAGGAGCTGCACAGTTTTTGGGCTGCCAAGGAGGAGGCAAGGTGGCTTGGTTCTACATGGTTCTTGAAGGATCCAATGACCTAAGCCATGTGCCTAACAAGTGTGAACACTTTGTGATATTTTGCATGCAAAATCAAACACTCAAGCTCCCTAAACACTCAACCTCACGGCTGCTGCACTACCTATTCACTCTTCACTTTCTAATTCACACTTATCATATTTTAACTATCCATTTCTCTCTCTAAAAATATAAGAAAACTCAAGCATATTTCTCTCTCACTTTCTCTCTCTAATTTGGCCAACACCCATCCACCCACACCAAGGCCTTCATAATTTTATCCCATCACATTTCTTAAACCCAAATACCATTCTAAGCATCTTTCATTCACAAAGTTTTCCCAAATTCCTACTCTATCTTGCCTAAAATTCCATTTCTTGCTTACTTACTTAAGGGTAAGTTTGGTTTCTATGGTTCAAAATTGAAATTTTGATTTTTCTAACCATGATTGTTCCATAGTTTTTCTATTTTGTACCTTGCATGTGTTTTTACTAATTGTTTAAGAATTTTAGGAATTGTTTTGGAGCTTGTACGAAATTTAGAGGAAAGGAGGAGAACAAACCGATTAATTTGTCTACAAGAGGTAAGAGGGAGATTTAATCTCATCAACCCTAAGTGGTGATGGGAAAATGGATTTGTTTGTGTATGGAATCCATAAGGATTCATTTGTGTGGTTGTTTATTATATTTATTATTTATTTGTGTGATTGTTTAAATGCTTTCCTATTTGTGATTTATTTTGCTATGCATGATTATAGCTTTCATTATTTTTGCTATGCATGTTTATGGCTTTAAAATATATTGTATGTATATTATATGTGAATATATAATTGCATGTGTTTATAATTGTATATAATTGTATAATTATTAAAATAAGATGTGAATAACATGTACGGTTTGCATGAGTGTTCCAAAGAACACATCATGAGGCTCATGACCTTACATCAAAATAGAGAACCAAAATGTTCTCCGTAATTTTCTAAATCTTGATTTAAAGAATCTAGGTAAAATAATTAATTTAAGGATGATTTAAATTAATTATGGCCAACATGCCATTTAGAGTATAATTGAATATCATTTTATTTTTGATTTGGCCAACATGCCATTTTATTTTCTAAAATAGGTTAGGTAATTGATTTACAACACAAATTGATTCCAATGAATCATTAAGAAAAATAAAAGGAATAAATTCAGTCCTAGAATTTTAACTTAGCAGAATTTAGTCTAAGTAAGAAATAAATTAGACACTTGAAAATACTCATTTTATAAATTTTGAAGCGCGTTAGCAAGTTTCAAAGTGTAATTATTGGGTAAAAATAAAATGAAACTACATTTAGTAGAAAACTTCAAAAAATACCTTATACTGATTTTATAGGTGAAATACTGCCAAAATTTACTAAAATCAGGCGAATAAAATGAAAACATTCCATACTATATTTAGAACACAAGGAAAATACTCTACGTATTTTAAATATACTAGATATAGTTTTACACATATTGAAAATAATAATTATAAGCTATTCGGTTAAGAAAATGAAGTAAAAATCCTACGCGATTAAGAAAATGATTTAAAAAGATTTTGCGATGTTTAAAAATGTCAAAATATATTTACGCGATTTAAAAACATTTGTGAAAACAACGAGATTGTGAAAACGCGATAAAATTCCTATGCGATTGAAAGATACTGTGAGTTTTGCTGTCGGGCCAAAGTGGTGGACCCAGACATGTTGTGGTGTAGTACTGTCAGGTGGGACGTATTATACTTTGATATTTTGTGACTAAGGGCATTTTGGTATTTTTTCGTAATTATGGTAAAATTTGGATAATAAGGGTATTTTTGTAATTTTAGATCATGTTTAGAGTGTTGTGTCAATTTGGTTGATAATTGGCGATTGATTGATGAGGCGAATTACACTGTGATTTGGTGTGATAGGCGTAGTGTGGTTCATTTATGAACTTGGAGGCATTAGTGTGCGGAGGATCCCATATGTGGACAGTGGTAGCACCTCTGGGCCGTGGTAACGAGCAACACACTAATGATCTTGACAAATACTATTCTTAGTCGAGATCTTGAGGGGATTATTAAGTACTATGCCTGTGGTACACGATGTTTGGATTTGTGTTGCTACACGATGTTTTGGATTTGTGGGCTATAGACACAAAGATTGGACAAAGTGCAATAGTTTGGTTGGGCACCATAAAGTATTATTAGTTTCTATTCGGATCATTCCCTCGGATATCCGTGTTTAGCTCCATGGAGTAGGAACGAGTCGGTGTGTGTATCATTCATCATCCGCATTTTAAATGTTTATTATGTTCATGCATTATTTTGCATTTTACTATTCATGCATTCTCTTCGCACTTTTTTGTTTACCATATTCTCGTGATAAATCGTATGATGTATTGTTTTAGTATATATTGTATGATATGATGATATATGTTATTTAATATATATATATTGCTTTGTTATATTATGTATGATATATTAAATTGCTATACTGTATATGATGTAATAGCATGTGTTATTGTAATATATGCTTGCCATTGTAAATACCTGTTTGTATTGTCATTTTCTTAATTGTCATGCGGGTAATGATGTTGATTGTCTCACCTCTTTATTGTATTGTTCTATTTTGTTTTCTACTTTATGTTTATATCATCGAAGACTAGAATGGCGGCAAGGCGAGATCAATTAGGTTTCTTTAGACTTCAGTTTCTCGAAGGCGCTGAGGCTTGGTATGTCCACTGGGACACAGGACACATAGAGTACAGTGGTGATGTTATTTTATCAATAAGTAGGACTCGACATGGGTTTGTTACTACACGTTATGGCTACGTTCGTACAGGTTATTTTACCTATTAGGGAGTTGTGGGATGAGTTTCACTATACCCCTAGAGAGAACTTCGATACACTTTTGGGTCGAATTTCTATCGGTCAAGACATTCCTAACTAAGGAATTTGTCTTATGACGAGGGCTCATATCTTAAGTGTTATGTTTGAGTAGTATACTGTCTTTTATTGTTTCTATTAAATATTAATAGTTGTAAATTAATTTTATACTTGAGATAAGAATCACATGTATATTATGATGAGTTTATGTTTGTTATATTTTGTGTTCCATGTTATTTTATTTAAATGTTATAATTATAAAAAGGAAAAAAAATATACCACAAATATTATTCAAGTATCAAGTGTTTTACAACTTGGGTAAGGATTTTATTTATTTTTATTTTTCTGCATCATAAATGTGACATCCCCAGAAAAGGTTTTACACAAATAACTACACTTTGTGGAGTTATTAATTCTCACTCTCTTCTCACGGCTAAAGCAGGAAATCACAAAGGGAAAGGGAAGCAAGGAGCAAAAGGTGGAGCATTAACGAACAAAGATGAAGAATCCAAGAGTAGCATATCGCGGCGTGACTAAAAGCCATGTCAGGGCGTGAATGGGCAAAGAGCTACATGTCATGATGTAGAAGAGCTACACTGATGCATGACTGCAAGACTTGGACCAGAATTGTTGTTTGATGCATTGGAGCCTTCTAAAAGTGTAGTTTCTTCTTTTATGCTTCTTAATGAGTGTTGAGACTCTAATAAGAGTATTTAATGAAGTGAGAATGTGATGAATCAAATTGATTTGTAATGCTAATTATGGGAAGTAATTAGACATGGTTGTATATATGTTATATATGTGTTTATTGAAGGGTGTCAGCTTCACATTTGAGGATAATCTATGTTAGGTAAGGAGGATAGTTTCCTTCCTATTATAGTGATGAGTTGAGGATGGACTTCCTCTCATTCATTATTCTGGCAATTGAGGCGATATTTTCCCTTTTTGCTAGATGTTATCCAAAGTAGAGAGTAGTTGAAGTGGATTCCTTACTATTAGTGGTGACCCTGAATCTTAATAGCATGAGGACTCGCAGCTCCTTCCCTATTGTATGATTTGGAGGATGGATTCCTATGTTGTTGAAGACCACGTAGTTGATGAGGTGTCACTAACTAGATTTGTTGAAGACCACGTAGTTGATGAGATGTCACTACCCGGATTTGTTGAAGACTGCGTAGTTGATGAGATTTCACTACCCGAAAAGAAGACTATTGGAATGGGGTTCCAGTGCTTGTTCAAGGTATGTAGAAGTGATTTTCATTACTTTGTTCAGGATTCATGCATAACATGACATAGCCATGGAATTGGCATCATAACATCATTCATTTCATACTTAAGTTATTGCATGGGCATGAACACTGGGCATAATTTGGTATAGCATGACAATTGTATGGGCAATTACTAACCATGACATTTAAATTCAAGACATTGCAATTGTATGGGCAGTTGCGTATTCTTTATGAATGTATTAAATGCTGGTTTTGGAATATTTCTATTGAGAATTATGATTTCTCACCCCGATTGTGTTGCCATGTAAATCCAGGTACAAGTTCTTCAAAAGAGAAGCAGAAGATATATGAAAACTAGTATAGTTTATATGCTTTATGTAGACAAAGCTTGTATATATTATACTTGATCTAGTTTGTATGGAAGTTTATGTATTACAATGTGCCCTTTTGAGGCAATGATGTATATATATAACTTTTAGTTTGTTGTGGCTCTCTATAATTATTTGTATGAATGTTATGGGTTTAGTTTGTTATATAAGTTAAAGTAGCATAGCTAATATTGATTGTTCTTAAATATGTCAGGTATATCGGGATATTAATATTGGGATGTTACACACCATATATAACAGGAGATAAAAGTAAATTCTTGTCATTAAAAGCAAGAGATGGTGGAGTTGTAATCTTTTGTGACAATGGCAAAGGCAAAATAGTTAGTATAAGTAAGGTTAGTATATCTAATTCTACTCAAGTAGATAATGTCTATTATGTCAATGGTTTAAAATCCAAACTTCTTAGCATTAGTCAATTTTGCGAAAATGGCTATGAAGTAGTGTTTAAACCAATAAAATGCATAGTGAGAGAAGTCAATGATGGCAAAACCCTTTTTTTTTGCCAAAAATGAAAAGAATTTGTATAATGTTGATTTAGAGGACCTCACTCATCAAAATGTAGAATGTTTTTTTTACTGTAAATGATGAAAAATAGATTTGGCATAGAAAGTTTGGTCATATAAATATGAAAACAATCTTAAAGCTAGTAAAACATGACTTTGTTAAAGGCTTGCCAAAAATCAAATTTACAAAGGATATGGTGTGTGAACCTTGTCAAAAAGGCAAGCAAGAAAAGTCAAATTTTCACTCAGAATATAGTTATAACTTATAGACCATTTGAACTTCTACACATTGATTTGTTAGGTCCAACTAAGTCCAATAGTTTAGGTGGAAAAAAATATGATTTTATGATTGTTGAAGACTACTCAAGGTTCACTTGGGTGCTCTTCCTAAGTCACAAGGACGAGTCTTTTGAAGCATTCAAAGTCTTTTATAAAAAGGTTCAAAATGAAAAAAAGGATCTGTATTACTACTATAAGGAGTGACCATGGGGCAGAATTTGAAAATCATATTTTCAAAAGCTTTTGTGATGAAAATGGCATAGTGTATAATTTTTCTTGTCCAAGAACTCCTCAAACAAATGGAGTTGTGGATGTTGATGTATGCCCTAGAGGCTAATACATTTTCTGTATTTACATATATTCTATTATGCTATTTTATATATGAGGCATTTCATTTATTGTGTTCTTTTTTGATAAACATAATAAAGTCCTTAGAATAGTAAGTTTGATGCCATAGGACATCAAGTGGATGACTTGATTGTGAGATCCTTTTGGTTACAACACTATTCTTAAATGTCCCTAGTCAAGTATTATTGTTAATTAGGACAACAATAATAAATTGAGACTAGTATGTGTAGAGACTGATGACCGCATCTCACGGGTCATGGATATGAGATATCAAGTCTTCACATTGGTACATATTAGAGTAATGATGTACTGGACTGACCCACCATGAGAATGCTACATGGATCGTTACGTGAGTGTCAAAAGCGATTCTCATAGTGACAATGGTGTTTGTGGTCCTTTGACCTGAAATCACTGCGATTCCTACATGAGGAGTTGTGTGTTTTAATGCCATCAAACATCATCTGTAACAAGGTGATTATAAAGTTAGTTATTGGATATACCGCAAATCATGCAGAGGGACGTGAGTGACCTAGATGGAATTTGTCACTCCTACATAACAGGAGCGATATCTTCGGGGCCCCTGATTGAGTGAGACTGCGAAATGCATGGCCATGCTCAAATGAGTCAATATGAGATATTGATCTCATTTGTTGTTACAAAGTCTACTCGAGTATCAGGAAACGAATGATTGGACTATACAAGGGTGACGCATTCCATGCCTTGTGTTTAATCTAGATATCTTGACAAAGGGACTAAACGACACGGAAACATTGGTCACGAAAAGGTTATGTCAAATCACTGACATTTTTATTACTTGGGTAGCAGCGATGTGTTTCTAGATACCGCTCTCACTGCTTGTAATATTAAAATGGGATTTTAATATTACTGCCAACGTAATAAGAACCTGCAGTCACACATATAGAGCAGACTAAAATTGGAGCAATGGATCCAAGTTGGACTCGGATTCAAATATGGGCGAGACTCATAACAGATGGGTCTAGGGTTGCACAACTTACCTTGCTGCTGCTCACACTCACTTAAGGCAGTCACTATTATAAATAGTACTGCTAAGGAGGCTGCTAAGTGAGATAATTCTGAACCCTAGCCGCACCTACAGAATAGTGAGTGAGAGAGTGACAGTGTTTCTTCTCTTCTCTTCGCAGCTAGCACTGTGTGAGAGACGTGAGGCTCCTCTTTGCGGACGTTGGACGTTCGTGAGTCTGTTGGTGTGGATACCACAGAGACATCGTTTCTATTATGGTGTTAGTGATTCACGCTTCAAGAGGTAAATCATTTAAAAACTCGGATTATGGTTTTTTTCGCATGGATCCTCGGTGGGAATCCCTGTTTTCCGCTGCGTGTTGTATCCGCAAAATTCCCAACAGTGGAAAGGAAACGTCGTACGCTACAAGAAATGGCTAGAGCATTTCTTTGTCAATTTGATCTCCTTAAGTACTTTTGGGCTGAGGTAGTAAACACATCATTTTACATTTTGAATTGAGTTACTGTAACATTCTCCCAAACCAGTTCATCTTAATCATGGTTATAGAAGTTCAGTAACTTTTGTAAGAGTTACCTGTTAACTTTGTTAAGTTATTTGGGTTATTTTACTATAACACTGAGTATGAAAAATAGCTGTTAGTGGCCCAGAGAGTAGTATAAACTACTTAGATGAGGGAAATAAATAAGGAGAATCTATTTCTAGGTCATAAATAAATAGAATATGATGTGGTTAATTTTGGAGAATTAACTGAGTTAGTTTAATATCTTTAATAACATTGAGCGAGTGTTTAAGAGCCCGATTAAATAGGCAGATATCTTAAAAAATTATGAGAATTTGTCAAGATGTCAAGTAAAAGATGGGAAATTTTCTGGTAATGAGTATAGGATAAGGTAGATATCTGTAAGTCTATTAGCTTATTTCCTTAGGTATAATTTAACTTGAATAAGAGTAATAAGACTTAAGTGACAATTTTAGGTGCATGAACAATAAAGTAATGATGAGAATAAGATTGAGATGAATCCTAGGATTTTTCATAACACCTATGGAAGTTAGGAAACTTGGATTTGTAAGATCAAAATATTCTTAAGAGATATAAAGTTTTCAGCTAAATATCTTAACTCATCTTTATCTCTCCACATGTTTCCACCGCCCCATCCATTGTTGCTTTGACTTTCTTACCTTTCTTTCATTCTTATCTTACTTTTCATTCTCTCGCTTTCTCATTTCACGTAGGGAGAGCTGTAAAGCCAGCAAGGAGAGAAGAAAAACATAAAGAAAATAAATAAAGGAAGACGGAAGGGAAATGGAAGGAAACCAAGGAATCACCATAGCCTACTATCATCTTCAAGCAGTTAAGGTAGGGGTTTATGCTTCCTTAACTTCACTTTTATTCTCTTGTATACCAAATTTTATATGTGATAATTTTTGGTCTGAGAATCTTCGTTTGGTGAAGTTTAGAAATGGTGAATATAATGTGTTTATGAAGCTCAGTTTATGTGTAACTTTGAAGCTTTGTAAACATGGTTTCCAAATATGGGTTCTGGATGGTAAGTTCTATATAAGAACTTTGTTTTTTGGTGAGAAACGCATCATATAATCAATTATGGACAAGGCATAATTGGTTATCTGGCTTTTAGATGATGATGTTGGAAGCAAATAACCGGTTAGGCCTAACCGATTATTTGACTCTGGCATAGAGTGGCATTTTGAATAACCGGTTAGCCAAGGGAGCTAATAGATTATTCAACTCTGGCAGAGAGCTACATTGCTCAAATAACTAGTTAGCCAAGGAGGCTAATTGATTATTTAACTCATCCAAAATATTATAAAATGACTCCTAACCAATTATCCAAGAGGAATAACTGGTTAAGGACTTATATAAATAGGATTTGGGGGTGGTCCTAACCAATTATCCAAGGGGAATAACCAATTAAGGACTTATAGAAATAAAGTTTTCTGTTATTGGGCTTCATGTAAAGCTTGTTTAAGCTAGGTAATGAATACCAATGATTCATGAAGGTATTTTATGCATGCTTTTTAGTGTGAGTTAAGACACTATAAGGGATATTTCATGAAGGAAATAATCACCTAGTATTTGTGTAAAAGAATAGGCCTTTGTACATCCAATGGTAGTGGATTGACAAAGGTGAGTGGCTAATCATTGAAGAGCAATGATGCTGCACTTGATATCACTTGTGATGTGATGATATGGTGTACTAGATTTAAGTATACTAAGTTTGTTTGACAATAGTTACTTTTCATAGTGCATGAATTGCTCCTTTATGATGAAAGTAGAGCTAGAAATGCATGAATAGTAGTTGTTCCCTTATTTGCTAAGGTTGGGCTGTGAGGGTAACCTAGAAACATAATTTGCTCCTTTATGTGATAAATTTAAGCCTGGATTGCATGTTTGTTAAGAATGGCTCCTTTACTAGTTAGAGTTGAGCCACAACATAATCTATCCTAAAACAAAGGAGTGAGAAAAGTAGTTTGCTAAGGATGGATTTGTGAGACAAGGGAGTGAAAAAAGCACATTATCATGTAGAAGAGTGAGAAAAATACTCTACCAAAGGTAGCAAAAGAGTGAGAAAAACTTTCTATTAAGGGCAGTAAGAGTGAGAAAAATGATATCTTAGAATTGTATGAGCAATTGTTTATCATTGTTAGCTATGTAAAAGGATTATGGATTGCTTTGTGAATGTTACATGGAGAAAGTATGTTAACGTTCCTGTGGTGTTGAGTAGTGACTCAATTACTTGTTGCAATCTTAATCTTTTGTTGTTCAGTTTATTTATTATGAATGGTTAGTTACGTGATAATTGTACCATAGGTATAATGAAATTGAACGTTCTGCCTTGAGAAAAGAAAGGAACATTTTTTGACTTTTGCCACCTTTCTAGATGTTAATAAGTGATTTTGTTTTCCCCGAAGCAACTGGAGTTATCATGATGTCATATAGGTGTATTTGTATAGACCATTGAGATTTGTGAATTCTCACCCCGTTTGTTGTTTCTATAATTGTAACACCTCAAAAATTGTTTGTTTCATGAAATATATTCATTTTATAATATTTGTGATTTTTAAGAATTTTTTTTGAATTATTTGAATTATTTGATTATTTTTATATTTTTCTCTATTTGCATGCACACTGAGGGGGCTGGGAAAATAAAATATTTTTCTCGAGGTCGAAAAACTTTGGACTGTGGGAACATCGACGAGGGATCTTACTAAACTCGAGGTCAGGCACAGTTTATGAAGTTTTTTATTTTTTGAGATTTTATTTGATAAATAAAATTGCGGTACATTTTATTATCTGTTGGATAATAAATACTATTTTTACTAACTGTAACCTTTGTCCACTGGATAATAGTTCTAGTAGAGTGTTACTCATATTTTCTAAAGAGCACTTTAAGGACATCACCAAGATGACATCATCACTATGACAGCACCCTTGATTTTTTCAAAAAGTGAGTGAAGCTTCTCGAGGAAGCTTTGTCTCAAGCTTCTCAAGGAAGTCACTTCCCTCTCTCCTCCTTTGTGAACCCCACGGCCAAGGGAGGAAAAGATGACCAAAATTGTCATATTTTCTCTTTACCACACATTCACTTTCACTTTTCATTTCAAAACAAAGTTTCACCTTTTTCTTTCTCTCATTTTTCTCTCATCTATATTTTCTCTTCATCCTCATGGCCGCTACACCATTTTTGGCCATCCATCCTTGCTTCCTCCAACCAACCTTGGTTCTTGATTCTCCTTGTCACATAGAAGCTTTTCTCTTTGGTGATCCTCTCTTGATTCCTCCATCTTCATCATTTTCTACCAAGCCCTAAAACTTGAAGCTTTAAGGTAAAGTCCTTGACTTTCATCTTTTCTCTTCTCATTTTCATGGTTCTTGGTCACCTTTGTGATCAAGGACTCGTCTTTTCAAGCTTTGGTGGTTGATTGGGTGAGTTTGACTATTCTAGGGTTTTATTGGTGGTGTTGGACGAAAATCACAAGGAGGTCTCAAGAAGCTTGCTTTCTTTTGTTGTCTCTTCAGGTAAGAGGGAGATTATCCTCTTCAACCTATCTTGTTAGTGAGGAACACATTTTTGTGGTGATGGTGAGGAATCCATGTGTGGGTTGCTCACTTTGTTGTATGATTTTCTTTGATAATGTTGTGATTGATGGTGTTGTATGACTTTAATACTTGCTCTTGTGTAACTTGATGGGTTTGGAATGCATTGGATGCTTGGATATGTATATGGAAAGCAAGGGAGTCTTAACCCTTTTGTTTGGGGGCTCACGACCAAGAGGCCTTTAATAGGTCCAAGATAGAATTTTTGTGCTACTTAGGAACTTAAGCAATCAAGTAATAAGTAATTAATAAGGTGATGAAAATTTTGGGTTCCTAGCCCTTGAGAGGTCACGACCATGTAGGGCACCCGTGGACAAAAATTTTGTATTAATTGAAATTTAGGTAATTAGGTGATTAGATAATTAATTAGGAATTCATAATATGAAAAAATAATAATAAAGAACAAACTCTCATCCTATAGCCTAGAGTGATTTTTGGACAAAGAAAGAACATGAGTGTGGGTGAGATTGTGAGGAGCTTAAAATAATTAATTTAAGTGAGTTTGATCCAAAACAAAGGAGAGGACTTCTCTAATTAAGAGCAAATAAGGTTGAATGAGAAATATTAGAGAACTTCCCTAGAAAGGTTAATAGAAAAATATAATGAAAATGAGGCACAACTTTCATACTAAACTTTAAAAAGTATGTCTTTACTCTTGACATTGGATATTCACTTGTTGAGGGTCCATAAGTAGGACCAAGAACTGTTGGTAATTGATTGGGCTTAATATGGCGTGCAATCATGGACAAGTCATACTATTATTGAATATCTGTATATACATGTGCATTGAGTCATCATGCATTATGAAAGTCCGTTGGACTTTGATTGTAAGGCTGTATGCCTAAGAGATTGAATCACACCTACATGCGGATGCGAATAGACTAGTGTAGGTCACTTGTTGACCTTGGGGGCGTCAGGGTGCGGGTATCTCACAATGGACAATTGGTAGCTCCTCTGTGCCGTGGGACAGACCGATGCAAATGCACCGACGATCCAGACCTAGACACTGTCCTATATCGCGATCTTGTGAAGAATGCCTTGTCTAAGCTATGTTGCACAATTTGTTGATATTGAAAGCACTTGATTTTGAGGCTGATGAGATATAAGCATGTCTCCTTGATCATTCTCTCTAATGTTGTGTCTAGCTCCATGGAGTAGGATATTGGGTGCCTTATACATGTGCATAGTCTGTCAACATATTTATCGGGTATAAATTTATATGATTATGGAACTATTTCTTTTAATGCTATTATGACTATTTGTATTATTATTTTACTTATCATCTGAATCTTGATGTTGTGTATTATGTTTGCTATGCTGTATGGTGCCCTGCGCTGTTTCTAGTTCTTTACCACCATAATTGGTAATGATGCTGGATATCTTACCTCTTTTATGTATTATGTCATTTTGTTTATATTTATGCTTCTTGAATGACTGAGGGGAGGAAGAGCCTGAGTTTCCTGGTTTTGGGACGAGTTAGTCTTCTGTTTGGCTATGGCATCCCGGCAAGGCTTTCTAGGGTATGCCAAACTAAGGTTCCACTAAGACATCGACTGTTGGCATGTCGACTTGATCACCGAGTGTAACACCCTCCGTAGGGTATCACATTTAAGACTAATCCTAACAAAACTTACCCAAGTTGTAAAAGAATTAATCTTGTAAAAATGTTAATTTTAAAATGTCATTTGTGGAATAAAAAAAAATTAAACCAAAAAGTCATAAGTAGAACTTGTCATTAAAATAAACATATCAAAAATATATATATCATATTACAAACTTTGTTCCAAATAATTTATATAAATACAAACACACCTCAAAAGTAAAATATAGACACCATTACTAAAAACAGAAACTCTAAACATCAAACTAAGGATTTGGTTCCTCGGAAGGATCTTCCTCCTCTTCCTCCTCTACATTGTTATCAAAGAACCTAGGCGGATACAAATGCCTCACGAGGGTTCTCGCGGAAGACACCATAGAGTCCTCACGCAGAGTATAAGTTGCGCCACCCCAGAGATCACAAATAGTCATCGTAAACTCCAAGCGCACCAACGCATGCTACGTCAAAATAGGGATACCATTAAGGGTCCCACTTAAGTTGAGAGTTAGATCTCCCATATAAATAAAACGTTCATTATCATAATCAAACCTCCAGGCATTTGTCCCCCCATGGAACTGTACCTAGACAAAACCTAACACTTGACGTCTCGCTGCCATCTCAACCAACAAACAAACGGCTAGTGATGGTAAATAGAATTACCAACTTCTTCATCTCCTCGGTCTTTATCAAATATACATAGCAAAATAGATACAATATAATAAAGAGGTGAGATCTCCTACATCAATACTAATATGGCAGCAGAGAAAATGATAATAAGCATATAGATACAATATTAACCTATTTAAATCATATCATCACATTACAGATAATGAATCAGATAAGTATAATTAACACATCAATATGATGACCAACTATGCATATGCACACAAACTTATTCCTACTCCATGGAGCTAAACATAGTTTCAGAGTGAATGATCTAGAAGACATGTCTGTAACTCGGCTGTTGTGGCCAAAAGTGCTATCAATTTATTAACGTGCACATCAAGGCATTGTACAAGACATTCTACACCAGATCTTGATATAGGACAGTATCTCGGTCTGCCTCACAGATAAAAGAGCTACCAATTGACCATTGCGAGGTACCCACACTTCGACGCCCCCAAGGTCAACAAGTGACCTACACTTGTCTACTCGCACCCGCACTTAGGTGTAATTCAATCTCCTGGGCATGCAGCCTTACTCGAATAAGCTGCACGCTTTTTCTATGCATGATATATGGTTCAAACACACATACAACTATTATTTCACAGTATTTCACATACTCTTGCCTTCTCTTAGTAGTATCATTATTCAACATAACCGGGCCCACTACAACAGCCCGACAACAAACTGCTGTTACACTCAATCGCATAGCGATATTATTGCGTTTTCACAATCATGGAACATTTTTCTTACGTTTTCAAATCGCGTAAATATTTATCGCATTTTCTTAATTGCATAGCCAAAAATTACTATTTTTAAGTCAGGTAAAAGTTTTTCTATGTATTTTCATTCGCGTAAATCATTTCTATTATATTTTAAGCTCAAAATAAGACTTTTCTTATTTAATATCAAAATGTGACTTTATTTCCATTATTTCCATAATAATCTCTCTTTAAATAATATTTACAATATATGCTTGCTAAAATCAGTATTTTCTACTATTTCCCAGAAAATTGCATTTCTTTATTTTACTTGAGACATTACAGCTCAAAATTTTCTAACGCGTTTCAAAACCCATAGGGTGAGCTATACGTCAGTAAATTTCAAGTATCAACATTTCTTTTACTCTATAACTTTAATTAGGCCAATTTTAATTCTAAAAAGTACATTACTTCCATTTTAGGTTCAAAAACCTATCAAATTGATTTTGTATTATTAAAATGCTGAAGTCTACACTTAGTAAAATAATTCTAGATCTTGGATATCAAATTGACATATTGACCGAATTCTTCACTAGACCTTATTAATCATATTAAATTATTTTCTAACACTTTAAAACACTTAATTGATTTTCTTATCATAAAATCATTTAATCCTTGATTAAGAAAACAATTTAGAACACTTGGTTCCCTTTTTGGCATTGAGGTCGTGTGCTTCATTGATTCTTTTGAACCATCATATAATTTTTCCTTCATGTGAATCACATCCTAAATTACACAAGAATTATCATGCTTTCCAAAACACATAAACAAGCATACTATCAAAGCAATAAGCATGCTAAACACATATGCAAGTATATTTTCAAAGCTATAAACACATCAATCACAAGTAAAGAAAGCTTAAACAATCAAGTGAATAAACCCTTATGGATTTTTCACCACAAACAATCCATTTCCTCACCACCAGCACATAGTTGATGAGGTTAGTCTCCCTCTTACCTCAAGGAAGACAACAAACTTCAAGCTTTCTTCTCCTCTTGAATTCGTATAGCACCAAAGAAAACCCTAATCAACCGTAAATAAATTCTAAAGTCATACACAAAGCTTGAAAAGAACAAACCATGGATCAATCATGGTCTAGAAAATCAAAAATCCAACTTAGAATCAAAGACTCAATAATTTACCTTAGGTGTAAGAAACCAAAGCTTGATTTTTGAAGCACTTAGAGAAGGATTTAGATAAAACTCTCTACAGGAAAGATGTTTAGAATTGTGTTTGGGTTTGGAAAGCAAGATTGCATGAAATTTTTGAAGTGTGGAGGTAGGGTTTGGGCATGGAGGCCATGGGCTTTAGGAAGAAGAAGAGAATGGTGTTATTGATGTTCTTGAAGAGAGAGAAGAGAGAGAATAGCTCTTTGTGTCACAAAGTGTGACAAAATGAAATAGAATAGCCAATATTGAAGTGCATGGTCGTGGGGTTGAGTGTATAGGAAAGATCAAAGTTTAATCATGGTAATAAAATATCATATGGTGTTCACATTACATAGGTCATTTAGGAATCATCCATTGGTCATAAAAGAGCATTCAAGAACAAGGTAGAAGGCCTTATGGCCATGTGACTCAAAGGGGTGTGTAACTAAGTTTGTTTTAGTTACAACTCCTAGTTACACCTTAATTAGATAGTTAGTTTATTTAGCTAACTAAGTTAGGTTATCTAATTACATACTAAGTAGCTAGTTACATGCTTAGGTCATTGTATAGGTCATGCATTGTCATCGCTTCTAGATGGTTGCAGATTAATTTTCTAACTAGAGCTTCTAAGTACATAGTAACTAAGTTAGTTCATTTAGTTAATAATTAAGCTATTAGGGTAACTTAGTTTGTTTATCTAGTTACTTAGTAACTAGTCCAACCATTTATATTGACTATTTCCTATTGGTTAGAAAAAGTCTAACCACTAATGTTGACCAATCCCTATTGGTTCATTTTAAAATTAGTTACAGAAATTATTCTCAATCTATTTTCTAACAGATAAAATATATCGGGTCTATTACCTGATAGCAGAAGCTGCTGTTAATAAAACAACTGATATTTTTTTGTGAAATATTTTTATTTCACAGATAAATTCTAAAAATTAAAAGATTTGTTTTCATGTCTCTCAAATTTGGGTTTAGTAAGATCCCCCGACTCCAAATAAATCAATAAAGATTTTTCCCAGCCTGAAAATTATTATTTTCCTGACTCAGAGCAAATCTTACACAATGATCATAAACAATCTCAGAACAGTCAAAATGATTTTATATCACACAGAAAACACAAAACAGTACAATTTAGGCATTATTGTAAAATAGTGAAATTTGGGGTGTTACACTGAGCGCTTCGTCTATGTGGGAGAAGTGACTGTATCTTTGGCTTGGGGTCGGTATGATCCACCTGTCTTCTCTTTTGACGTTTTTGTATGGCTGGAGTTCTACATGCCGATGCGTGAGGTGTGGGACGACCATGAGTATACCCCACACGAGGATTTGTTTTTGTCTTCTGCATGAGCTATTGCTCGTGAATCTGTTGCTCCTGTGAGGATTTCCTCTTCCGAGGAGAAACCTAAGGAGGACCCATCTGAGGTTCCTTTTCAGCAGCCATTGGGGGCATGATACTTTTTGTAGCCTTGGTGGATGTCTATATAACTTTTTGGGGCATGTAAAGCTTTTGCTTTCTTTTGTGAATTGTTGATGTATTTAATGACTTATATTATGTAACTAAACATAT
Source organism: Ormosia semicastrata (assembly GCA_029884595.1). Taxonomy (NCBI): domain Eukaryota; kingdom Viridiplantae; phylum Streptophyta; class Magnoliopsida; order Fabales; family Fabaceae; genus Ormosia; species Ormosia semicastrata. The sequence continues at coordinate 33,858,370 of JAQQTO010000042.1, forward strand.
ATATGGTTTGTATCTTTTGTATAAATGTATGGTTTGATCTTTATACTATATTCCGCTAAGTTTATGTTTTTTACTTACAAAATAATAAATAATAAATAATAAATAATAAATAATAAAAAGGAATTGCTAAGTTAGGATATTTTATTGATGAACAAGTTAATACCTATAGATAAAATAAATCGGGTCTTAATAATAGTTTTCTTTTGAATCTTTGTACGTTTGGTGTGACGTTCTCCTCCCGAAAAAGGGGGCGTTACACTAGTTTGGTATCAGAGCCCTGGTTTGAGTTTTCTTTTGGGTTTTGTGATTAGGTCTATCTTATTTGTGCTATGTGATTCTCTGTGATTGGTTTTCAAAAGGTTAAATCTAAACTTTCTTTGTGTTTTGATTAGTTGACTCTGGAGAAAAGTAATGGCACAAGGTAGAGGAGAACGCGCCAACGTGGAATGCGACAGCGAGGCGATGACTACAGCTGCTGAAGCTATGCATCAGATGGTAGAAGTTATTATACAACAAAATCAACGAGCAGCGCAATGGCAAGAGGCGAATGCTGATGCCCAACATTTGTCTAAATTCCATCGAAATAATCCTCCACAGTTCAGAGGCGAGTTTGATCCAGAAAAGGCAAGTTTGTGGATTCAAGAGCTGGAGAAGATTTTTGAAGGAATGGGATGTACAGACGATCGCAAAGTAACTTATGCAACATTTATGCTAATGGGAGACGGTGAAAACTGGTGCAAAGGAACTCAGAGATTGCTACAAGTGGAAGGAAGGGAGATTACATGGGAAGTATTTTATAATGCATTTCTAGAAAAAGTATTTTCTAGATAGTGCAAGGCACGCCAAGGAAATGGAATTTCTTGGGTTACGACAAAGTGGGATGGCTATCAACGAGTATGCAGCAAAGTTTGAGAGCTTGTCAAAGTTCTCATGGTACCTTCAAATCCATCCTAATGAGGTGTGGAAATACCATAAGTTTGAACAAAGTCTAAGGGTTGAATTGAAGAAAGGAGTACTGCCAATGAGAATGAATTAGTTCTCAGCTTTGATGGACATGTGTTGTAGACTTGAGTCATTAGAACCATCTCGAGAGACAAGGAATCATAACTTTGGACCAATCTAGGTTCCAAAGGGGAGGAAACAACAATAATCGATTTCAGAGGAAGCCCGACTCCCGACCACCGAGAAGTCAATAACAATCACCTGGTGGAGGCTCTAGTGGAAATTCTGGTGGCAATAGATTTGGTCAGACTCTGGTGTCATCACCAAAGTGTATGAAATGTGGAAAGGACCACCCAACAAGGGACTGTACAATCAAAGGGATTATCTACTTCAGATGTGGAAAGCTTGGACATCTCTCCCGATATTGCAACCAACCCAAGGCGGAGCCTTCTGTCAATAATGCATGAGTTGCAAGACCTCAGGTAGGAGGCAGAGTTTACACGATGAATGGAGTAGAAGCCTCTCAATCTGAAGATCTGATAAGGGGAGATGGTACCATAGGAGGTAATTTTTTATCTGTACTGTATGATTCGGGAGCGACCCATTCTTTTATTGCTTATGACTGTGTGTATCGATTAGGTTTACCTATGTCTTCTTTACCTTTTGATTTGAGCGTTTCTACCCTTATTGCTAAACTTGTTGTTACCACCCATGTTTGTTTGAACTGTCCTTTATCTATTGAAGGTTGAATCTTTTCTGTCGATTTGATCTATTTACCTATTTCTTAAATAGATATAATTTTAGGAATGGAATAGTTATCTTTTAACCATATCCTGTTAGACTGTTCCAGTTAAACCATAGTTTTTCCTACGGCTAGAGTTTCTAGATTTTTGACGGCCAACCAAGTTCAAGCTTTGTTGAAAGAAAGAGCTCAAGGATACATGCTATTATCTTCCTTAAAAATCAAGAGCGAGATGGATGTGAATGCTATTTTGTTAGTCAATGAGTTTCCTGAAGTCTTTCCTAATGATGTACCTGGTTTATCGCCGGAGCGGGAGATAAAGTTCACTATCGATCTTGTGCCCGGATCTAGTCCTGTATCCATAGCACCCTACAAGATGTCACCGTCAGAATTAGTTGAGCTCAATAAGCAGTTGGTGGAGCTCCTGGAAAAGCAGTTCGTCAGGCCTAATGTGTCACCCTGGGGAGCGATAGTGCTGTTGGTCTAGAAAAGGATGGAACTTCACGCTTATGTGTAGATTATCGTCAGCTGAACAAGGCCACGATCAAGAACAAATGTCAACTTCCGAGGATAGATAGTTTGATGGATCAGCTAAAAGGAGCTTCTGTTTTCTCTAAGATCAATCCGCATTCGGTTATCATTAGATCTGAGTGAAGGTAGAGGATATTCCTAAAATGATTTTTTGTACACGTTACGAACATTATGAGTATCTTGTGATGCCATTTGGAGTGACGAATGCATCTGCCATATTCATGGATTACATGAATAGGATTTTTTATCCTTACCTAGACAGATTCATCGTCATCTTCATCGATAACATTTTGATCTATTCTCAAAATTGGGAGGAATATGCTGAACATCTTAGTATAGTTCTCCAAATTCTGAAGGAGAAGAAGTTGTATGCCAAGTTGCAAAAAATGTGAATTCTAGATGGAAGAGGTTAAGTTTTTGGGTCATGTGATCTCCAAGGATGGAATTGTAGTGAATCCGTTGAAAGTTGAAGCAGTTTTACAATGGAAAAAGCTAAAAACTGTGACAGAGATCTATAGCTTCATGGGATTAGCTAGTTATTATCGAAGATTCATTGAAGATTTTCTAAGATAGTAGGACCTCTCACTCAACTTATGATAAAGAACTAAGCCTTTATATGGACCGATGATTGTGAAGAGAGTTTTCAAGAATTAAAGAGATGACTGACTACTTCACTAGTTTTGGTTCTACCTAATCCTAATGAACCATTTGAAGTGTATTGTGATGCTTCACATCAAGGATTAGGATGTGTGCTCATGCAAAATAGGAAAATGGTGGCTTATGCTTCAAGACAACTGAGAATACATTAAAAGAATTATCCTACGCATGACCTGGAGTTAGTGGCGGTGGTGTTTGCTTTGAAAATATGAGGCATTTTCTATACGGAGCAATGTTCAACGTCTACAATGATCACAAGAGTCTGAAGTACCTATTTAATCAAAAGGAGCTGAACATGAGGCAAATAAAATGGTTAGAATTTTTGAAGGACTACGATTTTCAACTCCAGTATCATCCTGGAAAGGCAAACGTGGTAGCAGACGCTTTAAGTAGAAAAATGTTGAGTATCTCTGCTATGATGATCAAGGAAAAGGAATTAATAGAACAATTCCAAAATATGTGGACGTCCATCGAATTGACACCGAGGAAGATTTGTTTGAATATGTTTACTATCTCAAGTGAATTGATGGAAGAAATCCAAGAGAAACAAAATGATGACGATTTTTTACAAAATGAAAGGGAGCTGATGAAGCGAGACATTGTGTCAACAGTTCAGGAACGAGATGACGGTATTCTAAGGTTCAAAGGCAAAGTTTGTGTGCCTAGTGATCTGAAGCTAAAGAAATTAATTCTTGATAAAGCCCACACGAGCCAGTTAAGTATACACCCTAGAATGACAAAAATGTACTAAGACCTGAAGCGATTATTCTGGTGGCACAGAATGAAGAAAGACGTTGCCAAGTATGTGTTGTCTTGTCTGGTTTGTCAGAAATCCAAGGTTGAGCACCAGAGACCTTCAGGAATGTTGCAACCTCTAGGTATTCCTGAATAGAAATGGGATAGCATCACGATGGATTTTGTGGTAGGATTACCGAAGACCCGAAAAGGTTACGACTCAATATAGGTAATTGTGGATTAGATTACGAAGTCTGCTCACTTCTTACCGATTAACATAAGGTATCCGACGGAGAAGTTAGCCCAATTGTATATTGACGAGATTGTTAGACTTCATGGTGTGCCTTCTAGTATTATCTCTGATAGAGATCCGAGGTTCATATTGAGGTTTTGGCAGAGTTTTCAAGAAGTAATGGGAATGAAATTTCGTTTGAGTTCTGCTTATCATCCTCAAACCGATGGTCAATCGGAAAGGATGATCCAATCGCTGGACGATCTACTGAGAACTTGTACTCTAGAATAGACTGGAAGTTGGGATGAAGTTTTGCCTTTAATAGAGTTTACCTATAATAACAGTTTTCACTCGAGCATAGGGATAGCACCCTATGAGGCTCTATACAGACAACGGTGCAGAACACCTTTGTGTTGGTACCAAGATGGGGAGCACCTTACGATCGGACCTGATCTTGTGCAACAAACAACCGAGAAGGTTAAGATGATTCGGGAAAAGATACAGACAACTCATAGTCAACAGAAAAGCTATGCGGATAAAAGAAGGAAGCCTCTTGAGTTTGAAGAAGGCAAGCATGTGTTTTTGAAAGTCACACCCATGATTGGGGTCGGCCGAGTTCTTAAATCTAGAAAACTTACTCCAAAATTCATTGGACCTTATCAAATTCTTTGTCGGATAGGTCCAGTAGCTTATCAAATAGCTTTACCATCTTTTCTTTCTAACCTTCATAATGTCTTTCACGTGTTGCAATTGCGAAAATACATTTCTGATCCAAACCATGTCATAGCACTGGATATAGTACAATTAATAGAGAATTTAACCTATGAGACACTTCTTGTAAGGATTGAGGATAAAAGAGTGAAGTGACTTAGAGGAGAGGAGATTCCATTGGTGAAAGTGATTTGGAATGACGTAATCGGAGATACGACGTGAGAGTTAAAGGACAAGATGAAGGAACAACATCTACATTTGTTCTGAGGTATGAAAACTTCGAGGACAAAATTTCATTTTAGAAGGGGAGAGTTGTAACACTCCAAAAATTGTTTGTTTTATGATATATATTTATTTTATAATATTTGTGATTTTTGAGAATTTTTCTGAAATTATTTGAATAGTTTGATTATTTTAATATTTTTCTCAATTTGCATGTGCGCTGAGCTGGGCTGAGAAAATAAAATATTTTCCCCGAGGCTAAAATACTTTGGACTGTGGGAACGTCAACGAGAGATCTTACTAAACCCGAGGTCGGACACAATTTACGAAATTTTTATTTTTTGAGATTTTATCTGATAAATAAAATTACTGTACATTTTATTATCTGTTAGACAATAAATACTATTTTTACTAACTGTAACTTTTGTCCACTGGATAATAACTTTAGTAGAGTGTTACTCATCTTTTTTAGAGAGTACTTTAATGACATCATCACCATGACATCACCCTTGGCTTTTTCAAAAAGTGAGTGAAGCTTCTCAAGGAAGCTTTATCTCAAGCTTCTCAAGGAAGCCACTTCCCTCTCTCCTTATTTGTGAACCCCATGGCCAAGGGGGAAAAGATGACCAAAATTGTCATTTTTTCTCTTTACCACACATTCACTTTAACTTTTCATTTCAAAATAAAGTTTCACTTTTTCCTTTCTCTCATTTTTCTCTTTTCTCCATTTTCTCTTCATCCTCACGATCACTACACCATTTTTGGCCATCCATCCTTGCTTCTTCTAACCAACCTTGGTTCTTGATTCTCCTTGTCACATAGAAGCTTTTCTCTTTGGTGATCCTCTTTTGATTCCTCCATCTTCACCATTTTCTACCAAGCCCTAAAACTTGAAGCTTTGAGGTAAAGTCCTTGACTTTCATCTTTTCTCTTCTCATTTTCGTGGACCTTGGTCACCTTTGTGATCAAGGACTCCTCTTTTCAAGCTTTGGTGGTTGATTGGGTGAGTTTGACTATTCTAGGGTTTTGTTGGTGGTGTTAGATGAAAATCACAAGGAGGTCCCAAGAAGCTTGCTTTCTTTTGTTGTCTCTTGAGGTAAAAGGGAGATCATCCTCTTCAGCCTATCTTGGTAGTGAGTAAGACGTTTTTGTGTTGATGGTAAGGAATCCATGTGTGGGTTGCTCACTTTGTTGTATGATTTTCTTTGGTAATGTTGTGATTGATGGTGTTGTATAACTTTAATACTTGCTCTTGTGTAACTTGATGGATTTGGAATGCATTGGATGCTTGGATATGTATATGGAAAGCAAGGGAGTCTTACCCCTTTTATTTGGAGGCTCACGGCCAAGAAGCCTTTAATGAGCCCAAGATAGAATTTTTGTGCTACTTAGGGACTTAAGCAATCAAGTAATAAGTAACTAATAATGTGATGAAAATTTTGGGTTCCTAGCCCTTGAGTGGTCACGGCCATGTAGGGCACCCATTGACAAAAATTTTGTATCAATTGAAACTTAGGTAATTAGGTGATTAGATAATTAATTAGGAATTCATAATATGAAAATAATAATAATAAAGAACAAACTCTCATCCTATAGCCTAGAGTGATTTTTGGACAAAGAAAGAACATGAGTGTGGGTGAGGTTGTGAGGAGCTTAAAATAATTAATTTTAGTGAGTTTGATCCATAACAAAGGAGCGGACTTATCTAATTAAGAGTAAATAAGGTTGAATGAGAAATACTAGAGAACTTCCCTAGAAAGGTTAATAGAAAAATATAATGAAAATGAGGCGCAACTTTCGTACTAAACTTTAAAAAGTATGTCTTTACTCTTGAGATTAGATATGGACTTGTTGAGGGTCCATAAGTGGGACCAAGGACTGTTGGTAATTGATTGGCCAAATGTGGCGTGTAATCATGGACAAGTCATACTATTATTGAATATTTGTATATACATGTGCATCGAGTCATCATGCCTTATGAAAGTCCATTGGACTCTGATTGTAAGGCTGTATGCCTAGGAGATTGAATCACACCTAGTACGGGTGCGAATAGACTAGTGTAGGTCACTTGTTGACCTTGGGGGTGTTGGAGTGCAGGTATCTCATAATGGACAGTTGGTATCTCCTCTGTGCCGTGGGACAAACCGATTCAAACGCACTGACAATTCTGACCGAGACACTGTCCTATATCGCGATCTTGTGAAGAATGCCTTATATAATCCATGTTGTGCAATTTGTTGATATTGAAAGCACTTGATTTTGAGGCTGATGAGATATAGACATGTCTCCTTGATCATTCTCTCTGATGTTGTGTTTAGCTCCATGGAGTATGATATTGGGTACCTTATGCATGTGCATAGTTTGTCAACATATTTATCTGGCATAAATATATATATGATTTTGGAACTATTTCTTTTAATGCTGTTATGACTATCTATATTATTATTTTACTTATCATCTAAATCTTGATGCTGTTTCTTATGTTTGCTATTCTGTATGGTGCCCTGTGCTATTTCTGGTTCTTTACTACCATAACTAGTAATGATGTTGGATATCTCACCTCTTTTTTGTATTATGCTATTCTGTTTATATTTATGGTTCTTGAAAGACCAAGGCGAAGAAGAGCCTAAGTTTCCTAGTTTTGGGGCGAGTTTGTCTTCTGTTTGGCTAGGCATCCCGATAAGGCTTTCTAGGGCATGCTAGACTGAGGTTCCACAAAGGCATGGACTGTTGGCACATCGACTTGATCACCAAGCACTTTGTCTATGTGGTAGAAGTGACTGTATTTTTGGCTTGGGGTCACTATGATCCACCTGTCTTCTCTTTTGACGTTTCTGTATGGCTGGAGTTCTATATGCCGATGCGTGAGGTGTGGGGCGACCGTGAGTATACCCCACACGAGGATTCGTTTCTGTCTTCTGCACAAGCTCCTGCTCATGAATTTGTTGCTCCTGTGAGGATTTCCTCTTCCAAGGAGGATCCTATGGAGGAACCTGAGGAGAACGGACCCCTCTGAGGTTCTTTCTCAGTAGTCGTTGGGGTCATGATACTTTTTGTAGCCTTAGTGGCTATCTGTATAACCTTTTGGGGCATGTAAATCTTTTGCTTTCTTTTGTGAATTATTTATGTATTTAATGACTTATGTTATATAACTAAAAATATATATGATATATATCTTTTGTATAAATGTATGGCTTGATCTTTATGCTATGTTCCACTAAGTTTATGTTTTCTGCTTACAAAATAATAAATAATAAATAGTAAAAAGAAATTGCTAAGTTAGGATATTTTATTGATGAACAGGTTAATACCTATAGATAAAATAAACTGGGTTTTAAATAATACTTTTCTTTGGAATCTTTGTACGTTTGGTGTGACGTCCTCCTCCTGAAAAAGGGGGCGTTACAGTGATAAATCCAAGTCAAGACTCTTCAAAGGGAAGAAGGAGAAGTGAACAAAATAGAAAGTTTTTGTTTGCTTTTTTACAAAGCTTGTATTATATTATATTTGTTTTGATTTTAGGATGTTACAATTACCATCAAACAAATTCTAAAAAAGACTCCATATAAACTATGGAAAGGGAGAAAAGCAAACATTGCTTACTTTCATGCCTTTGTATGTGAGTGTTATATCCTAAATACTAAAGCTCAACTAAGAAGAATTTGATCCTACATCTAACAAAGGAGTATTTTTAGTATATTGAACAACATCCAAAGTATATAGAGTATATAATATAAAAACTCTTATTGTAGAAGAAATCATGCATGCTGTGTTTACTGATGCTAATAATCTTATTGAGAATAGAGGCATTTCAGACCTGGAAGACAACATGCAGCAGGTGAACTTTAATGGTAAATCATAAGAGAAAGATTCTAAGAAAGAGCAAAGAGAACAAAAAAAATAAGTAGAATGATGAGCAAGAAGGTCAAAATACTCAAGTCCCTACTCATGAACCTACTAAACTCCCCAAGGAGTGGAACTAACATCCTTCTCATCCCAGTGACCTTATAATTAGAGATACTTCAACTACTGTAAAGACTAAATCCCATCTAAAGAATCTAGATAACCATCTAACTCATTTATCCCAAATTGAACCAAAAAATATGGATAAGGGTTTGGAAGATAAAAGCTAGATTTTGGCCATCCAAGAGGAGTTGAACCAGTTTGAAAGAAGCAATGTGTGGACACTAGTTCCTGCACCTAAAGATCACACTCTCATAGGCACAAAAAGGGTGCTCAAGAACAAATTGGATGAATGTGGGAATGTGGTAAGAAACAAGGAAATACTAGTTGCTCAAGGGTATAATCAACAAGGAGGTATAGATTATGATGAGACTTATGTCCCTATAGCTAGGATTGAAGCTATTCGAATTCTACTTGCCTTTATAGCCTATAAAGGTTTTAAACTCTTTCAAATAGATGCAAAACATGTATTATTAAATGGTTTTATAAATGAAGAGGTTCATGTACTTCAACCTCTTGGCTTTGGAAATGAGGAATTTCCAAACCATGTTTTTAAACTCTCCAAAGCTCAATATGGACTTAAGCAAGCTCCAAGAGCTTCATATGAGAGGCTAAGTAGTTTTTTACTTGAAAATGGATTTGAAAGTGGAAAAGTAGATACACAGTGTATAGAAATCATCTCGAAAGTGATTTGCTAATTGTGCAAATATATATAGATGATATTGTATTTGGTTTAACTAATGAAGTTCTTTGTAAAGAATTTTCTAATCTCATGAAGAGTGAGTTTGAGATGAGTATGATGAGAGAGTTAAGGTTCTTTATTGGCTTACAAATTAAACAACACAAGTCTAAAATTTTCATGTATCAAGAAAAATACACAAGAGACTTGCTTAGAAGGTTTAAAATGGAAGGAGCCAAGCCAATCTCTACTCATATGCATCCATCATCTGTGCTAGATAAAAATGAGAAAAGTAAGTCTGTGTGTGAGAAGACTTATAGAGGTATGATAGGATCCCTATTCTACTTAACTGCTAGTAGGACAGACATAGTATTTAGAGTTAGATTATGTGCTAGGTTCCAAGCAAATCCCAAAATATCTCATCTTAAGGTAGTAAAGAGAATCTTTAAGTATTTGTTAAGAACCTCTAACCTTCATTTGTGGTACAAAATGTGCAAAGACTTTGCTCGATCAAGATATTGTGATGCTGATTATGCTGGTGATAGAGTGGAAAGAAAGAGTACAAGTGGAGGATGCCACTTTCTTGGAGATTTCTTAGTGACTTGGTTATCAAGGAAGCAAAGCTCCATTGCTCTATCTATAGTAGAAGTTGAGTACATTGTTAGAACAAGTTGCTGCTTTTAGTTATTGTGGATCGAATATTAGCTTGAAGACTACTCAGTAAGATATAATCGCATTCCCATATATTGTGACAACACCAGTGCCATAAATCTCTCAAAAAATCCATTCCAACACTCTAGATAAAAGCACATTGAAATCAGGTATCATTTTATTAGATAGTGTTCAAAAGGGTAATTTTGAATTAAAATTTATGGACACTGTTCACCGATGGACATACATCATTACCAAGCCTTCAAATGAAGAAAGATTTAACTTTATCAAAAATAATTTGCATATGTCTTGTGTGAACTGATAATGCCATGATAATTGTATATTTTACTTGATAATTAACTTTCTGTATTGTAACACCCTCGGGAACATGTTAAACTTATATATAATTACAAAGGTATCCTAATACTTGCTTAACGTTTCTGTTTAATTTTGTGGCCCTCTGAACAAGTTTAGTCACTTTGCTGTAACATTATATGTGAAAAATAGTTATTATTAGCTCTGAAATTGGCTTAAATTGCTTAGTTAATTGAAATAAATGTGAGAAATTTCTTTCTAGGTCACAAATGTGTGGAAGATTATGTAGTTAAAATTTGGGGTTCATCAAAGTTAGTTTGGTATTTTTAAATATAATAAGTGTGTGTTTTAATGCTGGATTGACTAGTCGTAGATATGAAAAAATATAGAAATAGTGAAATAAGATTTTTGATGAATGTTAGGATTTATTTTAAACTTTTTGGAAGTTAAGAAACTTGAATTAGTGAAATATAAGTGTTCTTAACATATCGGGTGTTACAGTTTAAGCACTAAAGAGGCCAAGTGCCTCACGACTCTTTCCCTCTTTCTGCCATTGACTTTTTATGCCCTTAAATGAGATATTTCTATCATTTCTCATATCTTCTCACAACTTCCATAGGGAAATACAAATTGCAAAGGAAAGAAAGAAGACAAAGGTGAAGCAACAACAAACTAAAGAGGAAAAGAGGAAGAAGAAGGAAGAGACGGAGAGGAGCTTTTGAGTTCATTCTTATTTGGACAATAGAGGTAGGGGGATGTTGTTCTTGACACTTTTCTTCCATTATCTCCATCTTGTTTCATGAGTAGACTTGATGAAGTAAATGGGTCTTGAGTGTATTTTTTGTGTTTTTGGCTTGAATCTTGTTGTAGAACTTGAGGATGACTTGTTTTTGGTTTGTTTGATGCATGGTGATGAATCTTCATCCCTTAAACTCCTTTGGTTCCACTTGAGCTAAGAGTTGAATTTTAGGTTTTAATGTTGATGTTTGATTCATTATGTTATGTTTGGAGTGAATTAAAACTTGTATAAGAGTTATAATGTGATTATAGGTCTTGTATGATGTTGGAAATCATTTAGAATTGAGGTTTGAGTGATTAGAAGTGAGATTGTTCCCAATGGAATAGTAGCACATTTTCTGCAGAATTTTTGTTATAGAATGGCACCTAGGCGCCATTTGCCACGCCTAGGTGCAGACTGATAAATTTCAGTGCAGGAGCAGATAGAGAGCATGGCGCCTAGCTGCCAGAGCTTGAGAAACAGGGCACCATCCATCCCTAGGCATGGGGAAGTGGCACCTAGGCTCCAACTGTAACACCCTCGTTTGGGAATTACACTTCTTACCAAAAACTAAACCCAAGTCACAAATAATTTAATAATATAAAATACAAGTTTCAAAATTTCTTTTTCGCGGGTAACATAAACTTACCAAATTATAGAAACACAAGACATAAGAACTAAATATTACACATTACATCAATAAACATAGTTTACTACAACCATAAATACATTATACTTACATACCAAAAAGCATTAAACATCTAACATAACCAACCTAGATTAGCCCAAGTTCATAACACCTAATGGGAAGAGTCCTCTGTTGGATCCGCCTCTAGATCCTCCTCCTCAGAAGACAAATTCCCCAGCCGAGACGTGTCTGGACGAGTGGGAGTCTGAGCAGAAGATACTTCGGAGTCCTCCCTAGGGGTATGATGACGATCACCCCACAAATCCCTTATAGGCATATCAAACTCTACATATGCAGTAACAGAAAAAAAGAAAAAGTAGTGACCCCATGGCGAGTCCTACTCCTGGATAGAGTAATGACCCCAAAATACTCTATCTGCTCCGTGTCCTAAAGGACACACCAGGCATCAGTACCTCCCAGAAACTGCACTCTAACAAAACCTAGCAAATCCCTCCTGGCTACCATCGTCGTCTTCACAGACATAAACATAAACATAAACATAAAAAGACAGAACAATAACACAAAAGGCGAGATCCCCTACATCATATACCAGCAAGGCAGCAAAGAAACAGTTATAAGAATAAAGCTATATAGTGTAGATTCAACAATTATCGTCATGATATTTCTCAATAGATAACTCAATAAATATGCATATATATTTCACAGCAATATGTCAACAGACTATGCAAATATACAATGAACAGACCCCTACTCCATGAAGCTAAAACCAAACATCAAAGAGAATGATCATGAGACATGTCTGTATCTCATCAACTTCAAATCAAGTGCTTTAATATAATCAACGTGGGCATCATGGCTTTATACAAGAAGTCTTCACCTGATCAGGAAAGGAGTAGTGTCTCAACGCCTCCAAAGTCATTCTAACCCGCACAAATGTGTAATTCATCTCTTAGGCATACAGCCTTAACAAACAAAGTCACCATGACTTTGATAATGCATGTGCAAATGACTTCATAAATCATCAATTTAACAATTACATGGCTTTCACGTAAAACCAAGTCACCACCGGCTAAAACGTCAACTGATGTCTCCGGGTCTAATACATCAGCCCGACATCAAACTTACTATTTTTCTCAAAGGCAAAGTATTTCTACTGTGTTTTCACAAACACGTAACATTATTTGTTACGTTACAAAATTGCGTAACATTTTTACATCAATTTTTCATTTGCGTAAAATTTTTTAAATGTTTTCTTAATCGCGTAACTAAAAATCACCATTTTTAAATCACGTAAAGGTTTTTCTACATATTTATAATCGCGTAAAATGTTTTATTAATATTTTAAGCTTAGTTTTAAACTTCTCTCATTTAATATAAAAATTAGACTTTAATTCTAATTTTTTCTCAATAAACCTCCTCTAATTAATATTTCCTAACGTTTTTCACAAAAACTTATATCATTTTAATTAAATCAAGATATTTCAAAAAAAATCTTCGCCATTACTCTTATTACAGTCTCTTAAATAAATTACTTTAATTTTCAAAACATCATTCTAAACTCATTTCCACTACTAAGGCCAAAAATTATTTTTCTTTGAATAATAAAATTTGTTTCATCTTCTTTTTAATTTGTAAATCCTTAAATCTTATTTTAATCTCCTAATCATTTAAGTTTTCTACTAACAAAATATTTTTCTCATGGATGCCCATTCCTAGGCCAAAAGGCCGTGAGCCTCAAGTGGTCATTGGGACAAAAAATTCTTCCCTTTCTCATATAACTTCATGCATACAAATATACTAATCATCAATTCATACATACTATCAAAATCATATAATCACATATAAAGCCAAACAAGCACAAACCACTAAATACACACCAATCAAGTGAATAAATCCTCACATGAATTTTTCACTCATAAATCACAAATTCATTTCCCACCACCAAAAATGGTTGATGAGGTTAATCTCCCTCTTACCTTAGATGATGAGCAAGACTCCTTTGATGTCCTCTTGTAACGAGGTCTACCTCCAAGAAAACTCTTAAAACAAATTAAACATAAATTTATTAAAATCTAAAGCTTGAAGCAAGATGACCATAGATCAAAATTATGGTCTAAGACTTAAGAATAAAATTTAGAAGTGAAGATCAAAATTTCAACTAAGAACCCTCAAACTTTGAGCTTTGAAAAAGTGGTTGAAGATGGATGATTTTGGAGAAACTTACAACTAGAAAGTTTCTCCAAATGAGGTTTGGATTCAAGATATGTATTTGGTTTGAATGAAACAAAATTGGAAAGAATTTGAGAGGGGTTGGCCATGAGTCACAAATGAGAAGAAAAAGAGAGAGTTTTGTGATTGCTTTTGATATTTGCTTCTAGAAAAACTAGACAAGATAGACTAAGAGAAAGGAGTAATCAAATTAATCACTTAAGCTTCTCCTAGAAGCTCCTCAAAACCATGTCGACTACATCAAGGGTGGAGAACAAAACTTCTCCTCCAAGCTTGTCATCGATTGGTGCAACACACAAAGTCCAAGCCATTTATATTGACTCCATCAAACTTGTCATGTAAGCTTCCTCCTCATTGGTTACCATAAAGTTGTCATAACCATCAAACTTGACTACTCAACTAGATATTTTTTAGTAGCTATTATCCAATGGATAAAGGCTACTGCTAGAAACCTAGTGGTTATTATCCAATGGAGAATAGAACATACCTAGATTTTATCAGTTAGATAAAATCTCAGAAAAAGAAAAACTTTGAAATTTGTCCTGGTTTCGGCTTTAGTAAGCTCCCCTGGCCTCGCATCAACAGTCAAATTTTTTCTGGCCCCGAAAAATTTTAATTTTTTCGGTCCTGCTTTCAAGCACACAGATGTCCAAAAATAATAATAAAATAATCAAAAATAATTCAAATAATTCACAAAAATCACAAAAATTATAAAAACACATATAACAGAGAAAGAAAGAAATTTTGGGCTGTTACAATTCTCTCCCTGTAAAAGAATTTTGTCCCTGAAATTATCATACCTTAAAGCAAATGCGGATATTGCTCTTTCATTTTGTCTTCTAATTCCCAAATTGCATCTCCAGTCGCATCATTCTAGATTATCTGTACTAAGGCAATTCCCTTTCCTCTGAGTTGTTTCACTCACCTATCTTCGATCTTAACAGGAAGTGTCTAATAGGTAACGTTCTCTTTTTATTGTAATGTATCTGGTGCTATAACATAGTTTGGATAAAAAATATATTTTCGCAATTGCAATACATGGAAGACATTATGAAGATTAGAAAGAAAAGGTGGTAAAGCTATTTGGTATGTTACCAGACCTATCCACCAAAGAATTTGATATGGTCCAATGAATTTAGGAGTGAGCTTTCAGGATTCAAATCTAGAAATCTCAGTCTCAAGGAACACTAAAGTTTTATTGGAACAATATAACAATATATGGTTAGAAGATAACCAATCCATTACTGAGATCATGTCTATTTATGAAAGATGTAAACAAATCAAATTACTAGAAAAGTTCTGATCTCTAACAGTAATAGGATAGTTTAAGCAGACTTGTGTAGTAATAACAGCCTTAGCAATGGGAATAGCTATATTCAAGTCAAAAGGAAATGAAAACACAGACAAACCCAAATTGGTTCACACAGCCATATGCAATAGAAGAATGGTCACCCCTGAGTCAAATAGTACAATTAAAGGCTTACCTTCTATAACATAATTTCACTAGGTTAGATCTTCAAATTGGGAGGCTTCTGCTCCACTCATCGTATAGACTCTTCCTCTTGCTTGAGGCCTCGAAGCATATACATTACTCTCAGAAGGCTCTATCTTTAGTTGTGTACAGTCTCTAGAAAAGTGTCCGGGCTTCTCGCATCTAAAACAGATGATCCCCTTGATTGCACAATCCTTTGTCAAGTGATATTTTCTACACTTCTAACATTTTGATGTCGATGCTATGATCTGACCGAATCTACTGCCACTATTATTTCTTCCAACTGTTTGCTGTTGCTATTGATTCCTCGGTGGCCATGAATACAGTTCCTAATGGAATTGGTAGCCATTATCATTACTTCCCCTTTGGAACCGAGATGGTCCAAAGTTTCAAGACCTCATATCCTGAGATTGATCCAACTCTTCAATCTGGCAACATTTATCCAACAAAGTTGGGAATTGCTCAATCCCCAAAGGCGGAACCGCTCGCTTCAAGTCATTTCTTAACCCTTCTTAAAACTTCTGGCACTTCCACTGCTCATCAGGCTGGAGTTCAAAGTATCGAGAGAATTTTGATAGGCTTTCCAACTTAGCAGCATACGCACTGATCGTCATTCCCCTATGCTTTAGTCTAAGGAACTCCATCTCTTTGGCGTGTCTTGTACTAGCTGAAAAATACTTCTCCAAAAACTTACTCCGAAAAACTTCCTATGTGATAAACCTTTCCTCAGCTTCCAACAATCGTTACGTTCCTACCCACCAATCCTCAGTGTCTCCAACAAGTATAAAGGTAGCATAAGTTACCTTCCTTTCATTTGTGCATCCCATTCCTCTAAAGATTTTCTCTAACTCCTTGATCCAAAGATCCGCTCTCTCTAGATCAAATTTGGCCTTAAACTATGATAGATTATTGCAGTGAAACTCTGATAAGTTTTGAGCCTCAGGTATCACTTCTTATTGTTGCGCAGCCCTTTATTTTGCTATACTATAACATCTGCTATTCTTTGCATTGCTACCGTAGCTGCAGCCATACTATCATTGTCACATCCTATTTCCATATGTGCACCTCAACCACGAGCCATTGCTTTTCTTTAGACTAAATAGAACACAATGAAAATTAAAAACAATCATTCAAGCAAGATTGTCTCTTTTCGCAAACCAAACACAGAGAAACACACAGCACAAACAAGACAAACCTACTCACAAACTCGACAGACCAAACTTGGGTTCTGATACCAACTAATGTAACACCTTCACTTGGGAATTACACTTCTTACTAACAAATTAAAACTAAACCCAAGTCACAAATAACTTAATAATATAAAATACGAGTTTCAAAACTTCTTTTTCGCAGGTAACATAAACTTACCAAATTATAGAAACACAAGATATAAGAACTGAATATTACACATTACATAAGTAAACATAGTTTACTACAACCATAAATACATTATACTTACATACCAAAAAGCATAAAACATGTAACATAACTAACCTAGATTAGCCCAAGTTCACAACACATAATGGGAAGAGTCCTTTGTTGGATCATCCTCTAGATCCTCATCCTCAGAAGACAAATTCCCCAGTTGGGGCATATCTCGATTAGTGGGAGTCCGAGTAGAAAATACTACGGAGTCCTCCTTAGGGGTATGATGATTATCACCCCACAAATCCTGTATAGGCATATCAAACTTTATATATGCAGTAACAGCAAAAAAGAAAAAATAGTGATCCTATGGCGGGTCCTACTCATAGATAGAGTAATGTCCCCAAAATACTCTATCCGCTCCTTATCCCAAAGGACACGCCAGGCATCAGTACCTCCTAGAAACTGCACTCTAACGAAACCTAGCAGGTCCCTCCTAGCCACCATCACCGTCTTCACAGACATAAACATAAACAGAAATAGACAGAACAATAACACAAAGAGGTGAGATCCCCTACATCACTTACCAGCATGGCAGCAAAGAAACAGTTATAACAATAAAGCCATACAGTGCAGATTCAACAATTATTGTCATGATATTTCTCATTAGATAACTCAATAAATATGCATATATATTTCAACAATATGTTAACAGACTATGCATTTGTACAATGAATAGACCCCTACTCTATGGAGCTAAAACCAAACATCGGAGAGAATGATCGGGAGACATATTTGTATCTCGTCAGCCTCAAATCAAGTGTTTTAATATAATCAACGTGCGCATGATGGCTTTATACAAGACAGTCTTCACTAGATCAGGAAAGGAGTAGTGTCCCATCGAGATCGTTCGGTGCATTTGCATCGGTTACCATGACACAGTAGAGCTACTAACTGGCCACTTATGGGATACCCGCCCCCCGACGCCTCCAAGGTCATTCATAGACCTTCACTTACGCAATTCTCACCCACACAAAGGTGTAATTCATCTCCTAGGCATACAGTCTTAACAAAAAAAATCACAATGACTTTGATAATGCATGTGCAAATGACTACATAAATCATCAATTTAACAACTACATAGCTTTCACGTAAAACCAAGCCACCACTGGGCTAAAACATCAACTGATGTCTCTGGATCCAGTATGTCAGCCCGACAGCAAACTTGCTATTTTTCTCAAACGCAAAGTATTTCTATTGTGTTTTCACAAACACGTAACACTATTTGTTACATTACAAAATTGTGTAACATTTTTACATCAATTTTTCAATGGCGTAAAATTTTTAAAACATTTTCTTAATTGCGTAACTAAAAATCACCATTTTTAAATTGTGTAAAGGTTTTTCTACATATTTCTAATCGCGTAAAACGTGTTATTAATATTCTAAACATAATTTTAAACTTTTCTCATTTAATATAAAAATTAAACTTTAATTCTAAAATTTTCTCACTGAACCTCCTCTAATTAATATTTCCTAACATTTTTCACAAAAACTTATATCATTTTAATTAAATCAAGATATTTCAAAAAAATCTTCTCCATTACTCTTATTACACTCTCTTAAATAAAATATTTTAATTGTCAAAACATCATTCTAAACTCATTTCCACTACTAAGGCTGAAAATTATTTTTCTTTGAATAATAAAATTTGTTTCATCTTCTTTTTAATTTGTAAATCCTTAAATCTTATTTTAATCTCCTAATCATATAAGTTTTCTACTAACAAAATATTTTTCTCAAGGATGCCCATTCCTAGGCCAAAAGGCCGTGAGCCTCAAGTGGTCATTGGGACAAAAAATTCTTGTCTTTCTCATATAATTTCAAGCATACAAATATACTAATCATCAATTCATGCATACTATCAAAATCATTTAATCACACATAAAGCCAAACAAGCACAAACGACTAAATACACACCAATCAAGTGAATAAATCTTCACATAGATTTTTCATTCACAAATCAGAAATCTGTTTCCCACCACCAAAAATGGTTAATGAGGTTAATCTCCCTCTTACCTTAGATGATGAGCAAGACTCCTTTGATGTCCTCTTGTAACAAGATCTACCTCCAAGAAAACCCTTAAAACAAATAAAACATAAATTTATTAAAATCTAAAGCTTGAAGCAAGATGACCATAAATCAAAATTATGGTCTAAGACTTAAGAATAAAATTTAAAGTGAAGATCAAAACTTCACCTAAGAACCCTCAAACTTTGAGCTTTGAAAAAGTGGTTGAAGATGGATGATTTTGGAGAAACTTACAACTAGAAAGTATCTCCAAATGAGGATTCAAGATATGTATTTGGTTCAAATGAAACAAAATTGGAAAAGATTTATGTAACATCCCGAAAATTTATTTATTTCATTATAAACAATCATTTTATAATATTTGTGATTTTTGGTGATTTTTGTGGAATTTTCTAAAAATGTTGAATATTTTAATATATTCCTCTTTTTGCGTGTACGCTAAGCGGAGCTGGGAAAATAAAATATTTTTCCTAAGGCTGGTAAACCTTGAACTATCAACGTGTCGACGGGGGATTTTACTAAACCCGAGGCCGGGCACAGTTTGCGAGGTTTGCATTTTTCGAGATTTTATCTACTAGATAAAATCGCTGTATCATAAAATTATCTGTTGAATAATAAAATATTATTTTCATTAGTTGTAACTTTTATTCACTGAGAAAATAATTCTAACAGTGTAATCAAATCATCCGTCAAATGTACTTAATTGAGGAGATAAGCTTACTATGCACTTTATCGAGAAGCGCACGAAGCTTCTCAAGGAAGCTTCAAGGAAACTTCTAGGAAGCTTCCTTCCTAGCCACTATTCATTCTCTCTCCTCCCATTTTTTTGCAGCACGTTTGACTATAGGGGGAGCATATTTCACTTTTTTTTCTCACATTTCCCCTCCTCCCAATACGCAGCTCACTGTTCACTCATCTTTCTCCCTTTCTCTTTTCACTCTACAGCAGCAACCTCATTACCACCAACACCTCCATTTCTATCTTTAAAAACCGTCACACTCCTTGCACCATCATTGTGTTTGGAGGACCACCATCATTGAGGAAGTCATCTTCTAAGCTCACCATTCTCTTTATCTTCATTCTCTTACATCTTTGAAGCTTAAAGGTTGGAGCTTTAAGGTAAAGCTCTCAGTTTTTCTTCCTCCCTTCTCATTTTTAAGTAACCCATGGTCATTTTGATGACCATGGGTATCCATTTCAATATTTGGTTCTGATTTGGTAAGTTTGAATATTCAAGGATTTCCAAGAAGCTGAAAATGAAGTATCTGGCCAAAAGGGAGCAGCCTTTCTTTGTGCTTCTCTAAGGTAAGAGGAAGACACTCTTCCTCAACCTATTTTAGCATTTAGGAACATCTATGATTGGTGTTGAGGGTCATTCTATTTTTGAATGTTGTTTGTATTGTATGTGTGCTATTTGATAGTTTGTGTGTTTTGATATATATCTGGATGTATTGGAACGTGTAATATGGAAGGGAATGACTTTCGATTGGTTCTCGGATGGTCACAGTGTTGAGCCCAGAAATTTGGAAATTTCATGTGAAAACTAGTAACAGTATGAACCCCTGGCCAAACTCGTCGAATGTCAAAATCCATCGAGTTTAGATCTCTGACCACCAAACACAATATCAAAATCCGTCGAGTTTAGACTTCTGACCATTTTCGTCGAATGTCAAAATCCGTCGAGTTTAGATTTTTGACCACCAAACACAATGTCAAAATCCGTCGAGTTTAGACTTCTGACCATTTTCGTCGAATGTCAAAATCCGTCAAGTTTAGATCTCTGACCATTTTCGTCGAATGTCAAAATCCGTCGAGTTTAGACTTCTGACCATTTTCGTCGAATGTCAAAATCCGTCGAGTTTAGATCTCTGACCACCAAACACAATGTCAAAATCCATTGAGTTTAGACTTCTGACCATTTTCGTCGAATGTCAAAATCCGTCGAGTTTAGACTTCTGACCATTTTCGTCGAATGTCAAAATCCGTCAGGTTTAGATCTCTGACCACCAAACACAATGTCAAAATCCGTTGAGTTTAGACTTCTGACCATTTTCGTCAAATGTCAAAATCCGTCGAGTTTAGATCTCTGACCACCAAACACAATGTCAAAATCCGTTGAGTTTAGACTTCTGACCATTTTCGTCGAATGCCAAAATCCGTCGAGTTTAGATCTCTGACCACCAAACACAATGTCAAAATCCATTGAGTTTAGACTTCTGACCATTTTCGTCGAATGTCAAAATCCGTCGAGTTTAGATTTCTGACCACCAAACACGATGTTAAAATCCGTCGAGTTTAGGCTTCTGACCATTTTCGTCGAATGTCAAAATTCGTCGAGTTTAGACTTCTGACCATTTCCGTCAAATGTCAAAATCCATCTAGTTTAGATCTCTGACCACCAAACACAATGTCAAAATCCATCGAGTTTAGACTTCTGACCATTTCCATCGAATGTCAAAATCCGTCGAGTTTAGATTTCTGACCACCAAACACAGTGTCAAAATCCGTCGAGTTTAGACTTCTGACCATTTTCATCGAATGTCAAAATCCGTCGAGTTTAGATCTCTGACCACCAAACACAATGTCAAAATCCGTCGAGTTTAGACTTCTGACCATTTTCGTCAAATGTCAAAATCCGTCGAGTTTAGATTTCTTCTGACCATTTTCGTCGAATGTCAAAATCCGTCGAGTTTAGGCTTCTGACCATTTTCGTCGAATGTCAAAAATTATAATTATCGTCTAACACTTAGTGATTTAATTAGTGGTAACAGGATGCAATAATTATCAAATTGGGAAATTAAAATATACTGAGATTCATAAATTTTAAAGAACCAAGAATGGAATTTTCATAAGACTTTGGATAATTTTAATTAGGGTAAGAACATGAGAGTGTGAGATTTTGAGATCTTAGAATAACCTTCTAAGTGTATATGAATAAATTCCCTAAGAGGATTTAAATTAACTAAGAGAATTCTTTTAGAGACAAACTCTGTAAGTAAAGCTAAACCTAAGTAAGAATTCATAATACGCTTTAAAATGTATTAATTTCTTTAACAACAATATTATGCTATTGTGGGTCCATGTGGGTGACCATTGACTGTGTTAATTCTTACTTTGGCAAATTGTGACATATGATGGAATAGTATGTAATAATGATCATACATGATTATGCATAGAGTCTGTATGCATTGTGAATGTCCGTTGGACTGTCGTAAGGCCTAGTTGCCTAGGAGTTGAACACACCTTAGTGTGGGTACGAATAGACAAGTGTAGGTCATCGGTTGACCTTGGGGGCGTTAGGGTGCGGGTACCTTGCAACGGGCAGTTGGTAGCTCTCTGGCCGTGGGGCAGACCGATGCAAACACACTGATGATCCGGACCGAGACACTGTCTTATATCGCGATCTAGAGCAGACTGTCTGTATAATGCCATGATGTGCACGTGGGTAAATTTGGAATTATAGCACTTTGGCCTCAGCAGCCTAGTTGCAGACATGTCGCCTGATCTTTCTCTCCGACCGTTTATGTCTAGCTCCATGGAGTAGGATTTTGACTATTAAATGCATGTGCATAGAGAGTCCATGAATTATCTAGCATACATTATTATTATAATTAGAACAGTTGTACTTCTGATATGTCTATATCTATATATATATATGATTTACCTGGAACCTGTTTGGTTGATTGTAACTGCTACTAAATGTTTATTACCATTATTGCTGTCATAAATGCTACGTGGGCGCTTTGCGCCGTTTGGTTTCTTGATGCTATGATTGGTAATGATGGTAGGATGTCTTACCTCTTTCTTGTACTTTTCTTGCTCTATGTTAATTTTTGGTTAAAGACTGTAAGTGGGAACGAGGTTGGATTCTTTTGGATTTTCTTGGTTTGACCTACTGTATCCGGTGATGTCGTCGCAAAGGGAGTTCTATTGGGTTTGTTCGAATTGTGTTCACTTGTGGTGTTAACGTGCGGCGAGTCGATTGGACCGACAAGATGTATTTAACATGCTGAGGATCTGACATTGACCATGAAGAGGACTGCGATTGAAGACCTTATCCTGTATTTCTCACTACTCCGGTGAGCTCGGAGTTGCCTCACGCATTCAGGATTCGATGGAGTGCCCAACTCCTTAGTCGTAAATAAATTATGGGTAGTTTATATTTTATTTTGCATTACCTATATAAAGTGTATTTTGGACATATGTATGTTTTAAGATGATTATCCAATATTACATGTAATTCGAGTACATATTATAATTCATAATTTAACTGGTTATATATGTAACTACTCATTCGTGGCTCCTATTTTCCTCATCTGCGAAATAATTAATATTTTTGTAAAGTTTGTTATTTGACAATGTTAGCACGCTGAAATTTAGTGACCATGACGTAATGACGATTGTGCATTGGTTATTAAATCGAGGGGTGTTACAATTTGAGAGGGGTTGGCCGTGAGTCACAAATGAGAGGAAAAAAGAGAGAGTTTTGTGATTGCTTTTGATATTTGCTTCTTGAAAAACTAGACAAGATAGACTAAGAGAAAGGAGTAATCAAATTGATCACTTAAGCTTATCCTAGAAGCTCCTCAAAACCGTGTGGACTACATCAAGGGTGGAGATCAAAATTTCTCCTCCAAGCTTGTCATCCATTGGTGCAATATACAAAGTCCAAGCCATTTATGTTAACTCCATCAAACTTGTCATGTAAGCTTCCTCCTCATTGGTTCAATATAAAGTTGTCATAACCATCAAACTTGACCAACCAACTAGATATTTTCAGTGGCTATTATCTAATGGACAAAGGCTACTGCTAGAAACCCAGTGGTTATTGTCTAATGGATAATAGAATGTGCCTAGATTTTATCAGTCAGATAAAATCTCAGAAAAAGAAAAACTTTTAAATTTGTTCCCGATTTTGGGTTTTGTAAGCTCCCCCGGCCCAACGTCAACATTCAAAATTTTTTCGGCCTCGAAAAGTTTTTATTTTTCCAGCCCCGCTTTCAAGCATACAGAAGCCCAAAAATAATAATAAAATAATCAAAAATAATTCAAATAATTCACAAAAATCAAAAAAATTTGTAAAACACATATAACAGAGAAAGAAAGAAATTTCAGGGTGTTACAATTCTCCCCCTCTAAAAGAATTTCGTCCCTGAAATTATCATACCTTAGAGCAAATGCGAATATTGCTCTTTCATTTTGTCTTCTAACTCCCAAGTTGCATCTCCAGTCGTAATATTCCAGATTATCTCTACTAAGGCAATTCCCTTTCCTCTTAGTTGTTTCACTCGTCTATCTTCAATCTTATTTTCGCAATTGCGATACATGGAAGACATTATGAAGATTAGAAAGAAAAGGTGGTAAAGCTATTTGGTATGTTACCGGACCTATCCGATGAAGAATTTGATATGGTCTAATGAATTTAGGAGTGAGCTTTTTGGATTCAAATCCAGAAATCTCAGTCTCAGGGAACATTAAAGTTTTATTGGAATAATATAGCAAGATATGGTTAGACGATAACTAATCCATTCCTGAGATCATGTCTATTTGTGAAAGATATAAACAAATCAAATTAATAGAAATGTTCTGATCTCTAACAGTAATAAGATAGTTTAAGTAGACTTGTGTAGTAATAACAGGCTTAGCAATGGGAATAGCATTATTCAAGTCAAAAGGAAATGAAAACATAGACAAACCCAAATTGGTTCACACAGTCATAGGCAATAAAAGAATGGGTCACCCTTGAGTCAAACAATACAATTAAAGGCTTACCTCCTATGACGCAATTTCACTTAGTTAGATTTTCAGATTGGAAGGCTTTTGCTCCACTCATCATATAGAATTTTCCTCTTGCTTGAGGCCTCGAAGCACGTACATTACTCACGGAAGGCTCCATCTTCGGTTGTGTACAGTCTCTTGAAAAGTGTCTGGGCTTCCCGCATCTGAAACAGATGATACCCTTGATTGCATACTCTTTTGTCAAGTGATCTTTTCTACACTTCCAACATTTTGATGTTGATGCTACGGTCTGACTGAATCTACTGCCACTATTATTTCTTCCAACTGTTTGCTGTTATTGTTGATTCCCCGGTGGCCGTGAATACAGTTCCTGATGGAATCAGTTGCCATTATCATTACTTCACCTTTGGAACCGAGATGGTCTAAAGTTTCGGGACCTCGTATCCCAAGATTGATCCAACTCTTCAATTCGATGACACTTATCCAATAAAGCTAGGAATTGCTCAATCCCCAAAGGTAGAACCACTCGCTTCAAGTCGTGTCTCAACCCTTCTTCAAACTTTCGATACTTCCACTTCTCATTAGGTTGGATTTCAAAGTATCGAGAGAATTTTGTGTGATTGAACATATGTCTTTGAAGAATGGTTTTGATGATAACAAACATGAAGACAAAAATGAAGATGATGGGAAGACCAAATCCAAGATCCTTTAAGAATAGCTTTAGAACTTAGAGTCTTTTTGTACGAAGCTCTTTTTAATATCTAACTATTTTGAAAGATAAGATAAAAATATCTAATTAGCTTTAAAAAGGAATTTAAGTGATTTTGAAATGAATCTGGAATTGTGTTAAAACTATTTTTTTAATAGTATTATTCGAATAATATTCTTTCTATTTGAATAAATCCATCCAACAGTTTTTGGTTTTTTTAAACTATTATTTGAATAGCATATTAGCTATTCGAATAAAAGGCTTTTTCGGAACTATTTTCACAAATGAGTTATTCAAATAACTCAGTAGTTATTCGAATAAACCTATTTTCTCATAATATTATTTTTAATAGTGTTATTCAAATAACGTATAGGTTATTCGAATAACCCATATTAGACTGGTTTTCTCAAAGCTTTTATAAAACGTGTTATTCGAATAACAAGAGGTTATTCGAATGAACACGGATTCTGATATAGAAATAAATTGCCATATTTGTCTCATTTACGAGCTTTTAATACACCCAACGACTGTTTTCTTAAACTGCTCTATAAATAGAGACCTTGTGTAACACCCCTCAATTTAATAACCAATGCACAATCGTCATTATGTCACGGTCACTAAATGTCGGTGTGCTAACATTGTCAAACAACAAATTTACCATAAATATTAAACATTTCTTATATGAGGAAAATAGGAGCCACGAATGAGTAGTTACATATACAACCAGTTAAATTATGAATTATAATATGTACTCAATTTATAACATTTAAGTCTGGATAATTGTCTTGAAGCATACATGTACTCAAAAATACACTTTATATAGGTAATGCAAAATAAAATATAAACTACCCATAATATATCTACGGCTAAGGAGTTGGGCACTCCATCG
Source organism: Ormosia semicastrata (assembly GCA_029884595.1). Classification (NCBI taxonomy): domain Eukaryota; kingdom Viridiplantae; phylum Streptophyta; class Magnoliopsida; order Fabales; family Fabaceae; genus Ormosia; species Ormosia semicastrata. Next base: position 33,884,692 of record JAQQTO010000042.1, read on the forward strand.
TATCCCGAAAGCGTGAGGCAATTCCGGGCTCACCAGTGTAGTGAGAAATACAAGATAAGGTCTTCAATCGCAGTCCTCTTCATGGTCAAAGTCAGATCCCCAGCATGTCACATACACTTGTCGGTCCAGTCGACTCTATAGGTCTTGGTATCACCAGTGAACACAATTCGAACAAACCCCAAAAAGAGCTCCCTTCGCGACGGCATCACCGAATGCAGTAGGTCAAACCAATAAAATCCAAAGGAATCCAACTTCGTTCCCACTTATAGTCTTTAACCAAAAATTAACATAGAGCAAGAAAAGTACAAGAAAGAGGTAAGACATCCTACCATCATTACCAGTCATAGCATCAAGAAACCAAACGGCGCAAGGCGCCCACATAGCATTTATGATAGCAATAATGGTGATAAACATTTAGTAGCAGTTATAATCAACCAGATAGTTTCAGGTAATCATATATATATAGATATATCAAAAATACAACAGTTCCAATTATAATAACAATGTATGCCAGATAATTCATGGACTCACTATGCACATGTTTCTCAAAGTACATCCGACTCAATCGTCAACCAGATGTTTCTCAAAGTACATCCGACTCAATCGTCAACCAGATGTTTCTCAAAGTACATCCGACTCAATCATGCTTCTCATACCAAACTAGGCCAATCCTATTTCAAATGCATATCATATCATTTAACAATGAAGTCTGATCCCATTCACGGATCCACGTAAAATCAATAGCGCATTTTAAGGATAATCACAACCTCATTCATAGTCATATTAGAAATCAATCATTAGATTCATTATGTGCCTCACCTGGTCACCTATACTCATGTTCTTCCCTGTTTATGAATCCTAATTAATTTCTGGTCATCCAATTCTTTATAATTAATATATCTTTTATTAGTCCAAAGGTTTTGAGTCCAGGAAGATACATTCGGAATCACCAATAGATTCACAAATTTAATTATTAGATGTTGGGTGATAAACAAACACTTGTAAGTTCGACTTGAGACATATATTTAGTGAAAAAGCGAGGTCGCCATTCGACGGAAACAACATGGTAGCAGGATGAAAATAAATGAGGGACATTTTATAACAAAATTGGCAATGATCATTTTACGTCGAACGGGGAGTTCTGTCGAACGAAGGAGAAGCGTCGAACCCTCCAGAAGGTCAGCAAAAGCCTCAATTCGACGGGTATGGGTGTCGACATTGGAGAAAACTTCCAAGTGTCGAACTGACGAAACACTCGTCGAAATCTCTAATTTTGACGGGTCTGAAGAAATTCATCTACTCGACAGGCATTGTCTCTCAAACTCGACGATTATTGACTTTGGGACAGTTTCTCCTAAGTGTCCAGGGACTCTATTCGACGGGTTTTGGTCGAAAGATCAATCTCGACGGGCATGATCGGGGTTCATACTCGACGGATTTTGACATTGTGTTTAGTGGTCAAAGATCTAAACACGACGGGTTTTGACATTCGACGGAAATGGTCAGAAGTCTAAACTCGATGGATTTTAACATTTTACTGAGTAATTAGGATATCAAACTCGACAGGTTTGGCCAGAAGCCCATACTCGACGAATTTTAACATTTTACTAAGTAATTAGGATATCAAATTCGATAGGTTTCTGGGACAATAGGGAAGTTTCACTCATGCTGATCCGAAGGAATGCTAAGAGGGTCACAATTCCTAATTCGACGGATTTTGAATAATAGGGAAGATTCTCACTCATACTGATCCGACGGAAATGCTAAGAGTCATAAATTTAAAGTCCACGAATTGTGTTATTGGAGACGTTTCATTCATGTTCGACCAAAGGATGTGCCAAAGGGTCACAAGTTCTAATCCGACGGATTTTGAGTCATAAATAAGTTTTCTCGCATGTCAAACCGACGGAGGTGTTAAGGGGTCACTAGCTCGACAAATTTTGACATTGTAAAGGGCCCCATGTGTCGAACCGACGGAAGCATTAAAGGTTTAGAAGTTGGTTGTCAAAAGTTGGACAAGGTTCAGTGTCGAATAGTTGAATTCACGGCTTACAAAGATTGGATACCTAAGCTGATTTGAATTCCATTTATTATCCTAGTTCACCTGAATCCCAGATTCGGCCTCAAAACCATAGCCATCCTAGGGATGAATCCGACATCATTTCCTTCTAATCTCATGCATTCGTCGAATATATATATTGACATGCAAAATCATCCAAGTACCATGCTTTCCAATTTTCAGTCGAACATGTGAACATACTAACATGCAAAATTGTCAAACCAAACATCATGCATTCCACTCTGTCGAATATATTATCAAACTTAACAAATCATGCAAACAACGTAAACAACTAAATACAACACAAACATTGAATCATAAAAACCAAGCAAGCAAAGGATAGCCCTCGTCAGGACTTCCTCACCGACAAGCACAACAGGGTTCCTTAATGCTAGAAGAGGTTGAGGAGGAGTGTCTTCCTCTTACCTTGGAGAAGCACAAAGAAAAACTGCTCCTTTTTTTTGGTCAGAAATCACGTTTTCAGTTCCCAGGAGATCCTTAAACATTCAAGCTCACCAAAATCAGAATCAAGTGTTGAAATGGATACCCATGGTCATCAAAATGACAGTGGGTTACGAAAATGAGGAGAGAGGAGGAAAAAGCTGAGATCTTTACCTTAAAGTTCCAACCTTTAAGCTTCAACCGTGGAGGAAAATGAAGATGAAGAAAATGTAGAACTTTGAAGACGATTCCCTCAGATATGGTGTTTCTCCAAACACGAAATGGTGCTAGGAGTATGACGGTTTTGGAAGATAAAAATGTGAATGTGGGTGGATGGTGCTGCTGTAAGGAGAAATGGAAAGAGAGAAAGATGAGTGAATAGTGAGTGCTACGTACAGGAGGAGGAATATGTGTGGATGAAAAATGAAAGATCCCTTAATTCAAATGTGCTGCACAAAATAGGAGGAGAGAGAAACAATAGAATAATAGTTGGAAGAAGCTTCCTTGAGAAGCTTCGCGCGCTCCTCGATAAAGTGTATAGTAAGCTAGTCTCCAAATTAAATACATCTGATAGATGATCAATTACACTGTAAAATTATTTTCTCAGTGAATAAAATTACAAGTGATGAAAATAATATTTTATTATTCATCCGATAATTTTATGATACCGCGATTTTATCTAGCAGATAAAACCTTGAAAAATGCAAACCTCGCAAACTGTGCCTGGCCTCGGGTTTAGTAAGATCCCCCGTTGACACGTTGACAGTCCAAGGTTTACCAGCCTCAGGGAGAACATTTCGTTATCCCGGCTCCGCTCAGTGCATACGCAAAACGAGGAATATATTAAAATATTCAATATTTCCAGAAAATTTCACAAAAATCACCAAAAATCACAAATATTATAAAATGATTATTTATAATGAAATAAGCAATTTTCGGGATGTTACAACACTCCCCTTCTAAAAAGGAATTTCGTCCTCGAAATTCATCATATCTTAGAACAAATGCGACTGTGTTTCTTTCATTTCGTCTCTTAGTTCTCGTGTTGTATCTTCAGTTGCGTCAATCCAAATCACAGGCAATAAGGTTGCTTCCTTCCCCTGAGCATCTTATATTAACGAACTCAACCTACGGCAGGCCATGCCTTCCTTTCCCAACATCTCAATCAAGAGACAAGGAAGTACACAACAACTTCTAATATGTCTAAGCATAGTCAGTCCATACCCCGGCTCAACAGGATGAACTGAGCTCTGATACCATAAAATGTAACACCCCTCGATTTAATAACCAATGCACAATCGTCATTATGTCACGGTCACTAAATGTCGGCGTGCTAACATTGTCAAACAACAAATTTACCATAAATATTAAACATTTCTTATATGAGGAAAATAGGAGCCACGAATGAGTAGTTACATATACAACCAGTTAAATTATGAATTATAATATGTACTCAATTTACAACATTTAAGTCTGGATAATTGCCTTGAAGCATACATGTACTCAAAAACACACTTTATATAGGTAATGCAAAATAAAATATAAACTACCCATAATATATCTACGACTAAGGAGTTGGGCACTCCATCGTATCCCGAATGCGTGAGGCAATTCCGGGCTTACCAGTGTAGTGAGAAATACAAGATAAGGTCTTCAATCGCAGTCCTCTTCATGGTCAAAGTCGATCCCCAAAGATGTCACATACGCTTGTCGGTCGGTCGACTCTATAGGTCTTGGTATCACCAAAGTGAACACAATTCGAACAAACCCCAAAAAGAGCTCCTTCGCGACGGCATCACCGAATGCGAGTAGGTCAAACCAATAAAATCCAAAGGAATCCAACTTCGTTCCCACTTATAGTCTTTAACCAAAAATTAACATAGAGCAAGAAAAGTACAAGAAAGAGGTAAGACATCCTACCATCATTACCATCATAGCATCAAGAAACCAAACGGCGCAAGGCGCCCACATAGCATTTATGATAGCAATAATGGTGATAAACATTTAGTAGTGATTATAATCAACCGATAGTTTCGGGTAATCATATATATATAGATATATCAAAAATACAACAGTTCCAATTATAATAACAATGTATGCGGATAATTCATGGACTCACTATGCACATGTTTCTCAAAGTACATCCGACTCAATCGTCAACCAGATGTTTCTCAAAGTACATCCGACTCAATCGTCAACCAGATGTTTCTCAAAGTACATCCGACTCAATCATGCTTCTCATACCAAACTAGGCCAATCCTATTTCAAATGCATATCATATCATTTAACAATGAAGTCTGATCCCATTCACAGATCCACGTAAAATCAATAGCGCATTTTAAGGATAATCACAACCTCATTCATAGTCATATTAGAAATCAATCATTAGATTCATTATGTGCCTCACTGGTCACCTATACTCATGTTCTTCCCTCGTTTATGAATCCTAATTAATTTTCGGTCATCCAATTCTTTATAATTAATATATCTTTTATTAGTCCAAAGGATTTGAGTCCAGGAAGATACACATTTCGGAATCACCAATAGATTCACAAATTTAATTATTAGATGTTGGGTGATAAACAAAGACTTGTAAGTTCGACGGAGACATATATTTAGTGAAAAACTGAGGTTGCCATTCAACGGAAACAACATGGTAGCAGGATGAAAATAAATGAGGGACATTTTATAACAAAATTGGCAACAGATCATTTTCTGTCGAACGGGAGTTCTGTCGAACGAAGGACTGAACTGTCGAACCCTCCAGAAGGTCAGCAAAAGCCTCAATTCGACGGGTATGGGTGTCGACATTGGAGAAAACTTCCAAGTGTCGAACCGACGAAACACTCGTCGAAATCTCTAATTTCGACGGGTCTGAAGAAATTCATCTACTCGACAGGCATTGTCTCTCAAACTCGACGATTATTGACTTTGGGACAAGTTTCTCCTAAGTGTCCGGGACTCTATTCGACGGGTTTTGGTCGAAAGATCAATCTCGACGGGCATGATCGGGGTTCATACTCGACGGATTTTGACATTGTGTTTAGTGGTCAAAGATCTAAACTCGACGGGTTTTGACATTCGACGGAAATGGTCAGAAGTCTAAACTCGATGGATTTTAACATTTTTGAGTAATTAGGATATCAAACTCGATGTGTTTGGCCGAAGTCCATACTCGACTAATTTTAACATTTTACTAAGTAATTAGGATATCAAATTCGATAGGTTTCGGGACAATAGGGAAGTTTCACTCATCGATCCGAAGGAATGCTAAGAGGGTCACAATTCCTAATTCGATGATTTTGAATAATAGGGAAGATTCTCACTCATACTGATCCGACGGAAATGCTAAGAGTCATAAATTTAAAGTCCACGAATTGTGTTATTGGAGAAGTTTCATTCATGTTCGACCAAAGGATGTGCCAAAGGGTCACAAGTTCTAATCCGACGGATTTTGAGTCATAAATAAGTTTTCTCGCATGTCAAACCGACGGAGGTGTTAAGGGGTCACTAGCTCGACAAATTTTGACATTGTAAAGGGCCCCATGTGTCGAACCGACGGAAGCATTAAAGGTTTAGAAGTTGGTTGTCAAAAGTTGGACAAGGTTCAGTGTCGAATAGTTGAATTCACGGCTTACAAAGATTGGATACCTAACTGATTTGAATTCCATTTATTATCCTAGTTCACCCAGAATCCCAGATTCTGGGCCTCAAAACCATGGCCATCCCAGGGATGAATCCGACATCATTTCCTTCCAATCTCATGCATTCGTCGAATATATATATTGACATGCAAAATCATCCAAGTACCATGCTTTCCAATTTTCAGTCGAACATGTGAACATACTAACATGCAAAATTGTCAAACCAAACATCATGCATTCCATCTATTCGAATATATTATCAAACTTAACAAATCATGCAAACAGCGTAAACAACTAAATACAGCACAGCACAGAATCATAAAAACCAAGCAAGCAAAGGATAGCCCTCGTCAGGACTTCCTCACCGACAAGCACAACAGGGTTCCTTAATGCTAGAAGAGGTTGAGGAGGAGTGTCTTCCTCTTACCTTGGAGAAGCACAAAGAAAATCAAGCTCCTTTTTTTTGGTCGAAATCACGTTTCGGTTCCCGGAGATCCTTAAACATTCAAGCTCACCAAAATCAGAATCAAGTGTTGAAATGGATACCCATGGTCATCAAAATGACAAGTGGGTTACGAAAATGAGGAGAGAGGAGGAAAAAGTGAGATCTTTACCTTAAAGTTCCAACCTTTAAGCTTCAACCGTGGAGGAAAATGAAGATGAAGAAAATGTAGAACTTTGAAGACGATTCCCTCAGATATGGTGTTTCTCCAAACACGAAATGGTGCTAGGAGTATGACGATTTTGGAAGATAAAAATGTGAATGTGGGTGGATGGTGTCTTTGTAAGGAGAAATGGAAAGAGAGAAAGATGAGTGAATAGTGAGTGCTACGTACAGGAGGAGGAAAATGTGTGGATGAAAAATGAATTAGATCCCTTAATTCAAATGTGCTGCATAAAATAGGAGGAGAGAGAAACAATAGAATAATAGTTGGAAGAAGCTTCCTTGAGAAGCTTCGCGCGCTCCTCGATAAAATGTATAGTAAGCTAGTCTCCAAATTAAATACATCTGATAGATGATCAATTACACTGTAAAATTATTTTCTCAGTGAATAAAATTACAAGTGATGAAAATAATATTTTATTATTCATCCGATAATTTTATGGTACCACGATTTTATCTAACAGATAAAACCTTGAAAAATGCAAACCTCGCAAACTATGCCTGGCCTCGGGTTTAGTAAGATCCCCCGTTGACACGTTGACAGTCCAAGGTTTACCAGCCTCAGGGAGAACATTTCGTTATCCCGGCTCCGCTCAGTGCATACGCAAAATGAGGAATATATTAAAATATTCAACATTTCCAGAAAATTTCACAAAAATCACCAAAAATCACAAATATTATAAAATGATTATTTATAATGAAATAAGCAATTTTCGGGATGTTACACCTTGTGTCTTCTTTGAAATTAGCCTAACATTCTGAATCATTTTCTAATTGCACTAACTCGTGAATTATATTTTCTACGCTCATTTTTGATCAAAACTTTGAGATATTCTGTGTGAGCTCTATTAGCACTTCAATTTGTATTATTTACTCTTAAAGAGAGTTTCTTTTCATCTATTTTCTGCTCTTTTGTAGCGGGGGTGAGGTATCCCTTAAAGGTTTGTATAAAGGTAAGATATCCTTGTAAGTTGAGACTTTAGCACAAGGGTAGAGTTTCCTTGTGTATGAAAAGTGCTTTATTTTGTAATGGTAGCAAGCGCCTATTGAAACTTGTATACATAGTGAAAAAACTCGGATAGTTTTTCGAGGACTAGATGTAGACCACAAGTGGGTTAGTGGTCAAACCAGGATAAATATTGTGCTTACTCTTCTTCTCTTTATTTATTTATTTAACACAATTTAATTGTATTGCATTTTTATTTATTTACTTTTCTTAAAGCTCTTCTTCTTCATCTTGTAATTTCTCTTTTTATTTAATAGCTTTTATACCTTTGTTTATTTTTAAAAGTATTTACGAAAAGTTTTTCAACTTAATTCACCCCCCTATTGAGTACTGGAAGCCACTTGGTAATATTTTGACAGGCTTTCAAACTTAGCAGCATATGCACTGACTGTTATTCCCCTTTTTTTAATCCATGGAACTTCATCTCTTTGTCTCTGGTTTGAGATGTTTGAGTAGAACTGCATGACTTACCTTAGGTTGGATTGTTATTAGCTACTGTTACACGGTTACATGATCTTGAGATTGATCAACTCAATATGTATTGTTCTGTGTGTACAAAAAATAATGGCACCACCAAGGAGAACCCGTGAAACTAAGAACTCAACTAGGGAAGGTCCGGATATGGCTGAGGCCGTGATGGCAATGGCCAATGCGATGTGAGAATAGACGATACAACTGTCAATGCAATGAGGGAGCAAGAAGCTGCAACTGCTAGGATGTTTGAGCAAATAGGGAATAATCAACCTACACATCTAGCGCAAGCGCAACCTCAGTCAGCACAAGTGGCACAGGTGGAAAGGAACTAAGATTTTTATGATCTTTCAGAGTTCTAGAAGGCTAGTCCTCCATCCTTTTGAGGGGAGTATGATCCAGTGAGGGTCAAGGAGTGGATAATAGAATTAGAGAAGATTTTTACAATGGTGAGATGCACAGAGGACCAGAAGATATCTTTTGCTGCATACATGTTAAAGAGGGATGCTGAACACTAGTGGAATGGTGTGAGAAGGATGGTGGAAGTGGCAGGGACTCATATTACATGGGAGGTATTTAAGATTGCCTTTTTGGAGAAATACTTTCCAGAGAACATACAAGAGGATAGGGAGATGGAGTTTTTTGTAACTAGAGCAAGGAAATATGACAGTTGGACAATGCATGGCAAGATTTAAGGAGTTGTCCAAGTTTTCTTCTTACTTTCAATATAATCCAAATGATAGTTGGATATGTATGAAGTTTGAAACTGGCTTGAGAGATAGTATGAAGAGCATAGTGAAGCCTTTTGAGATTCGAGATTACCTTACCTTAGTCAACAATTGCAAAATGGTAGAACCCCTTAGTATTAGATCGCAACAGGAGCATCGATAATAAGATTACTACAAATAGAAGAGTACTGATGATAGGTCCAAGAGGAGTGCTCCATAGTCCAGAGATTAGAAAGACAAGGAAAGCAGATTCAGACAAATGACCATGGACAAAGATGTGCCAAGTGTGGTAGACATCATAGGGATAAAGCCTGTACAGTTGACCTAACAGCATGTTTTACTTGTGGTAAGTCAGGCCACTTTGCAAGGAGTTGTCCTCACAGGAAAGAGGCAAAGCCAGATTCAAGACCTGTAGTTCTGGGGAGAGTCTACACTTTGTAAGGCAATGAGACAACACAGTCTCCTAGTTTCAAGAAAAGGTGAGTGTGTTGATAAAATTTTATTTCTTTAGTATTTGGTTGCACCTATTTTTATGTGTGATTTTCTTAGGACTTCTTACATTAGGTAAACCAAATTTTGAGGACAAAAATTTTAAAAAGGATGGGAGAAATGTAACACCCTCAGGAATATGTTAGACTTGTATTTGGTTACAAAGGTAGCTTAATACTTTCTTAACATGTCTATTTTATTTTGCGGCCTTCTAAGCAAGTTTAGTCATTTTGTTATAACACTATATATGAAAATAGTTGTTATTAACTCCATAATTGGCTTAAACTGCTTATTTAATGAAAATAAATGTGAAAAATTTGTTTCTAGGTCACAAATGTGTGGAAGATGATGTTATTAAAATTTGAGGTTAATCAGAGTTAGTTTAGTATTTTTAAGCATACAGAGTGTGTTTTTTAATGTCGAATTGACTAGTTGCAGATATGAAAAAATATGGAAATGGCAAGATTTTATATGAATCTTAGGATTTATTTTAAACTTGTTGAAAGTTAGGAAACTTGAATTAGTGAAATCTAAGTATTTTTTAACAGATCAAGTGTTACAGTTTAGGCACTAAAAAGGCCAAGTGCCTCACGACTCTTTCCTTCTTTTTACCCTTGACTTTTTATGCCCTTGAATGAGATATTGCTCTCATTTCTCATCACTTCTCATGGCTGCCACAAGAAAATACAAAGGCAAAGGAAAGAAAGAAGACAAAAGTGAAGCAACAACAAACCAAAGAGGAAAAAAGGATGAAGAATGAAGAGGTGTAGAGGAGCTTTCGAGTTCATTCCTATCTGGACAATAGAGGTAGGTGGATGTTGTTCTTAATACTTTTCTTCCATTTTCTCCATCTTGTTTCATGAGTAGACTTGATGAAGTAAATGGTTCTTGAGTGTAATTTTTGTGTTTTTGGCTTGAATCTTGTAAAACTTGAGAATGGCTTGTTTTTGGATTGTTTGATGCATGGTGATGAATTTTCATCCCTTAAACTCCTTTGATTCCACTTGAGCTAAGAGTTGAATTTTAGGTTTTAATGTTGATGTTTGATTCATTATGTCATGTTTGGAGTGAATTAAAACTTGTATAAGAGTTATAATGTGATTATAGATCTTCTATGATGTTAGAAATCATTTGAAATTGAGGTTTGAGTGATTGGAAGTGAGATTGTTCCCAATGGAATAGTAACACATTTTCTGTAGAATTTCTACTGCAAAATGGTGCCTAGGCACCATTTGCCACACCTAGGTGTAGACTGATAAATTTTAGTTTAAGAGCAGGCAGAAAGCATGGCGCCTAGGTGCCAGATTTCATGCTTAAACACCAAAGCTTGAGAAACAAGGCACCATCCACACCTAGGCTCCAACTTCAGGATTTTCAAGATTTGCATTCTTGATGTTTTGAGGTTCCCTACTTGTGTAGATCTTTATTATATGCTTCTTAATGAGTGTTGAGACTCTAAAAGGGGTATTTAATGAAGTGTTTATGTTATGTGTAACACCCTCAATAACGTGTTAGGCTTGTATGTGATTATAAAGGTAGTCTAATACTTGTTTAACCTATTTGTGAAGTTTCCTGATAAATTAAATTAGTTTAGGTACTTTATTGCAACACAGAATGTGGAAAATAACTTAAAATGACTTAGATAATAGCTTTAAAAGCTAAGTTAAGGGAGACAAATATGGATAATTTGTTTCTAGGTAACAAATGATCTAAGTATATTGTAGTTAAAGTTTCAAGATAAATTGAGTTAGTTTTGTATTTTTAAGCATACTGAGAGTGTGTTTTAATACTGAATTGACTCATAATAGATATGAAAAAGTATGGGAATTTTAAAGTAAGATTTTTAATGAATCTTAGGATTTACTTTAAACTTGTTGGAAGTTAAGAAACTTGATTTGGTGAAATCTAAGTGTTGTTAACAGATCAGAAGTTTCAGCATAGAAACTTAAGTGGCTTAAGTTTTTCCATAGCTCCAGAGCCATTTTTGTTGACTTTCTCTTGATATTTTCTCGTTCTCACCCACTTTTTCTCTTATCCTCATGCTGGTTCAGTAGTAACAACAGAAAAGTAAAGGAAATAAGAGAAAGAAAAAAGAAGGGAAGAAAGAGGGAAAGCAAGATGAAGAAGAGGAGCAAAAGAGAAAAGCCAAAGGAAAAGCTCAAGTCTGAAGTTCATCTTGCCTACAAGTGAGGTACAGGTGTTTATTCTTCATCTTCTACCCTTTTGTTTTCTGTCCATGCTTTTGGGGTTGCATGTTGATTGTTGAAGTGGTTTTCTAGGTGTTTCCATGGTTTAAGTTGGAGAAACATGTTGGGAATTCATTTTTGGGTTTAAGTTGAAGATAGTGGAGGCATGGTGGATAGTTTGAGCCTTAGGAACATCCATAGAATTCCTAGTAATGGAAGTTGAGAAATAGATGTTTGTGGTTGTGGTTCTTAGTCATAAATCCAAGCTAGATGAGTTAGAAGTCTGTTTGAGGGTTGCTAGATGATTAGATGCCTTAGTTGTGGTTGAAGATCTTTTAGAATCCTTGAGTTGAAGACCAAATGAGGAAGGATGGAGAATTAGAGCTCAGTTGCTCTGTTCTGTGTTGTTTAATGCAGTAAATAACTGGTTAGCAGTAGCAACCAACTGATTATTTGCTTGTAGCAAGAGCTATTGTGTTTCCAGATAATCGGTTAGCCAATAAGCTAACTGACTATTCGTTTATGGTAGAAAGTCATAGTATAGAAATAACTAGTTAGCAGCAAGAGCTAAGCGATTATAAGCTTAGTTTTTCTCATGTGAAGCGGGCCACAATCGATTTGGCAAAGGTCATAACCGATTATCCTGTGTCCAAAATTCAGATTTCAAGTTATCAAAGGTTGCGAAACCTTGACCAAAGCTTAGGGGACCCTTAGTAAGAGTAAAATGAGTTCCTTAGGATCTGACAGGGAGAGGATTAAGTAAGGTAATGGATCCAAATGGTTCAACTGTAGTATTTTTTAGATATGTTCTTATAAGAAAAGGGAATATAGCATTATTTGGGTGTCCAACAACAGTGGTTGCCATAGTTAGATGTCTAGCTCCTTAGGCAACACAGTGTTGCATTAGATATCACTTGGGAAGTGATGAGGAGGTGGGATATTAGATGCAAGTATACTAAGTTTGTTGGCAATAGTAGAGTGCCATAGTGCATGAAATGCTCTCATAGAGTTAAGGTAGAGCTAGTAATGCAAAGATAGACTTAGTATAGAGTTAATGTGGTGTTTATGTAAGAGTTAGACATAACTCCATATTTCATACATACACTTGCTATTCCTAATAGTGTTAGGTAGTGGAAAAATCCACTCCTTATAAGGTAGGTTAAGGAGATAATATTAGTCATGGCAACCATCACCTAAGAGGAGGGTGAATTGGGTGATTACAAATTTTTAAAACACCTTTGAGAAATTATACATTTTTTATATTTTCAATCAATACATGCAGTGGAATAAGTTTAACAAAAGTACAACTATTAGAGATTTCTCAAATACTACTTGGGCTATAGGGTAAATCAAGCAAATAAACTAGATATCAAATTCAACTCAAACAAATATAATTAAGGCACAAATGTAAATGAGATAGAGTTGAGAGAAGCAAACATAATATTTATCCTGGTTCAGCCGCCAACCACTTGTGGCCTACGTCCAGTCCTCAAGTAAACCACCTGAGATTTTTCACAAATCTTTCAAGGTTGAACAGGTGCTTGAAAACATTTACAACACAGAGCACTCAACATACCTTTGGGATACGTCACCCTTTGTACTTGAGCCTCAAAATAGGGATACCTCAACCTTTACAACTTTTGAGGGATATCTCACCCTCTTTATATGAAATCAAAGTGTTGAAGAAAGATAAACTCTCAAAAGAGTGGATATTACAAATTAAAGCTCAATAGATATATGGATATTCACACTTTAGCTCATAAACAGAGATTTTATGGAAATGGTAGTTAAAGCTCATATTAATGCTCAACAATGATTTTTATATTGATCTCTAACCTTTCTTTGATGCCCAAACACTTATATTTATAGCCCAATGCATTTTACAGCCGTTGGTGGTGGTTAGGAAGCATTAAATGTTAATTATAGCCATTGAAAATCTATTTCTAGTTTCCAGATAACCAGTTATATAACTGGTTATGGCCTAACCAGGGTCTTTTTAAAGCACATGAATAACCAGTTATGGAAAAAACATAACCGGTTATGGTCTTTTGTAAATAGAAGCTTACGCTTCTGAATTTTACGAATAATCAGTTATGCAAATGTCATAACTTGTTATGGTCTTTGAAAAATAGAAGCTTGTGCTTCTGACTTGGTGAATAACTGGTTATGTAACCAGTTATGGCACCCTATTTTTAATCAAAAGACATTTGAAAGACCATAACTTCTTTGATACTTATCCGTTTAAAACAAATGACCACTCATTGGAAAGATCATTAAGTCTACTTTTATACGAAACAAGTTTTAGAACAAGACTTAACATATTTTGAAAGAAATGAACAAATGAGTGACTCAAAGTCAGTTTTGCAAAACACAAACTTGGCTATTTTTCAAAAGTTTTGAATTACCACCAAGACTAGCTTTTCAAAGCATGTTTGTTGGGCATTTTAACATGTAAAAAACACTTTTAAAGATGTTAAAACTTATTTGAGCTTAATGTGATTCTCATTTACCTTTATATAAGATCTAAGTCCTATAAGCTATTCTTGAAGATCTTGAACTTGATCTTGCCATCATCAATTCTAGTCCTTAGGCTTGTTGATGTAATCCAAGCTTCCAAAAATTTCTTCTCTTCAAATCTTCCAAATGCTTGGAACATTTTATCATTTTCATTCTTCTTGAGTTGAGCATAGTTGTGATATTTAGATTTCTTGTTGCAATACTCACTCTTGGTACTTGGACTATCCTACAAAGTATTGTTCACTTAAACAAACATAGTTAGTCCAAATTCATAATTCAATATCTTTATATGCATGATTCATAAATGTATAACTCTAGTTAGTCTAACATGTATATAAGACTTTCATAGACACATCCAAATAAGATATTTATCAATTACTAATAGATATGCTCTATGTAGGATGCAACAAAGAACACTTCACACATTTTCATTTAAAGAGAGTCAAATCCAATATTAATTCATTATAACTCATATAAAGCATTATTGGATATATTATATAAAGAATACTACACATATCTCATTGCATGATTATTAAGTGAAACATAACTACATAAAGTACATAATCATGCATGGTCTAATATAATCTATTAAGCACATCTATGTAATATGATGAATATTCTTTTGTAATGCATTTGTTATCTATTAAGCACATCTATGAAGCATAAGCATCATTCCTTTGGTCTTGTATTCGTCATCATCAAAACTTAACATATTAAACCATTAGGGCAAAGACAATTCTATAGATAAAACATTCCCTCCCTACTTGGTAAGTTCAGGAGGTAATAGATTCCCTCCCTACCATAGAGAGGAATAGTTAGGTTTCATGACATTGCATATACACTATCATACACCTTTCTTTGAGCATAATCATGCATAACAAAATCATTGTATTTTTCGGTAATTATTTTTATGTGTGAATGATGTTTACTTGTGCTTGTGCTGTCTTGTTCGATGATATTTTAAAATTATATGGGCGGTTGTTTAATGTCATCAATTATTTTTTTTATGTGAGTTGTTATTCTTTATGAATATTGCATCTGCTGGTGTTGGAATACTTATACTGAGAATTATAATTTCTCATCCCGTGTGTTGCCATATAAATCTAGGAAAAAGCTCTTCCAAGGAAAAGAAGAAGAAGTATAAAGACTAGATTACTTTTTATGTTGTAGTAGCCAAAGCTTGTATAATTAGTTATATTTGCTTTGAGTTTATGACAGTTATATGTAATTTACTTTGCCTTTGAGGCTTGATGTAAATATATGTATGATTTTTTAGTTTTGGCTCTCCATAATAATTTGATTAAATGTTATGGGTTAGTATGATGTATAAGTTAGAAGTAGCATAGCTAATGTTGTTTACCAAGGTATCCGATATTAGGATGTTACATGATGAATATAAATCAATTGGTATGTTAATTATTATAGTATTTAGCATCGTTATTGTTCATACTTGAGATGATGGATGTAAATCAATTAGTATGCTAACTATCATAGCAATTGACATTATTGTATTTCACACTTGTCGTTATGAATATAAACCAATTAGCATGCTAGTTATTATAGTAATTGGCATCATTGTTTTTCATAACTATGTTTGATGGAGCATGAGGTCCTCACCTTTGGGTGATCATACATGATTGTAACTGAAGAGGTAACAATTCCTTCCCTATCATAGTGATAAGCCGAGGATGATTCATTCCTTCACCACCTGAAGAAATATCTGGAACTGGGTTCCAATGCTTGTTCAAGGCTTATGGAATTGGGTTCCTTTGCTTTTTTCAAGATTCATGACATATCATGACATTACCATGGAACTGGGTTCTCGTAAATGGTATCATGACATTATTCATTAGATATTTAAGTTATTGCATACGCATGAACATAAGGCATAATTTGGCATATGCTTGACAATTGTATGAACAGTTGCTAATCATTACATATTCATGACATAACAGTTGAATGCTTAATTGCATACTTCTAGTGATTTGTGAGTTTTGTATATGGAAATAAGTTTTCTATACAAACTTATTAAATGAGATTCTATTTCAGGAAGAAAAAGGAAGCAGTTTTGGCTTTTGTCACCTTTTTAGAGATATTGTGTTTTTACTTAATATTTTCCCCCCGAAATAGCTGAAATGATTATGATGACATGTTTTATTGTGAAACTACTGAGAATATGTGATTCTCATCCCCATGTGTTGTGATTTCCATAATGATTCCAGGGAAGAAGACTTATGGAAAGTGAAGTGTAGGCAGGAGCTTGGAGAGCTTAGTTTAGTTTACTTTATAGTTCATTTTGAAACTTGTGTATTATGTGCTTGAGAGACCTAGTTTTTAAACTTTTTACATATTTCGTATTTATGAGAAATAAGATGTTATGTATATATTCTTTCATTTCGTGGCTCATATTTTCTACATATATGATATTGATATATATTATGTTAGAAATGCTTTAGTTAGTAGTATGCCTGGATCTAATTACTATAGTATAATACAAATTATATTGTTGTTATTAAATTTGGGATGTTATATATATTAAGCCTTAAGCTTGTGTTGCATTTTAAGATGATTTACTAAGTTAGGGATCCATGAGCAAACACATGAGATGAGTAGCCTAATGAGTAGAATCCTTGATTCACTCTACTCATCTGGAACACACATTTGAAGGGCAACAACTAGTTTCTTCTGAAACTTTAAATTATCATCCACATTTATCTTTTCCAGAAATTCAGCAATGGTAAAAACTTTGGGATAGGGTTCAATGGTAATTATTTTAAAAAAAATGTCACACTCTCTGTCTTAAATTGGTATATATATATGTTGTTGGCCATGGCAACCATCACCCAATACGGGGGGTCAATTAGGTGATGACAAATTTTCAAAACAACTTTGAGAAATTATGCATTTTGATATTCTCAATTAACACATATAGTGGAATAAGTCTAACAAAAATACAACTATTGTAGATTACTCAAATACAACTTGGGTTATAGGATAAATTAAGCAAATAAGTTATCAAGTTCTTAAAATCAAAACATCAAGATGAGACGATATGCAATAAATAAATATGTTGCACCGAATGATGAACTTGCAAAATTTCATATTTTTATGGTTCAAAATCTTAGGTTTTCATCCTCTCTTAATCTTTTTTATTGAATTTTGTTCTCAAGTCTTGTTATATTTTTAGTATTTTAATTGTGTTCTTACTATGATTTTTTATGTGTTTTTATAGTAATTACGCATGGAAAAGATTAGAGCTTAAGCGTGCAAGAAAAGAAGAAGAAAAGCTATCAGCACCCAGCACCTAATTGATGGGTATTCACCGCTTTGCACACTAGAGAATTTACGTTTAAGTGAGCTAGTGCTTGAGCACTAGACAATCAACGTTTGAGTACTGGTTGCAAATACTACACTGTGATTTCAGAAATCCAACATCTGAGTGTTGGACAATGAGCGCCTGAGCGTTGGTCACGTGATAGAGAACATTAATTTCTTTATAAATAGAAAAGTTACGCCACACTCTTACACACTTGGAAACACTTGGACAAAACACAGTAGTTGTCAAAGAGAAAAGCAACGACATAATCCCTAAAGTGGTGTGGGCGCAATTAGGCTTGAAGATTTTCTTCAACCTTTCCACTTATCTTTTATGGAGTTTGTCAAATCCTTATCTCTCTTTCATTCTTCATCCATGTGTAACTAATTTTTCCTTATTAGGGTGATGATGGATCTTGTTCTTGGATGATATAAATTCTTTTATAGGTTTAATCAATGTTTCTATTTCATGATTTATATGTTTATCTCTTTTCTTAATGCTTTTCTAAATCTGGACAATTTGGGAATGATTTTTGGGTTTATGTATAATTTAGAAAAATTTACATGAACCTAGAACTTGTGATAAACATCATAATTTCTTCAATCGCTAGGAATAGACGTTATGGGTTATGTGGCTTTCTTTTAATTTCCTCTTGATAATGCCTTTCTATTTGGGATTAAACTAAGGGATTAGTTAATTCTAAACAGTGTAAGAGGATTAATATATTAAGAGATTAGATATTGATTAATTTTTGGAATTGACCATGAATCATTGGAATAAGACTCGATTAAACTAATATTTGATTTTGTATTTAAAGAATTCAAGTGAAATCTGATCCCTAACATTTTCTTATCATTGTTTTCCAACTCAACCCAATTAATTAAATTTGGCTTTTTTATTTTTGTTTATTCTTTCAATTTATTATTTTTACTAACTCTCTTTTCGATAGCTTAAATAGTGTCAAATTGGTGAATTTAGTAAATGATAACATAATCCTTATGGGAATGATACTCTTATTCACTCTTTATTATTTTTGTGATTCAGTGCACTTGTCGATTTCACAACACCAAATATAGAAATTAAAGAGTGTAGGGAAAAAAGAATCAAACTCAGGAATTTATCATGGTTCAGCCACCAACCACTTGTGGCCTACATCTAGTCTCCAAGTTTAACTTGAGATTTTTTTCACTATCTCCTAGACTTCATGGTTGCTAAGAAAACTTTTGTACAAGTAAGAGCACTCCTCGCACATTGGGATACCTCACCCTTGTGCTAGAGCCTCCAAATTTTCAAGCTTCACAGTTGCTTGAAAAACCTTAACATTCAAGAGAACTCACAACACCTTTGGGATATCTCACCCTTTGTGTTTGAGCCTCACTACAAGGGATACCTCACCCTCTTACAATGATTTTAAGATGAAGAGAAAGATTAGAAACTCTCACAAGAGTAGATATACAACTTGAAGAACAAAGGAATAGAAGGATTTTGTAATAAAGAGCTTAAAATATGATTTTGATGATTCAAGGATAAAATCAAGTGTTGAAGAGTTGTAAATGCTTCAAACATCACTTATATATAGAGCCCAAGTGATAAAATAGTCATTGTTAGTGTTTAAAAATGATTTCTTATGAAAACTAGCTATTTATAGCCATTGGGAACGTTTCAGACTCATGATAATCGATTACATAGATGTTGTAATCGATTGCAAGGCTCTTAGAACACATTTTGGACTTTTTGGGTAGGATGTAATTGATTACAAGGTTCATGTAATCAATTACATGGCCTCTGCTAGAGTTGTAATCGATTACAAGGCTTGTGTAATCGATTATAGCATTCTGATGCTTAGAAAACAACTTTAAACACCCATAATTTCTTCATTTCTCATCTATTTTAAGCAAATAACTACTCATTTGAAAGATCTTTGAGTCTATTTTCATATGAAATAAGTTTCATAACAAAATTCAAAGTATTTTGAAAGTTATGATAAAAAAAGTAACCAATTGTCAGCTTAAACTTGACGATTTTTCATAGTTTTGAACTACCACCATGACTAGTTTTTCAAAACATGTTTGTTGGGTATTTTAGCATGTAAGAACTATTTGTAAAGATTTAAAAATATATTTTAGTTCTTTTCATGTAAAACATCTATCTTTACCTAGGAAAAAGCCTAAAAGGAAAATATACCAATTCTAGTCCTTAGGCTTCTTAATGTAATCCAAGCTTCCAAAAGTTTATTCTCTTCAAATCTTGAAAATGCTTGGAACATCTTATCATTCTCATTCTTCTTGAGTTGAGCATAATTGTGATCTTTTGTTTTTTTGTTGCAATGCTTACTCTTGGTACTTGGACTATCCTACAAAGTATTGCTCACTTAAACAAATATAGTTAGTCCAAATTCATAATTCAATATCTTCATATGCATAATTCATAAATGTATAACTCTAGTTAATCTAACATGCATATAAGACTTTCATAGGCACATCCAAATAAGGCATTTATCAATTACTAATAGATATGCTTTATATAGAATGCAACAAAGAACACTTTGTATATTTTCATTTAAATAGAGTCAAATCAAATATTAATTTAATACAACTTATATGACACATTATTGAATATATCTTATAAAAGATACTATTAAAGAATATGCATGATTCTTATATGAAATATAACAAGATGGAATACATGATTATGCATGATCTAATATAATCTATTAAGTATATCTATGTAGCATAAATATCATTCTTTTTGTCTTGTATTTGTTATCATCAAAACTTAACATATTAAATCATTGAGGCAAACTTATTTCCACAATCTCCCCCTTTTAAATGATGACAAATCTCCAAAGAAAATATATTAAGCAATATAGAAGAATAGATATTCATGTAAGCATATTAAATAATAAGCACAAGAACATATTTTATTTTTCTTTTCAAATATCACTCCCCCAATTTGACATCAACAAAAAGGTTTAGGAAGGAAAGATAATATTTTCTCTCCCCTTATAGATAAAACTCATGTTGCAAAAAAGAGTATGATTATCAAAACTAAGAACTTCTTCAAGTTATTCAAAATATAACTATCTCCCCTTATTTGATTCTACATATGATTCAAGAATAGAGAGATGAAATAAGCATGCTTTCAAGATATAAAAGATTATTCGTGTAATATTTGTCACATTTTAGTACGTCAACATTTAGTATATGATATTATTAAAACACTCCATGTAATTAAACAAGGATATTAGCTAAGAGATATAAACAACTTAAGAGTTAGGCTCCCCCTTATTGAAGCACAATGTAATGTCCCAAGACTGCCTGCAGGATTGACAAGTGTCTCCACAAACCAACACGGGTCTTTTCAGCGTACTTTTTTCTCACTCACACGCATCCTAGAAAACTTCCCAGGAGGTCACCCATCCCACAATTGCTCCAGGTTAAGCGCGCTTAACCATGGAGTTCTTATGTTCTAGGCTCTCAAAAAAGAGTTGCAACTTGTTTATATGGCTACGCCAAATCAATTCCTTTAAGCCATCCTCAACTATGCAGTCCCATTCTTGCATAGTCTTTGAATCCCTCTCATTCCGGTGCGTATTTAGTTCATTCATGCGACCTTTTGCCTAGAAGCCTGCCAGAAGCCGCTCCTTGTTCGTGCTTCATTGCACTAGCGATCACTCCCCGCCCTCGTCGGCCCCGGGACACACATGCTTGTAACACCCCGATTTTTCATTTTTTTTATATAAATACGTTTTATAATATTTGTGAATTTTTGTGAATTTTGAAGTATTATGATTATTTTAATATTATTTTTGAACTGTTTATCTGAATTTTATTTTTTTGGTAAATATGAGTTTTATAATTTTATGGTTTTTGGGAATTTTTGTGAACTTTTCTGAGTTTTTAATTATTTTAATATTATTTTGAGCTGTATGTGTTTGAGGCGGACCCGAAAAAATTAAAATTTTTCTTGTACTAGAAAGTTTCGGACTGTCAAGACGGGATCAGGAGATCTTACTAAACCCGAAACCAGGAATAGTTGATGGAGATTTTCTTTATTTGAGTTTTCTATTATCCATTGAGTAATAATAGCAGTAGCTATTATCCATTAGGTAATATCTTCAGGAAAATATCTTGATGGTAATTAACTCAAAGTGATGGACTAATGGCAAGTAGGAAGAAGTCAAAATGGATACTCAAGTTGAAGAAGAGAAATTCAAATTGACTACTCAAGCTAGAAGACAAATTCAAATTGGCTACTTACTCTTTTAAGCTTATCTTATTATTCTTTCTCTTGAAACTTGTAGAAGTAATGACTTACCTAGTAAAATATCTACGGATAAATATCAAAGGATAAAATATCTAACTGAAAATATCTCAGTAAAATATCACAAAAAAATATCTACGTAAAATATCTAGAAGAAAATATCTTTTGGAAAATATCTTATTGATACCCAATTTTATCCATTCTCTTTTATTTTCATTTTTATCTTATTTAATTTAATTTCCTTCTTTTAAAGAAAAAAAAAGAAAAAAAAGTAAACAAAAAAACTTTGTACGGGTCAACCCATGACCCAATTTCATCTCAACCCGTAACCCAATTTCATTTTTAACCCATGACCCACTTTTTTTTTTTTTCATCTCAACTCTTCCATTTCCCCTTCCTGCTGCTGCCACCGAGCCATCAATAGCTTGCATTGATTTGGATTAAAGGCTTCTATTAGTTTTCGTTTCCATTGGCTTTCCATTCATCATTGAGGAGCATTATTCTGCCTGTTTGCATTTCAAAACGTAAAAGCAAATTGATTGTGAATGGAATCACAAGGCAAGAATAAAAAGGAGAAGCGTTCGGGGAAAAGGGGGGGATGATTCGAAAGAAAGGAAAAATCACAAACTGAAAATCACACTTCAGTGGTCCAAAAAAAAAATTGCTCACTCCCATCTCCAATTTTGGTTCATTCATCTTCATATTCAGTTTCCACTTACAGCCACCATCCATAACTCACAATTTCTCCTCATCCAAAAACAAAGCTTTCATCATTTTCCAACATCCACCCCACACTTCTTCCTTCACCGTCACAAACCCATAACCACCACTATTCATCACCTTCCTAAAACCATCTTTCTTCTTTACCTTTCGGCCACTTTTATTCTCAAATTCCACCACCAAACAAAAAAAAGAAAACAGAAACAGTAGCCTAGCTGCAACTCACTAACTCCGGCCACAGCGTCGCCATCCGCTAAGCCCGCAACCGAGCACTACGCCGCAAGCCGCGACCCGGATCCACGCCGACCAAGCTCGGTCCATACTCGCCCCTCCGTGTTGCTGGCGTCTCGCTCGGACAGGTGCGGCTCTATGACCAGATCCGCTAGCCCCCGTCGAACTCGCACCAGCCGCCTCCATACCCGCCCTCCACGACGCCGACCCCGCACGAACCAATCCACCGCTGCGCCAGTCCGAGACGTCCGACCAGAACCCCGCCGCTGTGCCAGTCCGTCACGGTCCATCCAGAACCTCGCCGTCGCCGCTGCGCTCTCCCCGAACCCAAATCCGGCCAGATCTGTACCGAGACCACTGCCCCTCTGCATTGTCGTGAGTTCCTTCTTCCCCTCCCTTTTCTTTCTTCTTTCTTTTCTTGTTTCGTATGCCTCGATCCGAGAAGTTTTTTTCTTTTATTTTCGCTGCTTTTTTTTTTAACCTTTTTTTTTTTGCTTCGATGGGCTTATGACCCATTTCACATTTTTTTTTTTCTCTTTTGATGGGCTTATTAGCCATTTCATTTTCTTTTTTTACTATAATAAAAAAAGATGTGAAATAAAAAATCCAAATGTGTTTTGAATTCTAGGATTTAGTACTTGTTTGATCATATTTATTTTACTTGATGATATGTTTTATATTATGTTTTGTGATTAATAAAAAATAAATAAATAAAATTAAAATACATAAATATAAAAAAATCATAAATAAATAAAAATGTAATGAAAGTGAGCTTGTGATTTGATTTGATTATAGTTTATCTATCTCTTTATAACTTGTGATTTTTTTTTTTATTGAAACTCGGCCTATGACGGAAAAATTGGGAGAGGATCGGAGCGCCGATCAAATTACACTCTTCCCGATAATCTTGAGGCTTTATATTGGATTTTGCCAGGAGCGCTGGCGAGGTCTAATTCCCACATTAAATTAAAATATTTTTCCTAAATAAAATACAAACTTTTTTTAAATAAAATCTCTTTTTTTTTTGTAAAAAATAAAAAATCCTTAAATAAAAATGAACAATTTCATATAGTTCAACATCATGATTGTGGTGAATTAAAGTTCTATTTTTTATGAAGACTTTTTTTTTAAGAAATTATTATAAAAATCTCATTGTGCCTAAAAATATTATTATTGATTATAAATGAGATTCTATTTGGCCATTTACTTTTAAAAAAAACTTTCTCTTACTTCAAACAAATTTCTTTGAATTAAAATTTATTCATTGAAATAATGTTTTATTTGGCCATTTATTTTGAAAATTACTTCTCTTAGAAAAATAAAATTTGGATTCACCACTTTTATAATATATTGTAAACTTATAATTTGTTCAAAATAATGGCTATTTAGCCACCCATTGCTTGTCTTAGTCATTTATCATTCTCGATGTTATGCTTGACAAAATGGGACATGTCAAAATAAAAAAATAAAAAAAAATTCTTTTCTTTTAATTAATAAAGGACCAATTTAATTAATATTGCAAATAACATTAGATTAAATAGGTAACTGTGCTTAGAACAGACGGTGTAGGGTGCTAACACCTTCCCTACTCGTAATCAACCCCCGAACCATGAACTCTGAAATGCAGACCATCTTTTAGGTGTCCAATTGCACCATTCCATTTAATGGATAAAGCGATTGGTGGCGACTCCCAACACCCCGAGGTCCATTCCTCTTTATTCTTTCTATTTTCGTGGCACCCTTTGGGACGGTTGCGACAGCTGGCGACTCCACTGGGGACATGTTAGAGGGTTAAACCTTATTTTTAATCTCATGTGATTTGCTCTTTAATTATGTTGGTCCGTTTTTGTTTTATTTGTTTATTTGTTATTTGTTTCATATTATTGTACATTTTGTTTGTATTATATGTATTATATTTTTGCTTTGTAAATAAGTTCTCTCATGTACACCTACACACACAAAGCTCTCTACCCGAGCTTAGTACCTTGTAGGCTTAGATAGAGGGTGAAGTAGTGTTGCTTTATGGGACCGTTGGTCTCCGTTTAGGCACATGAAAACCCCTCGCTCAAATTGAACTCTTTCCGCTTGTAACCTATCATGGGTGAGGATGGAGGAGTCTTGCTAGCCAAAGTGTTGGTGTCAACAAGAGACAATTTAGGGACCTTTTGTCAGATAGGGGTCTAGAACCAAAGCTTTCACTTGTAGATATAATCTTAGAGCTACCACCGTTCATAGAACTTATCCTGCTGAACGGGTACCAAGATTAGGTACCCTTTTTCTCTAACATATGAGGAATTTCTGTTTGTCTTTTATTTTGTAGTTATTAACTTTTCTTTTATCTTGCATTTGCATATGTGGTCCAATCCTGTGAAGATATCGATAAACCTCAAGCATGAATAAGGGAAAGATGACTCTAATGTCTGAGGTGGCAGAGAGTATTAGGGCTGTCGGTGAAGAGTCTGCAAGAATTCAAGCCAAGGAAGGAAATAGTTTGCATCGCGAGGATGTTCCTTTACCTCTCTTAAAGGGGAGCCATGACTTTGAGCAAAATGACTTAAGAAGGCTCCGTAATGTGTGGTGTAGCATGAGAAGACAAGAAGAGTTCAATGACAAGTATGGAGATTTTGCAGCTCTCATGTTCATCACCCCTGACCTCCAAATGTTGAAAGCTATGCTCCATTTCTGGGACCCATCATATCGGTGTTATACTTTCCGACAATTTGACTTGGTGCCAACGATTGAGGAGTATGCTAGGCTTCTTAATAGAGACGACATGCCAAATGACAAAGTGTACTCACATGACCCTAAGAAGACGCCAAGAAGGATGCTGTCCAAATTGATAGGGATTCATGCCAATGAATTGGACAAGTACATGGTCGATGAAAGACGAAGTCTAGATTTGGAGTTTTTGATTAGGATGGCTGAAGCTCAAGTTGATCAAAGGTTTGGTTTGGTAGCACTAGCCCTCGCTATTTATGGGTTAGTAATTTTCCCAAGATGGAAAAATCAAATAGATGGACATGTGATCAATTTGTTCGAGAATATTGAGCATGGGGTACACCCAGCCCCACTAATTTTAGCCGAGACAATTCGATCTCTGAATTACTGCCGAGTCTATCAGAAAGGAAGATTTTGGGGATGTACACCATTACTTGTAGTATGGATGCTTAGTCATATGCCAACGTTGAAGTGCTTTAACCATCCAGAAATTGATCTGAAACAGTATGTCATACCTAAGCACCCGCTCTCTCTATATGGTCGTGACAATTGGCCTCCCCGAACTCCGACGATGAGGCAATGGATCAGTTTTTTCATGGAAATAAAAGAAGTGGTCTGGAGGGCCAAGTGGTTTCCTCACACTTATACCATATATAGATATGGAAACAAACCTTGGGTCCCACTTATTGGCCCATGGGGAGTAGTGGGCTATGCTCCAGCTATGGTCCGAAGACAAATGACATCTCTACAATTCATTCTGATGACTCATGTACTGACCACATTTGAATTCTCGTACGGCGATGAAGGAACCAATCATAAAATAAAAGAAGTCATTGAAGATTGGAAGGACATAAGAAATGTGAAGCCCGGTCTCCCATCGTCTAAAACGACACCGGAATACTCAATTTGGCAGGCTAGTAGGAAAAAGGGGTTTCTTGCTCCCAAGGTACAGGGTCCAGAGTTACCAATGCACCAATTTAATGAACCCAATGATCACTATGCTGAAGCAGAGGGGCGGTACGAAATCATTTATCGGCAGTTGATGCGTGCGGATGTAGTGATTAAAATTTAGATAAAAATCAGTTGTCAGGCCCACCAGAAAATAAAAACCTTACAACTAGTTGTAGTTAGTAAGGGTCGATCCACAGAGAACCAATTCAATTAACACTATTAAATAATTCCCAATGTAAACTCTGATTAATAATAAACAGTAAATAGGGGGTTTTAGAGTTTTGATGAACAATGAACAGCTTCAAAGACAATAACAATAAACAAACTGAAATCAACAATATAAGAAAATTGGTTAAGAGATTGAATCCACCACTAGATTTATATGATAATGTAAATTCACATATCATTTTATTCCAACATGCTCAATTATGTTTTTATGCAATTGTGAGAGTAAATCTCTGTTTTCCTTACGTATTGGCCAATTTAGCAACCGCTCAAATCAACTCCTAATCACTGATTAGTCATAAAGCAACCGCTCTTACAACTATCCAATAATTGCATTAAGATTTAGAAAACTAATTACACTAAGATCTAATCACACACCGAGATTAAATTACTTAGAACATATATTTCTCTAGATCTACTACCACAACCGTGCATAATAAACCCAGATCTACGACTTTTATAACTGGCAAATAGCACAAAGATAATTATACCCACATGAACATCATACATCCCACTAGATCTATTACCACAACTGTGCATAATAAACCCAGATCTACCACTTTGAAAGTGGAAACAAGTATAAAAACCTTCATACCAACAATAGATTCAGAAATATATGAATAAAAATATAACTGTGTTGAAATAATCAAATATGCAAGGTTCACAACATTAATACTAGTGGTTTCATCATTCCCTTAACCAAGGGAGGTTTAGTTACACATAATTAGAAGGAAATCACAAGAAAAACTATGAAGAAACAAGAAGAAATTATGAGAGAAATGAAGGAGAGTCCAACTCCTTTCATGATAACCAATGGTGCCTTTTATAGAAGTCTAGGGTAACAAAATGACAAAGGGGAGTGGATGGATGAGTGGGTTGGTTGAGTGGGTGAGTGGAGTGGAGTGGTTGAGTGGATTGATTGAGTGGGTTAGTTGAGTGGGTGAGTGGAGTGGAGTGGTTGAGTGGTTGAGTGGATGAGTGGATGAGTGGAGTGGAGTGGTTGAGTAGTTGAGTGGATTGATTTAGTGGATGAGTAGTTGAGTGGATGAGTGGAGTGATTGAGTGGTTTGGTTGAGTGGGTTAGTTGAGTGGATGGGTGGAGTGGAGTGGTTGAGTGCGAAAATTCCTTGGTCTGACTTGGAAGCCAAAAACAACTAATTATACTTCAGATTCATGAAAAGTACTCTTCATAAAAGTTGTAGATCTTTGTCTTGGATATAACATGCATATCTGGATCGTCCAATTTGGCTTCCTACAGCCCAAGATATGACCCAAATACCATAGGTTGTTCAAACCCAACTTCAGCACATCTGTTCCGACTTGCAAGCCCAAACTGACCCATTAGACTTCATTCTTTCAAAAGGTGTTCTTCATGAAAGTTGTTTATTTGGGTCTTCACTATCAACTATGCAAATTTCAGCCCATCTCCATTATTACAGCTTGAGATATGATTTTATGAGTGCACACCGTTCGGATTCTAGTGACAGAACCCGTATTCTGACTTCCATGTATACTTAGGTCCCTTAGACATCTGTTTAGGACTTCGAGCTCTTCATCAAAGTCGTAGAGCTTCCTCTTAGATTTCCTACAAGATAAAATTCATGATTATCAGATATCAGGAACTCAAGTTATGGCCAAAATACAGAAATAGTGTAAAATCTCAATAATGCTGAAAATATTCAATTAGGACCAATTTGAGCTCAAACTCGCAAAATCATACCAAACTTAATCAATTAAGAATATGGAGAGTGTAAATGACTAAACATAAGGGTTTCTTAATAAATAAAATATGTGATTATCAAATTCCCCCATACTTAGCTTTTTGTACTCCTGGGCAAAACTCAAGACCAAAATAAGGACATAAGAGATTAACAAAAATTTAAATTCCAACGACATTCAAGAGCCCAAAATTTTACAATCAAGAAGAACAACCAAAGGTTAAAAGGATCAAAACATTCATGAGTTAACAATTCTCCACATCTCAAACCAACAAGCAAGGTATCTTCAATATGAATCGAGAATGATAGATCTTCACAAGATTCCCTCTCAATCTTTCAAGTGTTTAAAAGGTAGGTATTTCACTCAATTCAACCATGAAAATTGCACTACCATAAGCTTGCTTATCTTCTACTTCTCCACTACTCAAAACACATGCATACACAAATCATGAGGACTTTATTCAAGGTTGTAGTGAGGTCAAGGTAACAGAAAAGGGTAAAATGGATATGAGAGGATAAATACCAAAGAGAATAAAAGCAAATGAGAGCTGAGTTCAAATAACAAGCATAAAAGTTCATCCCAACTCTAATGTATAACCCTTTACATATTCATTTCTCAATCCTTTTTTTTTATATATATGAACATAACTATATACATACATTTTTTTTCTTTTTCTTTTTTTTTTTAGGTACTCTTTCCTTTTTCAACAACCATTTTGTACACACACCCCCACACTTGTTCAAAAACTCATCCATTAACCAAGCTAATGTTCTTTTATTCCCTAAGGTAAAATAAGAACACGATTTTTCATTTAAGGTACATAATGAGCTAGAAACAATGAATGGTCAAATAAGCTCAAAGGGGTTAAGCAAAGGAAAATATACAAGGTTGGCAGGAATCAGAGAATTTTCAAGAAGTTAAAAGAGTGCTTGATATCATATTGAAAACAAGGTTGGCTATTTGGTTAAACTAGCTAACTAAGAAAGAGGGCCTCAATCATGTTCATGCATGCAAGTGAAATGTAGCCTTAAAAAGAATCAAAGCAAGTTCTAGAGTGGTCATTAACATGAGTGAAAGTCACACAAGAAAGAAGAGAATGGCATAAATGTTGCTTCCATCCATTAGGGTCAAAATCTCACAAGGTATGCATCCATCAAACTCAATTCATCAATTCAATCATCCATCACCAAGCACATCAGTTCAAGAAGGGAGAAAAGTTATTCAATCATGCAATGATTCTTTTTCTTTTAAAACTTTTTTTTTTGAAATTAAGACATTTTTTTAAATGCTAAAATATCTCCCCCACACTTAATATAACATTGCCCTCAATGTGAAAGAGAGATATAGAAAAGAGCAACACAACTTGATAAGAAGTGAATCAACGCTAAGCGGGAAAAGAAACACTGCTTGTCAAGATCTTGCATCGACACGAAAAGAAATCAAATAATAAAACTTTAGTACTTCCACAATTTAATACTAATTAATTACTACCTAAAAACAAACTCCTTACTCTGCCACCAATTAAGATGCGTCTCAAGAGTAAAATTACTCCTTACTCTGTCATCACTAATTGGTTTAATAAGTCCATGACAATCATATCATACTTTCCAAACAAAACAACAACAAAATTTTTTTTTTAGGTCAACTATCCTTCCCCCCCAACCAGATCACAACATTGTCCTCAATGTCAAAACATAGATAGGTAAAGGATAGAATATATTACTGTTCTTTGCAATTCTTGAAAAAAAAAAAAAATCTCACACAAATTTAAACAGAAACAAAGTACGATAAATAAAACCAAAGCTTGTAATTATTTAAATAGTTGGAGTGTCATGGCTGGCATTCTTTTCATTTTGCTTCCTTCACCACTTCCTTCACCGCTTCCTTCAGACCAATCTATCTGAGCTGTTACTGGATCAGGTTCATAAACAAATGCTTCTAATTTATCAATCAATTCATCAACAGTAGAAGTAGAGATAAGGAGTTATCTTGCTGAAGGTGTGACAAATTTCTGTTCCACAGCATGGTCAACAAAAGATAACAAATTATCAAAGAAATTATTAACATTCAACAAACCTATGGGTTTATGGTGGATGTTCAATTGGGCCCAAGAGACAACTTGAAAGACTTCTTCCAAAGTACCAAAACCACCAGGTAAGACAATGAATGCATCAGAGTTGTCAAGCATCGCCTTCATTCGTCCATGCATAGAGGATACCTTAATTTCAAGTCCAACTATCTTTCCAACGATGTTCCTTCGAGTTAAAGGTTCAGGAATGACATCTAAAACTTGACCACCTCTTACAAATGCAGAAAGTGATACAGCCCCCATTAACCCAATGCAACCTCCCCATATACTACACGAATGTTCCTCGCGAGCAAGTGTTCTACCAACAGTGCTTGCTGTGTTTACAAACTCTAAACCATTCCCATAACTTATCCCACAAAATACACCAATACTGAGAAATCTACGAAATGAAGAAGAAGCTCCCTCCATTTCAACACTCACTCTCTTTGAATGATTAAGAGTTGCGTAAAAGTAAAGAAAATGGAGTGTTTAAATAGAAAAAGAATAGGAAGGAAATAATTGTACCTATAAGGGTAGGTTGGTTTGTTGTCGAGAAAAGGTTGAAATTAAGAAACACAGAATCTTTTCTTTCTTTTTTTTTTTGTTTTGTTTTTTTTTTTTTTTGTTTGTTTGTTTTTTTTTTTTTTTTTTTGAAAGATGACATGAAAGAAGAAGATGATGATGATGATGATATGTACAGATTGTTTGTGGATATGGCTCACATCTGCCTTTGGTTTAACGTCCAGTAACGGCTTAAACGTCTTCTATGAGTCGAGGATAAGCTTCCCATCCAATTTTCTTATAAATTGGCAAACAGGGTCTTTTAGAGTCAGATTCCCAAGACTGTAGCGTTTTTCTTCATTCTTGAAGAGATTCCACAATTTAAGAATTTCACGATGCACCAATCCACAAGAATGCGTCTCAAGAGTCAATAAGATATCATCTAATGACTCTTTACTTAGTCCATTCTTAATAAAGAAAATTTTATCTTCTCTATTTGCGGAAACCATCCCCAAAATACGATATCGCTTGTTACAGTTCCATCGTCCACATTTGTGACAAACTTGTAACCTTTTTGCTCTTCTCCTTTTAGAATATGAACTTCTTCCAAGACCGGGCATATATGAGTTAAATGAAATTGAAGACTCACCTGCTAATCGGACCTTTGCTTCAATTATCCAGCAGTACATCTTCCGGCATACCTTTGTGCATTAACAGTCTCAATCTTTCACATCGAACTTTGTAGATTGTTCTCAGAGCATTTTGAGGAAGAGAAGGAAAATATTTGCTCAGGTTTGAAAGAATTATATCCATAAGGAAAAGAAGGGTTTAGTTATTTTGGAAAACTGAAAAATAAACCGACTTGAGAGTCATGGAGTACCGTATCCGCCACTTAACCGGTAACACAAAGAACTCAAGAACTTGGTTTTCCAGGAATGGTTGAGTCTTTGTCCATTAACTTTAAGCGCATTACCATTCCTAGGATCCTCAATATCTACGGCCCTAGAGGATACACGTGTTTGACAACAAAAGAACCGCGCCTCCTAGATCTTAATTTTCCAAGGAGTAGGTGCAAATGATAATCTCAAAACAGAACTTTTTTGACCAATTTCCGCAGCTTTTGCAGACCTTGAATAAAGTAGGCCAATAAAATCCATACTGCAAGATTTTCGCAATTGTTGTCGCTTATTGTCGGGCATACAGCTATTTTTTTTTCTTCTTTTTTTTTTATTCATAATGCGGATGGAGAAAGTTCATCACCTCCACTTCTGCATTCTCTGGAAGTTCATAATAAGGTTTGAGACGATGACCATTGACCTTAAATGTTTTGCCAATTTCACTCCTGATCTCAACTGCACCAAAAGGAAAAACATTAGTTACCACAAATGGCCCAATCCACTTAGAACGCAGTTTACCTGGAAACAATTTGAGTCTTGATTGAAAAAGCAGAACTTTTTGTCCTTTGTGAAATTTCTTTCTGGAAATCAACTGGTCATGGAATGCCTTAGCTTTAGTCTTATAAATCAGGGCATTCTCGAAGGCCTCATTTCTTAATTCTTCCAGTTCATGCTTGGAACTTCCTTTGCTTTCCAGCTCCTTCCAATTCCATATTTACTTGTTTAATGGCCCAAGAAGAGCGATGTTGCAACTCAACGGGCAAATGATGGGCTTTCCATACACCAACCGAAATGGTGACATGCCAATGAGAGTCTTATAGGCGTCCTATAAGCCCATAAAGCGTCTTCAAGTCAAGTGCTCCAATCCTTTCTTGAGGGATTCACTTTGTCTTTTCAAGGATTGACTTAATCTCCTGGTTAGACACTTCGGTTTGCCCATTTGTCCGTGGATGGTAAGGAGTGGAGATTACGTGCATAACTCCATATCTTTTCAATAGAGCATCAAAGGTTACGTTGCAAAAATGAGTCCCTTGGTCATTAATGATAGCCCCTTGGGGTCCCGAACTGGAGAAAATATGTGTTCTAACAAAATGCAATGATTTTAGAATCATCAGATCGGGTGGCTTTTGCTTCCACCCATTTAGACACATAATCAACAGATAAAAGAATGTATGTGAAACCAAATGAAGGAGGGAATGGTCCCATGAAATCAATACCCTACACATCAAAGAGTTCCACAAAATGATCAGAGTCTGAGGCATTTGATTACGAGGACCAATATTACCTGTTCTTTGACAGCGGTCACAAGACTTACAGAAGTTGTAAGCGTCTTTGAAAATTGAAGGCCAATAGAAACCACTGTCAAGCACTTTATTAGCTGTCCTTTTACTGCCAAAGTGTCCTCCACATGCATAGGTGTGGCAAAAGGAGAGGATGGAGTATATCTCAGAATCAGGAATGCACCTCCTAATGACTTGATCTGCACAATGCTTCCATAAGTACGGGTCATCCTAGATATAGTATTTACAGTCACTCCTTAATTTATCTCTTTGGGCCTTGTTCAAACCCTCCGAAAAGTCCTTAGTAACCAAGTAGTTAATAATGTCAGCATGCCAAGGGATTATGGTGTTGACAACCATCAAATATTCATCCGGAAAAGTCTCCATGATAGGCATTTCTTCCTCTTCAGTTACCAATCTACTCAAGTGATCGGCCACCAAGTTTTCGCTCCCTTTCTTGTCTTTAATCTCCAAGTCAAATTCCTGGAGCAATAAAATCCATCGGAGCAATCTAGGCTTTGCTTCTTTCTTTGTTAGAAGATACTTCAAGGCTGCATGATCTGAAAACACAATCACTTTAGAACCAATTAGATATGATCTAATTTTTCTAAAGCAAATACAACAGGCTAGAAGTTCCTTTTCTGTGGTTGAGTAATTAAGTTGAGCATCATTTAGAGTCCTTGATGCATAGTAAATGGCATAAGGAACTCTATCAACTCGTTGTCCCAAGACAGCTCCTACTGCAAAGTCACTGGCATCACACATTAGTTCAAAAGGTAACTCCTAGTTGGGTGGCCTGATGATAGGCGCAACAGTTAACAACTTCTTGAGTTTATTGAAAGCTTCCATACATTTCTCATCAAAGTTAAAATTAACATCTTTTTGAAGAAGTCTGCAAAGGGGCAATGAGACTTTAGAAAAGTCTTTAATGAATCTCGTAGAAACCTGCATGACCAATAAAAGAACGAATCTCCCGCACACTAGTGGGTGGTGGCAAAGAATGCATGAGTTCTACCTTAGCTTTATCTACTTCAATTCCCCTAGCAGAAATTACATGACCTAACACAATACCTTCATTCACCATGAAATGACATTTTTCCCAATTCAGTACCAGGTTAGTGTCAATGCATCTTTTAAGAACAATGTTAAATGTTCCAGGCAATTTTTAAAATCATTTCCAAAGACACTAAAGTCATCCATAAAAACCTCAATGATGTCTTCAATGTAATTAGAAAATAAACTCATCATGCATCTTTGGAAAGTTCCTGGTGCATTGCAGAGTCCAAAAGGCATTCGCCTATATGCAAAGGTACTAAATGGACAAGTGAATGTAGTCTTGTCTTGGTCTTCTAGAGCTATGACAATCTGATTGTAACCTGAAAAACCATCCAGAAAACAATAATGAGAATGACCAGCTAATCTTTCTAACATTTGATCAATGAAAGGTAAAGGAAAGTGGTCTTTTCTCATGGCGGCATTCAACTTCCCTGTAATCAATACAAACACGCCACCACATGCACGTAACCTAGTGGGAATAAGCTCATTTTCAGCATTTTTACCACAGTAATTCCAGATTTCTTTGGTACTACCTGGACTGGGCTTACCCACTTGTTGTCGAAATGGGGTAGATCACCCCCACACTTAGGAGCTTCAGTATCTCCTTTTCACAACTTCCATCATAGGAGGATTCAACCTCCGCTGAGGGTCTCTCACAGGTTTAGTATCCTCCTCCATTAATATCCTGTGCATACAAATGGAGGGACTGATACCCTTGATATCAGCTATTGACCAACCAATGGCTATCTTATGTTCCTGCAAAACAGCTACCAGTTTCTCTTCTTGTTCTTGGGTGAGTGACTTTGCAATTATTACTGGAAGGGTGTCCTTCTCCCCCAAGAAGATGTATTTAAGATGATCGAGACAGTGTTTTAAGTTCCAATTCAGTGCCTGCGCACAATGAAGGTTGAGGTATATCAGTAGTAACAGGTAAATCAACAAAAGTTACCTCGTGCTCTTCTGGAGTGGAAGAGAGCTCTTGTAAGGCAGCAACAATTTCATCAATGTCTTCACTCCATGGCTCTTCTTCACTCTTTTTCTTTTCCTCCTGTACATCTAAGCTATGAGTTAGAATTGTATCAAGAGCATCAAAATGGTTAGTATCAAAAGCTGCAGAAATTAAAGAATCAAAAGGATCAAAAGAATCAATTAAACAAGCAGAGTGCACATCACTTGGGTATCTCATAGCTTCAAAAATATTGAATCTAATTAATTCCCCATCAAATTCCATTGTTAGAGTTCCTGAGTGCACATCAATTTTTATCCGTGCAGTCTTCAAAAATGGTCTCCCTAACAAGATAGGAGCAGATTTGGGAGACTCATCCTCTTCCATGTCCAAAACATAGAAGTCTGCCGGAAACACTAATTCATTCACCTGCACCAAAACATCTTCCACCACACCCTTAGGGTATGCATTAAATCTATCAGCCAATTAAATAACAACACCAGTAGGTTCCAAAGGACCCAAGTATAAAGATGCATAAATAGAATATGGCATGACATTTATAGATGCACCTAAATCAAGCATTGCCCTTTCAAACCTTGTGTTACCTATAGTGCATGGAATGGTGAATGTGCCAGGGTCCTTACATTTGGTTGGGAGTTTCTTTTTAATTATAGCTGAAACATTTTCTCCCACTTGGACCTTTTCATTTCCTTTTAACTTCCTCTTGTTAGTGCATAATTCTTTCAGAAATTTTGCATATCTAGGTACCTGTTTAATGGCATCTAACAAAGGGATATTAACCTTTACCTTCCAAAAAGTCTTAAGTATTTCTTTTTTTGCTTCTTCTTTCTTGGTTTTAACCAACCTACTAGGAAAAGGAGCTTTAGTAACATATTTAGGAAGGGGTTCAGAAATACTTACCTTAGGGGCTTTGGAAGTTTGCCCCTTATCATTTGCTTCTTTGGGTGGTTCATCTTTCTCTTGAGTGATTGGTAGAGGAGATGTAGGGTCATCCATCGTCTTTCCGCTTCTCAACGTGACAAAGCACTAGCATTTTCCTCGGATTTACTCGGGCATTTGTGAGGGTAGTTTTCCTGAAGCTTGGCTTTGAAACTTGTTGAATTACGTGGACAATTGTCCTATCCGATTCTCTGCAAGTTATTGATTGCGATCCTTGTTTCTTGTTGGAACTGTGAATTATTAGTAGCCATTTGCTTCACTAGCTCCTCTAGTGAAGGCTCAGGTTGCTTAGGAGCTTGAACTTGCTGCTGTCTCTGAGGGAAATGTGCTTGCCTTTGTTGGAATCCTGGAGGTCCATAAGCTGGAGGTTGATTTTGAGGTTGCTTTGCATAGCTGAAATTAGGATGATCCCTCCAACTTGGATTATATGTGTTTGAGTAGGGGTTGTAATTTTTTGAAAGTCCAGCATATCCCCCTACTACTCTTACCTCCTCATTTGTGTCCTCTTGGAGAGTGGGACACATATCAGTGGGATGTCCAAATGAACAATAGATCCCACAAGCATGAACTGGTGCTTTTCCTGTATCCATTAACCGCTGAACCATAGCAGTCAATTGAGTCATTTCTTCTTGTAGACTCGGTTGTCTCTACTTCTTTCATCGCTCTTACTCCGGTGTCATTTTAGAGTAGAATTGTTGAGTATTGCATGACCATTCTTGAGATCAAGTTTCTAGCTTCTTGAGGAGTTTTATCAACCAATGCTCCTCCGCTAGCAAACATCAATCATGTTGCGATCCATCACTTGTAAGCCTTCATAGAAATCTTGAATTAAGAGTCGCTCACTTATTTGATGATGAGGGCAGTGAAACATAGCTTCTTAAATCTCTCCCGGTAGTCATGGAGTGATTCTCCATGCCTTTGTTGAATACCCATGATTTCTTTTTCGATTGTTGCATGACTTTCGGGGGGAAGTATCTGTCTAGGAAAGTTTGGGCCATGTCCTGCCATGATTGGATGGATCCGAGTGGCAAGTAGTAAAGCCACTCATTTGCTGAGTCTTTTAATGAGAATGGAAAAGCTCTCAATTTGACTTGCTCTACATGAATTCTCAGGTTTCATGCTAGAACATACCATATGAATTTTCTTCAAGTGCTTGTTGGGGTCCTCTCAAGGGTAATCCATTGAAAGATGGCAAGAGATGGATTAAGCCGGATTTCAATTCAAATGCCTCTTCATTTTCAAGAATGTCTATGCACTGTAGGTGTTGGTCTAGATCTGGAGCACCCAATGCCCTTAAAGTGTTTTACGCCATCGTCACTTCTTCGGATATTTCGGATGTCTCGAACTTGATAGATCAATGTAACGGGCAGCTTCAATGTCGTAGGTGTGAAGTGGAAATTATCCGATGGAAGGAAATTGAGGATGTGAAGTG
Organism: Ormosia semicastrata; assembly: GCA_029884595.1. Lineage (NCBI taxonomy): Eukaryota > Viridiplantae > Streptophyta > Magnoliopsida > Fabales > Fabaceae > Ormosia > Ormosia semicastrata. The sequence goes on from JAQQTO010000042.1 coordinate 33,922,179, forward strand.
AGTTGATCAATATAGTTCCTCAAATTTAGCAATCCTTTGTCTACCCCTTCAATGGACATTAACACCTACAAAACACTCAGAAAGAAAGATTCAAAAATAAAAACAAAAATAAAAATACAGTAAAAATAGGAAATAAATTAATAGTGTAATTGAAAAATTGGCTCGGCGCCAAAATTCTGATGCGTGCGGATGTAGTGATTAAAATTTAGATAAAAATCAGTTGTCAGACCCACCAGAAAATAAAAACCTTACAACTAGTTGTAGTTAGTAAGGGTCGATCCACAGAGAACCAATTCAATTAACACTATTAAATAATTCCCAATGTAAACTCTGATTAATAACAAACAGTAAATAGGGGGTCTTGGAGTTTTGATGAACAATGAACAGCTTCAAAGACAATAATAATAAACAAACTGAAATTAACAATATAAGAAAATTGGTTAAGAGATTGAATCCACCACTAGATTTATATGATAATGTAAATTCACATATCATTTTATTCCAACATGCTCAATTATGTTTTTATGCAATTGTGAGAGTAAATCTCTGTTTTCCTTACGTGTTGCCAATGTAGCAACCGCTCAAATCAACTCCTAATCACTGATTAGTCATAAAGCAACCGCTCTTACAACTATCCAATAATTGCATTAAGATTTAGAAAACCAATTACACTAAGATCTAATCACACACCGAGATTAAATTACTTAGAACATATATTTCTCTAGATCTACTACCACAACCGTGCATAATAAACCCAGATCTACGACTTTTATAACTGGCAAATAGCACAAAGATAATTATACCCACATGAACATCATACATCCCACTAAATCTATTACCACAACCGTGCATAATAAACCCAGATCTACCACTTTGAAAGTGGAAACAAGTATAAAAACCTTCATACCAACAATAGATTCAGAAATATATGAATAAAAATATAACTATGTTGAAATAATCAAATATGCAAGTTCACAACATTAATACTAGTGGTTTCATCACTCCCTTAACAAGGAGGTTTAGTTACACATAACTAGAAGGAAATCACAAGAAAAACTATGAAGAAACAAGAAGAAACTATGAGAGAAATGAAGGAGAGTCCAACTCCTTTCATGATAACCAATGGTGCCTTTTATAGAAGTCTAGGGTAACAAAATGACAAAGGGGAGTGGATGGATGAGTGGGTTGGTTGAGTGGGTGAGTGGAGTGGAGTGGTTGAGTGGATTGATTGAGTGGGTTAATTGAGTGGGTGAGTGGAGTGGAGAGTTGAGTGGTTGAGTGGATGAGTGGATGAGTGGAGTGGAGTGGTTGAGTGGATGAGTGGATGAGTGGAGTGGAGTGGTTGAGTAGTTGAGTGGATTGATTTAGTGGATGAGTAGTTGAGTGGATGAGTGGAGTGATTGAGTGGTTTGGTTGAGTGGGTTAGTTGAGTGGATGAGTGGAGTGGAGTGGTTGAGTGCGAAAATTCCTTGGTCTGACTTGGAAGCCAAAAACAACCGATTATATTTCAGATTCATGAAAAGTACTCTTCATGAAAGTTGTAGATCTTTGTCTTGGATATAACATGCATATCTGGATCGTCCAATTTGGCTTCCTACAGCCCAAGATATGACCCAAATACCATAGGTTGTTCAAACCCAACTTCAGCACATCTGTTCCGACTTGCAAGCCCAAACTGACCCATTAGACTTCATTCTTTCAAAAGGTGTTCTTCATGAAAGTTGTTTATTTGGGTCTTGACTATCAACTATCCAAATTTCAGCTCATCTCCATTATTACAGCTTGAGATATGATTTTATGAGTGCACACCGTTCGGATTCTAGTGACAGAACCCGTATTCTGACTTCCATGTATACTTAGGTCCCTTAGACATCTGTTTAGGACTTCGAGCTCTTCATCAAAGTCATAGAGCTTCCTCTTAGATTTCCTACAAGATAAAATTCATGATTATCAGATATCAGGAACTCAAGTTATGGCCAAAATACAGAAATAGTGTAAAATCTCAATAATGCTGAAAATATTCAATTAGGACCAATTTGAGCTCAAACTCACAAAATCATACCAAACTTAATCAATTAAGAATATGGAGAGTGTAAATGACTAAACATAAGGGTTTCTTAATAAATAAAATATGTGATTATCAGCAGTGGACTACTGAGAGAAGGTCATTGGAAGAACAACTTAGCACTGCAAGAAGAAAAATCCAAAGTCAAGAACAAATGGCCTCTAAAGATATTGAAATAGAGAGGTTAAGGAAAACGTGTCAAGCCCTCAAAACAATCATTCAGGGGAAGGATAATCAACTTCAAGAATTCAAGAATGAAGTTAAAATCTTGAATCAACATTTAGAAAAGCATGTTGAATGGTCTACTTTCTTGGAAAGTAAAAAGAATCGGTTGGAGGATGATGTTCTTTTCTTGACTAATGAAAAGAATTTCTATCGTAATGCAAGCCAAGAAATGGAGCGGAAAGCCGAAATGGTTCTTGATAATATGAGGGAAATCTCCAACCATTCAAGAAAGAGGGCAAGAGAAATCATTAAAGTGGAAGCCAAGCTAGCACCAGGAGAAAACCAATATATTCTGACTCGGGTTAGAAAGGACCTTGACTTCCTAGGAAAATTTCACTGAAATAAGTTTCTTGTTCTAGGAATGATGATGTAATCTTGTTTTGTAAAGCTAACTCCTCCATCTGACTTGAGGAGTAGCAAATATCAATATGTGTAAAACTCTCTATGACCATAGAGCTTTTCCCTTTAAATGAATGAGGTTTATCGATATCGTTTGCTACTTTGGATCATGTCTCTACATGCATAGTTTTATTTTTGTTTGCATTTTCTTTTTCATATTTTCTAATAAAAAAATGAATACAGAAAGGAAAACTATCTCTGCGACACCCATATAGGACTCGCTCTCAATCAAGAGTCATGGATGAACTGGGTCAGTCACAAGAAGAGTTGAGAAGTGAAGTAAGCCAGCTAAAGGAACAAATGGCCAAGATCTTGGAAATTCTGGAAAAAACGAAGAACACAGAGGGGACTCCTTCAAAGGCAAATAATGATCTTTCTGCCACGCCTGCTCACCCGCCTGGCTTTACGCCAGTTCCTTGGCAATATCCTAGTGTCACCTCTCAAGGGGCCATGATGCCGCTCACAATTTACTCAAATAATCTTGAAACACAGGCATCTTCATTCCCACCATATGGCCTTCCACCTGGTTATGTGCCACCATTATCCACCAATATTCCTGAGGGCAGTGCACCGATAGTTCCAACGACTTCAAACCCTCCCCAAGGATCTCAACCAAATACCAGTGAGATTCCTCAGTACCCTGTTTCTATTCCACCTTATGGCATTTCCCCTGGTTTTATGCCATCCCAAATTACCAACCCTCTTGAGAGCGACTCATCATTGGTAATACCTACTTCAGGGCCACAAGGCTTGACTTAGGCCCAACCTCCTTTCTACATGCCACAGTTTTTTCCTCATAAGGTCGTTGGAACTTCTCCGCTTAACCCTTCAACTGAAGACATTCAATCCAGGGAAAAACTAGAAGTTCTTGAAGAAAGACTGCGAGCCATAGAAAGAGCAAGTAGCTATGGTCTTCTGGATGCCACAGAGCTCTGTCTTGTTCCGAATGTGGTGATTCCTCCAAAGTTTAAGGTCCCGGATTTTGAAAAATATAAGGGAACCACTTATCGAAAGAACCATCTGACCATGTACATCCGCAAGATGGCATCACACGCTCATGATGACAAGCTATTGATTCATTTCTTCCAGGATAGCTTAGCTGGGGCAGCTTCTAATTGTATACACACTTGGAACGTGCCCATATACAATGTTTTAGGGACTTGACTGATGCTTTCTTGAAGTAATATAAGTACAACATCGATATGGCACCAGATAGGCTACAATTACAGAATATGGCTAAGAAAGGAGCTGAAACCTTAAAGAATATGCTCATCGGTGGAGAGAGATAGCTGCTCAGGTTGAACCCCCATTGACGGAAAGAGAAATGGTGGCCACATTCATTGACACTCTCCAGTCACCCTTCTATGACAAGATGATAGGAAGTGTGTCATCAAATTTCTCAGACATTGTAATCATCGGGGAAAGAATTGAACGAGGAATGAGAAGTGGAAAGATTGTTGAAAGTACAATGGGGACATTTAGTGCCAAAAAGCCCCCAGCAGGGAAGAAAAGAGAAGGGGAAGCCCATGCTGTGACTTTCGATCAAAGGAGTTTTGCCCAAGGGAGACATAACCAAGCGCCTGTTAACCCTCAACCATCCTTCCAACTTCCCTACATGCCTTACTACCCATACATTGCTAATGCCTCTCAAGCTCCATACCCTCAACCTTATCACCCAATGATCCCTTATCGTGCACCATCTCCTATCCCAAACCAAACACTTCCTACCATACCATATCAACCAACTCAACCATGGACCCAAAACCCAAATACCAACCAAAGAAGGCCGCCAGCTAACCAAGAAAAGAAACCTGTCCAATTTGACCCAATTCCCATGACTTATACTGAATTGCTACCACAACTCTTCCGAAACTCCTTATTGGTTCCTTGCCCAATGAAGCCATTGGAACCCCCTACCCAAGAGGGTTTGACCAGAATGCTAAATGTGAGTACCATCTTTGGGAAATTTGTAAGTCACTCAACGAGAAAATTAGAGCCTTGAAGTTCAAAGTGCAAGACTTGATTAATGCCAAATGGTTAAACTTTAAGGAAAAAACTCCTAATGTAGCCGCAATCCCTTGCCCGATCATGGAGGTCCAGTAGTTAATGCCATAGAGAAGTCTTCGGATGATGCCTCATAAGTCAGGTAGGTGAGGTGAAAACTCCCATGAGAGTAATTTTTCAAGAGCTTTGCAAATATGGGTTGATACAAAACCAAGCTGAGATAAAAAAGGTCAATGAAGATGAAACTGTGTGCAAGATCCATGGGGAAGTCGGGCATTCTATTGAAGAATGTGATGAATTCAAGCAGATCCTCCAAAGTTTGATGGACAGTCACTTAGTGCAAATAAGTAATCAGTACGATAATGGTGACGTCTATATGGTCAAGGAAGTTACACCTCCACCAGTTTAAGAGGCTGCCAATACCTATGCAACACAACCAATCATAGGGCAAGCTCCAGGCATACCAAGACCATTGACAATTCATTATAGTAAAGAGGTGTCTCCGCAAGTCTCTTTTGGTCGGAATCCTATCACTATTCAAGTGCCGACTCATTTTCCCTATAAGGATACCAGAGCTGTGCCTTGGAAATATGATGTGCAAGTCATTGTAAATGATCTCCAGGACAATCCAATGAAAATCCCATTGGCTATCTCTAGCATATCTGGGATCGGTGGAATGACTCGGAGTGGTCGTATTTATACACCTGAGGATCTGCGTAAAGACCAAGTGGAGGAAGTGGAAAGAACTCGGAAAGGGAAAGGCAAGATGGGGGAAACTTCTATTGAAAAAGTCTTGAAAGAAAAGGAAGAACCAAAGTAACACAGCAAGAGGTCTATAAGAAAGAAGTGACCGAGGAAGAAGCTTGTGAGTTCTTAAAATTCATAAAGCAAAGTGAATACAAGGTGGTGGATCAACTGAACCGCACCCCTGCAAGAATATCACTTTTATCCTTATTAATGAACTCTGAGCCACACAGGAAGGTGCTAATGAAAGTGCTTAATCAAGCCCATGTTTCTCATGACATCACGGTTGACAAGTTGAATGGAGTTATCAGCAACATCACAGCAGATAATTACATCACTTTCACCGATGATGAAATACCCAATGAGGGAAAAGGACACAATAAAGCACTTCATATCTCAGTAAAATGTTAAGACCATATCATGGCTAGAGTACTGATGGACAATGGCTCTTCCTTGAATGTGATGCCAAAGTCGACACTCTCCAAATTACCTTTTGATGGGTCACACATGAAATCAAGTGCGATGATAGTAAGGGCATTTGATGGCACAAGGAGAGAAGTCATAGGGGAAATCGAAATACCAATTCAAATTGGTCCTTGCACTTTCAACATACTTTTCCAAGTGATGGACATTGCACCATCATACAGTTGTCTCTTAGGACGACCATGGATTCATTCTGCTGGAGCTGTGCCTTCCACCTTGCACCAAAAAGTCAAATTCATAGTTGATAATAAGATGATTACTATCTTTAGTGAAGAGGACCTACTGGTGAGCAAGCCGCTAGACACCCCTTATATTGAAGCTACAGAAGAGGCTTTGGAGACTGCCTTTCAAGCACTCGAGGTTGTCAATACCATTTATATAAAAGAAGGAGCTCCAATTCCTAAACCACAGCCCTCTGTTGCATCTGTAATGATGGCTAAAGTTATGCTAGAAGGGGGTTATCAGCATGGAGAAGGGCTGGGCAAGAAACGACAAGGTGCCACAGGACTTTTTCAACCCTTTGAAAACAAAGATAGATTTGGGCTGGGGTACAAACCCACCAAGGCCGATAAGAGGAGGATAATGGAAGAGAAAAAAGAGAAAAGGCTGGCTCGCTTGGATAATCGAGAACCTAAAGTGAAGGAAGTCCCCATCTGTGACATACGACAAAGCTTCCGGAGCGCGGGAGTTGTGTTTGTAGACCAAGTGACCGCAGTTGAAGATGATGATTTTGTCAGTCATATGGACCTGGTGTATGCATGTTCTTCAGATACAAGACTCGACAATTGGGAGATCTCCGAGCTTCCCATAACCTTAGAGTCTCTTTCAAAGAAATTCTGTAGTGCTTTTCCTTTAGTTCTGCCCAAGGCTTTAGGATTTTCATTTATAAATGGGCTCACATGTTTCCTTTCCAATAACTGTTATTAATAAAATGCATTTTTGAGTTCTCTCATTTTTCATTCCATTAGCTTTCATCCCACCATTATCATGACCTTCTATTCATTTCATTTTTCTTGTGTCAACATCACTTATTGCAGATCTGAATATGACTCTCTTGAAAGTGACAGTGTCAATATCTCATCATATAATTTTGAACACCCTGTTAATCATACTGATGAGGATAATGAGGATGATTGGGAAACTTCACCTGAGTTAATGAGATTACTTGAACAAAAAGCTAAAGAAATCCAACCCCATGAGGAACCAATTGAAGTAATTAATTTGGAGACTGAAAATGATAAGAAAGAAATCAAAATTAGTACCTCGATGAAAGAGGATGAGCGTAACATGTTGATTAAACTCTTGTTTGATTATAGTGATGTCTTTGCATGGTCATACCAAGATATTCCTGGGTTAGACACTGACATAGTTGAGCACAAATTACCACTAAAACCTGGGTATCCTCCAATTAAGCAAAAATTAAGACGAATGAAACCTGAGATGTCCCTAAAAATCAGAGATGAAGTAAAAAGACAGTTTGATGCTGGATTTCTTGCAGTTGCAAAATACCCACAATGGGTTGCCAACATTGTTCGTGTCCCAAAGAAAGACGGGAAAGTCTGAATGTGTGTAGATTATCAAGACTTAAATAGGGCCAGCCCTAAAGACGACTTCCCGTTACCTCACATTGATGTTTTAGTGGACAACACTGCTCAACATTCATTTTTTTCCTTTATGGATGGTTTCTCGGGATACAATCAGATCAAGATGGCACCGGAAGACATGGAGAAGACCACATTCATCACTTTATGGGGAACCTTCTGCTACAAAGTGATGCCTTTTGGCTTAAAAAATGCTGGGGCAATGTATCAAAGGCTATGGTGACATTGTTCCATGACATGATGCATAAAGAAATAGAAGTTTATGTGGATGATATGATTGCAAAGTCAAAAATGGAAGAAGATCATATAATCAATCTGCAAAAGCTTTTTGAGCGATTAAGGAAGTTCAAACTCAGACTTAATCCTGCAAAATGCACTTTTGGTGTCAGATCGGGTAAACTATTGGGGTTTGTGGTGAGTCAGAAAGGAATAGAAGTTGATCCTGACAAGGTCCGAGCAATACTGGACATGCTAGTCCCTCGCACTGAAAAAGAAGTTCGAGGATTTTTGGGAAGGTTGAATTACATCGCTCGATTCATATTCCAGCTCACAGCAACATGCGAGCCGCTCTTCAAGTTGTTACGCAAGAATCAGCCAGTCAAGTGGAATGATAATTGCCAAAGAGCCTTTGAAAAAATCAAGCAGTATTTACAAGAACCCCCAGTTTTGGTGCCTCCAGTGCCAGGGAGACCTCTCATTATGTATTTGACGGTGCTTAATGAGTCTATGGGTTGCATACTGGGGCAGCATGATGAATCTGGTAGGAAAGAACGCGCCATCTATTACTTAAGTAAAAAGTTCACCGATTATGAGGCAAAGTACTCATTGTTAGAGCGAACTTGTTGCGCCTTGGCATGGGCTGCCCATCGATTGAGGCAATACATGTTGTGTTACACTACTTGGTTGGTGTCCAAAATGGATCCTATCAAGTATATCTTTGAGAAACCCGCTCTCACTGGAAGAATCGCGCGATGACAAGTTTTATTATCGGAGTATGAAATTGTTTATGTCACCCAAAAGGCAATTAAGGGAAGTGCCCTTGCAGATTATCTGGCTAACCAACCCATAGAGGATTATGGGTCGATGCAATGTGAGTTCCCTGATGAAGATATAATGGCTCTGTTTAAAAAAGAAGAATACTCTGAAAAAGAAAAATGGACTATGTGGTTTGATGGAGCCTCTAATGCACTGGGGCACGGCATCGGAGCCATCTTGATCTCCCCTGAAGATAAATTCATCCCAATCACAGCAAGGTTGTGTTTTGACTGTACTAACAATATAGCAGAATACGAAGCGTGTGCTTTGGGTATTCTGGCAGCAATAGAATCAAAAACGAAGATCTTGGAAGTATATGAGGACTCTGCCTTGGTCATTCATTAACTAAAAGGAGAATGGGAGACCCGTGATGCTAAACTGATCCCATACCATGTTTACATCAAAGAATTGATCGAGCAATTTGATGAAGTCACTTTTCATCATGTTCCTCGAGAAGAAAATCAGTTGGCTGATGCTTTGGCCATACTATCATCAATGTTCCAAGTAAGTCATGAAAGGGACCTACCACTTATAAAAATAGAAAGTCGTGACTATCCTGTATGTTGTCAAGTGGTTGAAGATGAGCCTGATGGGAAGCCATGGTACCATGACATCAAATGTTTCATCAAGAATAGGGAGTACCCTCTAGGTGCTTCAGAAAATGACAAGAGGACCCTGAGGAGGCTCTCGCAATGGGTTATTTTCTGAGTGGGGAAATACTTTACAAAAGAAACCATGATATGGTGCTTCTAAGATGTGTTGATGCAATGGAAGCAGAAAAGATTATTGAAGAAGTACATGATGGCTCCTTTGGAACTCACTCCAATAGACATGCAATGGCAAGAAAAATCCTAAGATCTGGTTATTATTGGTTAACCATGGAAACTGACTACTTCAATCATGTGAGGAAGTGTCACAAGTGCCAAACATATGCTGATAAGATCAATGCGCCTCCAGTCCCCTTGAATGTCCTAGCAGCACCGTGGCCATTTTCCATGTGGGGTATGGATGTCATAGGACCTATTGAACCTAAGGCCTCAAATAGGCATCGCTTTATCCTTGTCGCAATAGACTACTTCACCAAATGGGTTGAAGCTGCTTCTTATGCTAATGTGACCAGGAATGTGGTGATCAAGTTCATCAAAAGAGAATTGATATGTCGTTATGGTCTACCAAATAAGATCATCACCGACAATGCAACCAACTTGAATAACAAAATGATGAAGGAAATGTGCGAGAATTTTAAGATCCAACATCATAACTCCTCACCATACCGCCCAAAGATGAATGGGGCTATTGAGGCAGCTAACAAAAACATCAAGAAGATTATCCAAAAAATGGTTGTGACATATAAAGATTGGCATGAGATACTTCCCTTTGCTCTGCATGGTTATCGCACGTCTGTCCGTACCTCAACTGGGGCAACTCCTTTCTCTTTAGTTTACGGAATAGAAGCCGTACTCCCTATTGAGGTAGAGATCCTCTCATTAAGAGTACTGATGGAGACAAAACTGGAAGAGGCCAAATGGGTCCAAGCTCGACTAGATCAGTTGAATCTTATTGAAGGTAAGAGATTAACTGCACTGTGTCATGGCCAGTTATATCAAAGGAGGCTTATGAAAGCCTATGCAAAAAAAGTGTGCCCTCGACAATTTCAAGAAGGAGACTTAGTGCTTAAAAAGATCCTTCCAATGCAAAAAGATCACCGAGGAAAATGGACTCCAAATTACGAAGGACCTTATGTCGTGAAGAAGGCTTTCTTTGGAGGGTCCTTGATTCTCACAAGAATGGATGGTGAAGATCTACCACTTCCTGTAAATTCAGATGCAGTCAAGAAATATTATGCGTAAAAGCACTACTTGTCAAAACAAAAACAAAAAAAAAAAAAAAAAAAAAAAAAAGAAAAGAAAAGAAAAGGGAAAAACATGGCTCGCTAGGTGGAAAACCTGGAAAGGCTACCTAGAAAAAATTAGAGCGACCTGGTAGGTTGAAAACTTGAAAAAGCGACCTAGGCAAAAGTTAAGGTCCAAAATAAAAGGATAATAGTGCTTGATATGACAAAGGAAGTGGAGACTTGAGCATTTGAGTCTCCATGCTAGGGAGAAGCAAATCTCTGCTTTAGAGCAAACTAAGTTTCCATATTGGGGCAGGCCAAATGATCCCAACTGGGGCAGTCAAAGTCTTCATAGGCTGGTTAATGGGTGTTCAAAATTGGGTATGCATAGGATTGGCGCTGTTTACGATAAAGGGTTTCATTGGAATAACTGAAGACCTTTGCCCTTATCATCTCTCTGTAAATTTTATGTTGATGACCATAATATTGCTTTCTTTTCACCATTCCCATTTCAATACAATATCGTCATGTTTTTACCTTTGCCTCTTCTTTGACTCAATATGCATTCTTTTTTTAATAATCATAAATTGGAATGTGAGATGTGTGACATTGCTGTCCGAGCATTAAGAATTTCTAATGACTTGAAAGGTATGGGAAACACAATGATTCCTGATAAGAGTGTTGATAAAAGAAAGGACAACCAGGTCACCTCAAGGGTCATCTAAAGAGTTTTCCTATTGCTCTTATATGTCACATTTAATGCACACCGCAAGGGTCATTCTGGTTGGACATTTTAACCATCGGCTGAATAGACAAATGAAAGGATGTCATTAAATACTATTCCAATTCATCTTTGAAAATGATTGCAATCATGTCCTCAAGGGTCGTGGAGACAAAAAAAAAATAAAGAAACAAAAAAAAGAAAAAAAAAAAGAAAAAAGAATTTTTTTTCATGCTCTCATACATCTGAAGCATGCATTGCATAGTGCATTTTTCATTTTGCTAGCCTTGACCTACAAAGGTCCAATTTGCTGTTTCCTTTTCTGGGTCCCCGTACTCCATGTTTTATGTTTTCGGGTCCCTGTACCCATTTGCTTTTAAGTTTTTGTTAAGTTTCAGCGGATACCTGACTCCGTAAGTTTTTATCTCGTTTCCGAGCCCTCGCGCCCATTGTCTTTTCTTTTCTGGGCCCTGCGCCCATTGTCTTTTAGTTTTTTGGGTTCCTACACCCATTGTTTTCTCGTTTTCGGGCCCCCGCGCCAATTGTGTTTTCCTTTCCGGACCCCCGCGCCCATTGTCTTTTAGTTTTTGGGTTCCTACACCCATTATTTTCTCGTTTCCGGGCCCCCGCGCCCATTGTCTTTTAGTTTTTCGGTTCCTACACCCATTGTGTTCTCGTTTCTGGGTCCCCGTACCCATTGCTTTTAAGTTTTTGTTAAGCTTCAGTGGATACCTGACTCTGCAAGCTTTTTACCTTTTCTGGGTCCTCGTACCCGTTGTTTTTGGGTCCTCGTACCCATTGCCTTTTTGTTTTTGTTAAGCTTCAACGGATACCCGACTCCGTAAGCTTCTTACCTTGTTTTTGTTAAGCTTCAGCGGATACCTGACTCCGCAAGCTTTTTACCTTTTATGGGTCCTCGTACCCGTTGTTTTTGGGTCCTCATACCCATTGCCTTTTTGTTTTTGTTAAGCTTCAACGGATACCCGACTCCGTAGGCTTCTTACCTTGTTTTTGTTAAGCTTCAGCGGATACCTGACTCCGCAAGCTTTTTACCCTTTGGGTCCTCGTACCCGTTGTTTTTGGGTCCTCGTACCCATTGCCTTTAAGTTTTCTGTTAAGCTTCAGCAGATACCCGACTCCGTAAGCTTCTTACCTTGTTTTTGTTAAGCTTCAGCGGATACCCGACTCCGTAAGCTTCTTACCTTGTTTTTGTTAAGCTTCAGCGGATACCTGACTCCGCAAGCTTCTTACCTTGTTTTTGTTAAGCTTCAACGGATATCCGACTTCGTAATCTTCTTACCTTGTTTTTGTTAATTTTCAGCGGATACCTGACTCTGCAAGCTTTTTACCTTGTTTTTGTTAAGCTTCAGCGAATACCTGACTCCGCAAGTTTTTACCTTTTCTGGGTCCTCATACCCTTTGTTTTTGGGTCCTCGTACCCATTGCCTCTTTGTTTTTGTTAAGCTTCAACGAATACCCGACTCCGTAAGCTTCTTGCCTTGTTTTTGTTAAGCTTCAGCGGATACCTGACTCCGCAAGTTTTTTACCTTTTCTGGGTCCTCGTACCCTTTGTTTTTAGGTCCTCGTACCCATTGCCTTTAAGTTTCTGTTAAGCTTCAACGGATACCCGACTCCGTAAGCTTCTTACCTTGTTTTTGTTAAGCTTCAGCGGATACCTGATTCCACAAGCTTTTTACCTTTTGGGTCCTCGTACCCGTTGTGTTCGCGTCTCCGTACCCATTGCTTTTAAGTTTTCTATTAAGCTTCAACGGATACCTGACTCCGTAAGCTTCTTACCTTATTTTTTGTTAAGCTTCAGCGGATACCTGACTCCGCAAGCTTATGGGTCCCCGCACCCATTGTTTTATGTTATCGGGTCCCCGTACCCATTGCTTTTAAGTTTTCTGTTAAGTTTCAGTGGACACCTGAATCTGCAAGTTTTCACATTCTCATGGATAAAATTGAATCAATTCCTTTGTTTTTTCATTTATTCTAAATGTAAAACAAAGGGGGGCAGCTGTTGATACCCAATTTTATCCATTCTCTTTTATTTTCATTTTTATCTTATTTAATTTAATTTCCTTCTTTTAAAGAAAAAAAAAGAAAAAAAAGCAAAAAAAAAACTTTGTACGAGTCAACCCATGACCCAATTTCATCTCAACCCGTAACCCAATTTCATTTTTAACCTATGACCCACTTTTTTTTTTCATCTCAACTCTTCCATTTCCCCTTCCTGCTGCTGCCACCGAGCCATCAATAGCTTGCATTGATTTGCATTAAAGGCTTCTATCAGTTTTCGTTTCCATTGGCTTTCCATTCATCATTGAGGAGCATTATTCTGCCTGTTTGAATTTCAAAACGTAAAAGCAAATTGATTGTGAATGGAATCACAAGGCAAGAATAAAAAGGAGAAGCGTTCGGGGAAAAGGGGGGGATGATTCGGAAGAAAGGAAAAATCACAAACTGAAAATCACACTTCAGTGGTCCAAAAATAAAACTGCTCACTCTCATCTCCAATTTTGGTTCATTCATCTTCATATTCAGTTTCCACTTACAGCCACCATCCATAGCTCACAATTTCTCCTCATCCAAAAACAAAGCTTTCATCATTTTCCAACATCCACCCCACACTTCTTCCTTTACCGTCACAAACCCATAACACCACTATTCATCACCTTCCTAAAACCATCTTTCTTCTTCACCTTTTAGCCACTTTTATTCTCAAATTCCACCACAAAAAAAAAAAGAAAACAGAAACAGTAGCCCAGCTGCAACTCACCAACTCCGGCCACAGCGTCGCCATCCGCTAAGCCCGCAACCGAGCACTACGCCGCAAGCCGCGACCCGGATCCACGCCGACCAAGCTCGGTCCATACTCGCCCCTCCGCGTCGCCGGCGTCTCGCTCGGACAGGTACGGCTCTGTGACCAGATCCGCTAGCCCCCGTCGAACCCGCACCAGCCGCCTCCATACCCGCCCTCCGCGACGCCGACCCCGCATGAACCAATCCACCGCTGCGCCAGTCTGAGATGTCCGACCAGAACCCCGCCGCTGCTCCAGTCCGTCACGGTCTGTCCAGAACCTCGCCGTCACCGCTGCGCTCTCCCCGAACCCAGATCCGGCCGGATCTATACCGAGACCACCGCCCCTCTGCATTGCCATGAGTTCCTTCTTCCCCTCCCTTTTCTTTCTTCTTTCTTTTCTTGTTTCGTATGCCTCGATCCGAGAAGTTTTTTTTTTTCTTTTATTTCGCCGCTTTTTTTTTTTAACCTTTTTTTTTTACTTCGATGGGCTTACTGACCCATTTCACTTTTTTTCTCTTTTGATGGGCTTACTGACCCATTTTCTTTTTTTTTACTATAATAGAAAAAGATGTGAAATAAAAAATCCAAATGTGTTTTGAATTCTAGGATTTAGTACTTGTTTGATCATATTTATTTTACTTGATGATATGTTTTATATTGTGTTTTGTGATTAATAAAAAATAAATAAATAAAATAAAAATACATAAATATAAAAAAAATCATAAATAAATAAAAATGTAATGAAAGTGAGCTTGTGATTTGATTTGATTATAGTTTATCTATCTCTTTATAACTTGTGATTTTTTTTTATTGAAACTCAGCCTATGACGGAAAAATTGGGAGAGGATCGGAGCGCCGATCAAATTACACTCTTCCCGATAATCTTGAGACTTTATATTGGATTTTTCCAGGAGCGCTAGTGAGGTCTAATTCCCACATTAAATTAAAATATTTTTCCTAAATAAAATACAACCTTTTTTTTTAAATAAAATCTCTTTTTTTTTGTAAAAAATAAAAAATCCTTAAATAAAAATGAACAATTTCATATAGTTCAACATCATGATTGTGGTGAATTAAAGTTCTATTTTTTATGAAGACTTTTTTTTTTTAGAAATTATTATAAAAATCTCATTGTGCCTAAAAATATTCTTCTTGATTATAAATGAGATTGTATTTGGCCATTTACTTTAAAAAAAAACTTTCTCTTACTTCAAACAAATTTCTTTGAATTAAAATTTATTCATTGAAATAATGTTTTATTTGGTCATTTATTTTGAAAATTACTTCTCTTAAAAAAATAAAATTTGTATTCACCACTTTTATAATATATTGTAAACTTAGAATTTGTTCAAAATAATGGCTATTTAGCCACCCATTGCTTGTCTTAGTCAATTATCGTTCTCGATGTTATGCTTGACAAAATGGGACATGTTAAAATAAAAAAATCAAAAAAATTCTTTTCTTTTAATTAATAAAGGACCAATTTAATTAATATTGCAAATAACATTAGATTAAATAGGTAACTCTTCTTAGAATAGACGGTGTAGGGTGCTAACACCTTCCCTACTCGTAATCAACCCCCGAACCATGAACTCTGAAGTGCAGACCATCTTTTAGGTGTCCAATTGCACCATTCCATTTAATGGATAAAGCGATTGGTGACGACTCCCAACACCCCGAGGTCCATTCCTCTTTATTCTTTCTATTTTTGTGGCGCCCTTCAGGACGGTTGCGACATATCTGAATAAAAATAACTAAGCAAAAAATATCTAAGCTAAATATCTTAAGTGTAATTATGAACCATAATTACCTAGCTTTATGACTAACCAATAGGAATTGGTCAAGTTTAGTGGCATGGACTTTGTTTTAAACCGTTGGATGCAAATTTGATGAAGAAGCCTTCGATCCTCACCATTGATCTAATCAATGGTGTGAGAGCAAGCTTGATAGGGAAGCTTAGGATATCTACCTTAGATTAAATCAATGGTTAGGAAATGAAGCCAACATTAATGGTTGGACTAGTTACTAAGTAACTAGATGAACTATCTAAGTTACCCTAATAGCTTAATTAGTAACTAAGTGGAAACAAACTAAGTTCACTAATACTTGGAGTCTATGGTTACAAGAAAATATCTAGGGTTTTTCTAGAAGGATGATCAAAGCATGACAAATGCATGATCTAATCAAGTAACTAGATAGTTAGCTATGTAACTAAATAACCTAACTAAGTTAACTTAATTTAACTAACTACCTAGACAAGATGTAACTAGAAACTAATTGAAATCAAAACTAAGTTAGCTTTCCATTGAGCCACACGATTACTAGGCCATTCTAGGATGTTCTTTAATGATATTTTATGACTAATAGGTGACCACTTGATGACTTATGCCATGTGAAGCCATGTGAGACCATGTGATAGTTTTCTATCTTGCTAAACAAACTTCTATCTCTCTATTCACTCACCTACACGGCCAAGGCTTAGAGAAATAAGATATTCACTTTCATTTCTAACACTTTGTGACCATAAACCTCTCATCTTTTCTCTCACTTTCAAGAACACCAAGAACAACCAAAAAGTTCTCTCACTTTCTCTCCAAAGAACCCCATGACCATGAGCCATTGAAGCACCTTCCAAGCTTCAATAATTTCAAATAACCTTAGATCTAGAATCTATACACAATTCTAAGATACTTTGTAGTTGAGATCTTAGCCTAGATCATCCATCTTCAATCTTGTTCTTCAAGTTGAAAATCAAAAGGTTCTCACCTTGTTCATCAAAGGGAGCTCACGGCCAACCACTGTAAAGCTACCTTCCAAGCTTGTTTAATTTAAACCAACCCTACTTCTTGAATTCTCACATCATTCTAAGACTCTTTGGTATTGAGACTTTAGTCTAAATTAATCATCTTTAAGCTTGAATCTTGGATTTAAGTTCTAGGGTTTCAAGGTAAAAGTCTTGAAACTTGACTTCTTACTTGATTCTTGGAATCCCAAGACCATGTTTGATCTATGATCATCTTAATCAAGCTTTAGATACTAATTTTTATGTGTTTATTTTGATTCTAAGATCTATTTGGTGGTGAAGGATTAATACAAAGAGAGTTAAACAAGGAGCTTAGGAAGCTACACACTAGGTAAGAGGGAGATTAACCTCAACGACCATATATGGTGGTGAATGAATGGATTGTTTGTATTTATGAGTGAAAAATCCATGTGAGGATTTATTCACTTGATTGTGTGGTTATTGGTTTATGCTTGCTTGATTATGCATTTTTATATGATGTGATATTATGCATGAAATTGTTATGGTTGATTTTTGGATATATGTGGTAATATGTGATTTTGATAGTATGTATGAAATGTTTATGGTATAGTTTTGATGATTAATATATGTTGCATACTCTAAATCACATGAAAAAGGAAAGAATTTTGGTTCCAATGACCAATTGATGGCTCACGGCCTCAACCTTACCAAGGGAGTCAAGTGTTCTAAATTATTTTCCTAAACATGAATTAAATGGTTTAATGATAAGAAATTGGATTAAGAGTTTTTGTAAAGAATAAAGTGATAGAAAATAATTAAATGTGATTTAAGAGACCTATAGTGAAAATTTGGCCAACATGTCATTTTTAGTGTCTTAGATCCAAAATTATTTTACAAAGTGTAAACATAGGTATTTGATTAATAGGAAAATAATTTGATAGGTTTTTAGACCTAGAAAGAAAGTAAACGAAATTTTTTAGAATTAAATTGGTGTAAATAAGTTATTGAGTAAGATAAAAGTTAAAACTTGAAATTTACTGATATATAGCTCGCCTTTTGGGTTTTGAAGAGTGTTAGGAAATTCTGAGCTGTAATATTCCAAGTTAATTAAAGAAATGTTATTTTGTGAAAAATAGTAGAAATACTATTTATAGTGAGAAAATGTTGGAATTATTACTTATAGATGAATTATTAAAGAAATATTGGAATTAAAGTCAAATTTTGAAAATAAATAAGAAAAGTTTTAATTTAAGCTTAAAATATGTTAGAAATATTTTACGCAATTGAAAATATGTAGAAAATTGCTTATGCGATTTAAAAGCAGTGATTTTTAGCTACGCGATTGAGAAAACATTTTAAAATCTTTACGCGATTGAGAAAATGTTAAAAAATCATTACGCAATTTGAAAACGTAACTAAAGTGTTACGAGATTGTGAAAATGCGATGATATCGCTATGCGATTGAGAGGAACAACGAGTTTTGCAGTATGACCGACATACTATGCCTAAGTAGTTGTGTTTTAGCATTATGCTTGTGGAACCGAAGTTCTGGACCCGAATGGATCTTTGGTATTATGTAGTTGTATGAGCGGTTATATAATATCATTGATACTAATGATATTGGATAATTGTATTGGCAGTTACTTTAATATCATTGGGAACAGTACAATGGTAGTTTGATATACATTTGAGCTTTATACAGCTGGTGGCTGTTGTGGCATTTTATGCCAAAAGAGTGAACGAGAATTCGTAGGATAATGGATCTAGACCAAATCTTGGGGGATGTCAGGGCGTGGTGATTCACTTTGTGATTATGATATCAATATATATATATATACCCCTGGCCGTGATCAACCAACTGCAACGCACTGGCAGCCCAACAACCACTATTTCTTTTCATGATCCGGCGTAGACTGTCTTTTAGGGGGGACAGATCTTCTGGAACGTTCATCTCTGAATTTGAATCTAGCTCCATGTAGTAGGAACTAGTTGCATTGTGCATAAGGGTGGTCAGCATACACATCGTGTATATGCATAGTCAGCATTTCATAAGGTAGTGATATAGTATTATTGTGATATAATATGATTGTGGTATTATCATTATGCCAGATATTGTGTTGCAAGCTTATTGGACTGTTTGTCTATTAAATGTCATGAATATATCTGCTGGTTTTATATTAATCAATGGATTGTATGTATGGAACGACATTGTTGTTCGTGCCATTTCTTTGCTGCCATATTGGCATGTGATGTAGGGGATCTCACTTCTTTGCTATATTGTTTCATTTGTTTGTATTGTATGCCTACTTTTGTGAAGACTGCGATGACGACAAGGAGGAATCAGCTAGATTTTTTTAGACTACAGTTTCTTGAAGGTGTTGCTGCTTGGCGTGTTCATTGGGACTCAGAGCATATAGAGTATTGTGGTGACATTACTTTATCAGTAAGTAGGACTCGCCATGGGATCATTTCTTCATTTTATACGGTTGCTTATGTAGAGGTTACTTTTCCTATCAGTGAGTTGTGGAATGAATTTCACTATGCTCCTAGAGAGAACTTCGATATATCTTTGGGTTAGATTTTTATCCGTCGAGACATTCCCAGCTAGGGAATTTGTACTCTGAGGAGAACTCTTGTTCCTAGATGTTATGAACTTGGGCCAGTCTAGGTTGGTTACATTTTGGAGTATGTAAGCATTATGGACATGAATTGTAGTAATTTTTGTTTATATGCAAAGTATGTTATTCAATGCTCGTATCTTGTGTACTTTGTTTAATAAGTTTATTTCATCCGTGAAAAAGAAATTTTGAAAATCAGTATTGCAATAATATTAAATATTTTATAACTTGGGTAAAGAAAAAAAAAAGTTATTCTAAAAATGTGATACCCTAAGGAGGGTATTACACACAAGATCGATAAAGACAAATATGTATGCCAAGACCATGTAAGAACATTATAATAAAGTAAAGCAAGGCATAAGAAACTTATCCATGATCCATCAATCAAAAACCATTTTAAAACTTCTCCCCCTTTCAAAAAGAATTTTATAAGAACGCATTACATTTTCAAAAGTATTTTAGAAGGCTAGAGAGACTTCATATTAAAACCACATATTTTTTTAGAGTGATCAAACCCAAGTCAAAAGAACATTTGAAAGTACATCTCTCTTTCTCATTGAATAAGAGTCTTGAGAAAATAAAACATTTTAAAGAACAAGGCTTATCTTTTGAAGTATTAAGATGATCTCTATAGAACATTTCAAAAGATTTATAGAGAAACTTTCTTAAACATTCTATCAAGATTTAATAAAACTTTTCGAAGCAATGAAGAGAGTACTATATGAGTACATATCCAATGATTTCTAAAATTTCAAGATAATTAGGAGGTAAAAATACTTTCAAGGTCTTAAGACAAGTTCAAAAGATTCTTAAGGATATGGAGCTTGAAAAGTTTCTTTCAAATATACTAAGAGATTTTGCTTTAAATTTTTTTTAATTAACCAAGAAACTCTTTTCAAAAGAAAAGCATGATTCTCATAGGTGTTCTACCACTAAGAAACTAGTGATCAAGAGAATCACATATATCAATCATTCACCTTGATGAAATATGCTATAGGGATCAAAGCATGTATAGGACTAACATCAACCACCCTATATACAATGACAAAATTAGCTAGTTAATATCTAATTAGGCACTTTATCAATGCTAAGCATACTTCTCATGTAAGGAAAGCATATAATCATTTAAGATCAATTTATCAATAAGTATCATACAATCCATAGCATATAAAATACCACAATACCTTGGGGATAAAGATCCTTATTGAGAGAGTGATGCTTCTTTAGAATGTTTTTTGTTTATTGGTCCTTTGAGTTTTAGCTTTTTTTCCATTGCGTATATTCCATTCTATTGCACTTGAAGAAAGTCTCTTCATGTTCCTCTCCATTCAATTCTTCTCTTTATCCATTTATGCTTGACATTTTAATATTTGATGGTTATATTTGAAACACATAGAAACACTTCCAAAGCTAACTCTAAAAGTTCTCTAAAACATAGGTTAGCATCAAATATCATTTAAGCCCATTTACAAGCATAATTTAGATTGATATATAATGTAAAACATGTACCATATTATCAACCATGCAATGTTAGCTCTAACAAGAATGCATGAAGTACATATGCACTTGAATTCAAAAAATATGGTTTAAGCATTTTAAGGCATGATTCAAGTTTATCAAGAAACACATGATCATCATCAAAACTTATATAGGCATGTTAGGCAAACAATGATCATGTTAGGCATGTTGTATTAAGTAAGAAATTATAGTATGCATACATGCCAGTCAAGAACAAAAGGTTCCTTATTGTAAAGCAAGAATTGAAAAGTCATGGAATTATAAATTTTAAAACCATTTATTATTCATTTCAAGATATACTTCAATGTAAGAATCATTGAAGTTCAAAGACAAGTTCAAGGTACAAAATGAATCAATTACTTCTTATTTTCAAGATATGAGCATATCAAACATTTTCAAATAAGAAGACATATAACTTTTAACTTTCTAATCTCCAAGTAAGTATATAAGACAATTAAGCATTAAAGAGAAAGGATTAGAACTGCTTATAAGCATGTGAATTTCTATATTTGAACAAAGGGAAATGGTCACAAGCTTAAGAACAAAGATATTACCATAAAACATGTCATTCCAAGCAAAGTGTGTACATATCTAGTATGTTAACATATGTAAAGATACTTTCAATACACAATGCTAGAAAAAGCACAACTTAAGGCATGTTAAGGTATAAAACAAGTCTCTACTTCTCCAAATATCACATAATATTCAGTTTAAAGCAAAAATAAGGATAAGAGATTGATATCACTAAAAGTGTACTCTGAGTTTTTGTAGGTGACTCCAACTTCTAAGCTTTAAGTCTTCATGAAAGAAAAGAGATTCTTTGCACCCTTTTTATAAGTTGAGTACTTTTGAGCTTTACTAACTTCAAGTTGAATAATCTTATTTCATTTAACTGCTTGCTCGACGTAGTTATCACCCTACAACACAATTCATAGTACTTTATTTGGTATGCATCAATTTTGGATCCATAGGGGTTAGTCATTGATTATTAATCTATTATGCTCTCATAAAGATCAATTTTTTCATAGTATGTCAATTGAGCACAACAAACTAAATAATCAATTGCCATTAAGCACATAGCCAATAACATGCTTACTTTCATGATATATAGATAATTTAAAGCATAGAAAGCATACATACTCATAGAATACCCTATGATAAAGAAATATAGAAGATAATGAGTAAAGGGTGTAACAAGAATGAAGATAATCATGTGCTATATATAATATTTAACTTTTACTAAGTGCACATGATTCTATCCTTTACCTAAGGCCTACAATGAATATACCTTATATTCATTGCCTTTTTAAGTGAATATGCATAAGAGGTAAAAACTTTTAATACCTTGACCTTGGTAATCAAGGAAACTCTTTTCCTCACCCATTGTTTCTATTTTGATGTTTTGAACTTTGCAAGTTCCATATTATGCATGTGAGAAGTTTTAGTTGAAGGTTAGTTGAAGGATCCTTGTCTTCATGACCAAGAAGTCTACCATTGGGTTTTGGAAGCATTCTCCTTGATAATTCCTCTTTCCTATGACCAATTAGTCCATCATTTTGAGAAGTTTTCTACATAATTGAAACACTAGGAGGACGTTTTGGTATCCACTTCATATTGGGCCCTTAAATATTAATACTAGAGCCTTTAAGACTTTTAGGAACCCACACCATGTTATTTCTCATATAAGGATTTCTTCTATAATCACATAAATGAGAAATATGTCCTAGATGACCACAAAAATTACAAACAATTGAATTTAATGATGGCTTGGTCCTTTAAAGATCATCTTTGAAAAACTTAAGCCTTTTGTTATTATTACATTCTATACTATTTTTGCCATAAGCCTTACTTGAATTTTTATATGGAATAACATTGATTTTATTTTCATTAACAAGCATGAAATGTAAACAATTAGAATCATTAGCTTTGACATAGTCAGAATATAAGTCCTTAACTTGATTTTCTAAATCAATGCACGTTTCACAAGAAGTTGAGGTTTCATATTTCAAAGGCATTGCTTTATCAAGAAAAGCATATTTATTTTTCAAAGTCTCAATTTCATTTTCGATGGAGGAAATGTCTTCCAAACAATATAAGTTTTTCTTTTCTAAATTCAACAAACCATCTTACAATTCATCATATGCACATTGTAGCTCATAATAGGAAGGACTATAATCAAGTTTAGCATTATTCACCTCGAAGTCCTTTTTAGCCATATAGGAAGTAGTCTCAATTTCTAACATACTTGGCTCTTTAAGACCTTCTTCCTTATCAATTTTGTTTTGCTTTGCCTCTTCTTCAAATTGAGCTCCATCATCACCAAGAGGCATTTGACTTCCTTTAATAGTTTGAACATCTTTTTTAGGATGTTTTTCATGATAGGCTTCTTTCAATTACTTTTGCTCTTCTTGCTTTCTATATATAACTTTATACACAAAATCATTGTTAATAATATAAAGAGCATTAAGGGTGTCCAAAATTTCTTTGGCATTAGAGCAATTCTTAATTTTAGCATAAGCTTCATCATTCCACTTCTCAAAATTTGCATAGCTCTAATGTTAAAAGAAAAACATTTCTTGTCATAAGCATTCCAAGTTTGTTTTGATTTGTAAGTAAATCCATCAAGCACAATATCCCACAAATCAAGATCAAAAGATTACATATAAAATTTTATTCTAACTTTCTAATAAACAAAATGCACACTATCAAAGAATGGTGATTTATCAATTTCAAAACTTTCCATTTTGAAAAGCTTTCAATGGTTGCCAACAAACAAAGATCTTTAACTCTAAGTGGTTAAGCTTTTAACAAAGCATGAAACTCTGATGTGATTTGTTAGCCATGACAAGCATCACCCAAGAGGGGGTGAATTGGGTGATTACAAATTTTTAAAATAACTTTGAGAAATTATGCATTTTGATATTCTCAAGCAACACATGCAGTGGAATAAGTCTAACAAAGATACAACTATTGTAGATTACTCAAATACAACTTGGGCTATAGAATAAATTAAGCAAATAAGCTAGATATCAAGTTCTTAAAATCAAGACATCAAGATGGCACAATATGCAACAAATAAATATGTTGCACTAAATATTGAAATTAAAGAGTGTAAGGAAGAGAAAATTAAACTCAAGAATTTATCCTGATTCAGCCACCAACCACTTGTGGCCTACATCCAGTCCTCAAGCTTAGCTTGAGATTTTCTTCACTAACTCCTAGACTTCACGGGTGCTAGGAAAACTTTTGTACAAGCAAGAGGCACTCCTCACACCTTAGGATACCTCACCTTTGTGCTAGAGGCTCCAACTCTTCAAGCTTCACAGTTGCTTGAAAAACCTTGACATTCAGGAGCACTCACAACACCTTTGGGAAATGTCACCCTTTGTGTTTGAGCCTCACTACAAAGGATACCTCACCTTTTTCTCTCTTGAAGGATACTTCACCCTCTTACGATGATTTTACGATGAAGAGAATGATTAGAAACTCTCACAAGAGTAGATATACAACTTGAAGAACAAAGGAATAGAAGGATTTTGCAATAAAGAGCTCAAAATATGATTTTGATGATTCAAGGATAAAATCAAGTGTTCAAGAGTTGTAAATGCTTCAAGCATCACTTATATATAGAGCCCAAGTGATAAAATTACCGTTGGTAGTGTTTAAAAATGATTTCTTATGAAAACTAGTTGTTTATAGCCGTTAGGAACATTTCAGACTTGTGATAATCGATTACATGGATGTTGTAATCGATTACAAGGCTCTTATAACACATTCTGGGCGTTTTGGCAATGATGTAATCGATTACAAGGTTCATGTAGTTGATTACATGGCCTCTGACACAGTTGTAATCTATTACAAGGCTTGTGTAATCGATTACAACATTCTGATGCTTGGAAAACAACTTTAAACACCCATAACTTCTTTATTTCTCATCCATTTTAAGCAAATGACTAATTATTTCAAAGATCTGAGTCTATTTTCATATGAAATTTTCATAACAAAACTCAAAGTATTTTGAAAGTTATGATCAAAAGAGTAACCAAAGGTCAACTTTTCAAAACTCAAACTTGACGATTTTTCAGAGTTTTGAACTACTACCATGACTATCTTTTCAAAATATGTTTATTGGACATTTTAGCATGTAAGAACTTTTTGTAAATATTTAAAAACATATTTGAGCTCTTTTCATGTAAAACCTCTGTCTTTACATAGGAGAAAGCCTAAAAGGAAAATATATCAATTCTAGTCCTTAGGCTTCTTGATGTAATCTAAACTTCCAAAAATTACTTCTCTTCAAATCTTGAAAATGCTTAGAACATCTTATCATTCTCATTATTCTTGAGTTGAGCATAATTACGATCTTTTGCTTTCTTGTTGCAATGCTCACTTTTGGTACTTGGACTATCTTACAAAGTATTACTGACTTAAACAAACATAGTTAGTCCAAATTCATAATTCAATATCTTTGTATGCATGATTCATAAATGTATAACTCTAGTTAGTCTAACATACATATAAGATGTAACGACCCGGGACTTCCTGCAGGATTGATGAGTGTCTCCACAAACCAACACGGGTCTTTTCAGCGTGCTTTGTCCTCACTCACACGCATCCTAGGAAACTTCCCAAGAGGTCATCTATCCACAATTGCTCCAGGTCAAGCACGCTTAACTATGGAGTTCTTATATTCTAGGCTCCCGAAAATAAGTTACAACTTATTGATATGGTTACGCCAAATCAATTCTTTTAAGTCACCCTTAACTATGCAGTCCCATACCTGTACAGTCTCTGAATCCCTCTCATTCCGGTGCGTATTCAGTTCATTCATGCAGACTCTCCGCTTAGAAGCCTGCCAGGAGCCGCTCCTTGTCCTTGCTTCATAGCACCGATGATCACTCCCCGCCCTCGTCGGCCTTGGGACGCCATATACCCACCAACTTCCGCTTGGTTCATCCCCGAACCACACCGTACTGGGAAAGGTCCCATCTCTGATACCATTAATGTAACGACCCGGGACTTCCTACAGGATTGATGAGTGTCTCCACAAACCAACACGGGTCTTTTCAGGGTGCTTTGTCCTCACTCACACATCCTAGGAAACTTCTCAGGAGGTCACCCATCCACAATTGCTCCAAGTCAAGCACGCTTAACTATGGAGTTCTTATGTTCTAGGCTCCCGAAAAGAAGTTACAACTTATTGATATGGTTACGCCAAATCAATTCCTTTAAGCCATCCTCAACTATGCAGTCTCATACATGCATAGTCTATGAATCCCTCTCATTCCAGTGCGTATTCAGTTCATTCATGCAGACCCTCTGCCTAGAAGCCTGCCAGGAGCCGCTCCTTGTCCGTGCTTCATTGCATCGGCGATCACTCCCCGCCCTCGTCGGCCCTAGGACGCCACATGCTATAACACCCCAAATTCTGACTATGTTAATAGTAATAGCAGAATTACACTGTTTTGTAATTTCTGTGTGTTATAAAAATAATTTGACTGTTCCAAGATCATTTTTGATCGTTTTGTGTGATTTGCTCCTGGTAAGGAAAATAATAATTTTCGGGCTAGGGAAATTCTAATCTGATTTATTCGGAGGCGGGGGATCTTACTAAACCCAAACATGAGTGACACAAAAAAGAATTTTTTAATTTTTAGAATTTATCTGTGAAATAAAAATATTTCACGGATAAATATCTGCTGTTTTATTTATAGTAGTTATTGCTATAAATTATTTGACCCGATAAATTTTAGTTGACAGAAAATGTGTTTAGAATATTTTCTGTAAGCTAAATTAAAACGAACCAATAGGAATTAGTCAAAATAGGTAGCTGGACTTTTCTATCCAATAGGAAGTGGTCAAATAAAGGGGCATGGACTTTGTTGTGGACCATCGGATGAAAAGCTTGATTAAGATGTTTTCGATCATAACCGTTGATCTGATCAATGGTGTGAGAGCAATCCTGATAAAATCACTAAGTGATATCCACCTTAGATTAGATCAAAGGATAGAAAATAAAGTTAAATTCAATGGCTAAGATTGAGTCAAATATAGTGGCTTGACTTTTACTTAGTAACTAATTAAACCTAATTTAGTCATCTTAATTGCCTAATTAAGAAACTAAGTAAACTAAGCTAGTTATTAATTAGTTATAATCTAATTACTAATTAGATATCCTAATTTTATTTAGAAGCCATGATATATGAAATTATGTATTTAATTAATTAGTTATGTAATTAGATAATTAATTAAGAGTGATTAGGAAATCTAACCTAATTAATTAGCTATCTAATTAGCGTGTAATTAGGCTTTAATTGTAATTAAATTAAGTCCTTAACTCCACTAGACTCCCACGGCCAAGGAGGACCATTCCTCCATGTTCTCCAAGGTTCTTGAACCATCTTGCATGACCATAGCATGACCAAAAGGTGACCAAGCCATGTGCAATTGCACGTGCACTCAAATTGTGATATTTTGGTTCAAGTAAATCTCTTAATTCCCCTATAAACTCACACGGCAGCCCACTCCCATTTTACTACCATTATTCACTTTTTCTCTCACTAAAAAGCAAGCATCATTTTCTCTCAAAAATTCCAAGAACACATAGAAGCTTTTCCCTTCCATTTTCTCTCTAGTGTTTCGGCCTCTTCACCCAATACCACTATCCATCTTCTATAATTTTTGTTCTTAGCATTTCCTAAACCTAAACCACCTCCTAAACACTTTCCATTTAGGAAGTTTTGTGAAAATTCCACTCTAAGTGCTTCAAAATCCAAGTTCTATCTTACTTCCCTAAAGGTAAACTTGTGATTCTTTGGTTTTAATTTAAGTTTATGATTTTCTAAACCATAATTGTTCCGTGGTTTATCATTATTAAGCCTTGTTTGTGATTTTACTAATTGTTTAAGAATTGTTAGGGAATTGTTTTGGTTCATACGAAAATCAAAGAGGAGGAGAAGCTTGAGGATTCTTGTCTTCAAGAGGTAAGAGGGAGATTTAACCTCACCAACCATGTTTTGGTGGTGAGAAGATGATTGTGTGTGGTGAAAAACCCATAAGGGTTTATTCACCTATTGTTTAATGCTTCTTTGATTTTGTTTGTGGTGTTTATGCTTTGTTTTTTTTTAATTGCATGTGTGATATTATGATTATTGCTTTGATATATGCTTGTATGTATGATTATGGAAGTATGAAAATGTATGAGTAAAGTAAGATGTGAATAACATGATGAAACGAATTTATGAGAGCTCCAAAGAGCTTGAGGCTCACGGCCATATTAGGGTTTAGAGGACCAAAGTCCTGAAAATGATGGATTCAAATGAGAATTAAGGATTTAAATGAAAAGGAAATGAATTTGAACAAGTTTGAATGTAGCAAGCAAAATGGTTTTGGGAAAATAATCTGATATAATTAAATAAATAGGTTATGAAATAAAATGAGTGTCAATACTTGAAGTTTACTGACGTATAGCTCGCCCTATGGGTTTTGAAGCGCGTCTGTAAAATTTGACTTGTAATATGTGAAGTAAAAGAAAGAAATATCATTTTTGGGAAAACATTACAAATACCGATTTTTAGAGGGGTTATACTGCAAATTTTTATAAAAGAGGGACAAAATTATAATTAATATTTTAAGACGGATTATATTGTAATTTTTATTTAAAGAAGGGTCATATTATAAATATTTTATAAAAGAGGGTCATTTCATAAATATTTATTTTATGAGAGACTATTTCATAAATATTAGTGTTAAGAGGGACTATTTGGTAAATACTAGTTTTATGAGGGACTATTGTGAAAATAGTATTTAAGTGAGGACAAAAATGTAAATATTATATTTTTGAGGGGTTATTTTGTAAATATGGAAAATAAAGCCAAATTTTAGTGTTAAATGAGAAAAATAGTATTTTTGATTTAAAACGTATGAAAAATATTTTATGCGATTGAGAAATGTTGAAATATTGATACGCGATTTAAAAATGTGACAAAATGGTTGCGCGATTGAGAAAATGTGAAAATATGACTACGCGATGAAAATACAGTAATAATACTATTGGGTTATTGAGTGGACCCTGAATATGTGATATGAATTGAAACTGTGAATGGTGCATAGTACATGTATCGGAAAGGTCCAAATGGACTGTATGAGGCTATTTGCCTAGGAGAGACTACACCTCTTGAGTGGGTGCGATATTCGTAGTGTAAGTTACTCGTTGACCTTGGGGGCATTGGGATGCGGGTAGCCTATAATGGGCAGTTGGTAGCTCTTCTTTATTGTGGGTTAGACCGACGCAACACACCGATGATCCGGACCGAGACACTATTCTTAATCAAGATCTAATAAAGACTATCGTGTATATGCTAGATATGCAAGATTGAGCACGTGGTCTGAGGCATGTTGGTACCGATAAATCTTTTCGATCACTCTCTCCGACCTGAGTTGTAGCTCCATGGAGTAGGAAATTGAGTCTATGTGCATACATATAGTTATTAAGGGCATTATCGTAATTATGGTTTATGATAATTGAATTATTGAATGTTTGGTTATTGGTAATGGCATGATTCTAATTATTGTATATTACATGTTTTGTGATAATAATGATGTTAGTGGCATAACTGTAATTATGGTATGATAGTTGTATGAGATATTGTATGTGTTTATCTTCATTACTACCATATTGGTATTGGCATAGGTGATCTCACCTCTTTGCATATCTATTCTATATTGTATTTATAATTTAAAAAGACGTTGAGCAAGAAGCTGAGGAGGAGTAGATCCCTGTTGAGGACGCTGAGTTTTGAAGAGATGGAGATGCCTTGTTTCCTTGGCTATATGAGGTTGACATTTCTTGGAGGATCAGAGGCATGGAACGTTGATTTGGATAGAGAGCGTATTTACTACTTGGGCGACCTAAATATTAGATTGAGTAGACAACAACTTGGACATCATTACTTTAGTGTTAATATTTATGTACAACTAGAATTTCCAATATCTATTAGGCAGTATTGGGGGACATACTACGGTACCCCTAGTGAGGTCAATGTTGTGTCATCTGATTGGACACTTGTCCGTAGGACTTCACGTCAAGTTGGATTCCTACTTGTGGAGGAATCTGAGGAGGACCTATCTGAGGGTTCTACTATCTAGTAGGACTAGGGCAATATGTTAGTTTAAATTAAAGTTTAAATATTTTTAAAGTCTAGTTTGTAAATATTTAAGTATGACAATACTAAAGGCTTGTATGTATGTATATGATGTAAATTATTTGTGATGATGTTGTAATGTTTTTATTTTCCGCTAAGTTTATCTTAATGTTATTAAGAAATTTTAGAGCTCGTATTTATATTACAAGCACGATTTCTAACGAAGGGTTAATTTGGTAATTAAGTAACACAAAATGTGATGCCCTAAGGAGGGTGTTACATTAGTTGGTATCAGAGCCCAAGTTAGAGTCTTTTGGGTTTGTGGTTAGGTCTGTCTTGTTTAAGTTGTGTGATTCTCTGTGATTATTTTTCGAAAGAAAAATAATATTGTTTGGAAGATTAACTTTAACTCTTCTTTGTGTTGTTCAGTCTATTTGAGGTAACGAAATGGCTGGACGAGGAAGAGGATGCATGAATGCGAGGGCAGGAGTTGGAAATGGTGGCGATGATAATCAAAACATGGCTGCAGCTGTAGCAGCAATTCAACAAATGGCAGAGGTTGTTGCATAGCAAAATCAAAGAGCAACTGATGATGCTCACAGCTTGTCGGAATTTTGGAGGAACAATCCACCAAAGTTTTATGGAGAGTTTGATCCAGAGAAAGCTGATCTGTGGATCAAAGAACTGGAGAAGATATTTGATGGCATGGGTTGTACTGATGAGCGGAAGCTTACTTTCACAACATTTGTGCTAGTCGGTGATGGAGAGGCTTGGTGGGCAGGAGCCCAGAGATTAATTCAAGCTGAAGGGAGAGTTATGACATAGCAGCTTTTTAAACAGAAGTTTCTGGGAAAGTATTTCCCAGCCAGTGTTCGACATGCTAAGGAGATGGAATTCCTTAGTCTGAGACAAGGGGCGATGTCTGTTAGTGAGTACGCTGCAAGATTCGAAAGCTTGTCTAAGTTTTCAAGGTATTTCCAAATGCCCCCAGATGAGGAGTGGAAGTGTAGGAAATTCAAAGGGGGGTTGAGGCTTGACATCAAGCGAGCTTTAGCAATTGTGGATATTGATCAGTTTTCGGTATTGTTGGATAACTGCCGAAAGTTGGAAGAAATTGATCATCTCCGTGAAGCGAGGAATAAGAACTTTGGACCAGCAAGGTTCCAAAGAGGAAGTGGTAGTGGTGGCAACCGTTATCAACAAAAAACATATACTAAACCAGCAGCAAGTCAGAATCGGCAACAATCATTTGGAGGAAGTTCGAGCGACAGTAAGGCAGTTTCAACTGGAACTTCTGCACTTAAAAGTTTTAAGTGTGGAAATGGACATCTCACCAAGGATTGTCAGCATAAGGGGGTGATTTGTTATCGATGTGGAAGCCTGGACATTTTTCCAGAGAATGTGATCAACAAAAGGCAGAACCATCAGTGGGCAGTGTTTGAACTGCAAGGCCATAGGCGAGTAGTCGAGTGTATACTATGAACGGGGAGGAAGCCGCTAAATCTGAGGACTTGATCATGGAGGAGTGTGCCATTGAAGGTAATCCTTTAACAGTATTATATGATTCACGAGCAACACATTCTTTCATTGCATGGGATTGTGTGGAGCATTTGGGATTGACTGTGACTATATTGCCATATGATTTGAGTGTGGTTACTCCTACTGATAAGCCTGTGATAACTACACAAGTATGTTTGAATTGCCCAGTCTGTGTTAGGGATAGAATCTTTCATGTAGATTTGATTTGTTTGCCTCTTTCCAAGATTAATGTAATCTTAGGAATGGATTGGTTATCTTCTAACCATATCCTCATAGACTGTTCGAATAAGACATTAGTCTTTCTTGAGGTTAAGGATTCTAGATTCCTAACGGCTACTCAAGTGGAAGCTTGTTTGAAGGAAGGAGATCAGGGGTATTTGTTGATGTCTTCTTTGGAGGTTCAATGTGAAGACATTCTGAAGGATATTTTTCATTGTAAATGAATTTCCTGAAGTATTTCGTGAAGATATACCTGGACTACCACTGGAAAGAGAGATCGAATTCTCTATTGATTTGGTACCTGGAACTGGACCTATATTTATGGCGCCTTACAGAATGTCGCCAATAGAATTGGCAAAGCTTAAGAAGCAGCTGGAGGATTTGTTAGAAAAGTAATTTGTGAGACTAAATGTATCACCTTGGGGAGCTCCAGTATTATTGGTAAAGAAGAAGGATGAAACTTCTCATCTATGTGTAGACTACCGACAATTGAATAAGATTACGATCAAGAACAAGTATCCACTACCAAGAATCAATGATCTGATGGACCAATTGCGAGGAGCCGTAATATTTTCTAAAATTGATTTACGTTCTGGTTATCACCAGATACTTGTGAAGGTGGAGGATATTCCAAAAATTGCATTTCGTACGCGTTATGGGCATTACGAGTATCAAGTGATGTCATTTGGTGTGACTAATGCACCTGCGATATTCATGGACTTCATGAATAGAATTTTTCGTTCATACATGGATAATTTTATTATTGTCTTTATTGATGACATTTTGATTTATTCTCAAAGTCAGGAGGAACATGCTGAACATCTCAGAGTGGTTCTCCAGATTTTGAAGGAGAATAAGTTGTATGCCAAGTTGTCCAAATGTGAATTTTGGTTGAGCGAAGTTCAATTTTTGGGACACGTTATATCGACAGATGGAATAGAAGTCGATGCTGTAAAGGTGGAGATAGTTGTTGAATGGGAAAGACCGAAGACCGTATCTGAGATCCGTAGTTTCATTGGATTAGCCGGTTACTATCGACGATTTATAGAGGGGTTTTCGAAGATTGCAGGACCTCTTACCCAACTTACACGAAAGAATCAACTGTTTGTATAGACTGAAGCATGCAAGGAAAGTTTTCAGGAGTTGAAAAGACAACTGACTACTTCACTGATTTTGATTCTGCCTAATCTGAACGAATCTTTCAAAGTATATTGTGATGCTTCGTACTAAGGATTGGGTTGTATACTTATGCAGAACTGTAAGGTTGTGGCATACGCATCGAGACAATTGAAAGTGCATGAGAGGAATTATCTGACTCATGACTTGGAGTTGGCAGTAGTAGTGTTTGCATTGAAGGTGGGGAGACATTTTCTCTATGGAGCAACGTTCACTATTTTTAGTGACCATAAAAGTTTGAAGTATCTGTTTGACCAGAAAGAGTTGAACATGAGACAAAGGCATTGGCTAGAGTTTCTGAAGGACTATGACTTTCAGTTACAGTATCATCCCGGGAAAGTGAATGTTGTAGCGGATGCTTTAAGTAGGAAAGCGCTTAATGCTTCTGTTATGATGATGAAGGAGAAGGAATTGATAGAAGAATTTTGGGATATACGATTATCTGTGAAGTTGACACCGGGAAAGATGTGTTTGAACATGATCACTATTTCGAATGATTTGATGGATAGAATACGAGAAGGATAAAACAGTGATCAGTATTTGTAAGAAGCAAAGGAAGCAAGAAGTCAAGGAGCAGAATTGGAATTCAGCGAAGGTGTTGATGGAATGCTGAAGTTTAAAGGGAGAGTTTGTGTACCAAATGATTCGGAACTTAGGAGATTGATTTTGGATGAAGCTCATAGAAGTAAGTTGAGTCTGCATCTAGGAGCCACGAAGATGTATCAAGATTTGAAACAGCTGTATTAATGGCAAGGACTAAAGAGGGATGTCGCTAAATATGTATCATCCTGTTTGATTTGTCAGAAGGCCAAAGTGGAACATCAGAGACCATCAGGAATGTTGCAACCTTTGCCTATTCCTGGATGGAAATGGGATGACATAGCAATGGATTTCGTAACTAGACTACTAAGAACTCGAAAGGGTCACGATTCTATATGGGTAATTATTGATCGACTTACAAAGTCGGTGCACTTTTTGTCGATTAATATTAAGTACTCAATGGAAAAGTTGGCTCAAGTGTACATCAATGAAATTGTTAGACTTCATGGTGTACCATCCAGTATTATATCTGATCGAGATCTACGATTTACATCAAGATTTTGGAATAGTTTACAAGAAGCGATGGGAACAAAGCTACGTTTGAGTTCTGCCTACCATCCACAAACAAATGGTCAGTTAGAAAGGACGATTCAGTCATTGAAGGACTTGTTGAGAGCTTGTGTTCTAGAGCAAACAGGTTGTTGGGATGAATTTCTACCGTTAATAGAGTTCACCTATAATAATAGTTTCCATTCGAGCATAGGGATGGCACCCTATGAGGCATTATATGGGAGAAGATGCAGAACGCCATTGTACTGGTACCATGATGGTGAAAGTACTGTGGTAGGACCAGAATTTATGCAGCAGATAACTAAGAAAGTGAAAATGATTCAAGACAAGATGAGGACAACTCAGACGCGACAAAAGAGCTATGTTGATAAGAGACGAAGATCGCTTGAATTTGAAGAAGGTGACCATGTGTTTCTACGTGTGACGCCTATGACTGGAGTTGGACGAGTGATCAAGTCGAGGAAACTCACTCCGAAGTTTATTAGGCCATATCAGATACTCCGTCGGGTAGGTCTGGGCTTATCAGATTGCACTACATCCATTCTTATCAAATCTTCATAATGTATTTCACGTATCACAATTACGAAAATATATTTCTGATCCGACTCATGTTATCGAGCCAGACAACGTACAATTAAAGGAGAATTTAACATATGAGACGTTTCCAGTCAAGATTGAAGATCGAAGGACAAAGCAACTTCGAGGTAAGAAGATCACATTAGTTAAAGTGGTTTGGAACGATGTAAGTGGTGAAGCCACATAGGAGTTGGAAGAGAAGATAAGAGAGCAGTATCCGTTTTTGTTTTAGTGTGTGTCAAGTTTTGAGGACGAAACTTATTTTTAGAGGGAGAGAATTGTAACACCCTAAATTCTGACTATGTTAATAGTAATAGCAGAATTACACTGTTTTGTATTTTTTGTGTGTTATAAAAATAATTTGACTGTTCCGAGATCATTTTTGATCGTTTTGTGTGATTTGCTCCTGGTCAAGAAAATAATAATTATCAGGCCAGGAAAATTCTTATCTGATTTATTCGGAGGCGGGGGATCTTACTAAACCCAAATCTGAGTAACACAAAAAAGAATTTTTTAATTTTTAGAATTTATCTGCGAAATAAAAATATTTCATGGATAAATATCTACTGTTTTATTTATAGCAATTATTGCTATAAATTATTTGACCCGATAAATTTTAGTTGTTAGAAAATGTGTTTAAAATATTTTCTGTAAGCTAAATTAAAACGAACCAATAGGAATCAGTCAAAATAGGTGGCTGGACTTTTCTATCCAATAGGAAGTGGTCAAATAAAGGGGCATGTACTTTATTGTGGACCATCAGATGAAAAGCTTAATTAAGATGTTTTCGATCATAATCATTGATCAGATCAATGGTGTGAGAGTAATCCTGATAAAATCACTAAGTGATATCCACCTTAGATTAGATCAATGGATAGAAAACAAAGTTAAATTCAATGGCTAAGATTAAGTCAAATATAGTGGCTTGACTTTTACTTAGTAACTAATTAAATCTAATTTAGTCATCTTAATTGCCTAATTAAGAAACTAAGTAAACTAACCTAGTTATTAATTAGTTATAATCTAATTACTAATTAGATATCCTAATTTTATTTAGAAGCCATGATATATGCAATTATGTATTTAATTAATTAGTTATGTAATTAGATAATTAATTAAGAGTGATTATGAAACCTAACCTAATTAATTAGCTATCTAATTAGCATGCAATTAGGCTTTAATTGAAATTAAATTAAGTCCCTAACTCCACTAGACTCCCACGGCCAAGGAGGGCCATTCCACCATGTTCTCCGAGGTTCTTGAACCATCTTGCATGTCCATAGCATGACCAAAAGGTGACCAAGCCATGTGCAACTGAATGTGCACTCAACTTGTGATATTTTGGTTCAAGTAAATCTCTTAATTCCCCTATACACTCACATGGAAGCCCACTCCTATTTTACTATCATTATTCACTTTTTCTCTCACCAAAAAGCAAGCATCATTTTCTCTCAAAAATTCCAAGAACACATAGAAGCTTTTCCCTTCCATTTTCTCTCTAGTGTTTCGGCCTCTTCACCCAATACCACTATCCATCTTCTAAAATTTTTGTTCTTAGTATTTCCTAAACCTAAACCACCTCCTAAACACTTTTTATTTAGGAAGTTTTGTGAAAATCCCACTCTAAGTGCTTCAAAATCCAAGTTCTATCTTACTTCCCTAAAGGTAAACTTGTGATTCTTTGGTTTTAATGTAAGTTTATGATTTTCTAAACCATGATTGTTCCATGGTTTATCAATTTTAAGCCTTGTTTGTGATTTTACTAATTGTTTAAGAATTGTTAGGGAATTGTTTTGGTTCATACGAAAATCAAAGAGGAGGAGAAGCTTGAGGATTCTTGTCTTCAAGAGGTAAGAGGGAGATTTAACCTCACCAACCATGTTTTGGTGGTGAGAAGATGATTGTGTATGGTGAAAAACCCATAACGGTTTATTCACCTATTGTTTAATGCTTCTTTGATTTTGTTTGTGGTGTTTATGCTTTGTTTTTTTGAATTGCATGTGTGATATTATGATTATTGCTTTGATATATGCTTGTATGCATGATTATGGAAGTATGCAAATGTATGAGCAAAGTAAGATATGAATAACATGATGAAATGAATTTATGAGAGCTCCAAAGACCTTGAGGCTCACGGCCATATTAGGGTTTAGAGGACCAAAGTCCTAAAAATGATGGATTCAAATGAGAATTAAGGATTTAAATGAAAAGAAAATGAATTTGAACAAGTTCGAATGTAGCAAGCAAAATGGTTTTGGGAAAATAATCTGATATAATTAAATAAATAGGTTATGAAATAAAATGAGTGTCAATACTTGAAGTTTACTGACGTATAGCTCGCCCTATGGGTTTTGAAGTGCATCTATAAAATTTGAGCTGTAATATGTGAAGTAAAAGAAAGAAATATCATTTTTGGGAAAACACTACAAATACTGAGTTTTAGAGGGGTTATACTGTAAATTTTTATAAAAGAGGGACAAAATTATAATTAATATTTTAAGAAGGACCATATTGTAATTTTTATTTAAAGAGGGGTCATATTACAAATATTTTATAAAAGAGGGGTCATTTCATAAATATTAGTTTTATGAGGGACTATTTTATAAATATTAGTTTTAAGAGAGACTATTTGGTAAATACTAGTTTTATGAGGGACTATTGTGAAAATATTATTTAAATGAGCACAAAAATGTAAACATTATATTTTTGAGGGGTTATTGTGTAAATATGGAAAATAAAGCCAAATTTTAGTGTTAAATGAGAAAAATAGTATTTTTGATTTAAAACGTATGAAAAATATTTTACGCGATTGAGAAATATTGAAAAATCATTACGCGATTTAAAAATGCGACAAAATGGTTGCGCGATTGAGAAAATGCCAAAATATGACTACGCGATAAAAATACAATAATAATACTGTTAGATTATTGAGTGAACCCCGAATATGTGATATGAATTGAAACTGTGAATGGTGCATAGTACATGCATTGGAAAGGTCCAAACGGACTATATGTGGCTATTTGCCTAAGAGAGACTACACATCTTGAGTGGGTGCGATATGCGTAGTGTAAGTCACTCGTTGACCTTGGGGGCATTGGGATGCGGGTTGCCTACAATGGGCAGTTAATAGCTCTTCTGTACCGTGGGTTAGACCAACGCAACACACCGATGATCCGGACCGAGATACTATTCTTAATCAAGATCTGATAAAGACTGTCGTGTATATGCTAAATGTGGAAGATTGAGCACATGGTCTGAGGTATGTCAGTACCGACAAATCTTTTTGATCACTCTCTCTGACCTGAGTTGTACCTCCACGGAGTAGGAAATTGAGTCTGTGTGCATACATATAGTTATTGAGGGCATTATCGTAATTATGATTTATGATAATTGAATTATTGAATGTTTGGCTATTAGTAATGGCATGATTGTAATTATTGTATATTACATGTTTTGTGATAATAATGATGTTAATGGCATAACTGTAATTATGGTATGATAGTTGTATGTGATATTGTATGTGTTTATCTTCATTGCTACCATACTGGTAAAGGCGTAGGTGATCTCACCTCTTTGCATATCTATTCTATATTGTATTTATAATTTAAAAAGACATTGAGCAAGAAGTTGAGCGAGAAGCTGAGGAGGAGCAGATCCCTGTTGAGAACGCTGAGTTTTGAAGAGATGGAGATTCCTTGTTTCCTTGGATATATGAGGTTGACGTTTCTTGGAGGATCAGAGGCATGGAACGTTGATTTGGATAGAGAGCATATTTGCTACTTGGGTGACCTAAATATTAGATTGAGTAGACAACAACTTGGACATCATTACTTTAGTGTTAATATTTATGTACAACTAGAATTTCCAATATCTATTAGGCAGTACTGGGGGACATACTACCGTACCCCTAGTGAGGTCAGTGTTGTGTCGTCTGCTCGGACACCTGTCCATAGGACTTCACGTCAAGCTGGATTCCTACTTGCGGAGGAATCTGAGGAGGACTCATCTGAGGGTTCAACTGTCTAGTAGGACTTAGGCAATGTGTTAGTTTAAATTAAAGTTTAAATATTTTTAAAGTCTAGTTTGTAAATATTTAAGTATGACAATACTAAAGGCTTGTATGTATGTATATGATGTAAATTATTTGTGATGATGTTATAATGTTTTTATTTTCCACTAAGTTTATCTTAATGTTATTAAGAAATTTTACAACTCGTATTTATATTACAAGCACGATTTCTAACGAAGGGGTAATTTGGTAATTATGTAATACAAAGTGTGATGCCCTAAGGAGGGTGTTACATAAGACTTTCATAGGCACATCCAAATAAGACATTT
The DNA here is from genome assembly GCA_029884595.1 of Ormosia semicastrata. Classification (NCBI taxonomy): domain Eukaryota; kingdom Viridiplantae; phylum Streptophyta; class Magnoliopsida; order Fabales; family Fabaceae; genus Ormosia; species Ormosia semicastrata. The sequence continues at coordinate 33,961,094 of JAQQTO010000042.1, forward strand.
ATCAATTACTAATAGATATACTTTACATAGGATGCAATAAAGAACACTTTGCATATTTTTATTTAAATAAAATAAAATCAAATATTAATTTAATATAACTTATATGACACATTAATGGATATATCTTATGAAAGATACTATTAAAAAATATGTGTAACATCTTGAAAATTATTTGTTTCATCATAAATAATTATTTTATAATATATATGATTTTTGAAAAAAAATTTGGATTTTTTCGAAAATGTCAAATATTTTAATATATTTCTCATTTTACGTACACACTGAGCAGAGTCAGTGAAACACCCTGAAAATTATTTGTTTCATGATGAATGGTCATTTCCCAATATTTGTGATTTTTAAGAATTTTTGAGAATTTTTGTAGATTTTTCTAGAAACGTCAAATATTTTAAGATATTTCTCGTTTTACGTGTGCTGAGTGGAGCTGAGAAAACAAAATGTTTTTCCTGAGGCTGGTAAATTTTGAATATTGGAAGCGTCAACGGGAGATCTTACTAAACTCGATGTCGGGCACAGTTTATGAGGTTTACGTTTTTTGAGGTTTTATCTGATAAATAAAATCTCTATACGTACCGTTGATTAAAATTTTGAGATATGCTTTATTATCTGTTGGATAATTAATACTGGCTTCATACACTGTGACAATTATCCATTGGGTAATAGCTTGTAATTAAAATCCTAATTACCTTATTAATTTAATTACTTTATCACTTAATTATCATATCCAAATGTAATCTACTTTATGTCTAATCAAATTCTTCTTTATTGGAAAAGCTCCCATGCTTCTCAAAGAAGCTAAACACACACTCTCTCTCTCCTCCCTCCTACATGGCAGCATGCTCCATTTTGGAGCCCAAAAATGTGCTTCACTTAATTAACTATTCTATTCTAATTTCAAAATCAAAAAGTCATCATCTTTTTCTACTATCCACTTCTCTCTCGACCTTCATCTTTCTCTTATTTTCTCCTCCTTCTCTTTACACCATACATCACGGCCAGCCCTCCTCCTTGCCCTCCACCATCACAAAATTTTCAAACAACCACATTTTCTTAATTTTCACTACATTCTAAACACCTTTCTAGTTGAAGATTTCTTGAAAAGCTTCCATCTTCATCATCTTCTTCAAGCTTCAAGTTTGAAGCTTTAGGGTAAGATTCTTGGTTCCTCATCTTCTCTTCTCCATTTTCATTTTCAAGGTCATCTTTATGACCATTTATCTTCTCTTTTTCAAGCATTGGTGTTGATTTGATGAGGTTGTAATTTCTAGGGTTTTTGGAGGAGTGAAAACCAAATTTCACTAGGAGCTTCAAGGAAGTTCTTGGCTTGTTTTCTCTCCTAGGTAAGAGGGAGATGATCCTCTTCAACCTCTCTTAGTAGTAGGGAACTTGATTTTGTATTGGTTGTGAGGAACCCTTATTAGGGTTACTCTCTTTGTTGTATGATTTTTGTGGTTATGTGTTGATTTTGCTTTACTTAATCTATTTTGTTAATCTTGTATATATATTGATGATCTTGGATGGATTGGAATCATGAAATAAAAATAAAAGTCCCTTGCTTTCTTCATGGAGGCTCACGGCCATGACCCCCAATTTGAGGGATCATGATTGAAATTTTGTAATCAAGATGGAAACATAATTAATTCAAGTGATTAAAGTGTAATGGAGTTAAGAAAAACTTAGGATTTCCCCCTTGGGAGGCCACGGCCTCTAGGGCCAATTTAGGATCAAATTGTGTAACAACATGCAACCTTGGACTTTAAGTGATCAAGTGATTAAATGGCTAATAATATAATGGATGGAAACCAATTTGATAACCTAAAGTAATTCTTTAGACCTAAGACAACAATGAGAGTGTGTGAGACTTGGAAAACTTAGAATAATTCTCTAAGTGAGTTTTGAATAAACTTAAAGTAAGGAACTTAACAATCAAGAGAATTCCTCTAGAGAAGAATTTCATAAGAAATATCAAATTGAAGTAGAACTTAATTAATTGGAATAATTAGGAATTAATTAGGGATTCATAAAATGAAAAGAACCAATAATGAAGTTTTATCCAAAAGCTTAGAATAAATTTTAATTAAAGCAAGACCATGAGTGCAAGTAAGAATGATAAACAATTCAATTTAATTCATTCTAAGGGAATTAGGTTTAAAGTTTAATGATGGACTTATTTAATTAAAATAACAATGATTAAATGAATAATGTGAGAATTCTTCTAAAAAAGAAACTTAATAAGAAGAATGTAGAAATTTAGGCATAACTCCATAATGTATCCTAAAGGTGTAATGTATTATTTAAGGACTTAATAATATTTATTGTGGGCCCATGAGTGGGACCCAAATCTGTTGATGATTGTTTTGGTTTATGGTTATGAAATGCATGATTGAAATACCCTGTGATAGCATGCATGTGGCATTGAGCTTTCGGAACCGAAATACCGGACCCAGAAACATCAGATGGACGATTTAGTCAGATGTGGTTCGTCTTTATAACTAGAAACGTCAGATAAACGAGTGAGTCAGATAGGACTGGTTATCAGAGGAAACCCAGATAATAGTGATACTTTGTAGTCGTATGGACAGTTATATAATATCACTGATGAAAATGGTATTAAACAATTGTATGGATGGTTACTTTAATGCCATTAGGAATGGTACAACGGTAATTTGATTCCATTGATTATGCATTGAGTTGTCATGCATTGTGAAAGTTCGATGGACTATTTGTGAATGCTATGTTTCCTAGGAGTTGAATCACACCTTAATGCGAGTGCGAATAGACTAGTGTAGGTCCTGCTGTTGACCTTGGGGGCGTCGGGGCGCGGGCGTCTCACATCGGACAGTTGGCAGCCCCTCTGGGCTGTGGGACAGACCGATGCAAACGCACCGACGATCCTGACCGAGACACTGTCCTATATCACGATCTTGTGGGAATGCCATTGTATAAAGCCCTATTGTGCAAAACTATTATTTTTCTGGAAAGCACTTGATTTTAGGCTGACAAGATACTAACATGTCTCCCTAATCATTCTCTCTGATGTTTGTGTCTAGCTCCATGGAGTAGGATTTTGATATCATGTACATGTGTATAGTGAGTCAATATATTACTTGGTATTTAATTTATATGATGATTAGAACTGCTATCTTATTGATATTATAACTGCCTGGAATTGTTAAGTTGTTTAATATATGCTTCTTGATACTATTTATATTTCTTGTAATGCTACGTGGGCGTCCTACGCCGTTTCTGTTTCTTACTGCCATAATATGTAATGAAGTTGGATATCTCACCTCTTGCTTGCACTATTCTTATTCTATGTGATATTTGGTTGAAGACTGTGGGGGGGGGATGAGGTTGATTTTCCTAGATTTTACTTGGTTTGGCCTCCTGCTTTCAGTGATGTCGTCAAGAAGGGGTTCTATTAGCTTCGTCAGGATTGTGTTCACCGGGGGTGTCAATGCTTGGCGAGTCGACTGGGCCAGCTAGCGTATATGGTATGTTGGAGATTTGATCTTGACCGTGAGGAGGACCTGCGATAGAGATCCTATACTGACTCTCACTACATCAGTGCATCTGGAGTTTGCCTCGCCTATCCGGGAGCCATGGGGTGATTCGCTTTTCACCGCTAGGGAGGGCGAGGATTTTATGGCATCAGCTGCTAGGGCACCTGCCCGTGGGACCGCACTCGGTCCTGTCCTTGTGCCTTCAGACGAGCTAGGAGAGGATCCTGCGGTGGATCCGATGGAGTGCCCAACTCCTTAGTCATGGTGTCGTTATGGGTAGTTTATGTTTCTTTTGTATTATGTATAAGGGTTCCTTGGAGTATAACTGCATTTCGATTTATATCTAAGTGTCTTTGAGTGGTATGAGTAATGCACCACGTTATGTATGCTTTAAAGTACTTATCCAGTCTTAGGTGCTGTATTTTGAATATACCTTGTCAAATTATATTTTCAAATGATGGCATGTGTATCTATTTATTCGTGGCTCATATTTTCTTTATATGCAAAATGATTAAATTTTGGAAACTTGTTATTGGAAAGTCATAACACACCAAAAATTTAGTGACCATAGTATAATGACGATTGTGCCGTGGTTACTAGATCGAGGGGTGTTACAATATGCATGATTCTTATATGAAATATAATAAGATAGAGTACATGATCATGCATGATCTAATATAATCTATAAAGTACATCTATGTAGCATAAATATCATTCTTTTTGTCTTGTATTTGTCATCATCAAAACTTAACATATTAAACCATTAGGGCAAACTTATTTCCACATATATGTCTTTCCTTTCAAACTCCATCTCTATCCCACAAACCCCAAACTATCTTACTCTCTTCCTTTTCCTCGTTCTCTTACGCTAATCTCCGACCATTCTCAAAAGAATTCCTAATCACTCTCCCTATCTTCCAATCCATCTTGCTTTCAACATGAGAATCAAAACCACTATTCAGAAATTACTAAAAGGAACTGAAGAATCCTCATTAGATGAGGAGGTTAAAGTGGTGTCCTCCACCTAAGAGTCAGACAAAGAAGCTGTAACATCCTAATACCAGATACCTTAGTATACAACATTAGCAATGTCACTTCTAAACTAAAAACATAGTAACATATATGATATATCCATAATCACATTATAGTCATTATAGAGAGCCTTATGAAATGCAGAAACATGTATACATATATTTACAACATTAGCCTCAAAAGGCATATTGTGATACATAATAGTTTTTACATTACAAAGCGAACATAAATAAACACATAAGCTTTAACTGCTAAAGCATATGACACTAAGACTAGTCTTCGTGCTTTTTCTTTTTCCCCTTTTTAGGGCTTTCACTTGGATTTACATGGCAATATAGCAAGGTAAGAATTCATAAATCATCAGTATAAGCATTCCAATACCAGCATTTATCCATTCACAATGAATAAACAAACCAAACAAATCAGGAATAAATTTGCAACAAGTATATAAGTCATTACTCTATACTAAAGGAACAATCACATACTCACTCTATGTGTTACTTCCAAGCAAATAGAAACCCGAAGTTAAACAAGACAATCGCCCATACAATTGTCACCGAAGGCAAATGCAACTATATGCTCATGCTTATATCATATGATTATGCCTAACATATGTCCTAAAGTAATGAATATAAAATGTAGTTAAAATAGTGTTTGTGCAAAATCATGATCTTGACTACTCCTAAGAACCCAATTCCTTGTATTATTTAAGGTAGCATGGCTACAACCATTTCTCACTACCTGCTAATGAATGACTCTTTTCTACCCATCACAATGAGTATACTTGTACCACTACAGATACTGATAACCATTGTTACAAATATGCAGGAATGGCAAGTGTGTGAAAACATGCAAAGTTATTTTGTGTAACATAAATAACATCGCAAAGTGATATCACATGCTACAACATGTTACTCAAGAATTTTGACTCCTACTTATGATACCTCATAACCATAGGATTCACAAGTTCTAATCTTTTACACATGCACTAGGTTCTAATTTCCTCCACGAAATATCCCTAGCAATGTCTTGACTCACACTAAAATGAATGCACAAGGGGTTCTAACAAGTAGGGAAGTCCTATTTCCCATAATAAAAATCCTGGTACTCACTGCCTTTGTGCCCACTTTCTCAGCGCTTAGGCACTGCATGACAGAGAATGCTACTCAGTTCTATCTGTCGTTGGGCACTTAATTGCCCAAACTCTATGTGCTTAATCGCTCAACTTCAAAACCCTCTGGACTAGTACACTTTGACACTCGATTTCTGAGCACTTAATCACTGGCTTCCAGAACCAAAATATGAGCTCTCTAGCCTTGGGCGCTCAAGTAGGCAAAAATTGGGCGCTTAGGCACTAGGCACCTAAAACTTTTGTTACTATTCTATTGGTTTCCAAACTAGTTTCTAATACTTTCAAATGCATTCCTAGGAGTTTTCCAACATCAACCATGATCTTTAATCTTGTCATAAACCTTATACATCTACTTTAGCTCATGTAGGCATAGATTAGAGTCTCATCCTTCAACCTAAAATACATTTCTCAAACTCATCCTCAAAGGTTCCTATGGACTTCTCTAGGTTCGTAACTCATAAACTTATATAGAATAAGTCATAAACCACCATTTCAACCATCGAAGACAAATTCCACACTTAAGAAACATCATGCTCCCCTCAAAACCCATTTTTTATCCCAAACCCATATATATCATTCATAAAGAAAGGAATAGGAGATGAAGGAACTAGAGAGCAAACTCCTCTACCTCTTGTAGTCAAGACAAAGATCAAGCTCTAGCTTTGCTCTTTATCTTCCTTAGTTCCTCCTTCTTTTTCCTCTTCTTTCTTTCTTCTCCTTTCTTTCTCTCTTCTTTGTCCTCTATTTTCTATCTTAGTCATGAGAAATGGAGAGAAAATGAAGAAGAAAAGTCAAATATGGCTTTTTAAAGGATAGGATCCAAGATAGGCTGGAACTTTATACCTCTTAGGAATACTTTGATCTCACAAATCTAAGTTTCCTAACTTTCGAAGGTATTATGGAAAATCCTAGGATTCATCTAAATCCTATTCTCATCATTTCCATAAGTTTCCCTATCTATTACTCATTAACCTGATATTAAAACATTCAACTAGTGTACTTAAAAATACCAAACTGACTCAGATTACCCTCAAACTTTAACTACATGAGGTTTTACACATTTGTGACCTAGAAATAAATTTTTCATATTTATTTCCATTAACTAAGCAGTTTAAGCCATTTCTTGAGGTAATAACAACTATTTTTCACACATAGCATTACAACAAAGTGATTAAACTAAGAAAGCCAAAAAATTAACTAGGCATGCTAAACAAGTACTAAGCTACCTCTATAACCATTTACAACTCTAACATGTTATTGAGGGTATTACAGAAGCCACCCCTTCACCCTCAATTTCATTTATGCCAAAGATTCTAATACCAAAAAAAGAAGGAGATCTCAATGACTTGTCTCTAGAGTAGTAAGGGCTGAACCAGTGAAAAAGAAGGCCAAGGTAGCTTCTACTTCAAAAGCACCAAAGAAAAAGAAGACTTTAGGCTCATCATCTTGAACCCTCCATATTTGAGTCAGGTAATATTAAAGCATGATTTGAAGAGAGATTTAAGGAGAAAGCTATGGTTCCTAGAAGAATAATCTCCCTCACTGAGACTGTTGCATCTGGTATTAATGTGAAACCCTATGTGAAGCTTAAAAAATGGAAGAGATTCTTCAAAATCAATGAAAGGGTACATCTGATGATGGTCGGATCATTCTATGCTACTGTTGTTGTCAAAGAAAGTCCCCTCTCCCTATCTTGCACACTAAATGGAGTAAGGATGATTCTGGATGAATATGCTTTGACCAAAATAATCAGCATCAAAGCCAAGGGAGAAAGAATTTATAATGAGAAGAACTGGGAAAGAAAATATGGAGCAAAGCGAAATGGTGTACTAGTTGCTCTGTTCTTTAACACTACACCACCACATTTAGCTAGTAAACTAACTGGGCTGTCCAGGGTACTCCACTCATTGTGTTGCCATTTTTTCACACCAAAAGCAAGGAGTTTCAAAAAAGTGACCAATGAAGATATGATGATCATGTACCATCTCAGAATGATGAGGCCTTTGAACCTACCCTTCATTATTTTGAGTTACATGAAATCTACAATCAATAATAGAAAAATCACTCAAGTGTTCTTTATGGAATGCTTCTGACATTGGTATTTAAGAATTTTGGAGTTGAGTTATCTGGTGAGGAATCTGAACCTAAAGATTCCTTTTACACAAGTAAGAATATTATGTTGATGAGATTGAATTAGAGGGTACAAGTTGACACAACAGAAGAATTAAGAACTAAGAGATTTCATGATCAACCTTCTAAGTCCAAAAAGCCTGAAGAAGTGATCTTTCAAATGAAAAAGAATATAGAGAAGGGGAAAAAAAGATGGAGAAGGAAGAAGATGAATAAGTTATTTTTGAAGAGAATAAGGATGAATAGTGTATACAACAAGACGAATAAAATGAAGATGAAAAAGGGGTGAATGATTAGCTGATGGAAGAAGAAGAACCCCAATCTTCTCATTCCACTAGCGAGTTTGCTCATCAATAAGACTAGTCTATTTATCCTGTTAAAGAGCCTGCTTAACCTGCAACAGAATCAGTCCTTTCCCTTGACCAATCTAAACACTTCTTTGATACCCATGACATTAAACCTGAGCTTACCAATGAGGAGTGATTCCATACAAATCTGCCTATGCATATTAAGCCATTCATTACTGACACCATCCAACAAATTGATATAGCCATTACAACCATAATGACCCAACCATCTAAAGGGCACAAAATTTCCTCCTCTGGACCACTCTACTCACTGATACACCAGACCACTAAAGCTGACAAATCATATAACCAAAAATACAAAAGCCTGACTATGATGAAGAAGCACAAGGGGAAAATGTTAGGGTTGAACTACCCAAACTCTTTACAGCACAAGACCATGGTGCTGAGGTTGTCTAACATCCTTCCTAACCTAATAGCCTTAATTATTGTTATAGAAGCTCAATAACATTTGTATGAGTTACTTGTAAATTTTGGTGATTTTTTGAGCTAGTTTAAGTATAATGTTAAAACACTGGATGTGGAAAATAGCTTATATTAGCTCAGAACTTAGCATAAGTTGCTTAGATGATATAAATGAATATGGAAACTTTATTTATAGGTCACAAATACTTAGAATGAGTTGTGGTATATTTATGAGAATTAGCTGAATTAGTTTGGTATTTTAACAACACAAGAAGAGTAATATAACTTAGTGGTTGTTAATAGTGTATAAAGATAATCACTAAATGATGAGTATGGAAATTAAATAAAGTCCTAGAATTTTTCCTAACACTTACTGAAAATAGAAAACTCATCAATGGAAGAACAAAGTATTCCTAAGATATCTAACACTTCCATTAAACCATGAAAGTCAAATAACCTTATCCCTCCAACTTTCTCCACCGTCTTTGACTTTGTAATCTTTTTGTTTCTCATTTTCTCTTCATTCACATGGCTACAACAAGGGAAAGAACAGAAAAGAGAAAGAGGAAAAGATAGAGATAAGAAAGAAAGAAAAAATAACAGAGCAGGAAAGGAAGAAAAGAAAGAAAAGGAAGAATGAATAAGAAAAAACAAAGGAAGAACAAGAAGAGAATAGACCACTAACAAATGAGTATAGGTAGGGGTTGTTGTGTATCTCTACCATGCTCTCTATCTTTCCTTACTTCTTAAATTCTGCATGGTTGAATTGATTGAGAATTCCTTGTGATTTTTGATAATGAATTAGTTGTATGTATATAGGATTGATGAGCTTAAAGTATAGATATATACACAACCTTATGAGTTTGAGATTTATGATATATATATATAGAAATTCTATGGAATTGATTCTTATTGATTTATTACAAGGATTTTAGTTTGGAAGTGATATGGTGAAGTTTTGTTAATAAGTTGATAGGAGGAAAAGAAGAAATGGTAGTTGCTATGTTTTTGATTTGTTTCTGGTCTAAAAATGCACCAGATAATAAATTGCAACAAGTGATAATCAATTATTCACGCCAAGAAACTCTGTATTCGCAAGTGATAATCAATTAGAGCCAAGGTGCTAATTAATTATCAACTTCCATAATACTAGGATTTTGAGTGATAATCGATTAAACCAAGTGTACTAATTAATTATGCTCTTCTAGAATATCATGTTTGTGAGCAATAATCAATTATCCAAGGGTGCTAATCAATTATGAGCTTACAGAATACCACTGTTGGGTGGTGATAATCGATTAGAGCAAAGTGCTAATCGATTATCTAGTTATAAAATAAGAACATTTCTGGTTGATAATCGATTACCAAACAATGATAATCGATTATTAGACCCCTATATTAAGTAAATGGAGTTCCATATTGTACAATATGAGGAGAATTGATTGAGTTCACTAAATGAAGTAACTTATATTATGAATGCGCACTTAGTAAATTAATGGAATGATAATGTAGTGCACTAGATATGTCTATATGATGGGATAATTGAGATTGTACACTTGTTTTGCTTATAATGTGTACTAGAGAATGTTTTGCTCCTTTATAAAAGTAAAGTTGAGTTAGTATTGGATATTGAATGATGATTTGCTCTTTTAAATTATTAAAGTTGAGATAGAATTGAATTGATAAGAATGTGCTCAAGCTAAAAGACATTGGATATGAACCTTGAATAGAGGTGATCCATACTTGCTATTCCTTGAGTATTGTAACCCTTAGTATGATATGCATAATCTTTTGCCCAGAGAATTTCAAGAGATGAACCTCGATAAGGAAGGTGATCTTAAATTCTTAGCATGAGATTTCTCATTTGCTTCCTTATCATAGACGTGAATTTCAGGAGATGAACCTCGATGGGGAAGGTGATCCTAAATTCTTTGTATGGGACTTCTCATTGGTTTCCCCATTAGATATAGCCAAGGTTACTAGCAGTATAAGGAGGTAACATTCTATCACTACCTAGAGATATAAGGAATGAGGTTCTTGGGAATATGCTTAGAAAGATGAGCACTAGAAAGAGATTTACACATGATTGAACATTATGACATTATCATGAATATGTTAATTATATAGATCATGATATTGTTAATGAATGTTTACATTATAAGAGAATGTGAATATTCTAGTAATAGTGTGATATGACTCATAATTAATATTGTTGAGGTATTCTATGATCTATTAGTGACGTGTTGGATTTAGATATAATTATTGAATATTATTTAATGATAATAATGGAATTTCTGCCTTAGGACGAGAAAGGAAACCCTTTTGACTTTAGCCACCTTTCTATGTGTTATTTACAATTATGACTTTATTTCCCCGAAGCAGCTGGAGTTATTATGATGACATTTTATATGTATACTTACTGAGAATTTTTGAATTCTCACCCCTTGTATCTCTTTGGATAGTGATTGATGTAGTATAGAATTATTTACTAGTTTTGACCATTGCTTTGTTCCTATAAGATATGTAGTAGTTTTGTAAATATGTTCTATGTACTTATGCCTGAAAAGGCTTAGCTTGTATTATTTGTCCACTGATGTACTTTATTACTTTTCCCTCACAAGGCTCATATAAATATATAGTATGTTGATTATCAAAGAATGATGTTAGTTTAGTTGTGATGTGCCTAAACTTGATTACTTTTGTGTAAATTCGGATATGCTAATTGTATTAGTTTTGGGGTGTTACATTATGATATCAAAGTAGTTCATCCTGTAGAGTCTGGGTGTGGATTGACTATGATTTTGGCATATTTAGATGTTTTTGTTATATGTTATGCATTTTCTTATCTTGATCGTGAGATGTATTATAGAATTACATAACAGCTTAGGAATGAATGTTATTAGTTACTATCACATTGTTACATGATATTGAGACTGATCAACTCAATATGTATTATTCTATGTGCATAGGAAACTATGGCGAACTCTAAGAAATACAGAACCTGCCAATGAGAATACAACAGAGATGATAGGAGCATTTATGGAGATGGATGCTGCGATGAGGGAGCAGACTACAGTCACAAATAGGGTGTTAGAAAGGATGGGAACAAAACAACCTCCATCGCCGATAGATAATGCGACATTAGTGAGCAACTAGAATTTTCATCACCTTTCTAAGTTTAGGAAGAAGGCAAACCCTTTGTCTTTTAGGGGAGAGTATGACTCGGTAAAGGCTGAGGGATGGCATAGGGAGATGGAGAAAAGTTTTACTATGATGGGTTGTATAGATGACTAAATGGTTACTTTTTCCTCTTATATGCTTGTAGGAGAGGCAAAAAGTTAGTGGATTGATGCCAAGAGATTATTAGAGGTAGCTAGGACCAAAATCACTTGGAAGGTATTTAAAAATACCTTTTTAAATAAATATTTTCCTAAGAACTTACAAAATGCAAAAGAGTTAGAATTCCTTAAGTTAGACCAAGGGAGTATGTTTGTGGGCCAATATATGGCCAAATTTGAGCAGTTGTCCAAGTTCTCCTCTTACTTTAGATATAATCCTGATGAAAAGTGGAAATGTGAACAATTTGAAGCGAGATTGAGGGAAGATATCAAGAGAGCCATAGGACATATGGAGATTAGAGATTTCCCTACCTTGGTCAATAAATGGAGGATTATAGAGGCTTATGACTTATTCACAAGACAAGGGAAAACAGGTTTAGGTAGAACCTTTGGGGTTAAAAAGAACAAAATGTGAGAGGCATCTTGGTAACAAGCCTTGTATGATAAAACAAATGTTGTGTTATGTAACATCTCTAGACTGCCTGCAGGATTGACATGTGTCTCCACAAACCAACACAGGTCTTTTCAGCGTGCTTTGTCCTTACTCACACGCATCCTAGGAAACTTCCCAAGAGGTCACCCATCCCACAATTGCTCTAAGTTAAGCACGCTTAACCATGGAATTCTTATGTTCTAGGCTCCTGAAAAGAAGTTGTAACTTGTTGATATGGCTACGCCAAATTAATTCCTTCAAGCCATCCTCAACTATACAGTCCCATACCTACACAGTCTATGCATCCTTCTCATTCCGATGCGTACTCAGTTCATTAATGCGACCCTTCGCCTAGAAACCTGCCAGAACCCGCTCCTTGTCTGTGCTTCATTGCACCAGCGATCACTTCCCGCCCTCGTCGGCCCTGGGACACACATGCCCACCAACTTCTGCTTGGTTTGTCCCCGAACGACACCGTACTGGAAGAGGTCCTATCTCTGATACCATCTGTAACGTCCCAGGATTGCCTGCAAGATTGACGAGTGTCTCCACAAACCAACACGGGTCTTTTCAGCGTGCTTTCTCCTCACTCACACGCATCCTAGGAAACTTCCCAATAGGTCACCCATCCCACAAATGCTCCAGGTTAAGCACACTTAACCATGAAGTTCTTATGTTCTAGGCTCCTAAAAAGAAGTTGCAACTTGTTAATATGGCTATGCCAAATCAATTCCTTTAAGCCATCCTCATCTATGCAGTCTCATACCTGCACAGTCTCTGAATCCTTCTCATTCCGATGCGTATTCAGTTCATTCATGTGACCCTTCGCCTAAAAGCCTGCCAGACGCTGCTCCTTGTCCGTGCTTCATTGCACCAGCGATCATTTCTCGCCCTCGTCAGCCCCGGGACACATGGGAATTTTTCAGGATTTTTTCAGAAATATTGAATATTTTAATATATTTCTTATTTTACGTGCACACTGAGTAGAATCAGTGTAATGCCCCAAAAATTGTTTTCTTCATGATAAATAGTCATTTTCTAATATTTGTGATTTTTGAGAATTTTTGTGGATTTTTTTGAAAATATTGAATATTTTAATATATTACTCATTTTACGTGCGCGCTGAGCAGAGCCGAAAAAATGAAATATCTTCCCCGAGGCTGGTAAACTTCGAACTATGGAAACATCGACGGGGGATCTTACTAAACCCGAGGTTAGGCACAGTTTACGAGTTTACATTTTTTGAGATTTTATCTGATAAATAAAATCGTAGTATGTTCTGTTAAATAAAATTTTGCGGTAAGCTCTATTATCTGTTGGACAATAAATATTGGCTTTGTGCACTGTAACAATTGTCCATTGGGTAATAGCTTATAGTGAAAGCCCTAATTGCCTTATTATCTTATTATTTTATCATCTTATCACATAATCACGTTATCTAAAGGAAATCCACTTTATGTCTAATCAAATTTGCTTTTGAAAATCCTACAAGTGTTGCCCTAATTTTGGTGGCAATTTTCCCTCTCATTGCTCTCTCTTCTCTACAACCATGAGGCTATTAGGAGCCAAAAAAAATTGCTTTTCATTTAATTAGTTTTTCTATTTTAATATCAAACCCTAAAAAGTTCACCTCACTTTTACTATCACTTTCTCTCTCTACATTTTCTTCTCTCTTTTTCTCTCTCAAATTTTCTCCTCCTTCTCTCTTCCTCTCATACACGGCCACACCCCTTCCATGCCCTCCATTGTTACAAAAATTTCAAGTAACCATACTTTCCTAACCTCCATCACATTCTAAACACCTTTCTAGTTTAAATCTACTTGAAAAGCTTCCATCTTCATCATCTTCTTCAAGCCTCAAAGTTGAAACTTTTAGGTAGGATTCTTGATTACTCATCTTCACTTCTTCATTTTCGTTTTCAATGGCCATCCTCATGACCATTTATCCTCTCTTTTTCAAGCCTTGGTGTTGATTTGATGGAGTTGTGATTTCTATGGTTTTGAAGGTGCTTGGCCGAATTTCACAAAGAGCAAACAAGGAGATTTCTTTCTTGATTTCTTTTGGGTAAGAGGGAGATGGTCCACTTCAACCTCTATTGGTAGTGAAAAACTTGATTGTGTGTTGGTTGTGAGAAACCCTTGTTAGGATTATTCTCTTTGATGTATGATTTTGATGCTTATATGTTCATTTTACCTTGTATGATTTATTTGAATGAGTATATATATATATATTGATGACCTTGGACTGATTTCGGTGGATTGGAAACATGAAATAGAAGCAAGGGTTCCTTGCTCTCCTCTAAGTGGCTCACGGCCATACCCCTCAAATAGGGTGTTCATGGTTGAAAATTGGTAATAAGTGGAGATATAACTAATCAAGTGAATAATATGAAATTGAGTGAAGGAAAATTTAGGGTTTCTACCCTTGGGAGGCCCACGGCCTCTAGGGCCTTTTTGGGGTCTAACCATGTAACTTTATACAACCTTGGAATTTAAATAATCAAGTGATTAAGTAGTTAACAATGTGATGGAAAGAAATCTAATTGATAACTTAAAGAGATTCTTTAGACCTAAGAAAAGAATAAGAGTGTGTGAGACTTAGAAAACCTTAGATTAATTTTCTAAGTGAGTATAAATAAACTTAAAGTGAGGAACTTAATAATCAAGAGAATTCCTCTAGAGAAGGATTTCATAAGAAATGATAAATCAAAGTGAAACTTAGTTAATTTGATAATTAGAAATTAATTAGGAATTCATAAAAATGGAAAAAGAATCAAGAATGAGATTTTATTCTAAAACTAAGAATAACTCTTAATTAAAGGAAGAACATAAGTGTAAGTAAGATCTTGAATAACTTAATTAAAATTTTCTTAAGGGAATTAGATTAAAAATTAAGTGAGGAACTTGTTTAATTAAAGTAATGAGGATTAGATGAAAAGTGCAAAAGAATTTCTCTAAAGTGAAACTTGATAAGAAAAACATAGAAAATTTAGGCAGAAATCCATAATGAACCCTAAAAGTGTAATGTCTTATTTGAGGACCTGATAATATTTATCGTGGGTCCATGATGGGACCAAGAATGTGTTGAAGCCTAACTTGGCCAAATTGTGGTGGTCTATTGATGAAGTATATCATTGTTGATTATACATGTTTATGTATTGAGTCATCATGCATTGTGGAAGTCCGATGGACTATTTGTCAAGGCTATGTTGCCTAGGAGATTGAATCACACCTTAATGCGGGTGCGAATAGACTAATGTAGGTCATGTTGTTGACCTTGGGGGCGTCGGGACGCGGGTGTCTCATAGTGGTCAGTTGGTAGCCTCTCTGGGCCGTGAGACAAACCGATGCAAACGCACCAACCATCCGGACCGAGACACTGTCCTATATGGTGATCTTATGGGAATGCTGTTGTATAAAGACTTGTTGCGCAAAATTATTGATTTTCTGGAAAGCACTTGTTTTAGACTGACGTGATACTGGCATGTCTCCCTGATCATTTTCTCTGATGTTTGTGTCTAGCTCCATGGAGTAGGATTTTGATATCATATGCACATGCATAGTGAGTCAATATATTATTTGGCATTTAATTCATATGATGATTGAGACTGTTACCTTATTGATCTATAACTGCCTGGAATTGTTAAGCTGTTTAATATTTGCTTCTTGATACTATTTATTATTCTTATAATGCTATGTGGGCGTCCTACGCCTTTCTGTTTCTTTACTGCCATAAGTGGTAATAAATGTAGGTTTACTCACCTCTCTTTTGTATTTCTACCATTTCTATCTATATATATATGTTTCTCCGAAGACGGTGGTGAAGAAGGGGAAGTACACGAGTTCCCCGACTTTTGGCTTGACTTTGACTAGTACCTGCTTGATCATGACGTCCCGTCCATAAGACTTTTTGGGTTACGTGAGGCTGACTTTCCTCGAGGGTCTGGACTGCTAGCATATCAACTTGACTACGGATTACTGCATTTATCTTGGAGACATGACGGTGTCACTAGCTTGGGGGCGCTATGATTCGCCTATCTTTACTTGTAGTGTTCGTTTGCATTTGAAGTTTTATTTGCCTATTCGGGATATGTGGGGTGAACGTTATTACTCCCCACAGGAGGATTCATTCCTCTCTACTGCCCGAGCGCCCACCCATAATTTGGTGGCTCCGATGAGGGTTTCCTCTGACGAGGAAGACCTTCAGGAGGATCTTGCCACGGTTCCTTCTCTTTCTTCCTAAGGGCTGATGCTGTCGATGGCTACTGATGGCTATATGTATTTTCTTTTTGGGGCCTGATGTTTTGGTTATTTTGGTGGGCTGTGTATGTATAATCTTTTAGGGCATGTAAAGCTTTTGCTTTTTGTATATCTGGTGATGTAACTAAATACACATGATATATTATATATATATATATATATATATATATATATATATATATATGCATGACGTATGGATGTATGACTTACTTTTCAAAATGATTTCTATTGGAATTGCACATTTTTACTTTATTGTAACAAAAAAAAAAAGATTCACCATTTTATTTATATAACTATAACCAAACAAGTTTATTTATAATATAATGAACCAGGTCTTAGTTTATTCTTTCTATTTTCACTTTGTATTTGATGGTGTGACGTTCCCTCCTAAAAAAGGGCATTACATGTTATATTTGTGGTAATCTAAGGCAACCTACTCTACCGATAAAGGAGTTTGCTCAAGTTTGCACTACACTAGTTTCACCTCCCAGATTCTTTCTTGCTCATGTTGGTTCCCCAATATTTGAATCCACTGGCCCTTGTCTAGCTGAACCTGAAGAAAGCTACAAGGACTTGGGTCTTGAAAAGATGGACACTAATCTTGGCGCTACATCCATGAAGGGATACTCCATTGGATCATTTCTAAACCAATTGAAGTTAGAGAAGACTTAAGCAACTTGGTCAAACTAGGACTATTGAGTAGAGTGATACTCAGCAAGGATATACTCAACCTACTCATGCTACCATACCATCTAAACCTTCTCAACTTTCCTATGTCTCTCCAATATCTGAGCTCAAGTTGCTTAAAGCTGAAGTTACGCAGCTCAAATAAGAGAATCAAGCTATAAAGAAGAATCAATTGAAGCTTCATCAAGGAGTTAAGGAGGTTCATAACACTGTTCATGAACTAATGGATTGTTTCTTAATGTTTAAAGAATAGTGGCAGGACAATTATCAGAATGAGCTTAACCCAAATATAATTTGTCGTCCCCATTACCCATACCTTGCTCATAGACCTATCCCTGAACCTTCCTCTACTTCTTATGACTCTTTAAACCCTTTTGATCCCCATTCTCAGTAGCATCTATGATGGTCTACCCTATGTTCCATTTTTTTTTGCTTGATGAAAAAGACAGAGTAGATGAAATACTTGTTTTTAGGCAATTTTTTTTAATTATGATGTTTAGTTTCCTTGGAAATTACTTATTCTAATTATTGATCATAAGGGGAGCTTTTAGACAGTTTCCTGATATATGGTGAATGATAAATTGAAAAAATATTAGTCTCAGGGGAAGCCTTTGATGTTTCTGAATGTACCTGACCTTTATTGAAAATTGATTCATGACTTAATAGGAATGATTTAAGAATATTCAGTCTCAAATATCAACTACTATGATACTATGTGTTTCATATGTTATTATTTACTTAATATGCTCAAAAGTTGATAGTTTGAGGGGGAGCTTGAATCAATTTTGCTAGAATGGTACAAACATTAACCTTCATCACAATTTTCAAATATAGTTTGTCGTCATCAAAAAAGGGGAGAATGTTAGATCCAAGTCCCTTTTGTGATGAGTTTTAATGAGTAACATACTATATTTGAAAACATGATCTCATAATGATAAAATAAACTAAACTTGGCTTGTGGTTGGTTTGTATTTGATCTATAGATTCTGAGCTTAATTGGTATTTAAAGGGGAATCATCAAAAATTAAAAATTTGACATATTCTAAAGTAAAGAAGCTTCAATGGAGTCATGAGAAAACTCAATGAATACATGACAAGACTCGAGAAAGTTATGAGAAAATTCAACAAAGCTGTGAACATCCATGAGCAAACTAATGAAGATCAGAAAATCGAAGATGAGCAGACTCGCCTTACATAACTCTAAGAAAATGCACCAAGATTGAGAGGCATCTCCAAGGACCCTCTTTCTCAGTGTTTTCATCATGGATAATCCATCATTTTATGATGTTCAATTAGAAAAAGTCACTTTCAAAGATTGGAGAAGTTTGGCTAAGTAACAAGAGTTGAGTAGACTCATCAAACTCAGTCTGCTTATAGCGCTACAAGACAAAATTGTACCAGACAAAAAAGTTACATCAGTAACTCCTAGCTTTGTTTTTGTTATGTTAGGAAAAGTAAAAACCCAACGACTAGTCTAAGGAAGGCTATAAAAGGACTTCATAATGAAGAATGAAGGGTTTGAACATTGATTGACCAATATAACAGTGCAAGAATTCTATCTGCTCATCGAAAGCCTTCTTACTCAACTCAACTATGCTCTGCCTACCAAAGCATTTTGATATAACTTGTTGTAGGTGTTATTCTCTAAGCTTCCACTAAGTTTATCCACTCTAGGAGTGTGGTGAGAGATAAATCTTTTCTAAATCCTATTGTCTATACACTTATTGTAACATCCCAAATTTAATACCAATAGTATAATCTTTATTACACCACAGTAATTAGATCTAGGCATGCTACTATCTACTAAAACATTTCTATTATAATAATATCATATATATAGAAAATATGATCCACTAAGAGATGAAAATATACATTGTGGATAAATGACCCTAGTATGTTTTGATTAATGACTAAACTTAACATGATTATTACTTTGATTCACTAACTACTTGCCAAGCTTGACTTTTTCAATGAGATTTAATGGAGCAAGAAAAGTGGATGCAAAGGATCATGGAGCAAAGCTTTTCAATGCAAGGATCATGAAGAAAAACTTGAAGAAGGACCATCATGAAGAAGGAATTCAAGGAAGATCATTAGGAACCTTTTTGTAAAGAAAAGACTTAGTATAACTCTTTGATTAATCTCTCTAAAATAAGTCAAAATGGTTTTCAAAAGTAAAAACGAACTAAGAATAAAAAATGTTAATTAATAAGTCTGCACATCTATGTGTACATCAATGTACTTTCAGTTAATTAACTAACTTTTAATGGATACCTAAGTGTACATCTACGTATAAGTGTTATACATCTATTTATACATCGATTGATTCTGGACATACTTGGTCAGTATGCACTTTTGCATCTGTACATCGATTGGTACATCGATGCATAAGCCAAAACAGAAGCAAGGACTTTTTGAAATAGCCATACAATCGATTAGGTAATCGATGTATGAACTTATGGGCTGAAATTTGAAGTGTTTCTCAAGAACAACATCGATGTACTCATGTGTGTATCACTCAAGATCAAAAGCATCCAAGAACACAATTGATTAGGCAATCGATGTACAGACATTGTAACAAGTGAAATTTTGTTTAATACATCTGTGTACTAGTCGATTGACTGATAACAAAATTTTTTTTAGATAAGTTTGTTTTGATCTTAACTGACTTGTAAAGTGTGTCCAACGAATCTATTTTGAAATATACCTATATAAGGACATTAGAAAACACTTTCTCAATAATAACTCATTCAAAACTTGAGATCAAACACACAAATACTGAGAGAGCTTTTCATTGAAAAACTGAGTATTTTTCTGTAGAACTTCAAATTATAATATTTGATTTCTTAGAATCTGATTCAATCTTTTCATATTGTAAAAGAGAGATAAGAGAGAAGGTTCTCACTGATTAAATCAAGAGTAGAAGGGACTCTTGGTGTTGTGCAAGAGTAGAAGGAACTGTTATGGGAATTGCAAGATTGCTTTGATTGGAAAAGCTGTCATTTGGGTAGAAGGAACCTAGAAGTGAAGCTTGTGTAAAGAATTTTGTAAATTGATTTTTAATAGTGGACGAAACTCATAGTCATGTGGGGATTGGATGTAGGTTACCAAAGGAGGTAGCTAAACTAGGATAAAACTAGGTTTGTAATTTTCTCTATCTCTTAACTTTTTATTTGCTTTATTTTTGAATGTATGAATTAAGCAATATGTTAGGGATGCTTGGATGATTTGATTAGTTTATGATCTTGTTCATATCTGAAATCAACCTTATTGTTAATAATTTTTTATAAGTTTCAAGTCTTGATAGAAATACATCTTGCAAAAACACATTTTGGTTTGTTAGTTGACAAAATATTTTTCATAGTTAAAGAAAAGAATCAGCTTTTGCAAAAAGGAGAAAAGCTTCAAAAAGTTATCATACTCAATTCAACCCCCCTTCTTGAGTATTAAGAAGCCATAACCAACAAGTGGTATCAGAGCTTTCACTCTTATGTAAAGCTTAATAGCTTAAGAAGATGGCTTCAAATGACATCTTGGGAGAAGGGGCTTCCTTGGCAAGACCCCTTGCTTTCAATGGCACTGCCTGTATGTATTGGAAAGAAAGGATGTTAATAATTTTCTTGAGGCGAGTGGCATTGATGTATGAGATGCTGTTGAGAATGGTCCATACATTCCTCACACTCTTGATGCAAATAGCACTAAGAAAGAAAAACTTAAAAGTGAGTGGGATGATGAGGATAAAAAGAGAGTAGGTTATAATGCTAAAGCAAAGAATATTATAACTGCTGCCTTGAGTTATGATGAATTTTTTAGGGTTTCAAATTGTAAGACTGCCAAGCAAATGTGGGATACGCTGTAAATTACTCATGAAGGAACCAGTGATATAAAGAGAACAAGAATGAACTCACTCATGCACGAGTATGAACTCTTTCACATGAAGAATGGTGAAGATATCAATGATATGCAAAGGAGGTTCACTCACATAGTGAATCAACTGAATGGACTTGGAAAAAGCATTTTAGATGAACAACAAATCAACAAGATTATGAGATGTTTGACAAGTGAATGGCAACCAAAGATTATTGCTATAGCTTAATCAAAGGACTTAGCAACCATGAATATTGCTACACTATTTGGAAAACTTAAAGAGCACAAAATGGAGTTGTATAGATCGAATGACCATGAAGAGAATGAGAAAAAGAAAAGAGGCTTATCACTTAAAGCACATGTCTACAAAGAAAATTTTGACAGTGATGAAGATGAAGAAGTTGAAGAAGATAATAAATCTAAAGAGGATATGGGACTGCTAGTTAAAATGTTCAAGAGATTCCTCAAAAAGAAGAAAACCTTCAACAAAAGGCCTTCAAACTTCTTTTCCAAGAAGAACACTTCAAAATCTGAAAGTTCAATATCAAACGTGAAGTGCTATGAATGTGGCAAACCTGGATATTACAAGAATGAGTATCCTAAACTTCAAAAGAAGGAAAAGCATAACAATCATGAGTCCAAGGACAAGAAGAATAGAAAGTCAATAAGAGCATACATAGCCTGGGAGGAGAATAATATGGATTCCTCTGAAGATTCTGAGGAAGAAGAGGCCAATCTTTGTATCATAACTAACCATCAAAGTGACAATGAAGATGAGGTAAATGAAATCCCCCTACCTATGATGAACTACAAGATGCTTTTGATGAATTGCATAGTGAATATTTAAAAACTTCTAAGCAATTAATGTCATCTAGGAAAATCATTGCTAATTAATGTAGTGATTATGTATTTCTTCAAATTAAGATTAAAGAATTAGAAGCTAAGAACAATAAGCTAAATGCATCTAGTTCTACATGTTCTAATTACAATATTCTAGAAAAAGAAGTGGAAAAACTGAAAACCACTCTATCTAAATTTACAATGGGAAGAAATAATCTAAATGCCATATTAGGACAGCAAAAAGGAGTATATGACAAAGCTGGAATAGGCTATAAACTAGTATTACATGAAAAGGCTTTTAAGAAACTCTTTGTTGCACCTAAATCCTCTATTAGTCCTTTTGTTAAATGTTTTTATTGTGCAAGAAAAGGATATACAGCTTCTACATGCCATTTTAGAAATCCTTCAAGGTTAGTATTAAACAAATTTGGGTTCCCAAGAGAACATATGTTATGAATAACACCAAAGGACCCAACAAAATTTGGGTACCTAAGAAAATGCTTAAAATCTATTTTGTAGGTGTATTTGAGAGCCAAAAGTTCAAATTGATATCTTGATAATGGCTGCTCCAAACATATGACTGGAGATATCACAAGGTTCTCATCCTTCACTCCCAAACAAGGTGGAAGTGTCACCTATGGTGATAACAACAAAGGAAGGATCTTAGGAGTTAGAACAATTGGAAGAAGCACAACTACCAAGATAGAAGGTGTACTATATGTGAAAGGGCTCAAGCACAATTTACTAAGCATTAGCTAACTATGTGATAAAGGTTATAAGGTATTCTTTAACTCTAGTAGTTGCCTTATTGAAAACAAATATGATACTAATGCAAAGTTGATAGGTAATCGATTGAATAACATATACATGATAGATTTAGATAGCATTTCTACTAGTGATGTATGTTGTTTAATATCTAAGGAAGAGGAGAATTGGCTATGGCATAGAAGAATAGAACATATTCATATAAATCATCTAAACAAACTCATTTCTAAAGAATTGGTAATTGGACTTCCTAAAACGAAGTTCTCAAAAGATGGTTTATGTGATGCATGCCAAAAGGGCAAGCAAACCAAAGTATCTTTTAAGGCTAAGAATATAGTTTCAGCTGAAAGACCTTTACAACTACTGCACATGGACTTATTTGGACCCTCTAGGACCAAAAATTTTAGAGGAAATTTGTATGCATTAGTTATAGTGGATGATTACTCTAGATTTACATGGACCTTCTTCTTAGCACATAAGAATGAAGCTTTTACAGCTTTTAAGAAAATGATTAAGTTAGTACAAAATGAAAAAGGCATGAAAATGACTTCTATAAGGAGTGATAATGGTGGAGAATTTCAAAATGAAGAATTTGATAATTTCTATGAAGAGTTGGGAATTCAACATAATTTCTCTACTCCAATAACTTCACAACAAAATGGAGTTGTGAAAAAGAAAAACAGATTTTTAGAAGAAATAGCAAGAACTATGTTGAATGACTCAAACATGCCAAAATATTTTTGGGCAGATGCTGTAAACACAGCTTGCTATTTAATGAATAGAGTCTTGATAAGACCAATTTTGAAAAAGACTCCATATGGACTCTATAAAGGTAGAAAACCAAATATTTCACATTTCCATGTCTTTGGTTGTAAATGTTTTATACTAAATAATGGAAAGGACAACTAGGAAAGTTTGATCCTAAAGCTGATGAAGGAATCTTTCTAGGTATTCATCATCTAGTAAAGCTTTTAGAATCTTCAATAAAAGAACACAAATAATTAAAGAATCTGTACATGTTACATTTAATGAAACTAACCCCAAAAGGTTGGGAAAGGAATTTGTTTATGATGTTGCAGAAACTTTAGAAGATATTCAACTTAAGGAAAAGTAAGACAATGCCAAAGTGGATGAAGTAGTGAAAATTTCAGGAGAGGCTTAACATGAAGATCTACCTAAAGAATAGAAAACTACAAGGAATCACCCTCTGGACAACATAATTGGTAAAATATCCAAATGGATAACCACTAGACATTCCTTAAGAAATGCATGCAATAATATGACTTTTGTATCACAAGTTGAACCTACAACTATAGATGAAGCAATTACTAATGAAAACTAGACTATGGCAATGCAAGAAGAGCTTAATCAGTTTGAAAGAAATAAAGTTTGGGAACTTGTTCCAAAACCCAAGGATAAACAAATAATTAGTACAAAATGGGTGTTTAGGAATAAGCTTGAAGAAAATGGCATCATAGTAAGGAATAAAGCTAGATTAGTAGTCAAAGGCTATAATCAAGAAGAAAGAATTGACTATGATGAGACATATTCACTTGTGGCTAGATTAGAAGCTATTAGAATGTTGTTAGTATATGCATGTATTATGGATTTTAAATTGTATCAAATGGATGTTAAGAGTGCATTCCTAAATGGATATATACAAGAAGAAATGTATATTGGTCAACCCCCTAGATTTGAAATAAATGAATTTCCTAATGTGTATAAACTCTTTAAAGCCTTGTATGGACTTAAACAAGCTCCAAGAGCTTGGTATGAAAGGTGTGACGCCCCTTTTTAAACCCAAGGGAACATCTCACTTTCAATTACAATGCGGAAATAAAATTTTATGTGAGTTAAGACCCGGTTCATTTTAATAATATATACATTTACTCAATTGTAGTTGGTTAAGTAAATTAGCAAGTATATTTTTTTTTCTATTCATTACATTTACGTTAACGATAATCAATATCCACGGTGACGAGACATACATGGGAAATTAACATTTCATTCATATATATATATAATTATCAACTGTTTAGTTACAAAGCCTGGCATAACAAAAAGCAAAACTATACCTGCCCCCAAAGGATTATACATACATATCCCTACGGTATCAGAATATACAGCCCACTACAGACAAAACATCAGGCCCCCAAAATAAAATACTGGTAGCCCTCAGTAGCTACAAGTAAAGTCAGTCCCTCAAGTGAGGAGGAATCGAGTCAGGGTCCTCTTCGGGGTCGTCCTCAGGAACTTCTTCGGGATCTTCCTCAGGATCTTCTTCGTCAGAGGAAATCACCATAGGAATCGCAGAGTCACGGGATGGGGCCCGAGCTGTGGAACGAAAAGAGTCTTCCCGCGGAGTGAAATAACGGTCACCCCACATCTCGCGTATCGGTAGCTGAAACTCCAGACGTAAACTAATACAGCAGGTGAAGACAGGCGGCTCGTGACGCTTCCAGGCTAGAGATAACGACACATCCCCCATATAGACGCAACGCTCAGAATCATAGTTGATGTACCAGCACTCTGGCCCTCCTAAGAAGGTCAGGCGCACATCTCCCAAAAATCTTTGCGTGCGTGGCTCCATACGCTACTGCAGTCGCTCAGTCGAGATGAGGCCAAAAACCAGGGAAGTCGGGAGCTTCTGGTTCCTTGCAGTTGTCTTCTATAGAACGTAGTATACGGACAAAATAAAAGTGGAGAGACAGAGAAGAGGTAAGACATCCTACCATCATTACCAATCATAGCATCAAGAAACCAAACGGCGCAAAGCGCCCACATAGCATTTATGACAGCAATAATAGTAATAAACATTCAATAGCAATTATGATTAACCAAACAGTTCCAGGCAGTCGTATACATATAGATATATCAAAAGTACAATAGTTCCAATTATAATAACAATGCATGCCAGATGATTCATGGACTCACTATGCACACTTGCCCTCAATAACCAAAATCCTACTCCATGGAGCTAGACACAAAACAGTCGGAGAGAACGATCAGGAGGTATGTCTGTATTCTTGGCTGCCCAGGCCCTCAAGTGCTAAAAATTCTCAATTTATCATTTTGTACATCATGGCATTTTACAAGACATTCTACACAGATCTCGACATAGGACAGCGTCTCGGTCCGGATCGTCAGTGTGTTTGCATTGGTCTGCCCCACAGACAGAGAGCTACCAGCTGCCCATTGTGAGGTACCCGCACATTGACGCCCCCTAGGTCAACAAGTAACCTACACTTTTCTATTCGCACCCGCATAAAGGTGTAAGTTCAACTCCTAGGCTACCAGCCTTAACCAAGTCCAACGGACAATCTCTTTCTTTTTGTTCAATGCATGACATAATCATACTCCTCATGACCAACTAGGCCCATCATGCTTCACATGCATGTCATATCATTTATCAATAAGATCTGATCCCATTCACGGGTATACAACAATCCAATAGTATATTTTAAGGACATTCACAATTTCCATTCATAGTCATGATAAAAGTCAACCATTAAATTCATTATGTGCCTCAAAAGCTCACTCATACTCATGTTCTTCCCTATTTATGAATCCCTACTTAATCTCTAGTCATCCAATCTAGGAAGATACATGGCCAGAATCACCAACAACATCACAGATTTAATTGCTAGGTATTGGGTGATAAACTCTAGTTGTGAATTCGACGGAGACTATGCATTTAGTGAAAAATTGAGGCTGCCATTCGACGAAGACTAACATGGCAGAAGGATGAAAAATAGGAGAACATTTTATAACAAGATTGGATAAAAACCAATTTCTGTCGGATGGAAATTCTGTCGAACAGAGATCAAAATTGTCAAAATTTTCCAGAAGGTTAGCAGAAGTCCAATTTTGACGGATGTGGGTGTCGACGTTGGAGAAATCTCCCAAGTGTCGAACCGACGAAAACACTGTGGTCAGAACTCTAATTTGATGGATCTTGACGTTCTACTCGACGAATATTAACTTTGGGAAGCTTCTGATAAATAGACAGAAGATCCACTCGACAGGTATGTCTCTCAATGGGTATTGGCATTCTAACTCAACGAATATTTCACTCGACGGAGGTGGGCATTCAAATTAGATGGATTTTGCATTGGAGGAGTTTCTCTCCTAAGTGGTTAGGTGTTCATACTCGACGGTTTTTGATATTACACTAATGACCAGGAATCAAATTCGACGGGCATGGCCAGGGGTTCATACTCGATAGGTTTTGACTTTACTAAGTGATCAAGACATCACATTCGATGGGTTTGGCCAGAGGTTCATACTCGATAGGTTTTGACTTTACTAAGTGATCAAGACATCACATTCGACGGGTTTGGCCAGAGGTTCATACTCGATAGGTTTTGACTTTACTAAGTGATCAAGACATCACATTCGATGGGTTTGGTCAGGGGTTCATACTCGACAGGTTTTGACTTTACTAAGTGATCAAGACATCACATTCGATGGGTTTGGCCAGGGGTTCCTACTCGACATGTTTTCATAATGCACTAAATGACCAGGAATCAAATTCGACGAGCATCATATTTGACGGGTTTGGCCAGGGGTTCCTACTCGACAGGTTTTGACATTGCACTTAATGGTTAGAAACCCAAGTCATTACCACTTCTCACCAATAATCCCAAAATTTTTATCTCAAGGCGTGGCCATCCGAGAGCCAGCCTGACAGCGTTCTTTTTTTTTTATTATACGTTCCAGACATATATATCAAAACACACAAACAATCAATTAGCATATATATGTATACATCACCAGCAGCATACAAACAGAGATGAATCACAGTACCAATCACAAACAACGTCCCTAAATGCTAAAAGAGGTTGAGGAGGAGTGTCTTCCTCTTACCTGGGAGAAACACAAAGAAAGGTGGCTCCTTTTTGGTCAGGATTTCGTTTCCAGCTTCTAGGAATTCCTTAAAGATTTAAACTTGCAAGAATCAGAATCCTAATATTGAAATGGATACCCATTGTCATCAAAATGACAGTGGTTTACGAAAAAGAGAAGAGAGGGAGAAAAAGCTAAGAGCTTTACCTTAAAGCTCCAACCTTTAAGCTTCAAAGACGTAGGAGAATGAAGATGGAGGAAATGGCAAAACCTTGAAGCTGATTTCCTCAATGATGGTGGTTCTCTAATCACGAAATGGTGCTAAGATTGGGACGGTTTGAAGAACAAAATGGAGGTGTGGGTGGTGTTGCTGCTGTAGGGTGAAAGAGAAGAGAGAAGATGAGTGAATAGTAGCAGCGTATTTGGGAGGAGAGGAAATGTGAGGAAAAGAGATGAATTAGAACCCCTTAATTTCAAATGTGCACCACAAATTTGGGAGGAGAGAGAAATGATAAAAATAATGGTTGGAGGAAGCTTCCTTGAGAAGCTTCTCGTGCTCCTCGATAAAGTACATAGTAAGCTTATCTCCAAATTAAATACATTTGACAGATGATTAATTATATTTTCTCAGTGAATAAAATTTACAATTGATGAAAATAATATATTATTATTCATCAGATAATTTTATGATACCGTAAATTTTATTTAACAGATAAAACCTAAAAAATGTAAATCTCACAAACTATGCCCGGCCTCGGGTTTAGTAAGATCCCCCGTTGACACGTTGACAGTTCAAAGTTTACCAGCCTCAGGGAAAATATTCTAGTTTCCCCGGCTCCGCTCAGTGTACACGCAAAACGAAAAATATATTAAAATATTCTTTATTTCCAGAAAAATCCATAAAAATTCCTAAAAATCATAAATATTATAAAATGATCGTTTATAATGAAATAAAGAATTTTCGGGATGTTACAATACTCCCCTTCAAAAAGGAATTTCGTCCTCGAAATTTGCATACCTTAGAACAACTGTGGGTGTTGCTCCTTCATCTTGTCTTCCAGCTCCCAAGTTGCATCTCCGGTCACCTCGTTCCAGATTACTTTCACCAATGCGATCTCCTTGCCTCTTAATTACTTTATCTTCCTATCCTCGATTCTTACAGGAGACGTCTCATAAGTTAAGTTTTCTTTTAATTGTACTGCATCCGGTGCTATGACATGACTTGGGTCAGAGAGGTATTTTCGGAGTTGTGACACATGGAAAACATCATGAATGTTTGAAAGGAAAGGAGGTAAGGATATTTGGTACGCCACAGGACCTACACAACGAATGATTTGGTATAGTCCAAGGAATTTAGGAGTGAGTTTTCTAGATTTTAAAACCCGGCCTACCCCAGTCGTAGGTGTGACTTTCAGGAATACATGCTCGCCTTCCTCAAACTCAAGAGGTTTTCTCCTTCGGTCTGCATAGATCTTTTGTCGACTTTGAGCCGTTCTCATCTTTTCCTGAATCATCTTAACCTTCTCAGTTGTCTGCTGTATAATCTCTGGTCCAACAGTAAGGCGCTCGCCATCTTGGTACCAACACAGAGGTGTTCGACATCGTCGTCCATACAGAGCCTCATAGGGTGCCATCCCTATGCTCGAATGATAACTGTTGTTGTAGGTGAATTCTATCAAGGGTAGAATATCGTCCTAACTTCCAGTTTATTCTATAGTGCAGGCTCGAAGCAAATCTTCCAAAGATTGGATCGTCCTTTCTGATTGACCGTCGGTCTGCGGATGATAAGCAGAACTCAGACGTAGCTTCGTCCCCAACGCTTCTTGCAAACTCTCCCAGAGATTTGAAGTAAATCTCGGATCTCTATCCGAAACAATACTCGTAGGCACACCGTGCAGTCTAACAATTTCTCCAATATAGATTTGAGTCAATCTCTCCAGTTTGTATTTTATGTCGATCAGGAGAAAGTGCGCCGACTTTGTGAGTCGGTCCACGATTACCCAAATCGAATCATGACCTTTTCTTGTCCTTGGCAATCCGACTACAAAATCCATTGCAATATTGTCCCACTTCCATTAGGAATAGACAACGGTTGCATAAAGAACCCCGCCCTGGTCTCTCGATGTTCCACCTTAGCTTTTTGACAAACTAGACAAATTGATACACGTCTAGTGACGTCACTCTTCATTCCATGTCACCAGAACAACTTCTTCAAGTCTTGGTACATTTTTGTTATGCCTGGATGCATACTCAGCTGGCTTGTATGAGCATGGTTAATGATGTATTCTCTAAGTTCCTTGTCATGAGGAATACAAACTCTTCCACAAAACCTTAGAATTCCATCCGTTCCTTCCGTAAACTCTGTTTCACCTCCTCGCTCCATTTGCTCTCTCACTTCTTGTAAGAACTTGTCAATCTTCTGCTTTTCCTTTATGTTATCCAGTAGTTCACTTGTAATGGTAACCATATTCATGCAAATCTTTCCAGGTTCTAACCCACAAAAGACCACATATCTCTAAACCGCTCTAGCATATCCTTTTCCTTGATCATCAGGGCAGAGACACTGATCATCTTCCTACTTAGAGCATCTGCCACAACATTTGCCTTGCCAGGGTGATACAGAAGTTGGAAATCGTAATCCTTCAGGAATTCTAACCACCTTCGTTGCCTCATGTTCAACTCCTTCTGATCATACAAATACTTCAAACTCTTGTGATCACTAAAAATATTGAACGTTGCTCCGTAGAGAAAATGCCTCCATATCTTCAGAGCAAAAACTACAGCCGCTAACTCTAAGTCGTGTGTCGGGTAATTCTTCTCGTGCACTCGCAACTGCCTTGAAGCATAAGCCACAACTCTTCCATGCTGCATAAGTACAGATCCTAGCCCTTGGTATGAAGCGTCGCAGTACACTTCAAACTGCTCATTCGGATCGGTAGCACTAAACCTGGTGAGGTAGTCAGTCGATTCTTCAACTCTTGGAAACTTTGCTCACAGCTGTCGGTCCACTCAAAAGCTTGGTTTTTCCTCGTGAGTTGTGTAAGTGGTCCAGCAATCTTGGAGAATCCCTTAATAAACCTCCGGTAATATCCAGCTAAACCCACGAAGCTTCGAATCTCCGTCACGGATGTTGGTCTTTCCCATTGCAGCACTGCCTCCACCTTCGATGGATCCACGACAATCTCATCCTTCGAGATCACGTGACCCAGAAACTTAACTTCTTCTATCCAGAACTCACACTTTGATAGCTTGGCATATAATTCCTTCTCCTTCAGAATCTGAAGAACTATACTGAGGTGTTCAGCATGGTCCTCCTGATTTTGAGAGTATACCAGAATGTCATCAATGAAGACCATAACGAATCTGTCCAAGTAAGGACGAAAGATTCGGTTCATATAGTCCATAAAGATAGCTAGTGCGTTCGTCACACCAAACGGCATCACTAGGTATTCGTAATGACCGTATCGGGTACGAAAAGCTGTCTTAGGTATATCCTCCGTCTTCACTCGTATCTGATGATACCCAGACCGCAGATCGATCTTTGAAAACACCACTGCTCCTTTCAGTTGGTCCATTAAATCATCAATTCTCGTGAGTGGATACTTGTTCTTAATCGTTACCTTGTTCAGCTGCCGATAGTCCACACATAATCTCGAGGTGCCATCCTTCTTGCGAACTAACAGCACTGACGCTCCCCATGGTGACACACTTGGCCTGACAAATTACTTTTCCAAAAGCTCTTCTAGCTGTTTCTTGAGCTCAGCTAACTCTATCGGTGCCATCCTATACGGTGCTATAGACACGGGACCAACCCCCGGTACTAGGTCGATAGCAAACTCTATCTCTCGAGCCGGTGGTAAACCAGGTACATCATCAGGAAAGACTTCGGGAAACTCGTTCACCACTGGAATTGTGTTCACATCAACCTCGTTCTCGACTTTCAAAGAAGACAGTAGCATGTATCCGTGAGCTCCTTCTTTCAAGAGAGCTTGAACTCGGTTGGCCGTTAAAAATCTAGAATCCTCTATTATGGGAAAAACTGTGGTCTTTTTGGAACAGTCTAGCAGAACATGGTTGGAAGACAACCAGTCCATCCCTAAGATAATATCTAGTTGGGAAAGGGGTAAACAGATCAGATCGACCGAAAAGGTTCGACCTTCAACAACCAATGGACAATTTAGACAGACTTTGGTAGTAACTACCGGTTTATCAGTGGGGGTAGAAACAGTTAAGTCAAAAGGTAATGACGACACAGATAGACCCAGTCTTTGCACACAGTCATATGATATAAAAGAATGGGTTGCCCCAGAGTCATACAGCACAGTTAAAAGATTACCTTCTATGATACCTTCCCCCTGTATCAAATCTTCGGATTCGGAAGCCTCAGCTCCGCTCATAGTGTAGACTCGCCCTCCAGCCTGTGGTTTCTTGGCTCTTGCAGCATTCACTGAAGGTTCGGCCTTCGTTTGGTTGCAGTCTCGGGACACGTGACTAGGTTTGTCACATTTGAAGTAGATGAATCCCTTCATGGTACAGTCCCTTGTGAGATGGTCTTTCCCACACTTCAAACATCTGGAAGGATACGCTGTGTTCTGGCCAGTCCGGTTCCCAGTAGAACCTCCACCAGAACTTTAACTAATGGCTTGTTGTCGATTCCCCGTGGGTCGGGAGTACGGCTTCTTCTGGAAACGGTTAGCACTGTTACTACTGCCTTTCTGGAATCTCGTAGGCCCAAAGTTTCTGCTCCTCATGTCTCTAGATTGCTATAGAGCCTCTACATCACAGCAAGTATCCAGTAATTGTGAGAATTCATTGATCCTCAAGGTTATCACAGCCTTCTTCACTTCATACCTCAGTCATTCCGTAAATCTTCGGCATTTCTATGCTTCATTTGGTTGGTTCTGAAAGTACATCGAAAACTGTGACAAGTTTTCAAATTTCGCTGCGTACTCGCTAATAGTCATATTTCCTTGTCGCAGGTTGAGGAATTCCGACTCCTTCGCATGCCTTGCGCTCGCAGGAAAATACTTATCTAAGAACTTTTCCTTGAATAAGCCCCAAGTAATCTCTCGATTCGCAGACTTCCAAAGATTTTCGCACTCCATTCCACCGGTTTTCGGCGTTGCCTACCAAAGATAAATGTAGCATAGTTCACCTTTCTTGTCCTCGGCGCAACTCATTCCTCGAAAAACTTTCTCCAATTCCTTGATCCACAAACTAGCCTTGTCCGGATCGAATTCCCCTTTGAATTGAGGAGGGTTATGGCGTCGAAACTCTGCTAAATTCTGAGCATTAGCAGTGGCCTCTAGCTGTTGAGCAGCTCGTTCTTGTTGTTGTGCAACTCTCTCTTGCTGTTGGACAGCTTGCTCGGTTTGCTGTGAGACGGCCTTAGCCATCCTCTACATCGCTGTAATAGCTGCTGCCATATCTTCCCCTCGTGCCATCTTGCTTTCTTAGATCAGATTAACTGAAAACATAAAAAGTCAGTTGCATTCACTAGGAACACTAAACCATACACCCTTACGTATACTACTCAGAGAACACACAGCACAAACAAGACAGACTCAAACACAAGACCCAAAGAAACATAAACCGGGGCTTTGATACCAACTTAGTGTGACGCCCCTTTTTAAACCCAAGGGAACATCTCACTTTCAATTACAATGCGGAAATAAAATTTTATGTGAGTTAAGACCTGGTTCATTTTAATAATATATACATTTACTCAATTGTAGTTGGTTAAGTAAATTAGCAAGTATATTTTTTTTTCTATTCATTACATTTACGTTAACGATAATCAATATCCACGGTGACGAGACATACATGGGAAATTAACATTTCATTCATATATATATATAGTTACCAACTGTTTAGTTACAAAGCCTGGTATAACAAAAAGCAAAACTATACCTGCCCCCAAAGGATTATACATACATATCCCTACGGTATCAGAATATACACCCCACTACGAGACAAAACATCGGCCCCCAAAATAAAATACTGGTAGCCCTCAGTAGCTACAAGTAAAGTCAGTCCCTCAAGTGAGGAGGAATCGAGTCAGGGTCCTTTTCAGGATCCTCTTCGGGGTCGTCCTCAGGAACTTCTTCAGGATCTTCCTCAGGATCTTCTTCGTCAGAGGAAATCACCATAGGAATCGCAGAGTCACGGGACGGGGCCCGAGCGGTGGAACAAAAAGAGTCTTCCCGTGGAGTGAAATAATGGTCACCGCACATCTTGTGTATCGGTAGCTGAAACTCCAGATGTAAACTAATACAGCAGGTGAAGACAGGCGGCTCGTGACGCCTCCAGGCTAGAGATAACGATACATCCCCCGTATAGACGCAACGCTCAGAACCATAGTTGATGTACCAAGACTCAGCCCTCCCAAGAAGGTCAGGCGCACATCTCCCAAAAATCTTTGCGTGCGTGGCTCCATACGCTTCTGCAGTCGCTCAGTCGAGATGAGGCCAAAAACCAGGGAAGTCGGGAGCTTTCGGTTCCTTGCAGTTGTCTTCTATAGAACGTAGTATACGGACAAAACAGAAGTGGAGAGACAGAGAAGAGGTAAGACATCCTACCATCATTATCAATCATAGCATCGAGAAACCAAACGGCGCAAAGTGCCCACATAGCATTTATGACAACAATAATAGTAATAAACATTCAATAGCAATTATGATCAACCAAACAGTTCCAGGCAGTCGTATACATATAGATATATCAGAAGTATAACAGTTCCAATTATAATAACAATGCATGCCAGATGATTCACGGACTCACTATGCACACTTGCCCTCAATAACCAAAATCCTACTCCATGGAGCTAGACACAAAACAGTCAGAGAGAACGATCAGGAGGTATGTCAGTATTCTTGGCTGCGCCTGTGCCCTCAAGTGCTAAAAATTCTCAATTTATCATTTTGTACATCATGGCATTTTACAAGACATTCTACACAGATCTCGACATAGGGACGGCGTCTCGTCCGGATCGTCGGTGTGTTTGCATCGATCTGCCCCACGTACGAGAGCTACCACTGCCCATTGTGAGGTACCCGCACCCTGACGCCCCCAAGGTCAACAAGTAACCTACACTTGTCTATTCGCACCCGCACAAAGGTGTAAGTTCAACTCCTAGGCTACCGGCCTTAACCAAGTCCAACGGACAATCTCTTTCTTTTTGTTCAATGCATGACACAATCATACTCCTTATGACCAACTAGGCCCATCATACTTCACATGCATGTCATATCATTTATCAACAAGATCTGATCCCATTCACGGGTATACAACAATCCAATAGTACATTTTAAGGACATTCACAATTTCCATTCATAGTCATGATAAAAGTCAACCATTAAATTCATTATGTGCCTCAAAAGCTCACCTATACTCATGTTCTTCCCTATTTATGAATCCCTACTTAATCTCTAGTCATCCAATCATTTATGATTTATGTACTTTTATTAATCCAAGGGTTTTGAATCCAGGAAGATACATGGCCAGAATCACTAACAACGTCACAGATTTAATTGCTAGGTATTGGGTGATAAACTCTAGTTGTGAATTCGACGGAGACTATGCATTTAGTGAAAAATTGAGGCTACCATTCGACGAAGACTAACATGGTAGAAGGATGAAAAATAGGAGAACATTTTATAACAAGATTGGATAAAAACCAATTTCTGTCGGATGGAGGTTCTATTTCGAAGAGATCAAAATTGTCAAATTTTTCCAGAAGGTCAGCAGAAGTCCAATTTCAACGGATGTGGGTGTCGACGTTGGAGAAATCTCCCAAGTGTCGAACCGACGAAAACACTGTGGTCAGAACTCTAATTCGACGGATCTTGACGTTCTACTCGACGAATATTAACTTTGGGAAGCTTCTGATAAATGGACAGAAGATCCACTCGACAGGTATGTCTCTCAATGGGTATTGGCATTCTAACTTGACGAATATTTCACTCGACGGAGGTGGGCATTCAAATTCGATGGATTTTGCATTGGAGGAGTTTCTCTCCTAAGTGGTCAGGAGATCATACTCGACGGTTTTTGATATTGCACTAATGACCAGGAATCAAATTCGACGGGCATGGCCAAGGGTTCATACTCGACAGGTTTTGACTTTACTAAGTGATCAAGATATCACATTCGACGGGTTTGGCCAGAGGTTCATACTCGACAGGTTTTGACTTTACTAAGTGATCAAGACATCACATTCGACGGTTTGGCCAGAGGTTCATACTCGACAGGTTTTGACTTTACTAAGTGATCAAGACATCACATTCGACGGGTTTGGCCAGGGGTTCATACTCGACAGGTTTTGACTTTACTAAGTGATCAAGACATCACATTCGACGGGTTTGGCCAGGGGTTCCTACTCGACACGTTTTCATATTGCACTAAATGACCAGGAATCAAATTCGACGGGCATCACATTCGATGGGTTTGGCCAGGGGTTCCTACTCGACAGGTTTTGACATTGCACTTAATGGTCAGAAACCCAAGTCATTACCACTTCTCACCAATAATCCCAAAATTTTTGTCTCAAGGCGTGGCCATCCGAGAGCCAGCCCGACAGCGTTCTTTTTTTTTATTATACGTTCCAGATATATATATCAAAACACACAAACAATCAATTAGCATATATATGTATACATCACCAGCAGCATACAAACAGAGATGAATCACAGTACCAATCACAAACAACGTTCCTAAATGCTAAAAGAGGTTGAGGAGGAGTGTCTTCCTCTTACCTGGGAGAAGCACAAAGAAAGGTGGCTCCTTTTTGGTCAAGATTTCGTTTCCAGCTTCCAGGAATTCCTTAAAGATTTAAACTTACAAGAATCAGAATCCTAATATTGAAATGGATACCCATTGTCATCAAAATGACAGTGGTTTACAAAAAAGAGAAGAGAGGGAGAAAAAGCTAAGAGCTTTACCTTAAAGCTCCAACCTTTAAGCTTCAAAGACGTAGGAGAATGAAGATGGAGGAAATGGCAGAACCTTGAAGCTGATTTCCTCAATGATGGTGGTTCTCCAATCACAAAATGGTGCTAAGATTGGGACGGTTTGAAGAATAAAATGGAGGTGTGGGTGGTGTTGTTCTTTGTAGGGTGAAAGAGAAGAGAGAAGATGAGTGAATATTAGCGATATTTGGGAGGAGAGGAAATGTGAGGAAAAGAAATGAATTAGACCCCTTAATTTCAAACGTGCAGATAAATTTGGGAGGAGAGAGAAATGATAAAAATAATGGTTGGAGGAAGCTTCCTTGAGAAGCTTCGCGCGCTCCTCGATAAAGTACATAACAAGCTTGTCTCCAAATTAAATACATCTGACAGATGATTAATTATACTGTGGAATTATTTTCTCAGTGAATAAAATTTACAATTGATGAAAATAATATATTATTATTCATCAGATAATTTTATGATACCGCAAATTTTATTTAACAGATAAAACCTCAAAAATGTAAACCTCGCAAACTGTGCCCGGCCTCGGGTTTAGTAAGATCCCCCGTTGACACGTTGACAGTTCAAAGTTTACCAAACCTCGGGAAAATATTCTAGTTTCCTCGCCTCGTTGTACACGCAAAATGAAAAATATATTAAAATATTCTTCATTTCCAGAAAAATCCACAAAAATTCCTAAAAATCATAAATATTATAAAATGATCGTTTATAATGAAATAAAGAATTTTTGGGATGTTACAAAAGGCTAAGTAATTTCTTACTTCAAAATGGATTTATAAGAGGAAAAGTTGACACAACATTATTCACTAAAAAAGAAGCAACATACTACTTGTTCAAATTTATATTGATGATATTATATTTAGTGCTACTAATGAATCTTTGTATAAGGAATTTGCCAAATTAATGCAAAACGAGTTTGAAATGTCTACGATGGGAGAGCTTACATTCTTCCTTGGACTACAAATCAAACAATGTGATGATGGGACTTTCATAAGCCAAACTAAGTACTGCAAAGAACTATTGAAGAAGTTTGGAATGGAGAATGCAAAGGAAACGACTACTCCAATGAGTCCATCATGCTACTTGGACAAATATGAGAAAGGTAAATCAGTAGATGTTTCCAAGTACAGAGGTATGATTGGTTCATTACTCTATCTAACTGCAAGTAGACTTGATATAATGTTCAATATTTGTATGTGTGCTAGATACCAATCTAATTCTATGGAATCACACTTAACTACTTTAAAAAGAATCATGAAATACTTATTAGGAACTAAAAAAATGGGATTATGGTATGCTAAAGGTTCAACATGTAACTTAGTAGGATATTCTGATTCTGACTTTGCTGGATGCAAGTTAGATAGGAAAAGTACTAGTGGAACTTACCACCATCTAGGAAACTCATTAGTTTCTTGGTTTAGTAAGAAACAAACAAGTGTGGCTTTATTAATCACAAGGTAATATGTTGTGCATAAGAAGTTGTTGTGCACAAATTCTTTGGATGAAACAACAACTTATTGACTATGGTGTTCTCTTAGAGAAAGTTCTAATCAAATGTGATAATACTAGTGCTATAAATCTCACTAAGAATCCTATAATGCATTCAAGAACCAAACACATTGAGATAAGACATCATTTCATAAGGGATCACATTCAAAGTGGAGATATAATCATTGAATATATTGATACATCTAAGCAATTAGCTGATATTTTTACTAAACTATTGGCTAAAGAAAGCTTTTTCTACATAAGAAGAGAATTAGGAATAATTGAACCTACCTATGCTTGATGTTTTGAATGTTGAATGCATAATAATTTGATGTTTGATGTCTGTACATCGATTAAACAATCAATTTGTCTAGGCAAAATCCCTAATCTAAAAGTTGGTACACAGATTAGGTAATCTATGTAGAAACTTAGAAATCCATTTTAAGTGCCCTTATATCGATTATATATTAGAAAACATGACTCTCTGGAAGTCATTATACATTGATTAAACAATCGATTATTTTGATTAAATAGGTACAGGATATCATGTAAATTGATTAGCACATCGATTGAATCACTGATCTCAAATGCACTACTCACTGTAAGTGCCTATGCATCGATTGTAACATCGATTGAGTGATAGTTCAAAAATTTAGGACTCACTGACTTACCCTATACATCGATTGGGTGTATCTGCAATTGTTGGACTCTCTGACATTACTTATACATCGATTCACACATCGATTGAGTTCAAGTTTTCAGAACTTGGTACTCT
Source organism: Ormosia semicastrata (assembly GCA_029884595.1). NCBI lineage: Eukaryota > Viridiplantae > Streptophyta > Magnoliopsida > Fabales > Fabaceae > Ormosia > Ormosia semicastrata. The sequence continues at coordinate 33,999,946 of JAQQTO010000042.1, forward strand.
CTGACTTAGCTTATACATCGATTAGCACGTGTGTACAGGAGGAAAAATCCTTTAATACATCGATTAGGTAATAGATTGACTGATCTAGGTTTATAAATTTCAACCCTTCCCTCCAAATCTTTCACTTTTCAAATCTAAATTTCAAAGACCCAAACCCTAACAGAGCTCAAAATCATCTCCAATGGCTCGTGTGAAGCAAACTGGACCCTCTACACCTGTTCCCTCTAACTCCACATCTTCCTCCTCAACTCAATCTTTCACACCTCAACATGTTTCACCCATAGCAACCCCTGCACGCCCTAAAAGAGAAGGAACTGAGAAAACCCAGGCTTCTTAAAGGATTGATAAGATTCTAATTAAAAGATTAAAGAAGACACAAGACAAGGGCAATAAGGTAGCTGAATCTTCAAAACCAGCACCCAAGAAACAAGAAAAGAAGACGAAAGTGGTGAAGGAAACACCCAAAAAGAAGACTGTTCAAAAGAAGAGAAAGAAGACAGAGGAAGATGAAGAATATGATGAATGAGTCACTGAGATTGATCTTCTCAAGAGATATTTTTCTGATGAGGAGTACATCATGCTTTACAAGAATAATTTTAAATATAGGGATACTCACGAGGCTAGGACTGTAGATTTCAACTATTTTGAGGCCAATGAGTTTACTTTTCACAAGATTTTAGAGGAGTATAAACTAAGTGAATTTCTGTAAATTAAAAGTGATATTTACCCTATATTGATCAAAGCATTTTACTGTACATTTGACATGGACAATGAGGGATTTTCTACTGAGGTGAAGAACACAAGAATTGAGATAACTTTTAATGAATTTGCTTAATTTACTAGACTAGATTATAAAGGAAGTAATCTTGCTGGCACTGGACCTGATAGTGTATGGATCAAGAACTTTGACAAGGAAGAAGCAAGGAAGGTGCTTCTAGTTAAAAATGCACTAGAAGGAAGACTGATCAACATCATCTCTATGCACATTCAGCATAGGCTCCTGCAATATGTGCTAAGCAAGATGCTTTTACCAAGATCTAGAAATTATACTGTGTTGTAGAACAATGATATTCTGAATGCTCTGGGCTATGATACAGAAAAAGTAGATGAGTTAGAGCTTCATAATTTCCAGGCACATGCTGGATTGAAAAATCAGTGCAGCTACCCTACCTTATCCTGGATTAGTGGTGAGATTGTTGGAGCATTTTGGAGTCTCTTTGGATAATGAAGAGAGGTTTTAGGCTAGGCAAGTCATTCATAAGTTTGGTGAAGGGACCATTAGTAAGATGAAGCTTGCTAAAGTGAATGAAGAGTGGGTTAGGATAGTTGGTGAAGAGCCAAGAGTTGCTATGGGCAACTCAGAGCTCAATAACAAGATGGATAAGCTGCTCCAAATGTTTCAAAACTTTGAGACTAGGAAAATCAAACATCATTTAATGTCGAAACAGTTTATTGATTATCTAAATATCAGACTCAACACATTGGAAGGCCAAATGGCCACTTTGTATCAAATTCTAGGCATTTCCATCACTGCACCTCCAGAAGTTCATCCCACTTCTGAAGATGTTATGAACATGGCTAGAGAAGTGCTGCTACTGCTGCACCTGAAGAAGAAGGTAATCCTGAAGAACAAGCAGCCCAAGCTTCACAGCACACTGAAGAGCCAAGGACCAACGAAGATGTTTAGATCTTAGGGTGTCTTAAGTGTGTCTATAATGATGTTAGTATGCTATTTTTGATATTTGTTCTACTATTTTCAATTTCAATCTTTCTTTGAACAATGATGAATATAAATGACTGTATAACTTGTTTTGATTATGCTGATATGAATGAATGAATCTTTGATATCAATGAATAGTTGAATTTCTAGTATGTACCTTGTTTTACATGCTTTTATACTTTGAATCTCCCACATATGTTCTTTTTGACAATGACAAATGGGGAGAATGGGTACCATACTAAATAAAATAACTTGAACGAATGATGCAATGATCCTATACATGTTCAAATGATAAGAATTGTTAATTAGACAAGGGGAGTAAATAGTAAAACTGCTGCATTTTATTACTCTGATATTTCTAATTACTTCCAAAGATATATTGAATGTTAACCATGTTATGTATGGTAAGTTTGTCATCAATCAAAAAAGGGGAGTTTGTGGATAAATGACCCTAGTATGCTTTGATTAATGACTAAACTTAACATGATTATTACTTTGATTCACTGACTACTTACCAAGCTTGACTTTTTCAATAAGATTTAATGGAGCAAGAAAAGTGGATGCAAAGGATCATGGAGCAAAGCATTTCAATGCAGGGATCATGAAGGAAAACTTGAAGAAGGAGCATCATGAAGAAAGAATTCAAGGAAGATCATTAGGAACCTTTTTGTAAAGAAAAGACTTAGTATAACTCTTTGATTAAGCTCTCTAAATTAAGTAAAAATGGTTTTCAAAAGTAAAAATGGACTAAGAATGAAAAAGGTTAATTAATAAGTCTGTACATCTATGTGTACATCGATGTACTTTCAGTTAATTAACTAACTTTTAATGAAAACCTTAGTGTACATCTATGTATAAGTGTTATACATTTATGTATACATCAATTGATTCTGGACGTACTTGGTCAGTATGCACTTTTGCATCTGTACATCGATTGGTACATCGATGCATAAGCCAAAACAGAAGTAAGGACTTTTTGAAATAGCCATACAATCGATTAGTAATAGATGTATGAACTTCTGGGCTGAAATTGTAAGTGTTTCTCAAGAACAACATCGATGTACTCATGTGTGTATCACTCAAGATCAAGAATATCTAAGAACACAATAGATTAGGTAATCGATGTACAGACGTTGTAAGAAGTAAAATTTTGTTTAATACATCTGTGTACTAATCGATTGACTGATAACATAATCTTTTTTTAGATAAGTTTGTTTTGATCTTAACTGACTTGTAAAGTGTGTCCAATGAATCTATTTTGAAATATACCTATATAAGGACATTGGCGAACACTTTCTCAATAACAACTCATTCAAAACTTGAGATCAAACACACAAATACTGAGAGAGCTTTTCATTGAAAAACTGAGTATTTTTCTGTAGAACTTCAAATTGTAATATCTGATTTCTTAGAATATGATTCAATCTTTTCATATTGTAAAAGAGAGATAAGAGAGAAGGTTCTCTTGCTGATTAAATCAAGAGTACAAGGGACTTTTGGTGCTGTGCAAGAGTAGAAGGAACTTTTGTGGGAATTGTAAGATTGCTTTGACTGAAAAAGCTATCATTTGGGTAGAAGGAACCTAGAAGTGAAGCTTGTGTAAAGAATCTTATAAATTGATTTTTAATAGTGGACAAAACTCAAAATCATGTGGGGACTGGATGTAGGTTACTAAAGGAGGTAGCTGAACTAGGATAAAACTCGATTTGCAATTTTCTCTATCCCTTAACTTTTTATTTGCTTTATTTTTGAATGGATGAATTAAGCAATATGTTAGGGATGTTTGCATGATTTGATTAGTTTATGATCTTGTTATATTTGAAATCAACCTTATTGTTAATATTTCTTTATAAGTTTCAAGTCTTGATAGAAATACATCTTGCAAAAACACATTTTGGTTTGTTGGTTGACAAAATCTTTTTCATAGTTAAAGAAAAGAATTAGTTTTTTGTAAAAAGGGGAAAAGCTTCAAAAAGTTATCATACTCAATTCAACCCCCCCTTCTTGAGTATTAAGAAGCCATAACCAACATACATAACATTTGTATTTCTCATAAATACAAAAATATGTGAAAAGCTTGTAAACTAGGCCTCTCAAAGAACAAATTATCATGTTTCAAAAAGAAACTACAAAGTAATACTAAACTAAACTTCCCAAGTTCCTGTCTTCACTTCACTATCCATAAGTCTTCTTCCCTGGAATCATTATAGAAATCACAACACACAGGGTGAGAATCATATATACTCAGTAGTTTCATAATAAAACATGTCATCACAATCATTCCAACTATTTTGGGGAAAAACATCAAGTAAAAACACAAATCACACTAGAAACGTGGCAAAAGTCAAAACATCTTCCTTTCTTTTCCCAAAATAGAATCTCATTTTATAAGTTCGTATAGAAAACTCATTTCTACATACAATCTTCAAGTAATCTCCACATTCTCAAAAGTAAGCAATTGCTCATGAAATTGCAATGCCATGAAAATGTTATGATTAGCAACCGCTTATACAATTGTCATGCATAAGTTTAGTAATGCCTTATATTCATGCCTATGCAATAACCTAGAAATGTAATGAATAATGTCATGATACCATTTTCGATAACCTAGGAATCTAGAGAATTTGATGAATTGTTTGAATTGATATAGTTGTTCTTCTGGCCAGTTTATCAACAGGGATAAATCAAAGATTTATAATGGTTCCATAACAGCTAACAGATTTGCTTGAATATCTAATATGCTTGGATTTGGTTTTGGTCAGCTTCCCTTTCTTTACCTTGGAATTCTCTTGTTTAAGGGCAAGCCAAAAAAACTCTTCCTTCAGCCTCTGGCTGACATAATCAAAATAAGATTGGCAACTTGGAAAGGCCTCCTGCTATCTACAATGGGGAGGGTGTAGCTTGTCCAGTCAGTAATTCATAGTATGTTGCTGCATTCTTTTAAAGTATATGTATGGCGTAAAGCTTTTTTAAAAATGGTAGATGAATGGATAAGAAATTTCATATGGTCAGGAGATGTTATGACTAGGAAATTGGTTACAGTCAAATGGTGCTCAGTCTGTTCCCCCAAAGAAGTTGGTGGTTTAGGCATAAGGTCTCTCACTGGTTTTAACAAAGTTTCTTTTCTTAAAATCTGTTGGGAATTGATTGTCTCAGATCAACAATGGGCTAAACTGCTGAGAATAAAGGTGTTTGCTAATAATATCTTTATAACTCAGCACATATCTTCCTCTATTTGGGCTGGTTTAAAGGAATACACTGATATAGCTCTCAGAAATTGTAAGTGGATCATTGGTGATGGCTGCACTATTATTTTTTGGACAAATAAATGGCTATCCAAGCCTATTCTGGACTTTCTTAATATCCCTCTCCATCTCCATCATTTGCTTCAAGCTTGAGTAAGGGACTTTATTCAGGATGGTAGCTTAGTTCTGCCTGACTTTGTTTTGCATAGGTCTGCTTTTCTGGCTGCTGAATTTAAAGAGTATGCTCTTTCAATTGAGCCTTTTCCTAATGCTCAGGTTTGGTGTCCTGATGATTTTAGTAAACTTACACTAAAAGGAGCTTATAACATGATGAATGGTGTTGTTTCTAAATTCCCTTGGGGCAAGGCTATTTGGTGCAATGCTGTGCCTCCCTCAAGATCTTTTCTGATTTGGAAAATCATCCATAACAGACTTCCTACTGATGACACTCTCAGGAAAAGAGGTTTTTATATGGTTTCAATTTGCTGCCTCTATGGTGCTGCAGCTGAGAATATGGAACATTTGTTCTTTCAATGTAGATTTGCAATTGAGTTATGGAATTGGTTTGCTTCATGCCTAGCAATTCACATTAATTATAACTTTATCCATCAGTATTGGATATTTGTCAGTTGCACTGGAGTTCTCAAGTTAAAGATATTGTAATGTCTAGTGTTGCCAATATTCTATGGTTCATTTGGTTTTGCAGGAATCAAGCTAGATTTGAATCCAAAATAATCACTTCTCGAGCAGCTATAAACAGGATCATGTCCAGCATTGCATTGGCTGGAAATCTATCAAAAGGTCATTCCTACTCCAATGCTACAGAGAGCTCTATTCTGTAGAAGTTTTTTATTAATTCTAAGCTAGCTAAAGCCCCGGATATCATAGAGGTAATCTGGAAGGCTCCTAGCTACAACTGGCTGAAATGCAATACGAATGGCTCATCAAAGGGTGTTCCAAGAGTTGCTGCTTGTGGTGGGATCTTTCGGGATATAAATGCTGCTATTGTAGGTTGCTTTGCCTTGAATTTGGGAGTTTCTTTTGCTTTTCATACCGAAATTATGGGAGCTATTCTTGCAATTGAAATAGCATTCAAGAAGGGTTGGCATCATTTATGGCTTGAATGTTATTCAAGTTTGGTTATTGCTGCTTTTTCTAACCCCTTCATAGTTCCTTGGAGACTAAAAAATAGATGGTTAAACGCTTTAGTGTATTCCAAAAAGATGAATTTTATTTTTTCTCATGCTTTTAGAGAGGGAAATTCGTGTGCAGATTTGTTATCCAATCATGGTATTTCTATTGAAGGTATGACTTGGTGGGATTCTATTCCTTTTTTTTTAAAAAGTGAACTTTTTAGAAATAGATTTGGAATTCCAAACTATAAGTTTAGATGAATTTATCATGGGTCAAGTTTATGCCCCCCCATGTTTTTTTATATTCTTTCTTCTTTTATCTTTTTTAATAATATTTTTGGCATGCTGCAAATGATAAATAATGCTTGAGGTGCTAACCTAGTTGGGATGTCTTGCATTATAGTGATGCTCTTGCATACCAATTTTGCTTAAAAAAAAAAAAAAGAACCTAGTTCCATGATAATGTCATGATATGTCATGAACCTTGAGCAAAACAAAGGAACTCCATTCTATAATCCTTGAACAAGCACTGGAACCCAGTTCTAAATATTTCTCTGAGTGGTGAGGGAATGGACCATCCTCAGCTCATCACTATGATAGGGAGGGTATGTTACCTCCTTACTTACAATCATATATGATCACCCAAATATGAGGATCTCATCCTCCATCAATCATGAGTATGAAAAATAATGATGCTATTTACCACAATAACTAGCATACCAATTGGTTTACTTTCATAACCACAAGCATCGAAAACAATGATGTCAATTACTACAATAACTAGCATACCAATTGATTTACTTTCATAATCACAAGTATGAAAAATAATGATAATTACTACAATAATTAACATACTAATTGATTTGTATTCATAACATTATCACTTCATTAAATACCCCTATTAGAGTCTCAACACTCATTAAAAAGCATACTTAAAGGGTCTGCACAAGTTAGGAGCTTTATTTTAACAAAATAAATATCCTCTCAAAAACTGGTGTGGGCTAGCGCCCAGGTGCTGGCATAGCAGAGGCCATGCCCTATTCTCCGTTATGAATGGCACTCAAGCATCCCTCACCTGGAGCTCAAGCTCTCAACTAGCACTTAGGCACCCCATAATGGGCACTCAAGTGCCTTACACACAACATGATGCTACTCACTTTCTAGGCAGTGGGCACGTAGGTGCCTAAAGCTGGCGCCTAGGCGCTAGTACACCAGATTAGTTTATGTAGAATTTTGCAGAAATCAGGTATTGTTCCATTAGGAATATACTCTCCTCCATCCTCTCAAACATCAATTCTAAATGTTTTCTAACATCTTACATTCTTAGCTTAGAACTTCCTAGAACCAACTTCAAAGAGAGTAGAAGAACTGTCTAAGATTAGGGGAGAATCCTAGAAAACCATATCATAAACAATGATCATTTCAAGAGCTAATAATTTAGCAAAACAAACTTTTCAATTCAAATTCACTCAATTGACAAATATATATCAAGAAGACATGAATAAAATCAAGAATTTTTTTTTTTACATTCACACTTATCAAAGCTTTACCCAAAAATATTCATTAATGCACATTTTTATTTGCATCAAATTTAAAAAAGAATGGGTTTATTTCCTATTTTTTTTAAATTTTTCTTATATTTTTGTTGGCCAACATTATATACATCTCCCTAAAAAGGTTCCAAACTCGAAAAAACACTTAAGCTGACTCAAATAAAAAAGAAGAAGTAAAACTAACGTAAAAAAATTGCAAACATGTAAATGAATGTAACCCCACCCCCAAACTTAAAAGTTGACATTGTCCCCAGTGTCATAGATAAATAACATACCTCAAGATATTCAATTGAAACAAATCAAGCACAATAAAAGGTGGAAAGAATTATCTCAAACAAAACATCAAGTTCAATGTCAGCAAATACAAATAAATGGGTTCACAAAATAATCAATTAAGTACAGCCCAAATATAGAAACTTATCATCAATTGAAACAACAACAATCACTCTTTAGCAAGTGACATCAGTACCACTTACTTTCAAAATATCTGGTCTTAAATTTAGTTATTAGATTGTCAAGCAATTAAGCTTCATTTTTCAATCATTCACCTAAAGCCTAAGATCAAGTGAATATGGGATCCAACATATCATAAGTATTAAACACACTAAGAATGAATTAAGATTTCAATCAAACAAGTACTAGACAAATCAATTCCTAGTTACACAACATCATAATTATCATGCCACCTTTTTCAATCCATAATAAGGATCACTAGAATCTATAGAGGTTGGGTGGTAAAAAAATTAACAAGCTCTTTTTGGGGCATATCAAGCCGTGGTTCACACTACCTAGGACTTTTTTTTAATGGAAAAATAGAAAAATGAAATATAAAATTAAAAATAAAACAAAAAATTTTGGGGAACCCCAAACTTAAAATCAAAGCATGGTTTATATTAAACTAAATTGAAAAATAAGACACAAACAAACCAAAACAACATAGAACACTTCAAATTCAAATAATAATCTAAATTTTTAAATACGAAAAAACAAAAAAAAAATTCATCAATTAGTTTACGCATTTTATTTTGCCATTGCTTCTTGCTTCTTTTTAGCTCGCCTTTTGTGTTCTCTTATTATCCTTTCAATCTCCAAAGCAAATAGTAGTGAACTAGGATCACTTGTACCTCGCATAAAACGAAACACCACTAATGATTAGAAATATAAATTAACAATTAAAGCAAAAGTAACAAAAAAATAAAAAAAAAAAAACAAAACCTAGAGTAGTACTCTTCCTAGATACTAATGATATTGATAAAAACCTAATTCCCTGGCAACAGCACCTAAAACTTGGTCACCCCACATGTGATTACGTATTAATTTAGGCAATATTACTACAAGTGCATGAATCGAACAAGTAATAAAGAATGAGCAGAATATCGTTCCCGAATTAGTTTACCAAATATCATTTCTCCAATATTAATACTATCTAAGAAACCAATAATTAAGAGTGATTAAAAGCAATTAAAGAAACAAAATTATAAAAGATGAAAACACACAAGAACACACAAAATTAAGAGGGAAAAGAGAGAACAAAGCACACAAATGCAAAACACATTAAGGATACAAATACACAAAATTAAAACACTAGGGATTTGACTTCACTTAATTCAACAATCCATCATAGATAATAGAATAACTTTGGAACCTTCGTTTTAATTATAGTCATTCAATTGATAGAGAGAATCCCTTAATTAATTAAAACACAATTCTTTGGCGAATTAATTCTCTTTAATTATCAAAGCCTAGTCAATTACCCCAACTCTTAAAGGCATGACATTCACTCTATGGATTCTCATGGAAAATACCACAATTCTCCCACATAACCTATAACATCTATTCCTAGATGCTTATAAATCAAGACACTTATTATTTATGGTCTAAGTTATATGCAAACCTTATAATTTTACACACATCTCACTAGATCAATTTGAGTGGCCAATTCATAAAAGCATTAAGAATCATAATAAACACTCAAATTGAATAGAAAATAAATTAATTAAAAATTCAATCTTAATACATGTTGATTAAATCAAGTTACATATTCACCCTAGAAACACATGAATTTAGCTACTCATGACAAAAGAGAAGAAAAGATTGAAAGAGGAAAGAGAATTCATCATGATAGAACCGCAAAAAAGAAACCAAAGCGCTTCCAATAGTGATTTGATCTCCAACTCCATGAGAGGTTCATGACGGCTCCTCCTCCTCCCCTAGGGCTCATCCCCTTGATGCCATTGAGCCTCCAAAACTCTATATTTTTTTGTGTATTTTCTGAACTAAAAGAGAGCTCAATTGCTAAACTTGTTTTTCCCCTTTTATAGAAAAGCTGACAGCTTTTCGTATCTAACTTTCACAATTTTTATCACCCTCAAGATGGCCAAATTTGCCCTCAATTTCAACAAAGAAGTTGTAGGATTCTCTATTTGCTTTTCAATGCCGCAAATGGCACATCGATCTGATCTCTATATCCCAATATATGACTCAATTATTGAAGAATGGTCAAGATGTTGCGGGAATCCAAATTTTGCTCCAAATCAAATCTCTTTGAGAATCCTTATCCAATCTCCAATCTAAGATTTGGCACCTAATTAGAACTCTAATTAGCCTCTAAGAATAGGATAAGAATCCTTCAAATATTTATCTTTATGAATTTCTTATTTTTGCACAAAATCTAATGATTTATCCTAAAAATTCAAATATGACTAGGCTAAAAGATAATTATTTAAAATTTAATTAAAAATAAATAATAGAAAATTAAATAAAAAATAAAGAATCCAAATAAATAAACCCAAAAGATTATGTGTATTTTAAATTCATCATAGGTGAACCAAGATAAATATTTGTGTTAAGCTTTCCTTTCTGTACTTCTCTAATTTAAGCTTCTCCGTTTGTTTTTAAAACTTAAGTTGTAGTAATCATTTCTCATCTTTAAACTAATCTGGTGATAAAACATCTGAAGCATTTCAAAGAAAAACCACTAAGAAAATTTTTTCTTATAAACTCAACTTGTGTGCCTTTCACACATATAGATCTTATCACTTCTAAAAGACTTTCAAATCTTACTCAATTCCTGCACTGACACATTTCAGTTTTAATCTCATTCGAAGTTTAAAAGTTTCATTTTAGAATATAAGATTTACTACTGTTATCTTATTTCTATCAATATTAATCATTTGTCTCATACAAGTACATTTGTACTAAGTCTACTCATCATTTTTGAGAAACTGTTGTGAGTCTACTCAATAGCAAGTTTTAAATTTGAGTAAGAGTTGAGTAGACTCAGTCACTTAATTTAAAGAATTACTTAGTTTGAAAAAGATTACCACAATTCATCGCCCCTCTTGTATTTGGTACGAACTTCTTTTGTAAACTAGAGCCTATGAATATTCAACACCTTGTAGCACTAATTAAAACATTAAATAATCATTTATTAGACTAAGTACATTGAATATAACATAAATAATCAGAACTCAATTAATCTTAATAAATATCACTTTGTGCTTTCAAAATTGTGCCATGTATCATATTACTATGCTCCTACATCATATACGATGTGCATGGGTGAGTACAAAATATATAGTTTAAAAAATTTATAAAAAGAATTTTTTTTACTTATTAGACACAATAAGATTGTGTAGTTATTGAAAGAAACTAAAAGTCTTAGTCTATCTTTATTTTTTTCCTTTTTCATGTGCAACAACAAAGTAAGTTAAATATATATTTTTTTAACTATTTTTATCCTCTACCAAGGACTAATGAATAAATAAAAAAAGAATTATCCCCATATCTAATTACTTTTTTATTTTTATTTACATTCTTCCCAAAGCACATTTTTAAACTTCATGGTATGCAAAAATGGTCATTAAATTACTCTTGTCCCTAAACCAGAAAAATGAAGGTAAAAAAAATCCTCATTACATTATAAAGAGGTATGAATGATCAACTCTTATAAGTTGAAATTATGTATTTTATTTTATTTTTAAATTATTAATTCTATTTGTTAACATTTATTACAATTCCATTTTATGTTTTTTGGGTAAACATCTTTTATCTTGATTTTATATACAAAATAAAAATAAAACAGGAAAAAAAAGACTGTTTTATTTTTAACAATCCCAACACTAGGACAAAAATATCATTTTATTCTAAATTATTCAATTTTCATTGTCATATTTACTTTTGTTCTAGAACAATATTTCAAAACTTGGGCCCAACATGAGCAATATGGATTAGTAGGCCCAATAATTGCCTAGCCCATTATGATCTAAAGTGGCTTACTAGCCCACCTTCTAGAAGATTAATATATCTTGACAAAATCTCCTATTAATGCGATCAAATTCTCTCATAATTACATAGATTCCTAATTACAAGGAAATTTATTTGTTAGATATTACTTCTCAACCAAGTAATCTCACACTATAAATACATAGTTTAGTCACTTAGGTATGCATTCACTCCTATGCACTCTTCCCTCCTAGTGCACATCTTAACTTGAGTGTCAGAGTGCCTTGTTGGTACACCATCCCCCTTCTTTGCTATTGTCATACAAAGATAAGCCATCACATTCAACCTATCTAAACCAGACAAGGTACGTCATCCTTGGTACTACTTCAGAACATTAGTGTTGTTTGTGGGAACGTTAAACTACAATTCCCATCCCCATCACAGTTAACACTAGAAAGAAGATAGCCATGAACCAAAGTCTACTGCACGATGGAGAAGAAGCCTCACTCACGAACATGGCTAGGGATGGCACCTATACGGGGCGAGGGCGGGGGCAGAGGCGGGGGTGGGGAGTACCTCCCTGCTCCTTGCCCCTGCCAACCAATTATTTCTCGTCCCTAACCCCATTCCCAGCCATGAGAGAATTTTCCCCTATCCCCATTCCTCAATTCCCAACAAATACCGACGAGGATTCTCGCAATGTCAAAAAAAATAAAAAAATAGAAAAAAATAGGAAAAAGATGAAATAAATTATTTTAATATTTTTAATTTTAAATAAATATAAAGTTTAATAAAAGATGAAATTACTAAAAAATATATTTATTTATATAATATATACATATATAATATATATATATATATATATATATATATATTATGAATGATATTTTAGTAATTTAACAAGGATGGGGACCCCACAGGGCAGGGAGTATGGTCCCCGTCCTCAAATATGCCATGGGGAAACTTTTGTCCCCACCCCCATCCTCATAGGGAGAAAAAGCCCACATTCGGAGCCCCATTCGGGGCGATCCCTGTGGGGATCCCTGAACTCCGGGGATTTTTGCTATCCCTAAACATAGCTAACCTTCAACAACCAGAGGTCGTTCTCCACCCATAATACGTGCTGGACAATCTTCTACAGTTCGTCATACAAGTTCTTCCTCCACCAAGACCTAGCCTTTTGACATAAACCAACTGCCCCTTTTGGAGGAACTCACGCAATAAGAACCAATTTATCAAGATCTCTTCACCATAGTCTAGCTCTAGAGTAGAAAGATCGTGAAACTCTAGATAACTATCCATTTGGACAAGGTCACTAAAAATAACCCCAAAGCATAAAATGAACATAAGCCAAGGAGAAACCATGGATTGAGGTGAAACCTCACAACAACCACCCTCCTGAGGCACCCATGGCCTCTGAACCAACTTAGCATCTTAACGCCCCTTATCAGTTTAATCATCCACCCTCTGATTTTATTATGGGATTCCTACTACACGCAAGATTCAAGATCCCAGCAATATTGACCCTTATAATGGAACCTTGGACCCCCAGGAGCACTTGGAAACTTTCACCTCGTCCATGTTGCTCATTGGGAGCACCAACCCTATTATGTGATGTGTTTTCCCTAAAACCCTTAAGAAAGCTGTCCTAAAATGGTTCTCCTCCCTACCTTTGAGGTTTGTGAATGAGTTTGAGGAACTTTCCACCAAGTTCTTCTTACACTTTACCACCAACAAGGTACAACCTAAGACCTCGTCTAGCCTTAACAACTTCAAGCAAGGACACGACGAATCACTCTAGGAACACATGATGAGATTAAATAAGGAGGCTTTATAGATCAAGGATCTTGACAAAGCAATAGCCATGCATGCCATCATGGTAGACCTGCACCCAGAGCCTTAGACCTCCTCACTTATTAAGAAGCCCCTTACGAACTTAGATGATCTTAAAAGTAGATTGAAAAAGTACATCCACATGGAAGAGGTGAATAAGGAAAAAAATGTTGAAAGAATAGAAGATTCACAGCCCAAGAAGAAGGAACCTCATTTATCTTGAAATCCTCCAAAGGAATTTCCTAAGGGAAAGTTTGAGAATACACCCCCTTAAAGTCCCTACGAACAAGATCTTAGGAGAGATCTATCACATTGAGATAAACTGTTTGCCGCAATGGCTATGGACACCACATAGAGGGCTGCATTTGGCTGTAGGACACAGTTGAAACCCTCATCCAAGAAGGACATGTGGTCCAGAATATCCTACAACCTTGTGGAGGGAACTTACAATGCACTCCTCATAATTACTAGAAAATGAGTTATAACTTGCATAGATCCTAGTCTCCCAATGAAAGGCGACAATCACCATCTAGGGAAGATCAACGGAGGTCACCCTAGGAACCCAGATAGTCTTGGGAGCGTAGACCCTTTCACGATCCTTCCTCTCGTGACGAGGAATGTCGAGACGCCGAGATAACTAGGACCATAAACTCAATCTCAAGAGGATTCATAGAAAGCGACAAATCAAATGCCTCAAGAAAGCGACACATTTGGGTAGTTCTTAGTGTTCTGGACCCATATCAAAAAGGGTTACAGATCATAGAAAATGTTGCCAATCTCCTTTTCTGATAAAGACTATGATGGCATCAACTAGGAACACGACAATTAGTAATTTTTGACATGCTTGCCAACATTGACGTCAAAAGGATATTTATTGACCAAGGAAGTCTAGCTAACATCAAGTTCATGGATGCCTATAAGAAATTGGAGCTTCCAAGGCATAAGTTACTTCTATTCTTCCGAGAACTCATTAGCTTAACTAGGACCAGAATTATATTGGAAGAGTACATTGAACTGCACTTAACACTAGAACCAAGCCTAGGACTAAGACCATTAAGGTAAAGTTCCTAGTTGTTGACTACCTCTTTGTGTACAATATTATCTTTGGAAAATTGTCCTTAAACCCATTTGGCACAATGGTCTCTACCACCCACCTTTGAATGAAATTCCTCATGGAGCACAACAAGATCGCCACAGTGAAGGTTGACTAGGCCACAACTAGAAGTTGTTATAATGTCATCTTAAATATTGGGAAGCCACCCACTAGGACTCATGATGGAAGCCCAACCCGACCATTACAAATCACCTAAATGTCTTTTTAGCTAAGCTGGACGTTTGTGAAGACATCTGATAAAAATGGCCCTAACCTTAGAGGCACCTTGTTGACTTATAACTAGGGGATAAGCCTTCCCAAACCACTAAGATTGGTGGCTATCTCTCTACCAAAGATTGTGACAAGTTGATATAGTTCTTAAAAGCCAATAAGGACTTGTTTGTAAGCTCCAAAGCCCGTTTAGTGTTTAACACTATATAATTTATTTTGATGATAACAACTATGTTGAAAATATGGTTTAAATCTTCTCATAATTCAATTATACAACTAAAACGAAGTTTACGGAAGCCTTCTAGTCATCTAAAACAACTTGAGAAGATTAGTTTATGATTTGAGAAAGTTCACTACGAGAAGGTCCAGAGAAGATTGAAAGATTGTGCAAAACAGAACTCTCACGAATGATTACTCCATTAGAAGAAACTTGTAATACCCCAAATTTTCTAACTATTTAACAGTAATAACAGAATTCTACTGTTTAGTGATTTCTATATACTGTAAATTTATTTTGAGTATTCTGTGAATATATTTGATCGTTTTGTGTGATTTACTTCGTGTCAGGAAAATAATAATTTTCGAGCCGGAGAAAATCTTACGTAATTTAATTATTACTGTTAATTCTTAATTCTTTTTGCTAATCTGATTTGATTTTCATAAGTTTTATAATTTTTATGATTTTGTGGATTATTATGAGATTTTTTATTATTTTTTTATTATTTTAATATTATTCTTGGGCTGTTGTGGGCCTAGGGGGCTGTACGTGGGCCCAGGCAGGGTTGAAAAAGTGAAAATTTTTCCAGAGTCAGAAAATTTTGTACTGTTGAGATGGGGACGGGGGATCTTACTAAACCCGAAACTAAAAATAGTTTTTGAAAATTTTCTTTTACTGTGTTTTGTACTGTATTTAATTATCGGGCGATAAAAACTATAGTTAATTATGCCAGTAGGGTAATAGCAGATAAAAATAAATATTATACTGCTTAGTCAACATTAGTGGTTATGATGACTTTATGACAGACCAATAGGAAGCAAGCTTAATATTGAAGACTTTGAATATCCACCATTGATTTAATCAAGGATGGAGATTTGGTCTTACAAAGTGGCTAGGACCATTTGTGGCCTTTGGATGTAAAGCATGAAGAGGAGATCTTGACCCTTCATTTTGGAGATGCATCAAATGGCTAGGATTTCAAGGAGAAAGATCCAATGGCCTAGATTTAGTCTTATCAATATAGAAGCTATATTTAGAAGCTACATTAATATTAACCATTAATCTAATCAATGACTAACAATGCCCAAAATGGTGGCTTGTGAAATTTGTCACTCATTGAGTGTACAAGAAGGGGGGTTCGGTTTTTGATGTCTTAAGGCCATAGGAAATTTCAAGACCACTTCATTATTCATCTTTGTCTTCTCCAAAATCCTAAAGCATTTACAAAATTTTCTCCCCTCTCCCTTCAAGCTAGTTTCGGCCAAAGCACCCAAACCACCTTCCACCACTCTATAATTTTAAACAACCACATATCTTGCATCCTTACATCAATCCAAAAACCTTTGTAGTTAAGTCCAAGTTCTAAATCTTTCATCTTCAAGGACTTTCTTCAAGATCAAGTTCTAGGTTTTTGAGGTGAAGTGTAAGGAAACTTCACTACTTGTCTTATTTACATGCTCTAAGCCATGTTTGATCCATGGTTCTCCTTGTTCAAGCTTAATATGCTAATAAAATTGAGTTTTATTTTGTGTTTAAGAAGCTTTTAGTGGTGAATCACTTACTCAATGAGCAAACCAAGGACCTTGGGAGGTTCTTCAAGAGGTAAGAGGGATCCATCTTACCAACCAAGTATGGTGGTGACAGATGAATCTTGTATTTGATGGATGGTGAATCCATGTGATGATTCATATCCATGGTTGTGTAATTATTTGTGGGTGTTTATGTGATTTAAATTATTTATTTGTGTTTGCATGCTTTAGGTGATTTTTATTGCTTTAAGGTATGCTTGATTATATGATATGATGAATATGCATATGTATGTCATGATTTGATGATGAAAGGAAAATAAATTTTTGGTTCCAATGACCATGAGGATTTCAGTCTCAACACCTCAAAATAGGTGTTTCCAAACTAAAATTTTTATGAATGGTAAAATTGAATGATTAGAAAGGAAAGGAAAAAGAAAAGATGGGTTGGTTTCAAAGACCAAGTGTTCATGATTTTTGGAGGAATTTTAATGGTTTTGTTTGTGTAAAAACATGAATGGAACTTAGTTGATTTAGAAGGAAAAATATATGATGGTTTCAATCGCCATATACCACGATTTTTGAAGGCTTGTTTTGCCTTGGTTTTGTGAGACAAATTGATTTCAAAGTGGAAATTTAATTGATTTAGTGCAAGGATTAAAGAAATGGAAACAAAGTGTTTTGTCACTTGAAAAATGAAATTTTTGTATATGAATGGAAAAGAGAGGTTGAAAGTGTTTGAACCTCAATTTATTTTAAAGAGGATTGATTTTCTTTTAGAATTGTTTTGCGAATTATGGAGAATACGTTGGTGACTTGAGATTTTCTAACGTATAACTCATCCTTTGGGTTTTGGAGTGTGTTAGGAAATTTTAAGTTAGAAACATTGATTTAATTTAGTAAAATGGTGAATTTATGGAATATAGTGCAAAAAGGATTTCTTGAGTAAGAAAATGTGGAAAAAGAAGTGAGAGTCATGTTATTTTGAGAAAACGTTGAAAAATCAAAATGTGATTTGAAAATGCGATAGAAATGTTATGCGATTGAGAAAATGTGAAAATATAATTATGCGATGAAAATACAGTAAAGATACTGTTAGGCCACTATGTGGACCCGGAATATGAGATGATGAATTTGAACTGAGAAAGGTGCATTGTACATGCATTGGAAAGGTCTGATGGACTGGA
Source organism: Ormosia semicastrata (assembly GCA_029884595.1). Lineage (NCBI taxonomy): Eukaryota > Viridiplantae > Streptophyta > Magnoliopsida > Fabales > Fabaceae > Ormosia > Ormosia semicastrata. The sequence continues at coordinate 34,017,908 of JAQQTO010000042.1, forward strand.
GAAGGCTAATTGCCTAGGAGATAATACACCTCTTAAGTGGGTGCGATATGCATAGTGTAAGTCACTTGTTGACTTTGGGGGCATCGGGGTGCGGGTTGCCTACAATGGGCAGTTGGTAGCTCTTCTGTACTATGGGTTAGACCAATGCAACACACCAATGATCCTGACTGAGATACTATTCCTAATCAAGGTTTGATAAATACTGTTGTGTATATGGTAGATGTACAAATACATATGAGAATTATAGCACGTGGTCTGAGGCATGTTAGTACAGACAGATCTTTTCAATCACTCTCTTCGACCTGAGTTTTAGCTCCATGGAGTAGGAAATTGAGTCTATGTGCACATGTATAATTATTGATTATTGATATCGGTGGGATATTTGAACTGTTGAATATTTGAAAAATATTGAGGGCGTTATCATAATTATTATTTATGATAATTGAATCGTTGAATATTTGGATATTGTTAAGGGCATGATCGTAATTATTGTTTATTACATCTGTTGTGATGATAAATAATGATGATGGCATAATTGTAATTATGGTATGATGTACCTATATGGCATATTGTATGTGTTTATCTCCATGCTACCATGTTGGTATTGGCGTAGCTGATCTCACCTCTTTGTATGTCTATTTTGTACTGTATTAATATTTGTAAAGACGTTGAGTAAGGAATTGAACAAGAAGGTGAAGAAGAGCAGATTCTTGTGGAGGAAGCTGAATTCTGAGAAGATGGCGATGCCCAATTTCCTAGGATATATGAGGTTGCAATTTCATGGAGGACCGGAAGCATGACATGTTGACCTAGATAGAGCGTGTATTTTCTATATAGGAGATTTGAATGTTATCTTAAGTAGGCTTTATCAAGGGAACCCTTATTTCAGTGTAAATATTAATGTACACTTAGAGTTTTCGTTGTCCATTAGGCAGTATTGGGGAACTTACTATCGTACGCCTAGTGAGATTAGTATCATGTCGTCTGCGCGGACACCTGTCCGTAGGACTTTGAGTCAAATCGGGTTCCTACCTGCTGAGGAATCTAAGGAGGACCCGTCTGAGGGTTCTGCTATTTAGTAATACTTGGGCAGTATGTTAGTTTTAAATAATGTTCAAATATTTTGAGAACCTGGTATGTAAATATTTAAGTATGACAGTACTAAGACTTGTGTAGATATGATGTAAATTATTTATGATGATGTTGTAATATTTTTATTTTTCGGTAAGTTTATCTTATTGATATTAAGAAATTTTACAACTCGTATTTACATTACAAAGCATATTTTATAATGAAGGGGGTAATTTAGTAATTAAGTAACATAAATGTGATACCCTACGGTGGGTGTTACAAAACTTAAACCAATAATACCATCAAGGAAAATGATGACTTATCACTGAGATGGTGAAGATCAAAGTTGAGAAGGTTAGGTGAGAAAGTACTTAAGAAGCTTCAAGATGAGAAGACTCGGTGAGATGGTAGATCTTGAGAAGGTTTCGAGTGAACCTTCTCACTTTAAAGTAGAATGTTGATGTATCCAAGAAAAGAACAAAATAACGGTCACCTGCAACTAGCTAGTACAACCATTGTTTGGAGAGCCCAATAGTTATATTTTGAAGCCTATAAAGAGATCAAGCGTGAAGATCATACAGAGAACATTAACTGAAAAATTTTCTGACATGCTAACAAGAACTGAACCTTCTCACCTTTACCTACCTGAATCTGATTTGTGTAAAATCTATAGTAGGTGTTGTTATTGATCTATGTAAGTTTTTGTATCCACTCCTAGAGTGATTTTGTGAGCTACACAAGTTAAACAACATTTCTTTCAATCTCTGATTCTGCCTTGTAACAAGTGAGCTTGTGAGATTGTCCAAGCCACTTGATTATGAGTTTGTAAGCCCGAAGAGACTATAGAAGAATACTTGTGATTCATCCTAAAGAGGTTGTTATCAAGAATACTTGTATCTAGCTTGAAGAGGCTGTTGGCAAAGAATACTTATAAGGATGCCTGGAGAGACTTGGTTGATTAACGAATACTCATATAAGTGGAAATCCTAGTGGTTTGCTAAGTACTAGACGTAGCCCCACATGGTTTAAGGATGAACCAATATAACCTCCCTTCTTGTGTTGCTATCAACTTCATTGTTAGCATGGACTTCTGCTAACATGCCTGAGATTGATCATAATTCCATCTCACACCGGCTTTCGGTATACCCCAACACCAATTTGGTGTCTTAGAAGAAATGAAAGGTTGGCCCTAAATGACAAAAAGCCATCGAGGAGAAGGTGAAAAAACTCCTAGATGTAGGGATCATATGAGAAATAGCTTATACCACATAACTCTTCAATGTTATAATGGTGAAAAAGTCTAATGGGAAGTAGCGTATATGCATCAACTATACTAACCTCAACAAAATTTGCCCAAAGGACCCCTACCCCTTGCCTAACATCGACAAACAAGTCGATAACTCCTTTGAATATCAGTATCTTGATAACTTCGGAAAATGAAGTTATTTCACATGTCTTTGAATGTATAGGAGCATGCTTTCCTTAAATTGACATTACCCAATGGTCCAAATTCATGCATGATCTTGATTCTTTAAGCTTTGTATCTCAATTGTTTGATACTTTAATTGTTAATGCTTGTAATAAGAAATTGAGATTGATCATGGCTTGATGAGTTAAAGCATTATTTTTGTTGTAGAGATTCAAGAAGGAAAGACCTTGGAATGGAAGCATAGAAGAGTTCAAAATGAAGAAAGATGCAAAAAGGAAGCAAAGGCAGCAAATCCATGCCTAAGCGCAGATAATCCACGCCTAGGCGTGTTACTTGCAGTTTATCAGGAATCCCAGGCAGAGACCACCACGCCTAGGCGTGGTAAAGTCACGCCTAGGCGTGACAAGCAGGAGAAGGGCACGTGATTCATAACCACGCCTAGGTGTGGTAAATACACGCCTAGGCGTGGGAAAAACCCTGGCACACAAATTTCAGCCTTCTTATTCTGATTTTTGGAGAAGCAAAGAGAGGGCTGTTTTGGGGACACTCAACCACGAATTTCAGAAGAGCAAGTGAGAAGAGGAGGAACCCATTTGGGTTGAAGGTGACTCAAGGGAGAATCAAGATCAAGGAAGAGGATCAAGCTTGGAATTTCTCCATTTTTGTCTATTCTTTCCCTTTACCTCTTGATTTGTAACTTGATGGATCATTTGATTTCATGTGTTTTCTTCTCTTTCATGATGTGTAACTAAACCCTAATCTAGGGGCTCTCTAGGATCTTGTTATGGATTTGATTAATTTGTAATTAATTGGGTATCCTTTCAATGAATTTGGTTTTGTTCATCCATATCTATGCTTAATGCTTGTTGTTGATTGGCCATCAATTGCATGATTTTAGTATTCCAATTGAACTAGAGATAGGGAGTTGTGAATATGGATATGGTATTGTTGATGTATGTTCAATTACATTCTATTGCATTGAGTGTGTTGATTAGCTAATGGGATGGACACATACCCATTAGTCATGCATAGCAAGTGTTTGATAATTGGTCTCAATGAGTGATTCTTATGTTAACCCACATGGACACATAGTGGATTAACTAGGTTTTGCATGGGTAATTGTCCTAGACATAGGCTCTTATCTATTGAAGGTTATCAGCTAACAATTATCATTTCATTGATTGGTACTTGTTGATTGCAATTATTCTTTGAAGTAGCAAGTGAATAGGGACCCCTAGGCTTTAATCATTCTCATCTTTCTTGTGGAATTAGTGTTTGGTGTTTTCTTATTTTGTTTCTTTAAATTGTTATTTCAATTGCAACCCATTCTCACAATTCGTTTGCTTGGATAAAAATTTGTGAATTTTGATTAAGTTTAACATTCTTCTAATTAATCAATCCCTTGGGACACGATACTCTAACTCTCCTTTATATTACTTGTCTAATTGCAAGGCTATGGATTTACGGACCAACATATCTCTCTTTCATGGGTGCTTACTTCAGTACAATCGAGTATCTCTCTTTCATGGGTGCTTACTTCAGGTACAATCAGATCTCGATGCATCCCGATGATAAAGATAAAACAACATTCATCATGGAGAAGCCCAACTATTGTTACCAAGTTTTGCCCTTTGGACTCAAGAACACTAGGGCCACCTACTAGAGAATGATAAACAAGGTATTCAAGGAGAAAATTAGGAGAATACTTGAAGTCTACATTGATGACATGATTATCAAAATCCCCACCTTGAGTGACCACATCCAAGATCCCAGATAGGGTCACCTAATAACCCAGAAGCATAATATGAGGCTAAACCTGGAAAAATATGCCTTTGGAGTAAAAGCCAGGAAGTTTTATGGATTCATGCTCACAAAATAGGGGATAGAAGCAAACACTGACTAATGCCAAACAGTGATTAACATGCATAGCCTGGGGTCAATTAAGGAAGTCCAACAACTAACAAAGCGGATTACAACCCTTACTAGGTTCATGTCTAAATCTTTGCTCACAAATCCCTTCCCTTTTTTAAGACCCTCATAAAAGGGAAAGATTTAGTATGGACCCCAGAATATGAGGAGAACATCCTAAACTTGAAAAACTCCCTAGCATCACCTCCTATCCTGATTAGACAGGAACTCAGCGAAAGATTATATCTTTACCTTTCAGTTAATAAGGAGGCCATAAGTTCCATCTTTATTAAAGAAATGAATGAAGGTTAGAAGTTGCTTTACGTCGTGAGTAAAGTACTCTAAGGACCTAAGTTCCGGTATCAGAAGATTGAGAATGTAACCTATGTGCTCCTCACAATGGTGAGGAGGCTTAGACAGTACCTCTAATGTCATCATCAAGACAAACTAATCAATCAGGCAAGTCTTACATAAGCCGAAACTCATCGAGCGTATGATTGCCTAGTCTATAGAACTCTTCATGTTCGATATCACGTATGAGCCTCACCAAGTTCTCTCTAACTTTGTGGTTAAAGTCACAAATGAAATCACCCCTTTTAAGGAAAATGCATGGAGCATTTACATTGATGGCTCCTTTAATCCCAAAAGAAGCGATACCAAACTTATTTTGGAAAATAGGGAAGGAGTTACCATCCAATAATCACTGAAGTTTGAATTCCCCACCTTGAATAACCAAGCTAAGTATAAAGTATGCATCATGGGTCTCACCATAACCAAGGATCTCAGAGCATCTGATATCACCTTATGTAGTGACTCTCAGCTCACAACTGCTAAATTCCTTGGTGACTATCAAGCCAAAGAACCCTTACACCAGTGGTACTTGGTCAAAGTAAAAGAGCTCCTCACAGGTTTCACCCAAGCCAGAGTTGAACACATCCTCTAGAGTAGAACTCCAGAGCCAACATCCTTTCCAAGTTGGTCTGCACTAAAAATCTAAGGAGTAGCAAGTTGGTAATCCAAGAAACCTTTATTGTGCCAAGCATCGCTGATTTTGAGATAGCCATAATAGATGATGAGAATGATGACAAGATTAGGCCTATTGCTATTTACCTCTGAAATGGAACCCTACTCGTTGACCCAAAGGAAGCAAAACAGATAATCCACACTGTAAGCTGGTATATCTTATATGAAAACCAATAGTACCATAGAGGATTCTCTACCCCTCTTCTCAAGTGCCTTGGACCCAAAGAGGCATCATTCATCCTAAATGAGATCCACGAAGGAAGTTGCAGACACCACCACGGCAGAAAATCTTTAACATGGAAAGCAATCAAAATAGGGTACAATTTGGAAACCATGACCTCAGATGCCAAGAACCATGTTTGAAAATATGAAAAGTGCTAAAGGTTCACCGACATCCATTCGACACTACCTGAGGAGCTCGCCACCATCTCGATACCATGGCCCTTCTATAGGTGGGGGATGGACAACCTCAGACCATTCTCCCAAGCCCTGAGACAACTCAAGTACCTCATAGTGCCTATTGACTATTTTACTAAGTGGATCGAAGTTGAACCACTAGCCACCATCACTTTTGCTAGAATATAGATATTCACCTAGAAAAGCATCATAAATTGGTTTGGCTTCCTGGAGTCCATTGTCATGGACAATGGAATGCAATTCAATGACAAAAACTTCGAAGAACTCTTATACGACCTTTATATCAAATAGCACTTCACTTCAGTGGAACACCCCCAGAATAATAGCCAGGTGGAAGCCGCTAACAGGGTAATCCTCCAAGGTCTAAAAAAGAGACTTAACCAATCCAAAGGAGATTAGGCAGAGCAACTCGACTTTGTTCTATAGGCATACTAGACTACACCTCACTCAACCATGGGAGAAAATCCATTCAACTCACTTATGAATGTGAGGCTATGATCCTGGTGGAAATTGGGGAACCCAGTTAGCAGAAACAACACTTGTAATGCCCTTCAGAGGGTTTTATTTTCAAAACATCATTGTAACTTTATTTCCATACTAAGGCCAAAAATCACTCTTTGTTCATTACTCTAAATAAAAACATTGTTAAATTAAAATATTTTAAATTCCAAACTATCCTTGAAATTATATCCATTGATATAGCCAAAAGTCATTACTCCTTAGATTATAAAATTGTGTTTATATTCCTTTTACTTATAAATTCTTTAATCCTAATTTTGTTCCCAAATCATCTAAGTAATATTTTCTATCATTCTTTCCAAAACTTTCATTATTCTAATTCTAAATAAAATCCTTTCCACTTACCTTTCTAAAATCCTCTTAAATAAAATACTTTAAGACTCCAAATTAATTCTCATTCCTATTTTTAATTTCTTGGCCGAAAATCACTTTTGATTTAGTGATAAAAATATATTCATTTCCATTTTTATTTTTGTAATTCCTTAATCAAATTTCTTGTCACTAATCCTCTAGGTTAACATTTAATAAAACATTTTGCATTGGATTTCCCCTTTGGAAGGCTTGGAGGCCGTGACTCTCATGGTCTTTGAAATAAAAAAATTCCTTTCCTCTCAAGCATAAATTATAGCATACAACATACTTAAACATCATAAACCTACTATATCAAGTTCATGCAAATATCAAAGCAATAAAAATCAAATAGAACAAATAAATACAAATCACACAACTACACAAATATGGTGAATAAATGCTTACTTGGATTCATCACCATCATACAAATTTCGTGTCCCTCACCACCATAATTGGTTGATGAGGTTAATCTTCCTCTTACCTTAGATGTAGCCTCCTTGCTCCTATTAGGATCCTTTGTATCAATTTCCTCCACCAAGTAGCTCTTAGAATCAAAATAAACACAAATATATTAACATCCAAGGCTAGAGTAAGACAACCATAGATCAAATATAGTCTTAGAATTTCAAGAATCAAATAAGAAATCAAGTTTCAAGAACTTTACCTTCGAACCCTAGAACTTGAACTCAAAAATCAAGCTTGAAAATGGTTGAACTAAGGCTTAATCACAACACCAAAGTTGCTTAGGATTGTGTTTAGAATAAAGTGGTAAGGTTGGTTAAAATTATGAAAGGTTGGAAGGTAAATTGTGGCACCTTGGCCGTGGGTCTGGAGAGAAAATGGAAAGGAGAGTTTTTGGTTCTTAGCTTTGCATGAAAGATGATAAGCATAGGAAATATGATAGCAAAATTTGCTTTGGTCTCCTAAGGCTTTCTATGGCCGTGAGATACAAGGAGAGAAGGAGTGACCATTTTCCTTAATACAACTCCTCAAAACCATTGATTAGATCAAGGGTAGACATTCAAAACTTCTTCACTAAGCTTGTTTCTTATTGGTTATTCATAAAGATGTCATAACCATCATCTTTGACTAACCTCAAGATGTTTTCCAAAAACTATTACCCAATGTACAAAGGCTACTACTTTTATTGTAAAATGGATAATAACATTAAACAATGGATAATAGATTTGAACAAAAACATAACAACATTATCCAATGGATAATAGTATTATCCAATGAATAAATACATTACCTAATGGATAATAACATTAACCAATGGATAATAGAATATAACAAAAACTCAGATAAAAAAAATTTCTGAAAACTGTTTCTAGTTTCAGGTTTAGTAAGTTCCCCCAAGCCCGTATTAACAGTCCAAAACTTCTGGTCGAGGAAAATTTTTTATTCTTCTAGGACCGTCTCAAATACACATATAACTTAAAATAATATTAAAATAATCAAAATAATTTAAAAATTCCCAAAAATTCTAAAAAATTCACAAATATTAAAACTCATAAATATCAAGAAAAATAAAAAATATGGGTGTTACAACTCTTCCCTTTTAAAAAGAATTTTGTCCCCAAAATTATCTTACCTTAGAACAACTGCGAATATTGCTCCTTCATTTGTCTTCTAGTTCCCATGTTATATCTCCAATCGCATCGTTCCAGATTACCTTTACCAAGACAAATCCTTTTCCTCTAGGTTGTTCCACTTGCCTCAAAATCTTAATAGGAAATGTCTCATAAATCAAGTTCTCTTTTTAATTGTATTGTATCTGGTACGATAATCAGGAATATATTTTCTCAATTGAGATACATGGAAGATATTATGAAGTTTAGAAAGAGAAAGTGATAAAACTAATTGGGTAGGCTATTGAACCTATCTGATAAAGAATTTGATATGGTCTAATGAATTTAGAAGTGAACTTTCTAGATTCAAATCCAAGAATCTCAGTCTCAAGGAACACTTTTATTAGAATAATATAACAGGATGTGGTTAGAAATAACCAATCCATTCCTGAGATCATGTCTATTTATGAAAGAAGTAGACAAATCAAATTCATAGAAAAGTTCTAATTTAAACAGGCTTGAGTAGTAATAGCAAGTTTAGCAATGGGAAAATAGTAATATTTAAGTAAAAAAGAAATGAAAACATAAGCAAAACCAAATGGTTCACACAGTCACATGCAATATAAGAATGGGTTGGCCCCCCTGAGTTATACAGTATAGATAAAGGATTACTCGCTTTGGCACAATCTCCCTTGATTTGACCTTCAGATTGGGAGGCTTCTGCTCTACTCAACGTGTAGACTTCTCCTCTTGTTTGAGGTCTCGAAGCACGTACGTTATTCGCAGAAGTTCCATCTTTGATTTAGTACAGCCTCTAGCAACGTGTTTGGGCTTCCCACACTTGAAACAAATTATTTCCTTGCTCCTACACTCCTTTGTCAAATGATCTTTTCCACACTTCTTACAATACGATAAAAACTTCATGGTCTAATCGAATCTGCTGCCACTAGAACTTCCTCCATTTGTTCATCGTTGATGTTGATTCCCCGATGGTCATAAATACAATTTTTGCTAGGATCGATTGACCTTATATTTCCTCCCCTTTTGGATCCTAGTTGGTCCAAAGTTACAAAGTCTCGCATCCCGAGATTGATTCAACTTTAACAGATTTTGAGCCTCGACTGTCTCTTCCAGCTGCTGAATGGTTCTCTGATTCGATTGTACTGTTGCATTAGCCATTCCTTGCATTGCTGTCACAGCTGCAGTCTTGCTATCATCATCACGTCCTGCGTTCATATGCGCACCTCTACCACCACGAGCCATTGTCTTTCTTCAACGTCAAACTAACCACAATACAATGAAAACTAAATGTAACCATTTCAAACAAGGTTGTCTCCTTTCGGAAACCAAACACAAGGAAACACACAGCACAAATAAGACAAATCTACCCACAAACCCGAAAGCTCGAACTTGGGCTCTGATACCAACTAATGTAACACCCTCCGAAGGGCATTATATTTTAAGCCAACTTCTTTTAATTCTTTACCCAAGTTATAAAATATTTAATATTATAAAATACGATTTTCAAAATTTCTTTTTCGCGGATAACATAAATTTATCGAATTGTAGAAACACAAGACATAAGAACTTAACAATATTCTTTACATATAACAAAGTTTACTATAACCATAAGTGCACCATACTTACATACCCAAAAAGCATAAATACCTAACATAACCAACCTAGACTAGCCTAAATTCACAACACCTAATGAGAAGAGTCCTCCTCAGAAGACAAATTCCCTAGCCAGGAATGTCTAGACAGATAGAAATCTGAGCAGAAAATACTACAGAATCTTCTTTAGGAGTATAGTGAAGATCATTCCACAACTCTCTGATAGGTATAACAAACTCTACATAGTAGTAAAAGAAAAAGTAGTGACCCCATGGCAGGTCCTACTTACGGTTAGAGTAATGTCACCACAATACTCTATATGCTCTGTGTCCCAATGGACATGCCAAGCATCAGCGCCTTCAAGAAACTATACTCTATATGCTCCTTGTTGCCATCGTAGTCTTCACAGACATAAGCATAAAACAGAAACAGACAAAACAATAATACAAAGAGGTGAGATCCCCTACATCAATACCATTATGGCAACGTAGAGATAATAATGACAATAATGCCATTCATATATAACAATATCACAGAACAACAAGTATAATCATGTTATCAATTAACAAATATTTTAACATTATATATCAGAATATATAAATACTAATTATACCACAAAAATAGGTATATTGACTATGTCACAACAATATGTACACTTACTATGCACATGCACAATGTGTGTATTGACTATTCTTATGCACAATGCACTCATTTCCTACTTCATGGACCTAAACACAGTTTCAGAGAGAATGATCCAGAAGATATGTCTATACGTCATCCGCTTTTTCAAGTGCTATAATTTTTCTCAGTGTATACATCATCGCTTGTACAAGACATTCTATGCCAGATCGGGAATAGGAATAGTATTCTCGTCGAGATCGTTGATATGTTTGAATCGGTTCCCTCGGCACAGTAGTGCTTACTAACTGGCCACATGTGGAATTCCACCCCCTGACGCCTCCAAGATCAAAGATCTTCGCTATGCAATTCGCACCTACACGAAGATGTAATTCATCTCCTAGGCAACAATAGCCTTAACAGACACTGTCTGACAAATAATGCATGAATAATGACTCAATGCATATCACAGGCCTTTACTGGTTACAACCACACGTTGATATATCCGGGTCCAATACCTTAGCCTAACAGCAAATTATTATTTTTCTCAATCGCGTAACATTTTTATCGCTTTTTCACAATCGCATTACACTTTTGTTACATTTTCAAATGGCGTAACAATTTTTCAACATTTCCTCAACCGCATAAAGATTTTAAAATGTTTTCTTAATCGCGTAAGAGTTTGTCTACATATTTTCAATTGCATAAGACATTTTATTGATATTCTAAACTCAATTTAAAACTTTTCTCATTTAATATAAAATTTGGACTTAAATTCCAACATTTTCTCACTAAACTTCCTTTAAATAATATTTTCTAATGTTTTTCACAAAAACTTATATCATTTAAATTCAATCAAGATATCTCAGAAATTCTTCTTATTATATAAAATAATTTATTTTCGAAACATCATTCTAACTTTATTTCCATACTAAGGCCAAAAATCATTCTTTGTTCATTGCTCTAAATAAAAACATTGTTAAATTAAAATATTTTAAATTCCAAACTATCCTGAAAATTATATCCATTGATATAGCCAAAAGTAATTACTCCTTAAATTATAAAATTATGTTCATCTTCTTTTTACTTGTAAATCCTTTAATCCTAATTTACTTCCCAAATTGTCTAAGTAAAATTTTCTATCATTCTTTCCAAAACTTTCATTATTCGAATTCTAAATAAAATCTTTTCCATTTACCTTACTAAAATCCTCTTAAATAAAATACTTTAAGTTTTCAAATTAATTCTCATTCCTATTTTCAATCTCTTGACCGAAAATTGCTTTTGTTTTAGTGATAAAAATTTATTCATTTTCATTTTTATTTTATAATTCCTTAATCAAATTTCTTATCACTAATCCTCTAGGTTAACATTTAATAAAATATTTTGTATTGGATTTCCCCTTTGGAGGGCTTAGAGGCTGTGAGCCTCATCGTCTTTGGAACCAAAAATTCCTTTCCTCTCAAGCATAAATTATAGCAAACAACATACTTAAACATCATAAACCTACTATATCAAATTCATCCAAATATCAAAGCAATAAAAATCACATAGAACAAATAAATACAAATCACAAAACTACACAAATATGGTGAATAAATCCTCACATGGATTCATCACCTTCATACAAATTTTGTGTCCCTCACCACCATAATTGGTTGATGATGTTAATCTCCCTCTTACCTTAGATGTTGCCTCCTTGCTCCTAGTAGGATCCTTTGTATCAACTTCCTCCACCAAGTAGCTCTTAGAATCAAAGTAAACACAAATATATTAACATCTAAGGCCAAAGTAAGACAACCATAGAATAAACATGGTCTTAGAATTTCTAGAATCAATTAAGAAATTAAGTTTCAAGAACTTTACCTTAGAACCCTAAAACTTGAACTCAAAAATCAAGCTTGGAAATGGTTGAACTAAGGCTTGATCACAACACCAAAGTTGCTTAGGATTGTGTTTAGAATAAAGTGGTAAGGTTGGTTTAAATTATGAAAGGTTGGAAGGTAAATTGTGGCACCTTGGCCATGGGTCTTGAGAGAAAATGGAAGAGAGAGTTTTTGGTTCTTAGCTTTGCATGAAAGATGATAAGCATAGGAAATGTGATAGCAAACTTTGCTTTGGTCTCCTAAGGCTCTGTATGGCCGTGATACAAGGACAGAAGGAGTGATCATTTTGCTTACTACAACTCCTCACAACCATTGATTAGATCAAGGGTAGACATTCAAAGCTTCTTCACCAAGCTTGTTTCTTATTGGTTATTCATAAAGATGTCATAACCATCATCTTTGACCAACCTCAAGATATTTTCCAAAAGCTATTACCCAATAGACAAAGGCTACTGCTTTTATTGTCTAATGGATAATAACATTACACAAAGGATAATAGCACTACCCAATGGATAATAACAGTATGCAATGGATAATAGATTTGAACAAAAACACAATAAGATTACCTAATAGATAATAGAATGTAACAAAAACTTCGATAAAGAAAATTTTTAAAAATTGTTTCCAGTTTCGAGTTTAGTAAGTTCCCCCAGCCCTGTATTAATAGTCCAAAATTTTCTGGTCCAAGAAAAAATTTTATTTTTCCGGGCCTGCCTCAAACATACATACAACTCAAAATAATATTAAAATAATCAAAATAATTTAAAAATTTCCAAAAATTCACAAAAAATTAACAAATATTAAAAAACTCATAAATATCAAGAAAAATAAAAAATCGGGGTGTTACAACTGTCCCTCTCTAAAAAGAATTTTGTCCCCGAAATTATCTTACCTTTAAACAATTGCGAATATTGCTCCTTCATTTTTCTTCTAGTTCCCATGTTGTATCTCCAGTCGCAACGTTCCAAATTACCTTTACCAAGTCAATTCCTTTTCCTCTAAGTTGTTCCACTCGCCTCAAAATCTTAACAGGAAATGTCTCATAAATCAAGTTCTCTTTTTAATTGTACTATATCTAGTACGATAATCAGGAATATATTTTCTCAATTGAGATACATGGAAGATATTATGAAGGTTAGAAAGAGAAAATGGTAAAGCTAACTAGGTAGGCTGCTGGACCTAGCTGACAAAGAATTTGATACGGTCTAATGAATTTAGAAGTGAACTTTCTAGGTTCAAATTTAGGAACCTCAGTCTCAAGGAACACTTTTATTGGAATAGTATAATAGGATGTGGGAAATAACTAATCCATTCTTGAGATCATGTTTATTTGTGAAAGAAGTAGACAAATCAAATTCACAGAAAAGTTCTAATTTCTAACAGTAATAAGATAATTGAAACAAGCTTGAGAAGTAATAACAAGTGTGGCAATGGGAAAATAGTAATATTTAAGTCAAAAGGAAATGAAAACACAAGCGAACCCAAATGGTTCACACAGTCACAGGCAATATAAGAATAGGTTACCCCTCGAGTTGTACAATATAGTTAGAGGATTACTAGCTATGGCACAATCTCCTTTGATTTGACCTTCATATTGGGAGGCTTCTGCTCCACTCAACGTGTAGACTCCTCCTCTTGCTTGAGGTCTCGAAGCGCGCACATTATTCATGGAAGGTTCCATCTTTGATTTAGTACAGCCTCTAGCAACGTGGCTGGGCTTCCCGCACTTGAAACAAATTATTTCCTTGCTCCTACACTCCTTCGTCAAATAATCTTTTCCACACCTCTTACAATATAGTAAAAACTTCATGGTCTAACCGAATTTGCTGCCACTAGTACTTCCTCTATTTGTTCGTCATTGATGTTGATTCCCCGATAGTCATAAATACAATTTCCACTGGGATCGATTGACCTTACATTTCCTCCCCTTTAGAACCTAGTTGGTCCAAAGTTACGGAGTCTTGTATCCTGAGATTAATTCAACTCTAACAGATTTTGAGCCTCAGCTATCGCTTCCACCTACTAAACGATCCACTGATTCCGTTGTACTATTGCATTAGCCATTCTTTGAATTTCTATCACAGCTGCAGTCATGCTATCATCATCACATCCTGCGTTCATATGCGCACCTGTACCACCATGAGCCATTGTCTTTCTTCAATGCCAAACTAACCACAATACAATGAAAACTATATGTAACCATTTCAAATAAGGTTGTCTCCTTTCAGAAACTAAACACAGAGAAACACACAGCGAAAACAAGATAAATCTACCCACAAACTCGAAAGACTCGAACTTAGGCTCTGATACCATCTAATGTAACACCCTCCGAAGGGCATTACATTTCAAGCCAACTCCTTTTAATTCTTTACCCAAGTTATAAAATATTTAATATTATAAAATACGAGTTTCAAAATTTCTTTTTCATAGATAACATAAATTTACCGAATTGTAGAAACACAAGACATAAGAACTGAATAATATTCTTTACATAAAACAAAGTGTACTATAACCATAAGTGAACTATACTTACATACCCAAAAAGTATAAACAACTAACATAACTAACCTAGATTGGCCCAAATTCACAACACCTAATGAGAAGAATCAGAAGAAAAATTCCCTAGCTGGGAATATCTCAACAGATAGAAATCCGAGCAGAAAATACAATGGAATCATCTTAAGGAGTATAGTGAAGATCATTCTACAACTCCTTGATAGGTATAACAAACTCTACATATACAGTAGTTAAAGAAAAAGTAGTGACCTCATGGCAGGTCCTACTTTCGGATAGAGTAATGTCACCATAATACTCTATATGCTCTGTGTCCTAATGGTCACGCCAAGCATCAACGCCTTCAAGAAAATGTAATCTAACAAAACCTAGCAGAACCCACCCTGCCGCCATCGCAGTCTTCATAGACATAAGCATAAAACAGAAACAGATAGAACAACAATACAAAGAGGAGAGATCCCCTACATCAATACCACCATTGCAGCGTGGAGACAATAATGACATTAATGTCATTCACATACAACAATATCACAGAACAACATATGTAATCATGTTATCAATTAACAAATATTTTAACATTATATATCACAATATATAAAATATTGATTATACCACAAAATTAGGTATACTGACTATGTCACAACAATATTTACACTTACTATGCACATACACAATGTGTGTACTAACCATTCTTATGCACAATGCACTCATTTCCTACTCTATGGAGTTAAACATAGTTTCAGAGAGAATGATCCAGAAGATATATCTGTACATCGAGAATGATCCAGAAGATATGTCTATACGTCATCCGCCTTTTCAAGTGCTATAATTTTTCTCAATGTATGCATCGTGGCTTGTACAAGACATTCTACGCCAGATCGGGAATAGGAATAGTGTTCTCATCGAGATCGTCAGTACGTTTGCGTCAGTTGCCACAGCAGAGTAGTGCTACTAACTGCCCACATGTGGAATTCCGCGCCCCGACACCCCCAAGATCATTCATAGATCTTCACGACGCAATTTGCACTTGCATGAAGGTGTAATCATCTCTTAGGCAACAATAACCTTAACAGACACCGTCTGACAAATAATGCATGAATAATGACTCAATGGATATCACAAGCCTTTACTGGCTTCAACCACACGTTGATATATCCAGGTGCAATACCTTAACCTGACAGCAAATTACTGTATTTCTCAATCGAGTAACATTTTTATCGCATTTTCAAAATCGCGTAACACTTTTGTTACATTTTCAAATCGCTTAAAAGTTTTTCAACATTTTCACAATCGCGTAAAGATTTTAAAATGTTTTCTTAATCGCATAGCTAAAAATCACCATTTTTAAATCGTGAAAGAGTTTCTCCATATATTTTTAATCGCGTAAAACATTTTATTGATATTCTAAACTCAATTTAGAACTTTTCTCATTTAATATAAAATTTAGACTTAAATTCCAACATTTTCTCACTAAACTTCCTTTAAATAATATTTCCTAATTTTTTCACAAAAACTTATATTGTTTAAATTAAATCAAGATCTCTCGAGAAATCTTTCTTATTAAATAAAATACTTTATTTTCAAAACATCATTCTAACTTTATTTCCATACTAAGGCCAAAAATCACTCTTTGTTCATTACTCTAAATAAAAACATTGTTAAATTAAAATATTTTAAATTCCAAACTATCCTTAAAATTATATCCATTGATATAGCCAAAAGTCATTACTCCTTAGATTATAAAATTATGTTCATCTTCTTTTTACATGTAAATCCTTTAATCCTAATTTAGTTCCCAAATAATCGAAGTAATATTTTCTATCATTCTTTCCAAAACTTTCATTATTCTAATTCTAAATAAAATCCTTTCCATTTACCTTACTAAAATCCTCTTAAATAAAATACTTTAAGTCTCCAAATTAATTCTCATTCCTATTTTTAATCTCTTGACCGAAAATCATTTTTGATTTAGTGATAAAAATAAATTCATTTCCATTTTTATTTTGGAATTCATTAATCAAATTTCTTATCACTAATCCTGTAGGTTAACATTTAATAGAACATTTTGCATTGGATTTCCCCTTTGGAGGGCTTGGACGCCATGAGTCTCATGGTCTTTGGAACCAAAAATTCATTTCCTCTCAAGCATAAATTATAGCATACAACATACTTAAACATCATAAACCTATTATATCAAGTTCATGCAAATATCAATGCAATAAAAATCAGACCGATCAAATAAATACAAATCACACAACTACACAAATATGGTTAATAAATTCTCATATGGATTCATCACCTACATACAAATTTCATGTCCCTCACCCCATAATTGGTTGATGAGGTTAATCTCCCTCTTACCTTAGATGTAGCCTCCTTGCTCCTAGTAGGATCCTTTGTATCAACTTCCTCCACCAAGTAGCTCTTAGAATCAAAGTAAACACAAATATATTAACATCCAAGGCTAGAGTAAGACAACGATAGATCAAATATAGTCTTAGAATTTCAAAAATCAAATAAGAAATCAAGTTTCAAGAACTTTACCTTAGAACCCTAGAACTTGAACTCAAAAATTAAGCTTGAAAATGGTTGAACTTGTTACCAAGTGGCTTCCAGTACTCAAGAGGGGGGTGAATTGAGTATAAATTTTTTTCGAAATATCTCCTTTTATCAAAAACTAATATATAAAAAAAACTTAATAAATAAATGCACAGAAAGAATGGGAAGAAGAAAATAAAGAGCAGCGAAAAAATAAATATGCAGTAAATTAAAATTGCATAAAATAAAGAGATTAAGAAGAGAGAAGCAGGCATAGTATTTATCCTAGTTCGACCACTAACCCACTTGTGGTCTACGTTCAGTCCTCGAAAGCTGAGATTTTTCACTAAGTATACAAGTTTCAATAGGTGCTTGCTACTGTTGCATAAAAGAACACTTTTCACACACAGGGAAACTCAACCCTTGTGCTAAAGCCTCAGCCTACAGGGATACCTCACCCTTATACAAACCTTGAGGGATACCTCACCCTCGATACAGAATATCAGAAAAATAGATGAAGAGAAACTCTCACTTAGAGTAAGTAATACAAATTGAAGTGCTAATGGAGCTCTCACAAAAATATCTCAAAGTTTTTAATCAAACAGAGCGTAGAAAATAATTTTCACAAATTAGAGTAACCAGAAAATAGTTCAGAGTTATGGGCAAAGAAATTCGTGACCCAAGGTTGCTATTTATAGGGAAAAACACTGAGATAGCCGTTTAGGTATAATTTAGAGCATTTAAAACAAATTTGAAAACCTGTCTGTTTCCATTTACGTGATCATAAGCTCCGTGTTTATTCGAATAGAAGAAAAGCTTATTCGAATAACACTGTTTCTGAGATCAACATGAAAAGCCATCTGAAATGGGTTATTCGAATAACCAATGTGTTATTCGAATAACTCTGTTAAAACGAGAGTTCTAAAAATGAATAAGTTATTCGAATAGCAGCTGAACTATTCAAATAAAGTTGTTAAAAGAAGTTTAGACACAAAAGGTTTATTTGAATAGCGTTTGAGTTATTCGAATAACTCACTTTAAAACATAGTTCTGAAAAACTCATTTATTCGAATAACAGGATAGTTATTCGAATAGCAACTTTATAAAACAGACCATCGTGAAGGTGTTTATTCGAATAGACTATGTTCTATTCGAATAAATCAAACCAAAACTGCTTTGAAAAAAGATAATTCAAAGATACTGAGTTTGTTTCAAAATAGGTTTTTATCTTTTCTTTCAAAAACAAAGAGATATCAAAGTGAGCTCCATACAATAGATCTTAAGCCCTAATGCTAATCAAATATAAACTTGGACTTGGTCTATTTATCATCTTCATTTATACTTCACGTTTGTTATCATCAAAACAAGTCTTCAAAGGTATACATCCAAACACATTCTCCCCCTTTTTGATGATGACAAACTATCAATGAGAAAAGAGTTAGTGCAAATAATTGGAATTCACAAAGAGGCATAAAAGCTTACTCCCCTTCTTTAATTATAAGAGGTAATATATATCAGATATGTGCGCAGCTCCCCCTTTCAATTTGAATCCAATCTCATTTTAAGTTTACATGTCTTTTCTTAATTAAAATCCAAATAATCAAAATTTTCTCCCCCTTTTGTCATGAGCAAAAAGGAGGGGTAAGTCCCATAAACATATATCAAAGTAAAAGTGCATAAAGGGAAACATACACAGAACAATAGATCAAGAAACTGTATTTATGCATTAATAATAAAAGGTTCAATTACAAAAGCCATAAATAAATAACATGAAAGCAAAAACAGATAGCCTAAGAACTAAAGTTCCTAGAAATAAGTATCCGGAGGTGGTGGTGAAGAAGCTGGTGCAAGAGCAGGTGAAGCAGATCGGAGGGCAGCAACCTCACGTTCAACACCTTCTATTCTATCAAATAGAATAGAGAAGGTATGTTCCATGTAAGCTCTGTTATCAAGTAAGGTAGCTATGATCTGTTCTAGGGTGACCGGAGCAGGAGCAGTATCAGGTACATCAGCAGGAGCAGCAAGGGCGTCAGTAGGGTCAAGCTCATCCTCAACAACCTCATCTGGGTACACCCAACCTTCATCGGTTTGGATCATCTTTATTTTGCGTAAAGTGTGGGCGCCAAAGACGTTGTGGTGAGTCAAAGCAATGGCTCGCTCAATCTCCAAGACCTGAGGATACTTGCTCAGCAAGGTAGTAATGAGAATGCCATAAGGCAAGTCTGATTTTTCCTTGCCCTTGGCCCTCATCATGTGTCTTATGATGAACACAAGCCAGTTGATCTGATGGCCATTCTTCAGAAACCACAACATGAAGATGTCTTCCTTGCTGAGGTAAGCATAGTTGCCACCGTGAGGAGCCAAGATATGAGCGAAAGCGTAATGTAGAAGCCTATCTTGGCTTTTCAGCATACCACCCTTGAGACCCTTGTCAGGCAGGGCTAGACCAGGCTTCAACAGGTCCTCAATCGCCTGAAGCTTGTTGAACTCTTCAAGAAAGGGCGTGTCACCATCTTCAACAAGGGCGCCAGTGAACTACAGCTCGAACAAAGTCAGCCAGTCCTGTGGTGTGATCACAATGTTCTGATCACAAATCTCAGAGAGAAGGTTCTGGTCATCAAAAGCCAGATTGCAGTAGAACATCTTCACCAGAGCAGGATAGAGAGTGGCCTGGTGAGAGCAAAGCTGAAGAACTCCCTGGTTTTGCAGCAGGGTCAGAAAGTCAAAGCCGCGATGTTGCTGGAAGAAAGAAAGGTCAAGGTACTTGGGTTGGACCAAGTTACGCTCCCAGAAGTGCGTGATGAAGCGTGCACGATGCTCTTCGTTGGAGGAGAGCCTTCTCAGATCAAGAGGGTTATTGCATGGAGCATTCTTCGTGCGTGGACGCTTGCTAGAGGAGGAGGCCATGGTGGAAGAAGGTGTGGAAGAGAGAAAAAGAGAGAAAGAATAAGATTGAGAGTGCAGGTGCTATGGAGACGTGAAGAGTAGAGGAGAAAACAGAGAGTGAAAACGTTTGGGCGCGCAGGGGTTATTTAAATGAAACCCAGTGTTTATTCGAATAAACTGAGGTTTATTCGAATAAACCTTGCTGGAAAACTGAACAGACAGGCACGCAGGAAACTGAAAAGGTGTTTCTGCTAGGGTTTATTCAAATAGGAAGGGATTCTATTTGAATAGAACGACTGGGAAAGCCAAGCGTTTTGGCCAGCTGATAGGGTTTATTCGAATAACTATTGGAGTTATTCGAATAAATTGAGGCTTATCAGTCAAGACTGATAAAAATAAGGCTCTGGTTATTCGAATAACCTGAGGTTTATTCGAATAGACAGAGGCCAAGAACATAAACTAATAAAAGAAGGAATTTGGGTATTCAAATAAGGAGGGATTTATTTGAATAGACAGAGAGCCTAAAACAAAATAGATTTAACACAGCAGCCAGTTTATTCAAATAAACTATGTTTTATTCGAATAAAGCTGATATTCAACACAAATTTTAACGAGCAGTAAAGGAGTTTATTCGAATAAAGGCTTGCTTATTCAAATAAAACTAACACAGAAGCACAGAAAAAATATACGTTCATAAAATTGAAAGCATATATTCATGTGATAATATTTAACAATAAACCATACAATTATATATTGGATTGATCAATTATGCCCAATTCTCCTCGAATATAAAAGAATGCTTCTTTTGCTAATGGTTTAGTGAAGATATCTGCAAGTTGCTTAGATGTTTCAACAAACTCAAGAATGCAATCCCCTTTTTGTACATGATCTCTGATAAAGTGATGTCTTATCTCTATATGCTTTGTTCTGGAATGCAGTATGGGATTCTTAGAGATATTTATTGCACTAGTGTTATCACATCTTATCGAGATGTGATCAAGCTGAAGACCATAGTCTAAAAGTTATTGCTTCATCCATAGGATTTGAGCACAACAACTCCCTATTTGCAACATATTTGCCTCGGTAGACAAAGCCACACTATTTTGTTTCTTGCTATGCCAAGAAACTAAAGAACTACCAAGCAAGTGGCATGTCCCACTAGTACTTTTTCTGTCCAATTTGCACCCAGCAAAATCAAAGTCAGAATAGCCTATTAGGCTACAAGAGGAACCCTTAGGGTACCACATGCCCATTTATGAAGTGCCTACTAGGTATTTCATTATTCGTTTAACAGCACTTAAATGAGACTCCTTAGGGTTTGCCTGATATCTAGCACACATGCATACACTAAACATTATATCTGGCCTACTAGCAGTAAGATAAAGGAGAGATCCAGTCATACCTCTATATTTCATTATTTCTACTGATTTACCTCCTTCATCTTTGTCCAAGTAGCAAGAAGTGCCCATCGGAGTGGCCATGTGTTTAGCGTTTTCCATTTCGAATCTCTTGAGCAATTCCTTGCAGTATTTGGTTTGACTTATGAATGTCCCTTCGTTTGTTTGTTTGATTTGAAGTCCGAGGAAGAAATTCAATTCTCCCATCATTGACATTTCAAATTCATTCTGCATTGTCTTAGCAAATTCTTTGCAAAGGGATTCATTAGTGGCACCAAAGATAATATCATCCACATATACTTGCACAAGAAGAATATCATGCTTTTTATTTTTAATAAAAAGAGTAGTATCTACTTTCCTCTTAAAAAACCATTTTCTAAAAGGAACTTACTCAACCTTTCATACCAAGCTCTAGGAGCTTGCTTTAAACTGTATAAAGCCCTTTTAAGTTTAAAAACATGGTTGGGTAGTTCATGATTTTCAAAACCCGGAGGTTGTTTAACGTACACCTCCTCTTGAATAAAACCATTTAGAAAACCACTTTTGACATCCATTTGATATAATTTGAAATCCATGATGCAAGCATAAGCAAGTAACATTCTAATAGCTTCTAATCTTGCTACAGGTGCATAGGTTTCTTCATAATCTATTCATTCTTCTTGATTATACCCTTTAGCAACCAATCTAGCTTTGTTTCTAGTTATTAACCCATTTTCATCAAGTTTGTTTCTAAAAACCCATTTAGTTCCAATTATTGGGTGATTATTAGGTCTAGCAACTAATTCCCAAACTTGATTTCTTTCAAACTGATTTAATTCCTCATGCATAGCTAAAATCCAATGTTCATCATCAAAAGCTTCAATTAAATCCTTAGGTTCAATTTGAGAAATAAACGCTAGGTGATTATAAGTATTTCAAAGAGAGTTACGAGTACTTACGCCTTTAGAAACATCACCGATAATCTGATCGAGGGAGTGATATTTTGAAGTTCGCCATTCTTTGGGAAGTTCCAAAGCTTGCGAATCTTCTTGTCTTTGTTTATCCTCTTGCTCCTTGATTTCTTTTTCTTTATTATCCAAATGTGTTTCTGCCAAGACTTCTGCAACATCATCAACAACAAGATCCTTTCTCGATCCATTTGGGTCAGTTTCATCAAATGCAACATGTATAGATTCTTCAATAGTCATAGTTCTTTTATTATATATGCGAAAAGCTTTACTATGATTTGAATAGCCAAGAAATATACCTTCATCAGACTTAGCATCAAACTTGCCTAAGTTATCTTTTCCATTGTTTAAAACAAAACATTTGCAACCAAAAACATGAAAATATGAGACATTTGGCTTTCTTCCCTTATACAACTCATATGGGGTTTTCTTTAAAATAGGCCTTATAAGGGCTCGGTTCGTTACATAACAAGCTGTACTTACAGCATCCGCCCAAAAGTATTTAGGAAGAGCAGCCTCATTAAGCATAGTTCTCGCCATTTCTTCTAAAGAACGGTTTTTCCTTTCTACAAGTTCGTTTTGTTGCGGAGTTCTAGGGGCAAAGAAATTATGATTAATGCCATGTTTATCACAGTAATTTTCAAAAACGTTGTTTTCAAATTCACCACCATGATCACTTCTTATAGAAGAGATTTGAAAACCTTTTTCATTTTGAATAACTTTGGCAAGTCTTTTAAAAGCTAGAAATGCATCATTTTTATTTGCAAGAAATAAAGTCCATGTGAACCTAGAAAAATCATTCACAATCACTAAAGCATAGTAATTCCCACCAAAGCTCATAGTTCTAGAAGGTCCAAACAGATCCATGTGCAAAAGTTGTAAAGGTCTAGTAGTTGAAACTATATTTTTTGCTTTAAAGGAGACCTTTATTTGTTTACCCTTTTGACATGCATTACATAACTTATCTTTTATAAAATTAAGCTTGGGTAGTCTAATTACTAGCTTTTTAGAGACCAACTTCTTTAAGTGATCCATGTGAATGTGTGCAATTCTCCTATGCCATAACCATGAATCATCATTCTTACTTAAAAGGCATTTCGCATCATTTGAAGATATATCATCAAGACTAATCATATAGATGTTGTTTACTCTATGACCGATGAATTTAACATGCTTGTCATTTTTATTTTCAATTACGCAACAGTTTGAATCAAATATTACCCTATTTCCTTTATCGCATAATTGGCTAATACTAAGCAAGTTATGTTTCAAGCCTTCAACAAGCAACACATTTTCAATAGAGGAGTTAGGGTTCTTACCGACTTTACTGATTCCAAGGATTTTTCCTTTGTTGTTATTGCCATAAGTGACGTGTCCATGATTCTTGGGAATAAGCATGGTGAATTTTGAATTATCCCCGGTCATGTGCTTGGAACAGCCGCTATCAAGATACCAATTTGAACTCCTAGCTTTCAAGCACACCTACAACACAAGTTTAGTTTTTAACTTTTGGTACCCAAACTTTCTTGGGTCCTTGTGTGTCAGTTTCGGGTATAGTACCCTTGGGAACCCAAACCATTTTTGTTCCAATTTTTGTATTTATGTTTTTCCTTGCATTACATGTTGAAGTACTATGTCCTTTCCTTCCACAGTAAAAACATTTAATAAAAGGACTACTTGAAACACTAGAATGCACAAAGAAAATTTTATAGAGTTTTTGTTGATTTTTCGGGTTATAACCTATCCCGACTTTTTAAAAAACCACTCTTTGTCTTCCTAATAAAATATTTAAGTTATCCCTTCCAAATGTGAATTTAGAAAGAGTGTTCTTTAAGTCTTCAATTTCTTTTTCAAGCATATGACATGAAGAACAAGATGAAGAAGTAGAAGCATGTGAAGAATGATTTGTGCATGCATCAATGATTCCCAAAGTTTCATTTTCAATTTTTAATTCTTCTATTTCTTTATTTAAAACAAGAATTTGATTTTCTAAAGAAGAAATTGTTTTCTTAGAAGAAGAAATAATTTTTGTGAATTTTAAAGATTTTTCATGTAATTCTTCAAAACTATCTTGTAACTCATCATAAGAAGGCAATAAAGTAGTATTAGAACTTACCTCATTTTCGCTTTCTTCTTCATCTCCTTTTGCCATGAGACATAGTTGAGCTTCCTCGCTATCTGAGCTGTCAGTTGAATCCATGTCGTTTTCATCCCATGCTATACAGGCTTTTCTTCATTTTCTTTCCTTGAAGGGCTTTTTTTCAAATTTCTCCTTCTTCTTTTCGTAAACTGGGCACTCCATTTTCATGTGACCACGTTTATCACATTCATAGCAAGTTGGAGTCGATGAAGCTCCTTTGCCTTTGTAATGAGTCTTCTTCGGAGGGAAGGGAGGTCTTCTTTGAGTTCCCTTTTTCCTGAGAAATTTACCAAACTTTTTAACCAACAAACTTAGATTTTCTTCACTTACCTCGATGTTCTCTGAGCATTCTTCTTTTTCTTCATCATCATTGTCAAATGTTGAGGAAGTGGCTTTGAGCGCTATCCCCTTTTTCTTTTTATCATTTTCTTCGCTTTGACTTAATCTGCTCAGTTCCAATTCGTGCTCATGAAGTTTTCCAAAGAGGGTAGCTAAAGTCATTGTCAACAAATCCCTCGATTCTGATATGGCTGTTACCTTGGGTTGCCAAATCCTGCTAAGACATCTCAAAACCTTGTTAATCAAATCTTCATTAGAAAAAATTTTGCCTAAAAATGCAAGATCATTAACTATGTGGGTGAACCTCTTTTGCATTTCCTGAATGCTTTCTCCTTAGTTCATTCTGAATAATTCATATTCATGAGTTAGAGAATTGATTCTCGACCTCTTAACTTCACTAGTACCCTCATGAGTAACTTGCAAAGTGTCCCACATTTCTTTAGCAGTTTTGCAATTTGAAATTCCAAAAAACTCATCATATCCCAAAGCAGTAGTAATAATATTTTTGGCTTTTAAATTAAATTAAACTTTTCTTTTGTCTTCATCAGACTATTTATTTCATGGTGTTTCGGTCCTTACACCATCGACCTCATGTGTGGGTGTAAAAGCGCTATTTTCGACAGCATCCCATACATCTAGATCAATAGCTTTGATGAAGATTTTCATTCTTTCCTTCCAATATGCATAACCATCCCTATTGAAAAAGGGTGGTCAGTTTATGGAAGATCCTTCTGAAAAATCATTTGAAGAAGCCATATTCTCTTGAAGTTGCTAAGCTCTTTATACAAGAGTCTAGCTCTGATACCACTTGTTACCAAGTGGCTTCCAATACTCAAGAGGGAGGGGGTGAATTGAGTATAAAACTTTTTTGAAAAACCTCTTTTTATCAAAAACTAATATATAAAAAAAACTTAATAATTAAATGCACAGAAGGAACGAGAAGAAGAAAAGAAACAATAAAGAGCAGCAAAAAAATAAATATGCAGTAAATTAAAATTGCATAAAATAAAGAGATTAAGAAGAAAGAAGCAGGCATAGTATTTATCCTGGTTCGACCACTAACCCACTTGTGGTCTACGTCCAGTCCTCGAAAGCCGAGATTTTTCACTAAGTATACAAGTTTCAATAGGTGCTTGCTACCGTTACACAAAAGAGCACTTTTCACACATAGGGAAACTCAACCCTTGTGCTATAGCCTCAGCCTGCAAGGATACCTCACCCTTATACAAACCTTATGGGATACCTCACCCTCGATACAGAATATCAGAAAAATAGATGAAGAGAAACTCTCACTTAGAGTAAGTAATACAAATTGAAGTGCTAATGGAGCTCTCACAGAAATATCTCAAAGTTTTTAATCAAACAGAGCATAGAAAATAATTTTCACAAATTAGAGCAACCAGAAAATAGTTCAGAGTTATGGGCAAAGAAATTCGTGACCCAAGGTTGCTATTTATAGGGAAAAACACTGAGATAGCCATTTAGGTATAATTAAGAGCATTTAAAACAAATTTGAAAACCTGTCTATTTCCATTTACGTGATCATAAGCTCCGTGTTTATTCGAATAGAAGAAAAGATTTTTCGAATAACACTATTTCTGAGATCAACGTGAAAAGCCATCTGAAATGGGTTATTCGAATAACTAATGTGTTATTCGAATAACTCTGTTAAAACCAGAGTTCTAAAAATGAATAAGTTATTCGAATAGCAGCTGAACTATTCGAATAAAGTTGTTAAAAGAAGTTCAGACACAAAAGGTTTATTCGAATAACGTTTGAGTTATTCGAATAACTCACTTTAAAACATAGTTCTGAAAAACTCATTTATTCAAATAATAGGATAGTTATTCAAATAGCAACTTTATAAAATAGACCATCGTGAAGGTGTTTATTCGAATAGACTATGTTCTATTCGAATAAATCAAACCAAAACTGTTTTGAAAAAGGATAATTCAAAGATACTGAGTTTGTTTCAAAACAGGTTTTTATCTTTTCTTTCAAAAACAAAGAGATATCAAAGTGAGCTCCGTACAATAGATCCTAAGCCCTAATGCTAATCAAATATAAACTTGGACTTGGTCTATTTATCATCTTTATTTATACTTCACGTTTGTTATCATCAAAACAAGTCTTCAAAGGTATACATCCAAACACAGAACTAAGGCTTAATCACAACACCAAAGTTGCTTAGGATTGTGTTTAGAATAAAGTGGTAAGGTTAGCTTAAATTATGAAAGGTTGGAAGGTAAATTGTGGCACCTTGGCCGTGGGTCTTGAGAGAAAATGAAAGAGAGAGTTTTTGGTTCTTAGCTTTGCATGAAAGATGATAAGCATAGGAAATGTGATAGCAAACTTTGCTTTGGTCTCCTAAGGCTTTCTATGGCCGTGAGATACAAGCAGAGAAAGAGTAATCATTTTGCTCACTACAACTCCTCACAACCATTGATTAGATCAAGGGTAGACATTCAAAGCTTCTTCACCAAGCTTGTTTCTTATTAGTTATTCATAAAGTAATCATAACCATCATCTTTGACCAACCTCGAGATATTTTCCAAAAGCTATTACCCAATGGATAAAGGCTACTACTTTTATTGTCCAATGGATAATAACATCACACAATGGATAAAAGTATTATTCAATGGATAATAACATTATCCAATGGATAATAAATTTGAACAAAAACATAATCACATTACCCAATGGATAGTAACATTATACAATGAATAAATACATTACCCAATGGATAATAACATTATCCAATGGATTATAGAATGTAACAAAAACTCAGATAAAGAAAATTTTTGAAAACTATTTCCACTCTAGGGTTTAGTAAGTTCCCCCGGCCCCGCATTAACAGTCCAAAACTTTCTGGTCTAGGAAATTTTTTTTTCCGAGACCGTCTCAAATACACATACAACTCAAAATAATATTAAAATAATCAAAATAATTTAAAAATTCCAAAAATTCTAAAAAATTCACAAACATTAAAACTCATAAATATCAAGAAAAATGAAAAGTTAGGGTGTCACAACTCTCTCCCTCTAAAAAGAATTTCGTCCCCTAAATTATCTTACCTTAGAACAACTGCGAATAATGCTCCTTCATTTGTCTGCTAGTTCCCATGTTGTATCTCCAGTCGCATCGTTCCAGATTACCTTTACCAAGATAATTCTTTTTCCTCTAAGTTGTTCCACTTGCCTTAAAATCTTAACAGGAAATGTCTCATAAATCAAGTTCTCTTTTTAATTGTACTATATCTGGTACGATAATCAGGAATATATTTTCTCAATTGAGATACATGGAAGATATTTTGAAGTTTAGAAAGAGCTAGTGGTAAAACTAATTGGGTATTCTATTGGACCTATTTGACAAAGAATTTGATATGGTCCAATGAATTTAGAAGTGAACTTTCTAGATTCAAATCCAGAAATCTCAGTCTCAAGGAACACTCTTATTGGAATAATATAACAGGATGTGGTTAGAAATAACCAATCCATTCTTGAGATCATGTCTATCTGTGAAAGAAGTAGACAAATCAAATTCATAGAAAAGTTCTAATTTCTAATAGTAATAGGATAATTTAAACAGGCTTGAGTATTAATAGCAAGTTTAGTAATGGTAAAAGAGTAATATTCAAGTCAAAAGGAAATGAAAACATAAGCAAACCCAAATGGTTCAAACAGTCACAGGCAATATAAGAATGGGTTGCCCCCCGAGTTATATAGTATAAATAAAGAATGGGTTGAGCCTTGACTGTCTCTTCCAGCTGTTGAATGGTCCTTTGATTCTATTGTACTGTTGCATCAGCCATTCCTTACATTGCTGTCATAGTTGCAGTCATGCTATCATCATCACGTCCTGCGTTCATATGCGCACTTGACCACTATGAGCCATTGTCTTTCTTCAACGACAAACTAACCGTAATACAACGAAAACTAAATGTAACCATTTCAAACAAGGTTGTCTCCTTTCAGAAACCAAACACAGAGAAACACACAGCACAAACATGACAAATCTATCCACAAACCCGAAAGACTCGAACTTGGGCTCTAATACCAACTAATGTAACACCCTCCGAAGGGCATTACATTTCAAGCCAACTCCTTTTAATTCTTTACCCAAGTTATAAAATATTTAATATTATAAAATACGAGTTTCAAAATTTCTTTTTCGCAGATAACATAAATTTACCGAATTGTAGAAACACAAGACATAAAAACTGAATAATATTCTTTACATATAACAAAGTTCACTATAACCATAAGTGCACCATACTTACATACCCAGAAAGCATAAACATCTAACATAACCGACCTAGATTGGCCCAAATTCGCAACACCTAATTAGAAGAGTCCTCCTCAGAAGATAAATTCCCTAGCTGGGAATGTCTCAACAAATAGAAATCAGAGCAGAAAATATTACAGAATCATCTATAGGAGTATAGTGAAGATCATTCCACAACTCCCTGATAGGGATAACATACTCTACATATATAATAGTAAATGAAAAAGTAGTGACCCCATGCCATGTCCTACTTACGGATAGAGTAATGTCACCACAATACTGTTGGTGTATGCCCTAGAGGCCAATACATTTTCTGTATTTACATACATTCTATTATGCTATTTTATATATGAGCCATTTCATTTATTGTGTTCTTTTTTGATAAACATAATAAAATCCTTAGAATAGTAAGTTTGATGCCATAGGACATCAAGTGGATGACTTGATCGTGAGATCTTTTTAGTTACAACACTATTCTTAAATGTCTCTAGTCAAGTATTATTGTTAATTAGGACAATAATAATACATTCAGACTAGTATGTGTATAGACTGATGACCACATCTCACGGGTCATGGATATGAGATATCAAGTCTTCACATGGGTACATATTAGAGTAATGATGTACTGGACTAACCCACCATAAGAACACTACATGGATCATTACGTGAGTGTCATAAGTGATTCTCTTAGTGACAATGGTGTTTGTGGTCCTTTGACCTGAACTCACTACGATTCCTACATGAGGAGTTGTGTGTTTTAATGCCATCAAACGTCATCTGTAACAAGGTGATTATAAAGTTGGTTATTGGACATACCACGAATCATCCAAAGGGATGTGAGTAACCTAGATGGGATTTGCCACTCCTACATAATAGGAGCAATATCGTCGGACCCCCTGATTGAGTGAGACTGCGAAATGCATGGCCATGCTCAAATGAGTCAATATGAGATATTGATCTCATTTGTTGTTACAAAGTCTACTCAAGTATCAGGAAACGAAAGATTGGACTATACAAGGGTGACGCATTCCATGCCTTGTGTTCAATCTAGATATCTTGACAAAGGGACTAAATGACACGGAAACATAGGTCATGGAAAGGTTATGTCAAATCACTGACATTCTTATTACTTGGGTAGCAGCGATGTGTTGCTAGATACCGCTCACTGCTTGTAATATTAAAATGAGATTTTAATATTACTGCCAACGTAATAAGAACCTGCAGGGTCACACACATAGAGCAGACTAAAATTGGAGCAATGGATCCAAGTTGGACTCGGATTCAAATATGGGCTAGACTCATAACAGATGGGTCTAGGGTTGCACAGCTTACCTTACTGCTGCTCACACTCACTTAAGGCAGTCACTATTATAAATATTACTACTAAGGGGCTACTAAGATAGATAATTTCAGAACCCTAGCCGCACCTACAGAAAAGTGAGTGAGAGAGCGACAAGTTTTTTCTCTTCTCTTCGCAGCTAGCACTGTGTGAGAGACGTGAGGCTCCTCTTTACGGACGTTAGACATTTGTGAGTCTGTTTGTGTGGATACCGCAGAGACATCGTTTCTATTACGGTGTTGGTGATTCACATTCTTCCTTTTGATCACGCTTCAAGAGGTAAATAATTTAAAAACTCAGATTATGGCTTTTCGCGCGGATCCTCGGTGGGAATCCCTGTTTTTCCGCTGCATGATGTAACTGTAATTCCCAACAAATACTCTATATGCTCTGTGTCCCAATGGACATGCCAAGCATCAGTGCCTTCATGAAACTGTAGTCTAACAAAACCTAGCAGATCCCTCATTGCCGCCATCACAGTCTTCACATACATAAGCATAAGACAGAAACAGATAGAATAATAATACAACGAGGTGAGATCCCCTACATCAATACCATCATGGCAGCGTAGAGACAATAGTGATAATAATGTCATTCATATAGAGCAATATCACAGAACAACAAGTATAATCATGTTATCAATTAATAAATATTTTAACATTATATATCACAATATATAAATACTGATTATACCACAAAAATAGGTATACTGACTATGTCATAACAATGTGTACACTTACTTTGCACATACACAATGTGTGTACTGACCATTCTTATGAACAATGCACCCATTGCTTATTCCATGGAGCTAAACACAGTTTCAGAGAGAATGATCCTGAAGATATGTTTGTACGTCATTCACCCTTTCAAGTGCTATAATTTTTCTTAGTGTATACATCATAGCTTGTACAAGACATTCTACGCCAGATCAAGAATAGGAATAGTGTTCTCATCGAGATCGTCGGCACATTTGCATCAGTTGCCATGACACAGTAGTTCTACTAACTAGCCTCTTATGGAATTCTGTGCCCCGACACCTCCAAGATAATTCATAGATCTTCACTATGCAATTCGCACCCGCACGAAGGTGTAATTCATCTCTTAGGCAACAATAGCCTTAACAGACACTGTCTGACAAATAATGCATGAATAATGACTCAATGCATGTCACAAGCCTTTACTGGCTACAACCATACGTTGATATATCTGGGTCCAATACCTTAGCCCGACAACAAATTACTGTATTTCTCAATCACATAACATTTTTATCGCATTCTCACAATTGCGTAACACTCTTGTTACGTTTTCAAATCGCGTAAAGATTTTAAGACATTTTCTTAATCGCATAGCTAAAAATCACCATTTTTAAATTGCATGAGTTTCTCTACATATTTTTAATCGCGTCAAACATTTTATTGATATTCTAAACTCAATTTAAAACTTTTCTCATTTAATATAAAATTTGGACTTAAATTCCAATATTTTCTCACTAAACTTCCTTTAAATAATATTTCCTAATGTTTTTCACAAAAACTTATATTATTTAAATTAAATCAATATATCTCGAGAAATCCTTCTTATTAAATAAAATACTTTATTTTCAAAACATCATTCTAACTTTACTTCCATACTAAGATCAAAAATCACTCTTTGTTCATTACTCTAAATAAAAACATTGTGAAATTAAAATATTTTAAATTCCAAACTATTCTTAAAATTATATCCATTGATATAGCCAAAAGTCATTACTCCTTAAATTATAAAATTGTGTTCATCTTCTTTTTACTTGTAAATCCTTTAATCCTAATTTGTTCCCAAATCATCTAAGTAATATTTTCTATCATTCTTTCCAAAACTATCATTATTCTAATTCTAAATAAAATCCTTTTCATTTACCTTACTAAAATCCCTTAAATAAAACACTTTAAGTCTCTAAATTAATTCTCATTCCTTTTTTTAATCACTTGACCAAAAATCAGTTTTGATTTAGTGATAGAAATAAGATCATTTCCTTTTTTATTTTATAATTTCTCAATCAAATTTCTTATCACTAATCCTCTATGTTAACATTTAATAAAATATTTTGCATTAGATTTCCCCTTTGGAGGGCTTGGAGGCCGTGAGCCTCATGGTCTTTGGAACCAAAAATTCTTTTCCTCTCAAGCATAAATTATAGCATTCATTATACGTAAATATCATAAACCTAATATATCAAGTTCATGCAAATATCAAAGAAATAAAAATAACATAGAACAAATAAATACAAAATCGCACAACTACATAAATATGGTGAATAAATCCTCACATGGATTCATCACCTTCATATAAATTTCGTGTCCTTCACCACCATAATTGGTTGATAAGGTTAATCTCCCTCTTACCTTAGATGTAGCCTCCTTGCTTTTAGTAGGATCCTTTGTATCAACTTCCTCCACTAAGTAGCTCTTAGAATCAAAGTAAACACAAATATATTAACATCCAATGCTAGAATAAGACAACCATAGATCAAATATCATCTTAGAATTTCAAGAATCAAATAAGAAATCAAGTTTCAAGAACTTTACTTTAGAACCCTAGAACTTGAACTCAAAAATCAAACTTGAAAATGGTTGAACTAAGGCTTGATCACAACACTAAAGTTGCTTAGGATTGTGTTTCTAATAAAGTGGTAAGTTTGGTTTAAATTATGAAAGGTTGGAAGGTAAATTGTGGCACCTTGGTTATGGGTCTTAAGAGAAAATGGAAGAGAAAGTTTTTGGTCCTTAGCTTTGCATGAAAGATGATAAGCATAGGAAATGCAATAGCAAACTTTGCTTTGGTCTCCTAAGGCTCTCTATGGCCGTGAGATACAAGGAGAGAAGGAGTGATAATTTTGCTCACTATAACTCCTCACAATCATTGATTAGATCATGAGTAGACATTCAAAGCTTCTTCACCAAACTTGTTTCTTATTAGTTATTCATAAAGATGTCATAACCATCATCTTTGACTAACCTCAAGATATTTTTCAAAAGCTATTACCTGATGGACAAAGGCTACTGCTCTTATTGTCTAATGAATAATAACATTACACAATGGATAATAGCATTATGATGCGGATTAAAAGTTACAAACCCAAGTGCAAGTTATTTCAAGTAATAAGTTCTCGGGAGTCCAAGGTCGATCCACAGGAAATTGATGAAGAAAAATTCTTTGACATAAAGTAAATATTTTGTCACAATAATAAAAGTAATAAAACTTGGTCACAAATAAAAAAAACTTACTTGAGTTAGGAGATCTAGTTTTGGTAAATAAATTAAGGATAAAATTAATTCTTTTGATAACTCAATTAGAATCCATACATAATGGAGGTTCCAATCAGAAAATACAACATTCAAAGTTCATTAAAAATTATATACGTAATTATATTATGATTCCTTTAATCATCTATTAACACCACCACTTATAAATGGGCTCAAGCATTCATTGTGTCAATATCTTATCTACAACAAATCAAGATCACGACTTTACAAGGAGGATTTCTAAATTAGTTATTAACAAAATATAATACATATAATGACCACTTGAAAATATATTATTTAAGCATAAGAAAGAAATTAATCTAACTTCAGCTTATTACCAAAAGCTTCATCCTTTCACCCAAGTAAAACTAAAATTAGTTACTCATAGACAAGAAGAAAGAAAGACAGAAGAAGAAGAAGAAGAACATAACTTCAATTTAGAACAAAAGAAAACTACAACAAGATAAACAAATAACATAATAGCATGATCTTGGTCTCTAAGACCAAGATTCTTCAAATTATCAACCAAGGCTCCCCTTTATAGAGGATTAGGGATACAAAATGACAAGGGGGCTGATTCATGACTGAGTGGATGAGTGAAAAATGAGTGAAAAATGCCAAATGACTTTTGATGAGTGGAAAATTATTGAGATTCTTTGTCTCTGAAATCATTCAGTGTTGAACTCATTGCATTCATCATTTTCTCACCAAGTGGTCTTCATGAAAGTTGTAGGCCTGGATCTTATCTTTCAAATGCCTTAGTTTGAGCCCAAAAGGATTCCTACAAGGTGAGATATGATTTGATTACTGTATACTGCTTAAGCCCAGCTATAGTTCCTCTATTCTGACTTGCAAGTCCAATATGACCTCTAAGAAATCTGAAATAAGTCTTGTGTTCTTCCTGAAAGCTGTAGATATAGGTCTTAACTTGTAGATACCAAAATTTCAACTCGATTCAGTTCTTACAGCCCGAGTTATGCTCTGATTACTGTACACTATTCAGGTTCCAATCATAAAACCCGTGTTCTAACTTCCAAGACCAATTAGCTCCCCTAGATATCTTATTTTGACCTAGATCTCTTTATGAAAGTTGTAGATCTCTCTTTCATCTTTCCTACAAGGTAAAATACATAATTATTAGACATCTAGAACTCAAGATATGGCCAAAATACAGAGACAGTGTAAGACGTAAATCATGCTGAAAAAATTAATTAAGTCCAATGTAAGTCCAAACTTACAAAACATAAGCAAGCTCAATCAATTAAGTACATGGAGAGTGTAAATGACTAAAAATAAGGATTTATTAATGTATAAAATATGTGATTATCAAATTCTCCCACACCTAACTTTTTGCACTCCTGGACAAAACACACTAGACTAAAACTTGGAAAAAAAATGACACAGACTCAAAAGCTAAACACTCTAAAAGACTCAATTTCTAATAATATTTAAGAATGAAGAGCAACTAATCATTTAAGGGATCAAAACATTTATATGGTAACATTTCTTCACTTCTCAAACTAACAAGTAAGGAAACTTCAATTGAAAAGTATGAGTAAAGAATGATAGATCTTCACAAGATTCACTCTCAATCCCTCAAGTGTTTAAGAGGTAGGTATTTCACTCAATTCAACCCATGAAAATTGCACTACCATAAGCTTGCTTATCTTCTACTTCTCCACTACTCAGAACACATACACACACAAATCATGAGGACTTTATTCAAGGTTGTAATGGGGTCAAGGTAAAGGAGGAGGTAATATGGATATGACAAGTTAAATACCAAAGAGAATAAAAAAGCATGAGAGCTGAGTTCAATTAACAAGCATGAAAGTTCATCCCAACCCCACCTAATACAAATTCCCTTTACATATTCTTTTCCTTTCCTTTGTTGCTTTGTTGGCCCTTATTTATATATTTTTTTGTTATTTTTTTTATTTTTACAAGATGAACATAATATATACATTTAAATAGTTTTTTTTCAACCATTCTGCACACACACCCCCTCACTTGTTCAAGAACTCATCTAATGACAAAGCTAATGTTCTCTTATTCCCTAAGGCCAGGTAAGAACATGGTTTTTCATTTAAGGCACATAATAAGTTCAAAACAAAGAATGGTCAAATAAACTCAAAGGGGTTAAGTAAGGGAAAATAGGCCATTTCCAATGCTTACGTTAGCAGGAATCAGAGAATTTCCAAGAAGCCATAAGAGTGCTTGATATCATATTGAGACAATATGCTGCTGAGCAAGGCTGCCTATTTGTTCGCTTGTCATTCTTGGCTATTTGGTTAAAGTAGCTATTTTAAGAAAAATGTCTCAATCATGTTTATGTATGCATGTGAAAATGTAGTCTAAAAAAGAATCAAAGCAAGTTTTAGAGTTACAATTCCATGAGTGAAATTGACACAAGAAAGAAGAGAATAGTACAAATGTTCAATCAATTCATCAATAGGCTCAAAATCTCATAAGGCATAATTCTATCATTCTCAGTGCACCAATTCAACATCCATAAACAAGCATGTGATTTTTAAAAAAGAAGACGATTTACTCAATCATGATATGTTCCCTGAATTTGAATTGCTACTTCCACACAAACTAGTTATCTACCTAATTACTCCTTACTTTACCACTAATTTTGATGCGTTTCAAGAGCAAATTTACCTCAAGGGCATAATTTACTCCTTACTCTACCATCCTTAATTAGTTTTGCTGTTAGTAAGTTACTGACAAACATATAAACACAACAAACATATTAATACACACACTTCCTAATTTTTTTATTTTTTCTTTAGAGTTTTTTTTCTTTTTACACAAATATCCTTCCACCCAACCAGATCACAACATTGTCCTCAATGTCAAAACATAGTTAGATAAAGGATAGAAGATATTACTTGTTGCTACAATTACTAAAAAGAAAAACTTTACACAAATTTAAACAGAAACAAAGTATGATAAATAAAACCAAAGCTTGTAATTATTTAAATAGTTAGAGTGTCTGATCTGGCTTGCTTTTCATACTGTTTCCTTCACTACTTTCTTCTGACTAATCTATCTGAGCTGTTACTAGATTAGGTTCATAAACAAAAGCTTCCAATTTATTAATCAACTCATCAGCAGTGGAAGCAGAAACAAGGAGTTGTCTCGCCAAATGTGTGATAAATTTCTGTTCCATAGCATGGTCAACAAAAGATAACAAATTATCAAAGAAATTATTAACATTCAACAAACCTATGGGTTTATGGTGGATGTTCAGTTGGGCCCAAGAGACAATTTGAAAAAAATCTTCCAAAGTACCAAAACAACTTGGTAAGGCTATGAATGCATCAGAGTTTGCAAGCATTGTCCTCATTCGTTCATGCATAGTTGATACTTGAAGCTTTTCCCCAATTGTTTTTCCAGTGATTTTCTTTCGAGTTAAAGGTCCAGGAATGATACCTAAAACCTGACTGCCTCTTATATGTGCAGAGAGTGATACAACCCTTATTAACCCAATGCTACCTCCCTCATATACTGCATGAATTTTCCTCGCAGCAAGTGTTCGATCAAGAGTGCTTGCTGCATTTACATACTCTAAACCCTTCCCATAACTTGACCCACAAAATACACAGATATTTGTAAGTCTACGAATGGAAAAAGAAGATCCCTCCATTTCTACACTCACACTCCCTTTGAATGATTATGAGTTAGAGGAAAATGAAGAAAATGAATTGTTTAAATAGGGAAGAGAATGGAAAAAGGTAATGCTAGCACCTATGTGAGTAGGTTGGCTGTTGTCAGAAAAATTTGAAATTAAGAAACACAAATTTTCTTTTGTTGTTTTGTTTTTGTTTTTGTTTTTGTTTGTTTTTGTTTGTTTTTGTTTTTTTTTTTTACTTCAAGAAAACCATCAAGGTAAAGAAGTCTAGAAACCCCTGAAGGATCCTATCCAAAGTATCATCTACCCAAAACTAAAATATCACAAAATCATACAAAAATAAAATTATAATAATAAATGATGGCATACCTTTATGTATAGGGAATTTGTGACATATCTTTATACTGCGTGTCACCAGTGCAGAAATACCAAGACGGCTCAGCCAATCTGGGAATTCTTCTCCCTCCCGCTTGTGGGTATTTTGGATTAAGCTACGACGCAACTAATTAAAGTGCGTAAATCTGATAGCTACCACTAACGACCACAGCCAGTGAGAGGCCGCTGGAGAGCCCATGGCTTTAAATCACAGGATCCAACTAAAAGGTATTGTCATGCGAGAATGCAAATACGGGACACTTCGATCTTATTTTCAGACCGGTGTGCGAAAGTCCACCCAAATCAATGATGGGTCTACCACTGGCAGGGGCTGCTAATCTAATTAAAGACTAAATACAACTGAAGTTTCGCCATCTTTTTTATTTCTTTTCTTTTTTTCTTCTTTTTTTCTTCTTTTTCTTCTTTTTTTTCCTTTCTTTTAGGAGTTGTACAAGATAATATGTACATGTTGTTGTGATTGTGGCTCACATCTTCCTTTGGTTTTACATCCAGTAAAGGCTTAAATGCCTTCTATGAGTCGAGGATAAGCTTCCTATCCAATTTTCTTATAAATTGGCAAACAGGGTCTTTTTGAGTTAGATTCCCAAGACTGTAACACTTTTGCTCGTCCCTGAAGATATTCCATAAATTAATAAGTTCACGATACACAACTCCACAAGAATGCATCTCAAGAGTCAATAAGATATCATCTAATGACTCCTTGCTCAGTCCATTCTAAATGAAGAATATTTTATCTTCTCTGTTTGCGAAAACCATTCCCAAAGAATGACTTACAATTCTATCATACACACTTGTATCAAACTTTCATTCTTTTCACTATTCTTTCTTTAGAATAAGAACTTTTACCGAGACTCTGCATGTATGAGACAAATGAATCTGAAGATTCACCAGCTAAACGAACCTTTGCTTCGATTATCTAACGTATATCTTTTGGGATGCCCATGTGCATTAACAGTCTCAGTCTTTCACACCTAACTTTGTAGATTTTTGTTAGAGCATTTTGACGAAGAGAAGGGAAATGCTTTCTTAGATTTGAGAGAATGACATCCATTTTAAAGAAGAATGAATCAGTTATTATGAAAAACTGAGAAACAAACCGACTTGAGAGTCACGAAGTACCGTTATTCGCTACTTAACCAAGAACACAAAGAACTTAACAACTTGGTTTTTCAAAAATAGTTTGAGTCTTTGTCTATTGACCTTAAATATATTACCACTTCTAGGGTTCTCAATGTCTATGGTCCTATGAGAATACACATGTTTGACAATAAAAAGGGTCAGTCCACTTAGATCTCAATTTTCAAGAGAATAAATGAAGACGAGAATTATAAAGCAAAACTTTTTGACTAATTTCAAAAGATTTTCTCAAAATTGATTTGTCATGAAAAACTTTTAATCTAACTTTATAAATCTTCATGTTTTCATATGCATTATTTCTCAATTCCTCAACAGTCAAAAATTTCAATGACAATGATAGGGTTCAGAGGCATCCTGTTTTGCTTAGAAATGGAATCCTATTTTTGATAGTTTTCACAACTTTTTCAAAATGTATAGTTGTCTTTAAATAAAATGGGCCAATAAAATTCACACTACAAGATTTTTGCAGCTATTTTCTTTGAAGAAAAGTAACCTCCATATGCTTCTGAGTAACAAAATTTAATGACATTACCTACTTTGCTATTGGGCACACATCTCCAAATGATTTGATAAGGATAATTGATGCAGGATCTTTCATGTTATAAGAGAATTGATTATATTAGCAAAACAAAGCTTGGAATTGACTGAAAATAAAAATTCATCAAGAAAAGAATCATTGATAGATGTGATATCAAAAGATGAGCCTGTTGTAAGTATGAACAAATGATCTGCAACAACATTTTCAGCTCCTTTCTTATCTTTTATTGTGATGTTGAATTCTTGAAGCAACAAAATCCACCGTATCAACCTAGGTTTGCAAAAACTTGTTGTGAAAATCGATAAGTGCACCGAATAGTCAAAGAAATAGAGTAGTTGATTAAGAGAGAGAAAAAACACTAAAACACACAAAATTAAGAGAGAAAAGAGAGAACAACATACATGAATGCAAAACACATTATGGATGTAAACACATGAAATTAAAACACTAGGGATCTGACTTCACTCAATTCAATAATCTATCATAGGCAATAGAGTAGCTTTGGGACCTTCATTCTAATTCATTTCTAATCATTTAATTGATGGGAAGAATCCAGTAATTAATTAAAACTCAATTCCTTGGTCTAAACTTTAATTCTTAAAGGCATGACCTTTACTCTATGGATTCTTATGGAAAATACCACAATTCTCCCATACTACCTATAACCTCCATTCCTAGATGATTATAAATCATGACACTTATTATTTATAGTCTAAGTTATATGCAAACCTTCTGATTCTACATATACCTCACTAGATTAATTTATGAGTGGCCAATTCATAAAAACATTAAGAATCATAATAAGCACTCAAATTAAATAAAAAAGAAATTAATTAAAATTCTAATCTTAATATATGTCGATTGAATCAAGTTATGTCTTCATCCTTGAAACACGCAAATTTAACTATAAATGACAAAAGAGAAGAAGAAATAGAAAGAATAAAATAAAAAATATATACAGAGCTCAATCTTCCATAAAAAAAATATATTAACAAGTAGACGGTAAACCTACCATGATAAAAAAATAATAATAATATTAACAAGTAGGCAGTAAACCTGTCATTAAATATTAATAAAGATGTGGTATAAACCAGCCATCAAATAAATATTACAAGGGTGTGGTATAAATCAACCACCAAATATATATTCACAAGGGTGTGATATAAACTAACCACCAAATAAGTTAATAAGTTGATAAATTAAAAAGTTAGTAAGCTGATAAATTAGAAAGTTAGTAACAAGTAAATTAAAATGTTAGAAGCAGGAAAATTAAATTGTTAGAAGTAAGTAAATTAAAATGTTAGAAGCAGGTAAAGTAAAATGTTAGAAGGTTAGAAGGTTAGAAAGTTAGTAAGAGAGTTAGATAGCTAGTAAGTTAGTAAGCAAGAAAATTAAAAGGTTAGTAGGTTAGTAAGCAAGAAAGTTAGAAATAAAATACAGAAAGTAAAATACAAAAGATAAAGTACAGAATGTAAATTACAGAAAATAAAGTGTAAAAAATAAAATACAGAAAGTAAATTTAAAATATGAAAATCAAAGAATCGACAAGCCGATCTTTTGTTCGCGAAGAGAGAGAAGAGAAGAAAAAAGATTATTTCATTAATGATTAAAAATTATAGAGAGATAAGGGAGAGTTTCCCTACTAAGTTAGTACGTTAATAAGTACAAAGAAAAAAAATCAAAAGAGTAGAAAATATATATATATATATATATATATATATATATATATATATATATATATATATATATATATATACAAGATCCACAGAAAAAAAAATATAAATATATATATACAAAATATTTACATCATAAATTTATTCTTCAAATGAAGTCCCTGGTAATGGCGCCAAAAACTTGTTGTGGATTAAAAGTTACAAACCCAAGTGCAGGTTGTTCCAAGTAATAAATTCTCGAGAGTCCGAGGTCGATCCACAGGGAATTGATGAAGAAAAATTCTTTGACGTAAAGTAAATATTTTGTCACAACAATAAAAGTAATAAAACTTAGTCACAAATAAAAAAACTTACTTGGGTTAGGAAATCCACTCTTGGTAAATAAATTAAGGATAAAATTAATTCTTTTTATAACTCAATTAGAATCCACACATAATGGAGGTTCTAATTGAAAAATATAACATTCAAAGTTCATTACAAATTATATACGTAATTATATTATAATTCCTTTAATCATCTATTAACACAACCACTTATAAATGGGCTCAAGCATTCATTGTGTCAATATCTTGTCTGCAATAAATCAATATCACTACTTTATAAGGAGGGTTTCAAAATTGGTTAGAAACAAAATATA
Organism: Ormosia semicastrata; assembly: GCA_029884595.1. Taxonomy (NCBI): domain Eukaryota; kingdom Viridiplantae; phylum Streptophyta; class Magnoliopsida; order Fabales; family Fabaceae; genus Ormosia; species Ormosia semicastrata. The sequence continues at coordinate 34,059,998 of JAQQTO010000042.1, forward strand.
ATACATATAATGACCACTTGAAAATATATCATTTAAGCACAAGAAAGAAATTAATCTAACCTTAACTTATTATCAAAAGCTTCATCCTTTCACCCAAGTAAAATGAAAATTAGTTACTCATAGAAAAGAAGAAAGAAAGAGAGAAGAAGAAGAAGAAGAAGAACATAACTTTAATTTAGAACAAAAGAAAACTACAAGAAGATAAACAAATAACACAATAGCATTATCTTGGTATCTAAGACCAAGATTCTTCAAATGATCAGCCAATGCTCCCTTTTATAGAAGATTAGGGATACAAAATTACAAGGGAGCTGATTAATAAGTGAGTGGATGAGTGGAAAATGCCAAATGACTTTTGATGAGTGAAAAATTATTGAGATTCTTTGTCTCTGAAATCATTCAGTGCTGAACTCATTGCATTCATAATTTTTTCACCAAGTGGTCTTCATAAAAGTTGTAGGCTTGGATTTTTATCTTTCAAATGTCATTAGTTTGAGCCCAAAAGGATTCCTACAACTCGAGATATGGTCTGATTACTATACAGTACTCAGACCCAGCTACAGTTCCTCTATTCTAACTTGCAAGCCCAATATGACCTCTAAGAAATCCGAAATAAGCTTGTATTCTTCATAAAAGTTGTAGAATGGGTCTTAACTTGTAGATGCCAAAATTTCAGCCCAATTCAGTTCTTACAGCCCAAGTTATGCTTTGATTACTATACACTATTCAGGTTCCAATCACAAAACCTGGGTTTTGACTTCCAAGACCAATTAGCTCCATTAGATGCTAATTTTGACCTAGATCACTCATGAAATTGTAGATCTCTCTCTTATCTTTCCTACAAGGTATAATACATAATTATTAGACATCTAGAACTCAAGGTATGACCAAAATACAAAGACAGTGTAAGACGTAAATTATGCTGAAAAAATTAATTAAGTCCAATTTGAGTCCAAACTTACAAAACATAACCAAGTTCAATCAATTAAGTACATAGAGAGTGTAAATAACTAAAAATAAGGGTTTATTAATGCATAAAATATGTGATTATCACATTACCCATTGGATAATAACATTATCCAATGGATAATAGATTTGAACAAAAACATAATACCATTACCCAATGGATAATAACATTGTTCAATGAATAAATACATTACCTAATGGATAATAACATTATCCAATGGATAATAGAATGTAACAAAAACTCATAAAGAAAATTTTTGAAAATTGTTTCTGATTTTGGATTTAGTAAGTTCCCCCGACCCTACATTAATAGTCCAAAACTTTTTGGTCCAAGAAAATTTTTTATTTATTTGAGCCCGCCTCATATACATACAGCTCAAAATAATATCAAACTAATCAAAATTCCTAAAAATTCACAAAAATTCACTAAAATTATAAAACTCAAATATGAAGAAAAATAAAAAATCGGGGTGTTACAACACTTCTTAGAGGAAACTAATGATGTGTTTATTTGCCAAGACTTAGACTAGATAGAGGAACAAAAGGGGATTGCCTACATCCACAAAGCAGCCCTCAAGCTTAAAACTACACAATGGTACAATGTTAAAGTCATACCATACAAATTCAAACCTGGAGACTAGGTCTTGAAAAGTGCAGATGTCAGAGATAAGAATACCTCCCAAGAGTAGTTAGCCCCTAACTGGGAAGGAAAAGACATGATGGACAAAGGCCCTATGAACTCAAAACCCTCAATGGGAAGGAAGAGTTAAGAAACTAGAAAGCAACCAAACTCCGAAGATACTATAGCTAGTTGCACACTTAGCATCATTTTTTTAAATGTAATTACCACCTAAGTAGGCTTTGTATTCTATTTTCCTAAATACTATATGGACTCTAGACAACCAAGCTATTATCAATGAAAGTTATGATAATTATTCAACCATATTCTCAATACTTGCATATATATATTTTTTATCTTCTCTCAAGTTATTCATGTGCTGCTCACAAGGCCATCTATGGCCTTCATACCAAGGTCCATAAGACCATTGTCTAGCTTATGTGCTCAAAAACCACAAGTTTAACTTGCAAGGCCATTTATGGTCGCCACGATATAGTCCATAGGATATCCACCCCACTCATGCACCCTAAATCATAACACACTAGCAAGGTGTCTTGGGCTGCCTTACTTAGATTATAGGGAACATTTTCCTACCATAAATGCCTCAATTCCTGAATAAGCCCACGAAGTCGGCACCCACTGCCTTGCTGAGGACATCTACCACACCGTGACCCGAGGTTGTCACTTTTTCTGAGCTTCCACCAATGTTGTCTCACTTTTTGTCCAAGGTTGTCACCTTGCTCTGAACTTCCATCAATGTTGTCTCAGCGACAACCGTAGTGGCCTTCAACAAAGACTCCTCTAGACTCAACTTCAAGGACTTTGTGTCCTTTTCAACAATCTTTGTCGAGGTCTCTGCCTTCTTAGCCTAGGTAAACAAAGCTTGCTTCTCCTCCTCCCACTTTTCTTTTTCTTCATGGAGCCCATCTAGCTCTGAAGATAGTAACAACAAAGGAAGGAGGGTTGAATTGTGTTGCTTTTTCATTGAAAATTTTAAACTTCTCACAACTTTCTCAAGTTAATCAGACTTGAAGGTGATAAGGTTACTTTAAGACACAGTAGTTAGGTAAGAAAGTTCAACAATGCATTAGTATAAGGTTAGATAGAATAGGGTGAGAGAGTTTGCGAGAGAGTTTTCTAGTTGAGTTAAAATGAACTCTTTCATAATTCTAGTGTTAAGTGTAGAAGCTTCATAAGTTAATCTTTCAAAAAAAACTAACACTTTATGTTTGAAAAACCTTTCTTGACAACAAGAATAACTTCCAAAAAACATAGAATCAAACCTTAGAAAGTATGTTCTTGTTAGCAAAAACTTCAAAGAACTCTTATTTGACCCCCATATCAAATAACATTTCACTTCAGTGGAACATCCCCAGACAATGGCCAAGCCGAAGCCACTAACAGGGTAGTACTCCAAGGTTTGAAGAAGAGACTTGACCAAGCCAAAGAAGATTAGGTAGAGCAACTTGGCTATGTTCTATGTGCATACTGGACTACACCTCACTCCACCATGGGAGAAAATCCATTCAAACTCACTTATGGATGTGAGGTTATGATCTTAGTATAAATTAGGGAACCTAATTGGCAGAAACAACACTTCTCAAAGGAAACTAATGATGTTTTTTTTCGTTGAGACTTAGACTTGATAGATGAACAAAAGGGGATTTCCCACATCCTCTAAGTAGCCCTCAAGCTTAAAACTGCACAATGGTACAACGTTAAAGTTGTACCATGAAAATTCAAACTTGGAGACTAGGTCATAGGAAAGGCAGATGTTGTAACATCCTTCCTATCTTGTTAGCTTTAATGACTGTTATAGTAGTTCCTTAGCACTTGTGTGATTTACTTATTGATTTTTGTAATTTTCTAAGTTCGTTTGGGCCTAACAATATTGCCAAAACATGAAAAATAACTTGTAATTACTTTTCCTTAAATTAACATAAACTTAAGGAAGTAAACTAATATACTTTTAGGTATCTACTCTAACCTGTAATCATTTCTAAAATTAATCTCTATCCTCCATTTAATAACTCCATAAATTTTTATAATTTTCCAAGCTACTCGCCTATTTAATTTGTCCTTTAAACACTTATTCTATTTATTAAAAATACCAAACTAATTTATTTAATACCTCAAAAATTACCACAATTTGTTCTAATTATCTATGACCTAGAAATAATTTTTCCTTATTTATTTCCATCATTTAGGATTTACATTAAAGAAGTACTTAGGATCAGGCACATCACAACTAAACTTTACTTACCTTGGTAATTAACTATACTAATTTTATTTCTTACTCAATCCTTGTGAGGGTTAATTTTTGCTCACATAAAGTGTAATGACTAATTGTTACATATAGGCTGAGTACTTAAGCCTGATAAGCATATTATCACTAAGTGTTGGGTAGTGTAAGAAGGTAACATGCCTTCCCTACCTATTTGAGATTAAAGGACATGGTTTCGGGGAATGAACTAAGAAAGATGATAATTAATGAGCCCTAAAGGAAAAATAAAGGCATTGCTTAAACATTGGCACATAAGGTCTAAAGATCCTATTCATATAATCCATGAACACTACCAGTGCATTAGTCAAACCAAAGGATATCATAAGATATTCATAATGCCTATACCTGGTCCTAAGAGTAGTCTTAGGAACATCCTCGTCCCTAACTCTAATATGATGATACCCTGATCCTAGATCAATTTTTGAGAAAATCGTGGCTAGGATTGATGATTTGATGGATCATTTGTGAGGAGCCATAATTTTCTTAAAAATTGATCTAAGATCAGAGTATCAATAGGGGTTTTCAAATTAATTTCATAACAGAGACCCTTAAACACATGAGTTATAGCAATTTATGGAAGAATTCAAAAATAATTTCTTTCCCCTTCATACTCTTAGAACTACAAGCTCCACCCTCAAATTCTCCAAAGTGTTTCATTCCAATAAAACCAATATCATTAAATACATAATGTAAAGACAAGGAGGATTATTAAGACAAAAGTTAATCAGTCCATACTCTAATTGCTAGACACATCCTTGGGCATTTACCTCTTTTAGCTTAACAAATAGTTTCACTTCTTAGCTTATTACACAACCATTCAAAGGAAAATTCCAAATTTGCATAATAGTAATAGAATCATATGCGTTCAATACTTGTGAAAGTACATATGGAAATTTCTTCAAAGCCTCTTCTCATTTACTCCAAACACTCACACACTTATGTAATTTCTCCTAAAATAGAGACATACCACTACCAAATCTAACCAAGTACTCCAACATAGATACAAAATCCCTGAACCTGAATACTTTCATATCATGGTTATCCAAGAGACAAAGTTGTTAAATAGAGGATGAAAATCATTTTAGAAATGATTACGGGTTAGAGCAGATACCTATAAACATATACTGATTAGAGCAAATACCTGTAAGCATATTAGTTTACATCCTTAAGTTTATATTAATTTAAGGAAAAGTAATAGAGCCAAATAGCTATTAAATGATGTGTAAAAGAACTTAATGGAATCCTATAATTTTCTATAACATCTATGGAAGCTAGAAACTCATGAATATAATATCAAAGTTTTGCTAAAAGACAAATCTCTTAAGATGTTGATGGAAAGAATGCCTCCCAAGGGAAGTTAACCCCTAACTAGGAAGGCATAGACATGATGGACAAAGGCCCCTGCAAACTCAAAACCCTCAACGAGAAAGAAGAGTTGAGATACTATAATGCAACCAAACTCTAAAGATACTATAGCTAGTTGCACACATAGCTTCGTTTTCTTTTATGTAATTATCATCTAAATAGGCTTTGTATTCTATTTTACTAATTACTATATGGACTCTAGATAACCAAGCTATTATCAATGAAAGTTATGATAATTATTCAATCGTATTCTCAATACTTACGTATATTTTTTATCTTCTCTAAAGTTACTCATGTGTTGTCCCAAAAAGTCATCTATGGCCACCATACGGAGGCCCATAAGATCGTTGTCTTGCTTAGTGATGTGTGGATAAAATGCACATATCTTGTGCTTGATTTGAGGTGGAATTAGGTGTGCTTTGATTGATATATGTTGGAATTTATGCCACATTTAATCTAATTATCTTTGGTATCTTATGATTAGTCTTTCTCTATATTTTTAGGTCCAAAAGAGGTATTTTGACATAGCTCTATGAAGCTTTGGATGGATTCATTGCAATAGAGTTGAGCTCAGAATTTACATGACCAAGATTCAGAGAGTTTTTGACCTACGCACAATAAAATGAGCATAACTTCAGCTACAGAAGTCAAAATGAGGTGATTTTGGTGTTATTGCAAAGTTAAGAAAAATATCTACAACTTTCATAAATATAACTTCTCCAAAAAATGATGTTTTGAGTGATTAAACACTTAAACACGACTGTGTCTAATCTAAAAAATGCTTTGGACTTGAGACAAGGCCCTGTCTAAGTGTGTTGAAGCTTCTGGACCTGAGACATGATCGTGTCTAAGGGATACATGGCCGTGTCTCCACTAAAAATGATTGTTATGTGTTCTTAACTATTTTTACAGGTTTTCTAACGCGTTTTCTCAAGAGACACAGCCGTGTCTAAGGTAGACACGGCCGTGTGTGCCTCCTAGCTTGTCAAGGAAACTAAAATCTTCCCAAATTGTGATAAGAAGCATACGGGAAGCAAAAAAAATAGGAGGCGGGAGAGACAGAAAGAAAAAGAAGAGGAGAGGAGAGGAGCAGCAATATACGAGAAGGAGGGAGAAGAAGCTGGACATAGCTCCATTCATCCTTCCATGCATCTAGTTCTTTATTTCTTCCTCTCTTTACTTTTTGAAATGTGTTCATGGTTAATTTTTGAGATTGTTGATTTTGTAAATATGTTGTTCCAATTTCCTTTTCTAGGGTCTAATGGATCTTGTTATGTAATTTGAATTGATTGTGATTCTTTCCTACTCCTGTGATAATTCAGATTATGGTTTTCTAATTCTATGCTTAATGCATACATTTGACTGGCCATTATTTGTGTTGATTTGGTGAACCCATTGAACTACACAGGGATCTGGATGTTGGACCATGAAATTAGAGAATGCATGTTCAATTGAATTCAATTGTATGGATGAGTTGATTTACTCATAGGATGGAAATATACCTATTAGTCATGCATAGCAAGTGTTTGATGTTTATTCTCAATGCATAGAGTTTACTTCAATTCACATAGACATATAGTGTTTTGATTAAATTTCATAGGTTTACAATGCCATCGAAAAAGGGTTGTAAATGCTTAAACACATTATCTAAAATAATTAGTTTAGAATCAAGAGCAAAGAAAGGATTGCATGAAGTCAAGTAAAATAACAAGTGAAGTTAGACCCTAGAATCTTAACCCATTGTTTCTTCTCTATTATTTTTATCTTGTTGTATAATTGTTAGTTTATTTTTGTTTTATCAATTAACCACTCAAAACCGATTTGATTTTTTGGAATGGAGAACAAGAAGCAATTGGTTAACAATTAACATAATTTTCATACAGTCCTTGAGGGAACGATACTTGAATACTCATTTATATTACTTATCAACACTTGTACTTGCATAGTCTACCTCAACGACTAACAAGTTTTTGGCGCCGTTGCTGGGGACTGTTTTTGAATTTCTATGTTAATATTAATATCGAGTTGCTTGTCTTTAATTTTAGGTACCACTTTTCTGTGTATGCGACGCTCATAAAAGTTTTGAACTTCTTCCATTTGATCCAGAGATTGAAAGGACTTTTCGTAAGCTCTTGAAGGAAAGAGAACAAACCTCAACGAGTAACACTATGGCAAACGAAGAAGACTCGGTCATTGAGGGACTTTACAGCACCTCAAGTTCAAGATTTACATTCTAGCATCAGGAGTCTAGCTATACAAGCCAATAACTTTGAAATCAAATCGGCTATCATCCAGATGATTCAAACATCAGTATAATTTGAAGGCTTGCCTAGTGATGATCCTAATACACACCTTTCTAACTTCTTGGAGATCTGTGATACCTTTCGGCATAATAGAGTCTCTGAAGATGGTATTAGATTGAGGTTGTTTCCATTTTCTCTAAGGGACAAGGCCAATGGTTGGCTTAACTCTTTACCGGTAGGCTCCATCACAACATGGGAAGAATTAGCCTGCAAGTTTCTTGCTAAGTATTTTCCTCCAGCTAAGACAGCAAAGATGCGGAATGATATCACTTCTTTTGTGCAATACGACTCTGAATCATTATATGAAGCTTGGGATAAGTATAAAGACCTCATCAGAAGATGTCCTCACCATGGTATTCTAAAGTGGCTGCAAGTTCAGACATTTTACACTAGTTGTTGGGAAACATTAGAGCAACCATTTTTGCAGCAGCAGGCAGCACTCTCATGAGTAAATCTATTGATGTTGCCTATGATCTTCTTGAGGAAATGGCTACCAATAATTACCAGTGGCCATCAGAGAAGGTTACTCCTAGGAGAATTATAGCTGGTGTACATGAAGTTGATGCTCTTACAACGCTTTCTGCTCAAGTTACAGCAATTTCCAAGAAAATTGACACCATGACAGTCAATTCAGTGACAAGTAGAACCAATAATTCAGTGAAAATTTATTAACATTGTGGAGACCTTCATCCTACTGCAAATTGTACAGCCACCCTGGAAAGTGTGTAATATGCTAATCAGTTCCGTTAACCAAATCATAACAATACCTATGGTAACACTTATAACCCAAGTTGGCAGAACAATCCTAATCTTTCTTGGGGTGGAAATTCTCAAGGATCTTATTCCTCGTTTCAGCCTAAAGAAGCACCTCGTGCTCCTCTTGGTTTTCAACAACAGAGCTATTCTCAAGTCAACCCTCCAACATCAACTTCAACCTCTAATTTAGAGAAGATGTTTGCTCAATTCATGACTAGCCAACAAGACTACATGACTAAAACTGATTCTAGGCTAGCTTCACATTCCTTGAGGAATCTTGAAACTCAAGTTGGCTAGCTTGCCCAAGCTCTAAATAATAGGCCCTTAGGGACTTTTCCAAGTGACACCATCAATAATCCTAAGGGTGCCTCTCCTGAGCATTGTAAGGCTATATCTTTGAGGAGTGAGAAGGAAATTGAAAGGAATCCCAAGTCTAAGCAACTTGAAGAAGATGTTGCGGTGTCAAAAGATAAGGAAGTTACGAGAAATATAGATGGGAAAAATGAGGAACTTATCAAGAGGAAGGTTGAGGACAAGCCTTATATACCATCTCCACATTTCCCCAACTGTCTTGTAAAGCATAAGCTGGATCACTAATTCAAAAAGTTTTTAGAAGTTTTTAAGAAGCTACATATCAACATACCATTTGCAGAAGCTTTGGAGCAAATGCCAAGCTATGTGAAATTCATGAAAGATATATTGTCAAGGAAGAGGAAGCTTGGTGAATTTGAGACTGTTGCTCTCACGGAGGAGTGTAGTGCTATTTTACAAAACAAGTTACCTCCCAAGTTGAAGGATATAGGGAGTTTTACTATTCCTTACTCTATTGGTAATTCTTATTTTGAGAAGGCATTATGTGATTTGGGTGCTAGTATTAATTTGATGCCTTCCTCTATTTTTAAGAAATTGGGAATGCAGGAACCAAAGCCTACTAATATTTCATTACAGTTGGCTGATAAATCCATCACTTACCCTCGCGGTGTGGTGGAGGATGTTTTGGTGAAGGTGGACAAATTCATATTCCCAGTTGATTTTGTGGTGTTAGATATGGAAAAGGATGTTGATATTCCTCTCATTCTTGGAATACCATTTTTGGCCACTTCAGGAGCTGTGATTGATGTACCTCGGGGTAAGCTCATCTTGAGAGTGGATGGAGATCATATGACCATCAATGTCTTTAGGGAAGTTAAATCTTCCCCAATGTCAAATCTTTATGTCCCTATCAATATTGTTCAAGCTAAGAAGCAGGAAACTTTAGCTATCACAAACCCCTTGCCATCATACAATGTTGATGTTGACTTTCCAAAAACTCAAGTTACTGAAACAGATAAAGGTCCTCCTATGATCCATGCTCCTTCACAAATTGGTCTTTCATCTGTTGATCGAGGGCGACCACCATGGCCTAGTAGAGTCAAGGTACAATTAGGACAGCCAAGCTCTTGTCAAGTTCAGAATGTTGATGGAAGCAATCCCAAGGTCATGGACGAAGGAAGGAGGCACTGCTTTGAAAAGAAGAAGGTATCTTACCATTTCTCTTGCTTTAAGCCACCTTTATTTATCTGAAAAAGGCAACATCGAGCTAATGACGTTAAACAAGCGCTTATTGGGAGGCAACCCAAAATTTTCTCTCCTTTATTTTCCTTTATTACTTGGTTTTAATTTTTTTGTTTTTATTTTCATTTTCATTTTTATTTTTGTTATTTTTATGCTTTAACTCAAAGTTCTTTGGGGTTAGTTTCTACAAATCGAGAAGATAATATATACTTCATTATGAATAGGCTAAGTAAGGAGTCATCTTCTTAACTCTTGAGACGCATTCTTATGAATTTGTACATCATGAGCTTCTTAATTTGTGGAATCTCTTCAAATGACTTGGCCCATGTTTTTAGGATTAAGTTAGCCATTGTTGTGTTGGCTTAAGTGCCTCCTTGAGTTCGGAGCCTTTGTAGGGGGATGTATATAGCTGTCGGCCACTAAAAATATTTTTCTTTTCTTTCATTTAGCTCCTTTAATTTTGCATTTAATTCTCACATTTTGTTTATCAGTTTTTGTTATATGTTTCTTGTGTAGCTTCAAAACCTATTTCACTGCTCATGAAGACTAGATGTTCAAGTTGTGGTTACTCGCATCTTTCTCTCACCCTTCCCCACCACTTTCATAATCTTGAGTTTCTACTTTCAGGGAAGTTTTATTGTCCTTTGTACTGTTACTTTTCTTGTTTAAAAATTGAGGGCAATGTTACTTTCAAGTGTGGGGGGAATTGCTGAGCACTTGTTTATTGCATTAAATATTGCAGGAATTGTGTTTTAATTTCTTCATTATTTCTGAGCTGAGAGAAATTTGTTTGAGAGGGGAATCCATTACTATTTTTGAACTATTTTTGGTGCAAGGCAATCTTTTTCAATTAAATGTTGAATAGTTTAGCATTTTATTTGGGAAATTAGCCATGTCTGCTTGCATTTATTCTCTTTACTAACTTAAGCCAGAAAGTAAGTTTTGAGCCTTTATTGATTAGATTTATCATAAACTGAATCCTATTTTCCTTCTAGAGTGAGTTTTCTCTTGATATATGTGTGCTAGAACTTGATTTGATATATTGTTGAGACTTTAATAGTTCACATGCATTCTTGGACATGATGAAGGCAATTAGACTTAATTCTTTCTTGACTTCCAAGGTTGCATTGAGAAAATAATCCATTAGTTGCCCCATTTGAGCTTGAAAATGATTTTGTTTGATACTTTGTTTGTATAATCAGGATGGATTCTTTGGAGCATCTAATGTGTTAATTGAAGAGTCTTGAAAGGTTACTTTTATCTTCAAGGGTTAAAAAAATGAAAATGAAAGAGATTATTGGTGAATGAATAATGAGAATATTGGGTTGAAAGTAAGAATAATTTATATCATTGTGCATTATGCTCTATTGATCATCCTCTCAACCTGATTCTCTTTTAAATTGCTTTATCTATAATCATTCTTTACCTTTATTCATCTTTTTCCCACCATTCATTTCACCTTTGGCCCCATTACAACCTAATGTAAGTCCTTTTTTATCCTTGTTATGTATATGAACTTTAATGTGGAGATGAGATTGATAATCTAGCCTATGGTCATGCATTTGTTGAGAGAAATTTGAGTGATCTCTTGGCCTTTAAACACTTGAGGGGTGGAAAGATGAGTGACCACAATTATTCAGTAGAGAGAAAATGTGCAAGCTAGACCCAAAATTTCAATTGTGATAAGTGCTGAATTTTCTCGCTTGATTGGATTTGATTGCCGAGTTTAACTGAATTTTTAATTTGTGGAATGCCCCAAGATTTGTATTTTTGATACTCAGTTTTATCTTGACTTTGATTTATATTCTTTGCTTGAGGATAAGAAATGTTCAAGTGTGGGGGAATTTGATGTGTGGATAAAATACACACATCTTGTACTTGATTTGAGGTGGAATTAGGTGTGCTTTCATTTATATATGCTGGAATTTATGTCACATTTAATCTAATTATCCTTGGTATCTCATGATTGGTCTTTCTCTATATTTTTAGGTCCAAAAGAGGTGTTTTGACATGGCTCTATGAAGCTTTGGATGGATTCATTACAATAGAGTTGAGCTCGGAATTCACATGATCAAGATTCAGAGAGTTTTTGACCTTTGTGCAATAAAATAAGCATGACTTGAGTTACAAAAGTCAAAACGAGGTGATTTTGGTGACATTGGAAAGCTAAGAAAAATATCTACAACTTTCATAATATCACTTCTCCAAAAAATGATGTTTTGAGTGGTTAAACACTTAGACAAAACCGTGCATAATCTCAAAAATACTTTTGGACTTGAGACAAGGCCATGTCTAAGTGTGCTAAAGCTTCTGGACCTAAGACACAGCCGTGTCTCCACAAAAAATGACTGTTACGCGTTCTCAACTATTTTTACGCATTTTCTGATGCATTTTCTCAAGAGACACGGCTGTATCTAAGGTAGACACGGTCGTGTGTGCCTCCTAACTTGTCAAGGAAACTAAAATCTTCCCAAATTGTGATAAGAAGCATACGGGAAGCAAAAAAAATAAGAGGGGGGAGAGACAGAAGGAAAAAAAAGAGGAGAGGAGAAGAGCAGCAGCATACAAGAAGGAAGGAGAAGAAGCTAGACACAGCTCCATTCATCCTTCCATACATTTAGTTCTTTATTTCTTCCTCACTTTACTTTTTATAATGTTTTCATGGTTAATTTCTGAGATTGTTGATTTTGTAAATATGTTGTTCTAATTTCCTTTTCTAGGGTCTAATGGATCTTGTTATGTAATTTAAATTAATTGTGATTCTTTCTTGCTCTTGTTGTAATTCAGATTATGGTTTTCTAATTCTATGCTTAATGCACACATTTGATTGGCCATTATTTGTGTTGATTTGGTGAACCCATTGAACTAGACATAGGGATCTAGATGTTGGACCATGGAATTAGAGAATGCATGTTCAATTTAATTCAATTGTGTGGATGAGTTGATTTACCCATAGGATAGAAATATACCTATTGGTTATGCATAACAAGTGTTTGATGTTTGTTCTCAATGCATGGAGTTTACTTCAATTCACATAGACATATAGTATTTTGATTAAATTTCATAGGTTACAATGCCATCAAAAGAGGGTTGTAAATGCTTAAACACGTTGGCTAACATAATCAGTTTAGAATCAAGAGCAAAGAAAGGATTGTATGAAGTCAAGTAAAATAACAAGTGAAGTTAGACCCTAGATTCTTAACCCATTGTTTCTTCTCTGTTATTTTTATCTTATTTTATAATTATTAGTTTATTTTTGTTTTATCAATTAACCACCCAAAACTAATTTGATTTTCTGGAATAGAGAACAAGTAGCAATTGGTTAACAATTAACATAATTTTCATACAGTCCTTGAGGGAACGATACTTGAATACTCATTTATATTACTTGTCGACACGTGCGCTTGCATAGTCTAGCTCAACGACCAATACTTATGTGCCCAAAAATCACAAGTATAACCCACAAGGCCATTTATCTCTACCATGCTATGGTCTACGGGATATCCACCCCACTTATGTGCCCCAAATCATAACATGCTAGTGATGCATCTTGGGTCGCCTTACCAAGATTGTAGGGAGCATCATCCCACCATAAATGCCTTAATTCCTGAATAAGCCCACAAAGTCGGCACTCACCGCCTCGCTAAGGACATTTACCACACTGCGACTCAAGATACAACAATCAACATCCTTGAGATCGGTGAAATCATGATCCATTTTGAGGTCCTCATCCTAACAATTGACATGTTAGGTTATAAAAAATTTAGTGTTGGAAAGTCAATACAACACACCCTCCCGTCATAAGGAGTGTTGGATCCCTTTAGCGATCTAGGATGCTACGCTTTCACCCTATAATGTAACACCCCAAACTTTCTACCTATTGACAATAATAACAGAATTCTACTGTTTAGTGATTTCTGTGTACTGTAAAATTATTTTGAGTATTCTGTGAATATATTTAATCATTTTATGTGATTTACTCTGTATCAGGAAAATAATAATTTTTGGACCGAGAAAAATCTTACATAATTTAATTATTACTTTTAATTCTTAATTCTTTTTGCTAATCTGATTTGACTTTCATAAGTTTTATAATTTTATGATTTTGTGGATTATTATGAGATTTTTTTATATTTTTTATGATTATTTTAATATTATTCTTGGGTTGTTGTGGGCCTAGGGGGGCTGTACGTGAGCCCAGGCGGGGCTGAAAAAGTGAAAATTTTTTCGGAGTCAGAAAATTTTGTACTGTTGAAACAGGGAAGGGGGATCTTACTAAACCTGAAATCAGAAATAGTTTTTGAAAATTTTCTTTTACTGTGTTTTGTACTGTATTTAGTTTAGTTATCGGGCGATAAAAATTACAGTTAATTATGTCAGTAGGGTAATAGCAGACAAAAATAAATATTATACTGCTTAGTCAATATTAGTGGTTATGACGACTTTATAACGGACCAATAGGAAGCCAGCTTAAAGTTGAAGACTTTGGATATCCACCATTGATTTAATCAAGGATGGAGATTTGGTCTTACAAAGTGGCTAGGACCATTTGTGGCCATTGGATGTAAAGCATGAAGAGGAGATCTTGACCTTTCATTTTGGAGATACATCTAATGGCTAGGATTTCATGGAGAAAGATCCAATGGCCTAGATTTGGTCTTATCAATATAGAAGCTATACTTAGAAGTTACTTTAATATTAACCATTGATCTAATCAATGGCTAATAATGCCCAAAATGGTGGCTAGTGAAATTTGCCACTCATTGAGCGTATAAGAGAAGGGACAGTTTTGATGGCTTAAGGCCATAGTAAAATTTCAAGACCACTTCATTATTCATCTTTGTCTTCTCCAAAATCCTAAAGCTTTCACAAAATTTTCTCTCCTCTCCCTTCATGTGTATTTCGGCCAAGGCACCCAAGTTGCCATTCATCACTCTATAATTTTAACCAACCACATATCTTGCATCCTTACATCAATCCAAGAACCTTTGTAGTTAAGCCCAAGCTCTAAATCTTTCATCTTCAAGGACTTTCTTCAAGATCAAGTTCTAGGTTTTTGAGGTGAAGTGTAAGGAAACTTCACTACTTGTCTTATTTTCATGTTCTAAGCCATGTTTGATCCATGGTTCTTCTTGTTCAAGCTTCATATGCTAATAAACTTGTGTTTTATTTTGTGTTTAAAAAGCTTTTGGTGGTGAATCACTTACTCAAAGAGTAAACCAAGGAGCTTGAGAGGTTCTTCAAGAGGTAAGAACGAGATCCATCTCACCAACCAAGTATGATGGTGAGAGATGAATCTTGTATTTGATGGATAGTGAATCCATGTGAGGATTCATATCCATGGTTGTGTAATTATTTGTGGGTGTTTATGCGCTTTAAATTATTTTTTTGTGTTTGCATGCTTTATGTGTTTTTTATTACTTTAAGGTATGCTTGGTTATATGATATGATTAATATGTATATATATGTCATGAGTTGATGATAAAAGGAAAATAAATTTTTAGTTTCAATGATCATGAGGATTTCAGCCTCAACACCTCAAAATAGGTGTTTTCAAACTAAAATTTTTATGAATGATAAAATTGAATGACTAGAAAGGAAAGGAAAAAGAAAAGATGGGTTGGTTTCAAAGACCAAGTGTTCATGGTTTTTGAAGGCTTGTATTGCCTTGGTTTTGTGAGACAAAGTGATTTCAAAATGGAAATATAATTGATTTAGTACAAGGACTAAAGAAATGAAAACAAAGTGTTTTGTCACTTGAAAAATGAAATTTTCGTATATGAATGGAAAAGAGAGGTTGAAAATGTTTGAACCTCAATTTATTTTAAAGAGGATTGATTTGAGTTATAATATCCCAAGTAAGACTATGAGATACAATTTTTTGGAAAACAGTAGAAATACTGATTTTTAGAGGGACTATACTGAAAATTATATTTTTAGAGAGACTATATTGAAAATATTCTTTAAAAAATAGACTTTATTACAAATATTATTTAATGAGGGACTATTTTGGAAATATTATTTGAAAAGGGGGATTATGTAAATATTATTGTATGAAGAGGGCTATTATGTAAATATTATCGTATAGAAGGACTGATAGGCAAATAATGAAAGTAAGGTTAATTTTTGATATTTAATGAGAAAAATCTTATTTTGGATTTAAAATACGTTAGAAATGTTTTACATGATTTAAAAGTAGTAATTTTAGCTACACGATTGAGAAAATGCGAAAATATGATTACGCGATGGAAATACAATAAAGATACTGTTGGGACAATGTGTGAATCCTGAATTTAAGATGATGATTTGAACTGAGAATGGTGCATTTGTACACTTATTGGAAAGGTCTGATGGATCAGATAAGGCTAATTGCCTAGGAGAGAATACACCTTTCGAGTGGGTGCGATATGCATAGTGTAAGTCACTTGTTGACCTTGGGAGCATTGGGGTGCGAGTTGCCTACATTAGGCAGTTGGTAGCTTTTCTGTACTGTGAGTTTGACCGATGTAATACACCGATGATCCTGACCGAGACACTATTCTTAATCAAGATCTGATAAAGACTGTAGTGTATATGCTAAATGTGTAAATACATATAAGAATTGTAGCACATGGTCTGAGGCATGTTGGTACAGACAGATCTTTTCGATCACTATCTCCGACCTGAGTTTTAACTCCATGGAGTAGGAAATTGAGTCTATGTGCACATGCATAATTATTGAGTATTGATATCGGTGTGATATTTAAATTGTTGAATATTTAGAAAATATTGAGGGCATTATCATAATTATTGTTTATAATAATTGAATTGTTGAATATTTGGATATTATTGAGGGCATGATCGTAATTATTGTTTATTACATCTGTTGTGATAATAAATAATGTTGATGGCATAATTGTAATTATGGTATGATATATTTGTATGGCATATTGTATGTTTTATCTCCATGCTACCATGTTGGTATTGGCATAGGTGATCTCACCTCTTTGTATGCCTATTTTGTATTGTATTTATATTTGTAAAGACGTTGAGCAAGAAATTGAACAAGAAGGTGAAGAGGAGCAGATTCTTGTGGAGGAAGCTGAATTCTGAGAAAATGGCGATGCCCAGTTTCCTAGGATATATGAGGTTGTAGTTTCGTGGAGGTCCGGAAGCATGGCATGTTGACCTAGATAGAGCGTGTATTTACTATATAGGAGACTTGAAGATTACCCTAAGTAGGCTTTATAGAGGGAACCCTTATTTCAGTGTAAATATTAATGTACACTTAGAGTTTTCGTTATCCATTAGGCAGTACTGGGGAACTTACTACTGTAACTCCTAGTGAGATTAGTATTGTGTCGTCTGCGCGGACACCTGACCGTAGGACTTCGCGTCAAGTAAGATTCCTACCTGCTGAGGAATCTGAGGAGGACCCGTCTGAGGGTTCTGTTGTTTAGTAATACTTGGGTAGTATGTTAGTTTTAAATGATGTTCATATACTCTGAGAACCTGGTCTGTAAATATTTAAGTATGACAGTACTAAGACTTGTGTATATATGATGTAAATTATTTGAGATGATGTTGTAATATTTTATTTTCCGCTAAGTTTATCTTATCGATATTAAGAAATTTTATAACTCGTATTTACATTATAAAGCATATTTTTATAATAAAGGGGTAATTTGATAATTAAGTAACATAAATGTGATACCCTACAGTGGGTGTTACATTAGTTGGTATCAGAGCCCAAGTTAGAGTCCTTTTGAGTTTATGGTTAGGTCTGTCTTATTTAAGTTGTGTGATTCTCTATGTTTGTTTTCTGAAAGAAAACAATATTGTTTGAAGATTGACTTTAACTCTTCTTTGTGTTGTTTAGTTTGATTTGAGAAAACGTAATACTAGAGCAGGATTTGAAAATGTAGCCGACGATAACCAAAACATGGCTGCAGCTGTAGTAGCAATGCAACAGATGGCTGATGTCGTTGTGTAGCAAAACCAAAGAGCAACTGAGGATGCTCAAAGTTTATCAGAATTTCGTAGAAACAATCTACCAAAGTTTCATGGAGAATTTTACCCAGAGAAAGCTGATCTATGGATCAAAGAATTAGAAAAGATATTTGAAGGTATAGGTTGTACCGATGAGCGAAAGCCTTCTTTTGCAACTTTTGTGTTAGTAGGAGATAGAGAAGCATGGTGGGCAGGAGCTCAAAGATTGATTCTAGCCAAAGGAAGAGTTGTGGCATGGCAGCTTTTTAAGCAGAAATTTCTGGGAAAGTATTTTCTTGCTAGTGTTCGTCATGCTAAGGAGATAGAATTCCTTAGTTTGAGGCAATGGGTAATGTCCATAAGTGAATATACTATAAAATTCAAAAGCTTGTCTAAGTTTTCGAGGTATTTTCAGATACACCCAGATGAGTAGTGGAAGTGTAGAAAATTTGAAGAGGGGTTGAGATTTGACATTAAGCGAGCTATAACAACCTTGGACATTGATCAGTTTCCAGTATTATTGGATAAGTGTCGAAAGGTTGAAAAAATTGATCGTCAACGTGAGGCAAGGAATAGGAACTTTGGACCTATGCTGTTCCAAAGAGGAAAGGGTACTGGTGGCAACCGTTATCAGCAGAAACCGTATACCAAACCGACAAGAGGTCAAAATTGACAACACTCTTTTGGAGGAAGTTCTAGTGGCAGTAAGGCGAGTCAAGTTGGAACTTCTACACTTAAATGTTTTAAGTGTGGGAAAAATTATCACACCGAAGATTGTCAACATAAAGGGGTTATCTGTTATAGATACGGAAAGCCTAGACATTTTTCCAGAGAATGTGATCAGTTGAAGGCGGAACCATCGGTGGGCAATGTTCGTACTGCGAGGCCACAGGCGGGTGATCGTGTGTATAGCATGAGCGGGGAAGAAGCCGCAAAATCTGAGGACTTGATTATGGAGGAGTGTGCAATCAAAGGTAATCCTTTAACAGTATTATATGATTCGAGAGCAACACATTCTTTCATTGCATGTGATTGTGTGGAGCGTTTGGGATTGACCATGACTACATTGCCTTATGATTTGAGTGTTGTTACTCCTATTGATAAGCCTGTGATAACTACAAAAGCATGTTTGAATTGCCCTGTGTGTGTTAGGAATAGAATATTTTATGTGAACTTGATTTGTTTGCCTCCTTCCAATATTAATGTAATCTTAGGAATGGATTGGTTGTCTTCTAACCATATCCTGATAGACTATTCTGGTAAGACATTAGTTTTTCCTGAGGTTAAGGATTCTAGATTCCTAGCGTCTACTCAAGTAGAAGCTTGTTTGAAGGAAGGAGATTAGGGGTACTTGTTGATATTTTCTTTGGAGGTTCAGTGTGAAGATGTCTTGAAGGATATTTTCATAGTTAATGAATTTCCTAAGGTATTTCCTGAAGATATACCTGGACTACCGCCGGAAAGAGAAATTGAGTTTTCTATTGATTTAGTACCTGGAGCTGGACCTATATTTATAGCGCTTTACAGGATATCACCAGTAAAGTTGGCAGAGCTTAAGAAACAGCTGGAGGATTTATTGGAAAAGCAATTTGTGAGACCAAGTGTATCACCATGTGGAGCTCCAATATTGTTGGTAAAGAAGAAGGGTAGGACTTCTCGTCTATGTGTAAACTACCGATAGTTGAACAAGATTACAATTAAGAATAAATATCCACTTCCAAGAATTGATGATCTGATGGATCAATTACGAGGAGCCGCAATATTTTCCCAGATTGACTTACATTCTTATTATCACCAGATATGTGTGAAAGCGGAGGATATTCCCAAAACTGCATTTCGGACACGTTATGGGCATTATGAATATCAAGTGATGTCGTTTGATGTGACTAACGCACCTGCCATATTCATGGACTTTATGAATAGAATTTTCTGTTCGTACTTGGATAAGTTTGTTATTGTCTTTATTGATGACATTTTGATCTATTCTCGAAGTCAGGAGGAACATGTTGAGCATCTCAGAGTAGTTCTCCAGATTCTAAAGGAGAATAAGTTGTATGCCAAGTTGTCCAAATGTGAATTTTGGTTAAGTGAAGTTTAATTTTTGGGACACGTTATATCGGAGGAAGGAGTTGAAGTTAATGCTTCAAAAGTGGAAACAATTGTTGAATGGGAAAGACCGAAGACTATATCGGAGATCCGTAGTTTTATCGGATTAGCCGGTTATTATCAACGATTTATTGAGGGGTTTTTGAAGATAGCAGAACCTCTTACCCAACTTACACGAAAGAATCAACTGTTTGTATGGACTGATGCATGCGAAGAAAGTTTTCAGGAGTTGAAAAGACGACTGACTACTTCACCAGTTTTGATTCTACTTGATCCGAACAAACCTTTTGAAGTATATTATGATGCTTCGTACCAAGGATTGGGTTGTGTAATTATGCAGAACCGTAAAGTTGTAGCATATGCGTCGAGGCAGTTGAAAGTGCATGAGAGGAATTATTCGACTCATGATTTGAAGTTGGTAGCTTTAGTGTTTGCATTGAAAGTATGGAGACATTTTCTTTATGGGGCAACGTTTATTATTTTTAGTGATCATAAAAGTTTAAAGTATTTGTTTGACTAAAAATAGTTGAACATGATACAAAGGCGTTGGCTAGAGTTTCTAAAGGACTATGACTTTCAGTTACAATATCATCCCGGAAAGGCAAATATTGTAGCGGATGCTTTAAGTAGAAAAATGCTTAGTGCTTCTGTTATGATGATTAAGGAGAAGGAACTGATAGAAGAATTTTGGGATATGCGTTTGTCTATAAAATTGACACCGGGGAAGATGTGTTTAAACATGATCACCATTTCAAATGATTTAATGGATAGAATATGAGTAGGACAAAACAGTGACCAGTATTTGCAAGAAGTAAAGGAAGCAAGGAGCCAAGGAGCGGTATTGAAATTTAGCGAAGGTGCTAATGGAATTCTGAAGTTTAAAGGAAGAGTTTGTGTACCAAATGATCCAAAACTTAGGAAATTAATTTTGGATGAAGCTCACAGGAGTAAGTTGAGTATGCATCCAGGAGCCACAAAGATGTATCAAGATTTGAAACAGCTATATTGGTGGCAAGGAATGAAGAAGGATGTCGCTGAATATGTATCATCTTGTTTAATTTGTCAGAAGGCTAAGGTGGAACACCAAAGACCATCGGGAATGTTGCAACCTTTGGCTATTCCTGAATGAAAATGGGATGACATAGCAATGGATTTCGTAACAGGACTACCAAAGACTCGGAAGGGTCATGATTCTATCTGGGTAATTGTTGATCGGCTTACAAAGTCGGTGCACTTTTGTCGATTAATATTAAGTACTTAATGGAAAAGTTGGCCCAAGTGTACATCAATGAAATTGTTAGACTTCATAGTGTACCATCCAGTATTATTTCTGATTGAGGTTCGTGATTTACATCGAGGTTTTGGAATAGTTTGCAAGAAGCAATGGGAACAAAGCTACATCTAAGTTCTGCTTACCATCCACAAACAGATGGTCAGTCAGAAAGGATGATTCAGTCATTAGAGAACTTGTTGAGAGCTTGTGTTCTAGAGCAAACTGGTTGTTAGGATGAATTTTTGCCATTGATAGAGTTTACATACAACAACAGTTTTTATTTGAGTATAGGGATGGCACCCTATGAGGCATTGTATGGGAGACGATGCAGAACACTGTTATGTTGGTATCATGATGGTGAAAGTGTGATTGTAGGGCCAGAATTTGTACAACAGACCACTGAGAAAGTGAAGATGATTCAAGACAAGATGAGAACAACTCAGACTCGACAAAAGAGTTATGCTGATAAAAGATGAAGACCGCTTGAGTTTGAAGAAGGTAACCATGTCTTTCTATGTGTGACACCTATGTCTGAAGTTGAACAAGTGATTAAGTCAAGGAAACTCACTCCTAAGTTTATCAGGCCGTGTCAGATACTTCGTCGGGTAGGTCCGGTAGCTTATCAGATTGCATTACCACCTTTACTACCAAATCTTCACAATATATTTCACATATCACAATTACGGAAATATATTTCTGATCCTACTCATGTTATCGAACCAGATACCATACAACTGAAGGAAAATTTAACCTATGAAACGTTTCCAGTCAAGATTGAAGATCGAAGGACAAAGCAACTTTGAGGTAAGGAAATGTGATTACTATGCAACTTTGATGATGAGTTTTGATGATAACAAATATAGAGATAATGAGAAGACCGAGTCCAAGATCTTCAAGATTGGCATTAGGACTTAGGATCTCTCTTGTACAGAGCTCTCATAGGATATCTCAGTGTTTAACTCAAAAGATCTAAGAATATGTTTCTCTACAAACTAAATTAAAGTTTTAATGTGGCTTTGATAATCAAAGAGTTTGTGGATTTTCTAAACTTATATAATCTGGTTCCTAAAAGTGTTTTTCAGTTTTTCAACAAAGGTATTCGAATACTATTAAAGGCATTCAAATACAACCCTTCTAAAAATGTTTTTACAAACGTGTTTCAAACAGTGGCATTCGAATACCTTGATGTGGTATTCGAATACTGTGGGTCTGAACTGTTTTTTTATAGACTGATATCAGTGGTATTCGAATACCTCATAAAGGCATTCGAATAACCCAAGACTGAACTGTTTTTTATATATTGATATCAGTGGCATTCGAATACCACAATAAGGTATTCAAATAACCCACGAGTTTCTGCTTCTGGTTTTTTGAATTTGATACGCAAATGGATTTGCAATTATTATGCTATTAATTCCCTCAACGATATTTTTTGATCAAAGACTCTATAAATAGAGACCTTGCCTCACGTCTGAAACATACGAATCCTTGAAATTATTTTTGGTTGTGCAAAAATGCTGTTTACATAATTCTCTCTTTCTCTCTGTGCTCTTTTTGGTAAATTTTTGAGATATTTTTAGAGAGTTCTATAGTGCTTCAATTTGTATAATTTACTCCGAGTGAGATTTTCTTTTCATCTACTTTCTTTTATTCTGCTTCGAGGGTGAGGTATCCCTCAAGGTTTGTATAAGGGTGGGGTATCCCTGCAAACTGAAACTTTAGCACAAGGGTAAAGTTTTCCTGTGTGTGAAAAGTGCTCTTTTGTGTAATGGTAGCAAGCACCTATTGAAGCTTGTATACTTAGTAAAAAATCTCGGCTTTCGAGGACTGGACGTAGACCACAAGTAGGTTAGTGGTCGAACCAGGATAAATATTGTGCCTGCTTCTTTTTCTTAATCTCTTTATTTTATGCAATTTTAATTTCTCGCATATTTATTTTCTGCTATTTTTATTATTTCTTTCTTCTTCCCATTCCTTCTGTGCATTTATTTATTAAGTTTTTAATATTTATTTTGTTAAAAAGAGGTTTTGTGAAAAAGTTTTATACTCAATTCACCCCCCTCTTGAGTACTGGAAGTCACTTGGTAACAAGTGGTATTAGAGTTAGACTCTTATATAAAGAGCTTAGGAGCTTCAAGAGAATATGACTTCTTCAAATGGTTTTTCAGAAGGATCCTCCATAAACCGACCACCCTTTTTCAATGGGGATAGTTATGCATATTGGAAGGAAAGAATGAAAATCTTCATCGAAGCTATTGATCTAGATGTATGGGATGTTGTCGAAAATGGCGCTTTTATACCCACACATGAGGTCGATGGTGTAAGGACCGAAACACCACGAAATAAATAGTCTGATGAAGACAAAAGAAAAGTTCAATTTAATTTAAAAGCCAAAAATATTATTACTACTACTTTGGGATATGATGAGTTTTTTAGAATTTCAAATTGCAAAATTGCTAAAGAAATGTGGGATACTTTGCAAGTTACCCATGAGGGTACTAGTGAAGTTAAGAGGTCGAGAATCAATTCTCTAACTCGTGAATATGAATTATTCAGAATGAACTAAGGAGAAAGCATTCAAGAAATGCAAAAGAGGTTCACCCACATAGTTAATCATCTTGCATCTTTAAGCAAAAGTTTTTCTAACGAAGATTTGATTAACAAGGTTTTGAGTTGTCTTAGCAGGATTTGGCAACCTAAGGTAACAGCCATTTCAGAATCAAGGGACTTGTCTACAATGACTCTAGGTACCCTCTTTGGAAAACTTCATGAGCACGAACTGGAACTGAGCAGATTAAGTCAAAGCGAAGAAAATGATAAAAAGAAAAAGGGGATAGCGCTTAAAGCCACTTCCTCAACATTTGACAATGATGATGAAGAAAATGAAGAAAGCTCAGAGAACATCGAGGTAAGCGAAGAAAATCTTAGTTTGTTAGTTAAAAAGTTTGGTAAATTTCTCAGGAAAAAGGTAATGCAAAGAATACCTCCCTTCCTTCCGAAGAAGAATCATTACAAAGGTGAAGGAGCTTCATCAACTCTAACTTGCTATGAATGTGGCAAACCTGGTCACATGAAAATGGAGTGCCCAGTTTACCAAAAGAAGAAGGAGAAATTTGAAAAGAAGCCCTTCAAGGAAAGAAAAGGAGGAAAAGCCTATATAGCATGGAATGAAAACAACTTGGATTCAACTGACAGCTCAGATAGTGAGGAAGCTCAACTATATCTCATGGCCAAAGGAGAAGAAGAAAAAAGCGAAAATGAGGTAAGTTCTAATACTACTCTATTGCCTTCTTACGATGAACTACAAGATGCTTTTGAAGAATTACATGAAGAATCTTTAAAATTCACAAAAATTATTTCTTCTTCTAAGAAAATAATTTCTTCTTTAGAAAATCAAATTCTTGTCTTAAATAAAGAAATAGAAGAATTAAAAATTGAAAATGAAACTTTGTGAATCATTGATGCATGCACAAATCATTCTTCACATGCTTCTACTTCTTCATCTTGTTCTTCATGTCATATGCTTGAAAAAGAAGTCGAAGACTTAAAGAACACTCTTTCTAAATTCACCTTTGGAAGGGATAACTTAAATATTTTATTAGGAAGACAAAGAGTGGTTTTTCAAAAGGCCGGGATAGGTTATAACCCGAAAAATCAACAAAAACTCTATAAAAATTTCTTTGTGCATTCTAGTGTTTCAAGTAGTCCTTTTATTAAATGTTTTTACTGTGGAAGGAAAGGACATAGTGCATCAACATGCAATGCAAGGAAAAACATAAATACAAAAATTGGAACAAAAATAGTTTGGGTTCCCAAGGGTACTATACCCAAAACTGACACACAAGGACCCAAGAAAGTTTGGGTACCAAAAGTTAAAAACTAAACATATGTTGTAGGTGTGCTTGAAAGCCAGGAGTTCAAATTGGTATCTCGATAGCGGCTGCTCCAAGCACATGACCGGGGATGACTCAAAATTCACCATGCTTATTCCCAAGAATCATGGACATGTTACTTATGGTGATAACAACAAAGGAAAAATTCTTGGTATTGGCAAAGTCGGTAAGAACCCTAACTCCTCTATTGAAAATGTGTTGCTTGTTGAAGGTTTGAAACATAACTTGCTTAGTATAAGCTAATTATGTGATAAAGGAAATAAGGTTATATTTGATTCAAACTATTGCATAATTGAAGATAAAAATGATAAACATGTTAAATTCATTGGTCATAGAGTAAACAACATCTATATGATTAGTCTTGATGATATATCTTCAAATGATGCGAAATGCCTTTTAAGTAAGAATGATGATTCATGGTTATGGCATAGGAGAATTGCACACATTCACATGGATCACTTAAAGAAGTTAGTCTCTAAAGAGCTAGTAATTGGTCTACCCAAGCTTAGTTTTGTAAAAGATAAATTATGTGATGCATGTCAAAAGGGTAAACAAATAAAGGTCTCTTTTAAAGCAAAAAATATAGTTTCAACTACTAGACCTTTATAACTTTTGCACATGGATCTGTTTGGACCTTCTAGAACTATGAGTTTTGGTGGGAATTACTATGTTTTAGTGATTGTGGATGATTTTTCTAGGTTTACATGGACTTTATTTCTTGCAATTAAAAATGATGCATTTCTAGCCTTTAAAAGACTTGCCAAAGTTATTCAAAATGAAAAAGGTTTTCAAATCTCTTCTATAAAAAGTGATCATGGTGGTGAATTTGAAAACAATGTTTTTAAAAATTACTGTGATGAACATGACATTAATCATAATTTCTCTGCCCCTAGAACTCCACAACAAAATAGAGTTGTAGAAAGGAAAAATCGTTCTTTAGAAGAAATGGCGAGAACTATGCTTAATGAGGCTGCTCTTCCCAAATACTTTTGGGCGGATGCTGTAAGTACAGCGTGTTATGTAATGAACAGGGCCCTTATAAGGCCTATTTTAAAGAAAACTCCATATGAGTTGTATAAGGGAAGAAAGCCAAATGTCTCACATTTTCATGTTTTTTGTTGCAAATGTTTTGTTTTAAATAATGGGAAAGATAACTTAGGCAAGTTTGATGCTAAGTCTGATGAAAGTATATTTCGTGGTTATTCAAATCATAGTAAAGCTTTTTGTATATACAATAAAAGAACTATGACTATTGAAGAATCTATACATGTTGCATTTGATGAAACTGACCCAAATGGATCGAGAAATGATCTTGTTATTGATGATGTTGCAGAGGTCTTGGCAGAAACACATTTGGATAATAAAGAAAAAGAAATCAAGGAGCAAGAGGATAAACAAAGATAAGAAGATTCGCAAGCTTTGGAACTTCCCAAAGAATGGCGAACTTCAAAATATCACTCCCTTGATCAGATTATCGGTGATATATCTAAAGGTGTAAGTACTCGTAACTCTCTTAGAAATACTTGTAATCACTTAACGTTTGTTTCTCAAATTGAACCTAAGGATTTAATTGAAGCTTTTGATGATGAACACTGGATCTTAGCTATGCATGAGGAATTAAATTAGTTTGAAAGAAATCAAGTTTGGGAATTAGTTGCTAGACCTAATAATCACCCTATAATTGGAACTAAATGGGTTTTTAGAAACAAACTTGATGAAAATGGGTTAATAACTAGAAACAAAGTTAGATTGGTTGCTAAAGGATATAATCAAGAAGAAGAAATAGATTATGAAGAAACCTATGCACCTGTAGCTAGATTAGAAGCTATTAGAATGTTACTTGCTTATACTTGCATCATGGATTTCAAATTATATCAAATGGATGTCAAAAGTGCTTTCTTAAATGGTTTTATTCAAGAGGAGATATACGTTGACCAACCTCCAAGTTTTGAAAATCATGAACTACCCAACCATGTTTTTAAACTTAAAAAGCCTTTATACGGTTTAAAGCAAACTCCTAGAACTTGGTATGAAAGGTTGAGTAAGTTCCTTTGAAAGAATAGTTTTTTAAGAGGAAAAGTCGATACTACCCTCTTCATTAAAAATAAAAAGCATGACATTCTTCTTGTACAAGTATATGTGGATGATATTATCTTTGGTGCTACTAATGAATCCCTTTGCAAAGAATTTGCTAAGATAATGCAGAATGAATTTAAAATGTCAATGATAGGAGAGTTAAATTTCTTTCTCGGACTTCAAATCAAACAAATGAACGAAGGGACATTCACAAGTCAAACCAAATACTGCAAGGAATTGCTCTAGAGATTCGAAATGGAAAATGCTAAACACATGGCCACTCCGATGGGTACTTCCTGTTATTTGGACAAAGATGAAGGAGGTAAATCAGTAGAAATAATGAAATATAGAGGTATGATTAGATCTCTTCTTTATCTTACTGCTAGTAGGCCAGATATTATGTTTAGTGTATGCATGTGTGCTAGATATCAGGCAAACCCTAAGGAATCTCATTTAAGTGCTGTTAAACGAATAATGAAATACCTAGTAGGCACTTCACAAATGGGCTTGTGGTACCCTAAGGGTGCCTCATGTAGCCTAATAGGCTATTCTGACTCTGATTTTGCTAGGTGCAAATTGGATAAAAAAAGTACTAGTGGGACATGCCACTTGTTTGGTAGTTCTTTAGTTTCTTGGCATAGTAAGAAACAAAATAGTGTGGCTCTGTCCACCGCTGAGGCTGAATATGTTGCAGCCGGTAGTTGTTGTGCTCAAATCCTATGGATGAAGCAACAACTTTTAGACTACGGTCTTCAGCTTGATCATATCCTGATAAGATGTGATAACACTAGTGCAATAAATATCTCTAAGAATCCCATTCTGCATTCCAGAATAAAGCATATAGAGATAAGACATCACTTTATCAGAGATCACGTACAAAAAGGGGAT
Organism: Ormosia semicastrata; assembly: GCA_029884595.1. Classification (NCBI taxonomy): domain Eukaryota; kingdom Viridiplantae; phylum Streptophyta; class Magnoliopsida; order Fabales; family Fabaceae; genus Ormosia; species Ormosia semicastrata. The sequence continues at coordinate 34,088,049 of JAQQTO010000042.1, forward strand.
TACATTCTTGAATTTGTTGAAACATCTAAGCAACTTACAGATATCTTCACTAAACCCCTAGCAAAAGAAGCATTCTTCTATATAAGAGGAGAATTAGGCATAATTGATCAATCCAACATATAAATGCTTGCTATTTGCTTAAATTTGTTTTTAATCCTTCTTAAATTATTACTGACTTGAGCGTCGGAGTTATCCCGAAATCTTTTTTGCAGGTACTCCATCAATAGGTATGCTTTTGTCTCTCAAAAAATGCATTTTTTGGATATATATATGTGTTTTTCTTGTTTAGTTATTCAAATACCTCCATATGGTATTCGAATACCCTTGGTGCTATACGAGAAAATTTGTGTTTTTTTTGTTAAGGCATTCGAATACCATCAGGATTATTCGAATACCCAGAGGCTTTCTGTTTCAGTTTCTCTCACAGGTCTCTAGAGTATTCGAATACCATCAGGGTTATTCGAATACCCTGAGGCTTTCTATTTCAGTTTCTCTCTGGAGTATTCGAATACTTTGTGAGTATTCAAATACTGTAAAAAGCTTTTGAATACCATCGTTTGGCAACCAAGCCTAATCTGGCAATCTATTCGAATACCTGGTGTGGTATTCAAATACCCACTGTCTAAAGGCTGCGTCCTTTGAGCTTACCCAAACACTGTATTCGAATACCTACTCATGGTATTCGAATAAGATCTAGGCTTTATTTAGATACCCTCCGTCCTCTACGTATCCGAATACATCTTTCTCTTCTATCTTCACTTTTAAAAACTCTTTGCTCTCCCTCCTCCTAAAACCTTCCCTTTTCACCGTCTCCACCCCTCTTCTCTCCTTTTCCTCCATTATTTCCCTTCCATGGCCTCATCCTCCTCTCGCTCTAAGCGTCCTCATACAAAGACGGCTCCATGCAACAACCTGCTGGACCTTCGCAGGCTCTCCTCAAATGAGCAACAGCTTGGGCGCTTCGTCACACACTTTCGAGAGCGTAACTTGGTGTAACCGAAGTACCTCGACTTGGGGTTCTTCGAAAGAGGTGGTTTTGACTTTTTGAACCGGCTAAATCACCAAGGCGTACTTCGCTTCTGCTCTTTCTCTGCTGCATTGTATCCCGACCTGGTCAAGATGTTCTATTACAACCTAAAGATTGAAGGTCAGGAGCTACACTCCAGTGTCTGGGACCAAAACATTGTGATCATACCCAGCGATTGGGTTCAGATGTTTGGCTTGCAGTCAACTGGCCGCTTTACTGAAGAAGATTCACTCCTCCAGCTCTTCGACAAGAACAGAGCAATTGAAGATGCTCACCGACTTGGGTTGGCTTTACCTTCGACTCAAAAGGGAGTCAAATGAGGCATGATGAAGAGCCAGGACAGGCTCCTACACTATGCTTATGCCCACATCCTCGCTCCTAGAGGTGGGAACTACGCCTACATGAGTGAAGATGATGTGTTCATGTTGTGGATTCTAAAGCAAGGCCATCAGATTAACTGGCCCGTCTTCATTATGAAGCACATGATGAGGGCAAAAGGTAAAGAGCGGTGTGAACTTCCCTACGACATGATCATTACTGCCTTTTTAGGCAAGTATCCACATATTCTGGAAACCAAGCGAGCGACCCCACTAACCCATCATCACGTTTTTGGGTCCTTTACCCTTAACAAAATGAAGATGATCAGGACCGATGAAGGCTGGGTGTTCCTAGTGGAAGTTGATGATGATGAGGATGACCCTTAAGGTAATCCTGCTGCCCTTACTGCTCCTACTACTGCTGCTGCTGATATCCCTGCTCCTGCTCCTGTCACGAATGAGCAAATCCTGGCTTCTCTATTGGATAACAGAACCTACATGGAGAACACCTTCACTATTCTGTTTGACAGAATAGTTGGTGTTAAGCGTGAACAGGTTGCCCTTCGAGCTCTGTTGTCTGGTAACGACCCTGCCTCTCCTCCTCCACCACTTGATGCCTATTTCTAGGGCTTGCTTAGTCTTAGGATCGGTTGCTTATGTTCTATTTTTTGGCTGTTTATTGTATTGACTGTCTTTTAAATTACAATTGTATATGAACTTGGCCATTTTCATTTAATACAATGAGTATTTCAATCTGTTGTCAATTACAATCATTCATTGTTTATCTCATACATATTTATCAATGTGCCTTATTGAATGAATGCATCCTTTTTTATCATGTCAAAAGGGGGAGAAAAATAATCAATCTTATTTGAGAAAAGACAGGTTAAAATTGGTTCTTGGATTCCAAAAGAAAGGGGGAGAATGTGCTTGTTTTGTTATTATATTACCTCTGAGAGTAAGTCTCCTATCTTTTTGAATTCCAATTTATATACACTAATGCTTTTCTCAATGATAGTTTGTCATTATCAAAAAGGGGGAGAATGTGATTACCATGCAACTTTGATGATGAGTTTTGATGATAACAAATATAGAGATGATGAGAAGACCGAGTCCAAGATCTTCAAGATTAGCATTAGGACTTAGGATCTCTCTTGTATAGAGCTCTCATAGGATATCTCAGTGTTTAACTCAAAAGATCTAAGAACATGTTTTTCTACAAACTAAATTAAAGTTTTAATGTGGCTTTGATAATCAAAGAGTTTGTGGATTTTTTAAACTTACATAATCTGGTTCCTAAAAGTGTTTTTCAGTTTTTCAACAGAGGTATTCGAATACCATTAAAGGCATTCGAATACAACCCTTGTAAAAATGTTTTTACAAACGTGTTTCAAACAATGGCATTCGAATACCTTGATGTGGTATTCGAATACCGTGGGTCTGAACTATTTTTTTATAGACTGATATCAGTGGTATTCGAATACTTCATAATGGCATTCGCATAACCCAAGACTGAACTATTTTTTATATATTGATATCAGTGGCATTTGAATACCACAATAAGGTATTCGAATAACCCACGAGTTTATGCTTCTGGTTTTTTGAATTTGATACGCAAACGGATTTGCATTTATTATGCTATTAATTCCCTCAATGATATTTTCTGATCAAAGACTCTATAAATAGAGACCTTGCCTCACGTTTGAAATATACGAATCCTTTAAATTATTTTTGGTTGTGCAAAAACGCTGTTTACATAATTCTCTCTTTCTCTCTGTGCTCTTTTTAGTAAAATTCTGAGATATTTTTAGAGTGCTCTATAGTGCTTCAATTTGTATAATTTACTCTAAGTGAGAGTTTCTTTTCATCTACTTTCTTTTATTTTGCTTCGAGGGTGAGGTATCCCTGTAGGCTGAGACTTTAGCACAAGGGTAGAGTTTCCCTGTGTGTGAAAAGTGTTCTTTTGTGTAACGGTAGCAAGCACCTATTGAAGCTTGTATACTTAGTGAAAAATCTCGGCTTTCGAGGACTGGATGTAGACCACAAGTGGGTTAGTGGTCGAACCAGGATAAATACTGTGCCTACTTTTCTTTTCTTAATCTCTTTATTTTATGCAATTTTAATTTACCGCATATTTATTTTTCACTATTTTTATTATTTTTTTTCTTCTTCCCATTCCTTCTGTACATTTATTTATTAAGTTTTTAATATTTGTTTTTGTTAAAAAGAGGTTTTGTGAAAAAGTTTTATACTCAATTCACCCCCCTCTTGAGTACTGGAAGCCACTTGGTAACAGGAAATTGCATTGGTTAAAATAGTTTGGAACGATGTAAGCGGTGAAGTTACATGGGAGTTGGAGGATAAGATAAAAGAGCAATATTCATATTTATTTTGAGGGTGTGAAATCAAGTTTCGAGGACGAAACTTCTTTTTAGAGGGGAAGAGTTGTAACACCCCAAACTTTCTAACTATTAACAGTAATAATAGAATTCTACTGTTTAGTGATTTCTATGTATTGTAAAATTATTTTGAGTATTCTGTGAATATATTTGATCGTTTGTGTGATTTGGTCCGTGTCAGGAAAATAATAATTTTTCGGGCTGGGTAAAATCTTACTTAATTTAATTAATGCTGTTAATTCTTAATTATTTTTACTAATCTAATTTGATTTTCATAAGTTTTATAATTTTTATGATTTTATGAATTATTATGATATTTTTATGTTTTTTATTATTTTAATATTATTCTTGGGCTGTTGTGGGCCCGAGGGCTGTATGTGGGCCCAAGCGGGGTCAAAAAAGTGAAAATTTTTTTGAAACCAGAAAATTATGTACTGTTGAGACGGGGACGGGGGATCTTACTAAACCCGAAACCGAAAACAGTTTTGAAAATTTTCTTTTACTGTGTTTGTATTGTATTTAATTATCGGGTGATAAAAACTACAGTTAATTGTGTTCATAGAATAATAGCAGATAAAAATAAATATTATACTGCTTAGTCAACATTAGTGGCTATGACGACTTTATGACGGATCAATAAGAAGCAAGCTTAATGTTGAAGCCTTTAGATATCCACCATTGATTTAATCAAGGATGGAGATGTGGTCTAACAAAGTGGCTAGGACCATTTGTAACCCTTGGATGTAAAGTATGAAGAGGAAATCTTGACCCTTCATTTTGGAGATACATCTAATGGCTAGGATTTCAAGGAGAAAGATCCAATGGCCTAGATTTGGTCTTATCAATATAGAAGCTGTACTTAGAAGCTACATTAATATTAACCATTGATCTAATCAATGGCTAATAATGCCCAAAATGGTGGCTAGTGAAATTTGCCACTCATTGAGTGTACAAGAGGGGGGGACGATTTTGATGGCTTAAGGCCATAGTAAAATTTCAAGACCACTTCATTATTCATCTTTGTCTTCTCCAAAATCCTAAAGCTTTCACAAAATTTTCTTTCCTCTCCCTTCATATGTATTTCGGCCAAGGCACCCAAGTTGCCTTCCATCACTCTATAATTTTAACCAACCATATATATTGCATCCTTACATCAATCCAAGAACCTTTGTAGCTAAGCCCAAGCTCTAAATCTTTCATCTTCAAGGACTTTCTTCAAGATCAAGTTCTAGGTTTTGAGGTGAAGTGTAAGGAAACTTCACTACTTGTCTTATTTTCATGTTCTAAGCCATGTTTGATCCATGGTTCTTCTTGTTCAAGCTTCATATGCTAATAAACTTGTGTTTTATTTTGTGTTTAAAAAGCTTTTGGTGGTGAATCACTTACTCAAAGAGTAAATCAAGGAGCTTGAGAGGTTCTTCAAGAGGTAAGAGGGAGATCCATCTCACCAACCAAGTATGATGGTGAGAGATGAATCTTGTATTTGATGGATAGTGAATCCATGTGAGGATTCATATCCATGGTTGTGTAATTATTTGTGGGTGTTTATGTGCTTTAAATTATTTGTTTGTGTTTGCATGCTTTATGTGTTTTGTATTGCTTTAAGGTATGCTTGATTATATGATATGATGAATATGTATATATATGTCATGATTTGATGATGAAAGGAAAACAAATTTTTTATTCCAATGACCATGAGGATTTCGGCCTCAACACCTCAAAATAGGTGTTTCCAAACTAAAATTTTCATGAATGATAAAATTGAATGACTAGAAAAGAAAGGAAAAAGAAAAGATGGGTTGGTTTCAAAGACCAAGTGTTCACGGTTTTTGAAGGCTTGTATTGCCTTGGTTTTGTGAGACAAAGTGATTTCAAAATGGAAATATAATTGATTTAGTACAAGGATTAAAGAAATAAAAACAAAGTGTTTTGTCACTTGAAAAATGAAATTTTCGTATATGAATGGAAAAGAGAGGTTGAAAGTGTTTGAACCTCAATTATTTTAAAGAGGATTGATTTGAGTTATAATATCCCAAGTAAAACTATGAAATGTAATTTTTTGGAAAACTGTAGAAATACTAATTTTTAGAGGGACTATACTGAAAATTATATTTTTAGAGGGACTTTACTAAAAATTATATTTTAAGAGGGACTATACTGAAAATTATATTTTTAGAGGGACTATATTGAAAATATTCTTTAAAAAATAGACTTTATTACAAATATTATTTAATGAGGGTCTGTTTTAGAAATATTATTTGAAAAGGGGTGATTATGTAAATATTATTTCATGAAGAGGGGCTATTATGTAAATATTATCGTATAGAAGGACTAATAGGCAAATAATGAAAGTAAGGTTAATTTTTGATATTCAATGAGAAAAATCTTATTTTGGATTTAAAATACGTTAGAAATATTTTACACGATTTAAAAGTAGTAATTTTAGCTATACGATTGAGAAAATGCAAAAATATGATTACGCAATGAAAATACAATAAAGATACTGTTGGGACAATGTGTGAATCCTGAATTTGAGAAGATGAATTTGAATTGAGAATGGTGCATTTATACATGCATTAGAAAGGTCTGATGAATTGGATAAAGCTAATTGCCTAGGAGAGAATACGTCTCTTGAGTAAGTGTGATATGCGTAGTGGAAGTCACTTGTTGACCTTGGGGGCATTGGGGTGTAGGTTACCTACAATGGGTAGTTGGTAGCTCTTCTGTACCATGGGTTTGACCGATACAACACACGAATGATCCTGACCGAGACACTATTCTTAATCAAGATCTGATAAAGACTGTAGTGTATATGCTAGATGTGCAAATACATATAAGAATTGTAACACGTGGTCTGAGGCATGTTGGTACAGACAGATCTTTTCGATCACTGTCTCCGACCTGAGTTTTAGCTCCATGAAGTAGGAAATTGAATCTATGTTCACATGCATAATTATTGAGTATTGATATCGGTGTGATATTTGAATTGTTAAATATTTAGAAAATATTGAGGGCATTATCGTAATTATTATTTATAATAATTGAATTGTTGAATATTTGGATATTATTGAGGGCATGATCGTAATTATTATTTATTTCATCTGTTGTGATAATAAATAATGTTGATGGCATAATTGTAATTATGGTATGATATATCTGTATAGTATATTGTATGTGTTATCTCCATGCTACCATGTTGGTATTGGCATAGGTGATCTCACCTCTTTGTATGCCTATTTTGTACTGTATTTATATTTGTAAAGACGTTGAGCAAGGAATTGAACAAGAAGGTGAAGAGGAACAGATTCCTGTGTAGGAAGCTGAATTTTGAAAAAATGGTGATGCCTAGTTTCCTAGGATATATGAGGTTGCAGTTTCGTGGAGGTCCGGAAGCATGGCATGTTGACCTAGATAGAGCGTGTATTTACTACATAGGAGACTTGAAGATTACCCTAAGTAGGCTTTATAGAGGAAACCCTTATTTCAGTGTAAATATTAATGTACACTTAGAGTTTCCGTTGTCCATTTGGCAGTACTGGGGAACTTACTACCATACTCCTATTGAGATTAGTATCGTGTCATCTGTGCGGACACCTGTCCATAGGACTTCACATCAAGTCGGATTCCTACCTATTGAGGAATCTGAGGAGGACCCGTCTAAGGGTTCTGCTGTTTAGTAATACTTAGGCAGTATGTTAGTTTTAAATAATGTTCATGTACTCCAAGAACCTGGTCTATAAATATTTAAGTATGACAGTACTAAGACTTGTGTATATATAATGTAAATTATTTAAGATGATGTTATAATATTTTTATTTTCCGCTAAGTTTATCTTATCGATATTAAGAAATTTTACAACTCGTATTTACATTATAAAGCATATTTTTATAATAAAGGGGTAATTTAGTAATTAAGTAACATAAATGTGATACCCTACGGTGGGTGTTACACATAACGGTTCAAGAGCAAAAACATAATAAATTTTTTTTAAGTCCACGAAACTTTCTACAAAATAAAAGAAAGTGGGTATTAGACCCTTAGCAGGAAATGAAAGGCTCAAAGTAACATGCACCATGAATGAAGAATATAAAATACTTATTAAAATTAATAACCTAACATACGGAGTTGTCCTTACATCATCAAAAAGCCCCAAGTAGGGGCAACAGAGTAAAATAAAATAAATAAAACTATGAGGTTGGGGTGCCATTCTCTAGTTCTTTGTCACCTTCTACCTCATGCAATTTGGTGACCCTTAGCTCTCCAGCATGATTCACATCAATTGGAACAACATTTTTTGTGGCCACATCAATGATGACCCCATAATGGACACATCGATATGCCCCTATCCCTTCCACGGAGACCCTATAAAGAACTTTGTTTCCATCATATCACATGCTAAAACCTTAAATTATAGGCTTGGTAATCGATTACCAGGCCTTGGTAATCAATTACCAGCTTGGCAAAGGCTTGGTAATCAATTACCTTGGTGTGGTAATTGATTACCGCTTACCCAAAAACTTGGTAATCAATTACTAGCTCGTGGTAATCAGTTACCATGATTCTAGAGTTCATTTTTGCAGCTTGGTAATCGATTACCAGTTGGGATTCTACAAAAAATGAAGTTTTGAACCAAAGAAACCCAAAACCAATAAAAAAATACATCAACCACAATCATAATACTCCATATATATATCCATTCAAATCATTCTCAAAGTGATATATCAAAACTGGGTAAACAATAAAATTCAATCATCAATCATAGCAATCCATAGAAAACCAAGTTACTGACAAGTTCAACAATCATAAACCTATCACAAGCAAGTATTTTCTATTCTCATCATCTATCCATGCATTTGGATTTCTTTATCAAATTACCAACTCAAATCCTAAGAATACAAGGAAGAATTGGTAAGCAAAGAAAATACCCCCTACCTAATTTGAAGTCACTTTTCTCTTCCCTTTCTTATCTTTCTTTTTTCCTTCCTCTTGCCTCTTTCTCCCCTTTTGATTCTTCTTCCCTATGCTTTCTTTTCCTTCTTCTTTTGATAACGTGAGAATGAGAGAGTGGGGAGAATGAGAAAAGTAAAGTGAAAAGAAAGTCAATCAAAGAGACAAGAATGACAAAGTGAGCGAGTGGAGGAAGAAAAATAAGAGTTTAAAATGAAATCTAAATGGAAACATTATTAATCGTTAAGAACACTTTAATCCTTTAACACTGAATTTTCTAACCTTCATAGGTATTATAGAAAATTCTAGGATTTCATTCTATTCTCTATTTCATCATTCAACAATTTTCCTTATACTTCTTTATCAGTTACTAAGCTTTATTATTCTTTCCTAGGTTAAATTAAACCTTTGGAATTGGACTAAAGACCTTTCAAATATCTATTTTAATCTATTTTCATTCTTAGATTAATCTTCATCTTCTATTTAACATTAGCTCATATTCTCATAATCTTCCAAGCTACTTTTCTATTTAATTTGTCCTTTAAACACTCACTCAGTGTCAATAGAAATGTCAAACTAATTCTTTTAAGTCTCCAAAATTTACTATAGCTCATTCTAATTATTCATAGCTTAGAAATAAATCTTCTATATTTATTTCTATCTTCTTAGCTATTTAAACTAAAATCTAAGTTTATATGAACTATTTCTCACATTCAGTGTTATAGATTTATGCTTAAACTAATCCAGATAGTTACTAAAATTAATAGGTGACCTATACTTGTATTGTTGAGCTTCTATAACCCTGATTAGGACTGTTAGGTTAGAGAGAATGTTACACTTTGTATTCTATTTTCCTCATTACTATATGGACTTGACGAGCACCGAACTCAGTCAAAATTATAACCGAAGTTATTACCTAAGCTTGTAGCATAGTGACAACACCGGATCATCTCCACGAGGATTGTAGATGCAATTTAATCAAATCAAGTGAAAGTTTAGCAAAGGGGGGTTTGACAGTTTAAGATCACACTTAACAAAATTTAAAGGAAGAAATAACAATTAAAGAGCATTCAATTTAGAAACCTATCCAAGATTGGGTGGATTCAATCATAGACCCTTCATAGAACACTTGAAGTGCAATTGAATTGTTAATTTGGATCTAACCGAGATCTCTGCATCAAATCCAGAATTCATACTAGACGATCGTCTAGAATTCAATTAACAAGTGATAAACACAAATCCGCAATCACGCCATTCATGAAGATCTATGTTAATTTCAAGTACCAAATTCAATTAACTTAGGCACAAATCAAGTAACCTAACCTTTTCAATTTACGTGATTAATTTAGATCAATCAGTTCTAAGTTTCATCACAAATCTCAATCTTCATTTATGCGATTAGTTTAGATCAATCAGTTCTAAGTTTCATCACAAATCTTAATCTTAAACCAAGATCAAATCAGATCAACATAAATAGAATCACCGTTCATGCATTCAAGATCAAGAAGAAGAAAGAAGAAGAAGAAAAGAGAAATTCAATTACAAATCAAATACAATACATAACCAAGGTCTCAAGAATCCAAACCACAATCTCTTCAAGAGTTCTAAATTGACCGAAAGTAGCTTAGCCCTCCATTACCACGAAGGGGAGCATCAAAATATACAAAAGCTATGAGAAACTATGAAGAAACAAGAAGAAATTATGAGAGAAATGAAGGGGAATACAACTTGTTTCTTTCATGATAACCAATGGTGCCTTTTATACAAGTCTAGGGTAACAAAATGACAAAGGAGAGTGGGTGGATGAGTGGGTTAGTGAGTAGAGTAGTTGAGAGGGTTGGTGAGTGGAGTAGTTGATAGGGTTGGTGAGTGAAGTAGTTGAGAGGGTTGGTGAGTGAAGTAGTTGAGAAGGTTGGTGAGTGATGAAAATTTCTTGTCTGACTTGGAAGCCAAAAACGACCAACTATACTTCAAACCCTTGAAAAGTATGCTTCATGAAAGTTGTAGATCTTTGTCTTGGCTATAACATGTATATCTGGATCATCCAATTTGGCTTCCTACAGCCCAAGATATGACCCAAATACCGCAGGTTGCTCAAACCCAACTTCAGCACCTCTGTTCCGACTTGCAAGCTCAAACTGACCCATTAGACTTCATGTTTTCAAAAAGTGTTCTTCATGAAAGTTGTTTATTTTGATCTTAACTATCAAGTATCCAAATTTCAGCCTATCTCCATTATTACAGCTTGAGATATGATTTTATGAGTGCACACCGTTCGGATTCTAGTGACAGAACTCGTATTCTGACTTTCATGTAAACTTAGGTCCCTTAGACATATGTTTAGGACTTCGAGCTCCTCACCAAAGTTGTAAAGCTTCCTCTGAGCTTTGCTACAAGCAAAATTCATGATTATCAGATATCAGGAACTCAAGTTATGGCCAAAATACAGAAACAGTGTCAAATCTCAATAATGCTGAAAATATTCAATTAGGACCAATTTGAGCTCAAACTCACAAAATCATACCAAACTCAATCAATTAAGAATATGGAGAGTGTAAATGACTAAACATGAGGGTTTCTTAATGAATAAAATATTCGATTATCAAATTCTCCCATACTTAGCTTTTTGCACTCCTGGGCAAAACTCAAGACCAAAACAAGGACATAAGAGATTAACAAAAATTTAAATTCCAACGACATTCAAGAGCCCAAAATTTTACAATCATGAAGAACAACCAAAGGTTCAAGGGATCAAAACATTCATGAGTTAACAATTCTCCATATCTCAAACCAACAAGCAAGGTATCTTCAATAAGAATCGAGAATGATAGATCTTCACAAGATTCCCTCTCAATCTCTCAAGTGTTTAAAAGGTATGTATTTCACTCAATTCAACCCATGAAAATTGCACTACCATAAGCTTGCTTATCTTCTACTTCTCCACTACTCAAAACACATGCATACACAAATCATGAGGACTTTATTCAAGGTTGTAGTGAGGTCAAGGTAACAGAAGAGGATAAAATGGATATGAGAAGATAAATACCAAAGGGAATAAAAGCAAATGAGGGCTGAGTTCAAATAACAAGTATAAAAGTTCATCCTAACTCTAATGTATATCCCTTTACATATTCATTTCCCAATCCTTTTCTTTTCTTTTTTTTTTATATATATATGAACATAACTATATACATACATTTTTCCTCTTTTTTTTTTTACTCTTTCCTTTTTCAACAACCATTTTGTACACACACCCCCACACTTGTTCAAAAACTCATCCATTAACCAAGCTGATGTTCTTTTATTCCCTAAGGTAAAGTAAGAACACGATTTTTCATTTAAGGCACATAATGAGCTAGAAACAAGGAATGGTCAAATAAGCTCAAAGGGGTTAAGTAAAGGAAAATATACAAGGTTGGCAGGAATCAGAGAATTTTCAAGAAGTCAAAAGAGTGCTTAATATCATATTGAAAACAAGGTTGGCTATTAGGTTAAACTAGCTAATTAAGAAAGAGGGCCTCAATCATGTTCATGCATGTAAGTGAAATGTAGCCTCAAAAAGAATCAAAGCAAGTTCTAGAGTGGTCATTAACATGAGTGAAAATCACACAAGAAAGAAGAGAATGACATAAATGTTAAATCCATCCATTAGGCTCAAAATCTCACAAGGTATGCATCCATCAAACTCAATTTATCAATTCAACCATCCATCACCAAGCATATTAGTTCACGAAGGGAGAAAAGTTATTCAATCATGCAATAAACCTTTTTTTTAAACAAAACAAAAAATAAAAAAAATGCTAAAATCTCTCCCCCATACTTAATATAACATTGCCCTCAATGTGAAAGAGAGATATAGAAAAGAGCAACACAACCTGATAAGAAGTGAATCAACGCTAAGTAGAAAAGAAGCACACTGTCAGACCGTATCAGACCCTGAAAAGAAATCAAATAATAAAATTTTTGTACTTCCACAATTTAATACTAATTAATTACTACCTAAAAAACTCCTTACTCTGCCACCAATTAACATGCGTCTCAAGAGTAAAATTACTCCTTACTCTGCCATCACTAATTGGTTTAATAAGTCCATGACAATCATATCATACTTTCCAAACAAAACAACAACAATTTTTTTTTTGGTCAACTATCCTTCCCCCCCAACTAGATCACAACATTGTCCTCAATGTTAAAATATAGATGAGTAAAGGATAGAAGATATTACCTGTTGGAGAAAGCTAACACAAATTTAAACAGAAACAAAGTACAATAAAATCAAACCCATTAAAGAGAAAGTGTCAGATCTGGCTTTCTTTTCTTGTTACTTCCTTCGCTGCTTCCTGTTGACCAATCTATCTGAGCTAATACCTTATCCGGTATATATTTAAAAGCTTCTAATTTATCAATGAGCTCATCAATAGTGGAGGCAGAGATAAGAAGTTGTCTTGCCGAAGGAGTGATAAATTTTGTTCCATAACTTTGTCAAGAAAAAATAACAAAAGATCAAAGAAATTATTAACATTCAACAAACCAATGGGTTTATGGTGGATGTTCAGTTCGACCCAAGAGACAATTTGAAAATTTTCTTCCAAAGTACCAAAACCACCGGGTAAGACAAGAAATGCATCAGAATTGTCAACCATTATTTTCATTCGTCCATGTATAGATGTTACCTGAATTTCTTCTCCAATTGTCTTTCCAGTGATGTTATTTTCAGCTAAAGGTTTAGGAATAACACCTAAAACCTGACTGCCTCCTATAAAAGCAGAAAGTGATACAGCCCCCATTAACCCACGACAACCTGCCCCATATACAAGATGAATATTCCTCGCAGCAAGTGATCGACCAAGAGTGCTACTTGCTTTTACAAACTCTAATCCCTTCCCATAACTCGACCCACAAAAAACACAGACATTTTTGAGGTTACGAATAGAAGGCCCTATTCTATACTCTTCCTCTCTTTGAGTGTTTCTGAGTTGAAGGAAAATGGAGAAAATGGAGTGTTTAAATAAGAAAAAGAATGGAAAGGGGAATAATTGCACCTATAAGGGTAGGTTGACGTTTGTCAGAAAAGGTTGAATTTAAGAAACACAGAATCTTTTCTTTTTCTTTTTTTTTTGTTTTTTTTTGTTTTTTTTTTTTTTGAAAGATGACATGAAGAAGAAGAAGAGGATGATACGTATAGATTGTTTGTGGATATGGCTCACATCTGCCTCTGGTTTAACGTCTAGTAATGGCTTAAACGTCTTCTATGAGTCGAGGATAAGCTTCCCATCCAATTTTCTTATAAATTGGCAAACAGGGTCTTTTAGAGTCAGATTCCCAAGACTGTAGCGTTTTTCTTCATCCTTGAAGAGATTCCACAATTTAAGAATTTCACGATGCACCAATCCACAAGAATGCGTCTCAAGAGTCAATAAGATATCATCTAATGACTCCTTATTCAGTCCATTCTTAATGAAGAAAATTTTATCTTCTCTATTTGCGGAAACCATCCCCAAAGTACGACATCACTTGTTACAGTTCCATCGTCCACATTTGTGACAGACTTGTAACCTTTTTGCTCTTCTCCTTTTAGAATATGAACTTCTTCCAAGACTAGGCATATATGAGTCAAACGAAATTGAGGACTCACCTGCTAATTGGACCTTTGCTTCAATTATCCAGTGTACATATTTTGGCATACCTTTGTACATTAACAGTCTCAATCTTTCACATCGAACTTTGTAGATTTTTCTCAGAGCATTTTGAGGGAGAGAAGGAAAATGTTTGCTCAGGTTTGAAAGAATGACATCCATTTTGAAGGAGAAGAAGGGTTCAGTTATTTTGGGAAACTAAAAAATAAACCGACTTGAGAGTCACGGAGTACCATATCCGCCACTTAACCGGTAACACAAAGAACACAAGAACTTGGTTTTCCAGGAATGGTTGAGTCTTTGTCCATTAACTTTAAGCGCATTACCATTCCTAGGATCCTCAATATCTACGGCCCTAGAGGATACACGTGTTTGACAACAAAAGAACCGCGCCACCTAGATCTCAATTTTCCAATGAGTAGGTGCAGATGATAATCTCAAAGCAGAACTTTTTTGACCAATTTTCGCAGTTTTTGCAAAAGGTGTAACAGATCTTGAATAAAGTAGGCCAATAAAATCCATATTGCAAGATTTTCGCAGTTGTTGTCGCTGACGAAGAAAAATGACCTCCACATGCTTCCGAGTGACAAAATTTAATATCACTACCTACCTCATTGTCGGGCACACAGCTGTTTTTTTTTTAATTATTATTCATAATGCGGATGGAGAAGGTTCATCACCTCCATTTCTGCATTCTCTGGAAGTTCATGATACTGTTTGAGGCGGTGTCCATTTACGATGAAAGCTTTGGCAGTGACCTCACTTTTAATCTGAACAGCACCAGAAGGAAAAACCTTAGTAACAATAAATGGTCCATCCCATCTAGACCTTAATTTGCCAGGAATGAGTCGGAGGCGGGAGTTATAGAGGAGAACTTTTTGACCAATCTCGAATGTTTTCCTCAGAATCAACTTATCATGGAAGGCTTTGGTCTTCTCCTTATAAAGTTTGGAACTTTCATAAGCCTCCAAGCGGATCTCCTCCAATTGCTGCAGCTGCAGCTTCCTCTCCATACCTACTTGATCTAGGTCCAAGTTGCACCTTTTCACCACCCAAAATTTATGATGCTCAATTTCCACCGGCAAGTGGCAGGCTTTTCCAAAAATAATCCGATACGGAGACATCCCGATTGGTGTCTTATAAGCAGTCCGGTAAGCCCATAAAGCCTCCTTAAGCCTCTTGCTCCAATCCTTTCTGTTAGGTTGAACTGTCTTCTGGAGTATCTGCTTGATCTCCCTGTTGGAAATCTCGGCTTGCCCATTAGTTTAGGGATGGTAAGGTGTAGAAACTCTATGCAAGACCCCATACTTTTTCATCAAAGCTTCCATGCTTCGATTACAAAAATGTGAACCCTGATCACTGATGATGGCCTTTGGAACTCCAAACCTGCAGAAAATCTGTGATCTAACAAAATCCACAACAACTTTGGAATCATCAGTCCGAGTAGCTTTCGCCTCCACCCACTTGGATACATAATCAACAGCTAGCAAAATGTAAACAAAACCAAAAGAAATAGGAAAGGGTCCCATAAAATCAATACCCCATACATCAAAAATCTCACAGAACAATAAGGATTTCTGGGGCATCTCATTCCTTCGAGAAGTGTTTCCTATTCTTTGGCATTGATCACAAGATTTACAAAATACATATGCATCATGAAATAGAGTGGGCCAATATAATCCAGATTCTAAAACTTTCCTAGCAGTCCTTTGGGGACCAAAATGACCGCCACATGCAAGTGTATGACAAAAGCTAAGAATAGAATGGAATTCATTATCAGGCACACATCTCATAATGACTTGGTCACTACAAAATTTCCACAGATAAGGGTCGTCCCACACATAATATTTTAACTCACTCTTTAATTTATCAATCTGAGCCCTAATAAAATGTGCAAGGAAAACACCAGCAACTAAGAAATTTATCAAATCAGCAAACCAAAGAGTGTTACCTTGCAGCTTGAAAAGCTGCTCATCAGGGAAGACATCATGGATAGGAGAAGAATCTGCCTCTCTCTCAATCCGACTCAAGTGATCTGCCACTAGGTTCTCTGCTCCACTCTTATCTCTAATATCAATATTAAACTCCTGTAAGAGCAACATCCACCTAATTAACCTAGGCTTTGCATCGGGCTTTTTCAGGAGAAACTTCAAAGCTGCGTGATCTGAAAATACAACCACTCTAGAACCAAGCAAATATGATCGAAATTTATCTAAAGCAAAAATAATTGCTAAAAGTTCATTTTCAGTTGTAGTGTAGTTGGCTTGTGCAGCATCTAAAGTCCTCGAAGCATAGGAAATAACATGAGGTACTTTGCCGACTCTCTGTGCAAGGACAGCCCCCAATGCATAATTAGAGGCATCACACATGAGTTCAAATGGGAGTGTCCAATCTGGTGGCTGGATGATAGGTGTACTGGTCAATGCTTGCTTCAAGTGATTGAAGGCATCCTTACATCTCTGGTCAAAGTGAAACTCTACATCCTTTTGCAATAAGTTGGATAGTGGAAGGGCAATTTTGCTAAAATCCTTTATGAATCGCCGATAGAAACCTGCATGACCAAGGAAAGAACGAACCTCCCACACGCATGTGGGGTAAGATAGGCATAAAATGACATCTATTTTTGCAGGATCTACCTCAACACCCTTGCTAGATACTATATGCCCTAAAACTATACCCTGTTCTACCATGAAATGACATTTCTCAAAATTCAGGACAAGGTTAGTTTCAATGCACTTATGCAAAACCCGATCCAAACTATCCAAACATGCATCAAAAGAAGAGCCATAGACAGTAAAATCATCCATAAACACATCCATACAACTCTCTAAAAATTCAGAGAAGATACTGACCATACACCTTTGAAAGGTTCCCGGAGCGTTGCACAGACCAAAGGGCATTCTCCTGTATGCAAATATTCCAAATGGACAGGTGAAAGTGGTCTTCTCTTAGTCTTCTGGGGCTATATGAATCTGAAAATAGCCCGAATATCCATCCAAGAAATAGTAATGCGACTTGCCAGCCAGTCTCTCCAATATCTGATCAATGAAAGGCAATGGAAAATGATATTTCCTAGTGGCCTGGTTAAGCCGCCTATAATCAATGCACACTCGCCAACTGTTCTGGATTCTTGTGGGTAGGAGCTCATTGTTCTGATTTGTAATTACTGTGACTCCAGATTTCTTTGGAACCACTTGCACTGGGCTCACCCATTTACTGTCAGATATGGGATAAATAATGTCACTTGCTTGACAGACTTGGTCACTTCCTTCTTCACCACATCCAGAATCAGGGGATGTAGTCTCCTTTGGGGTTGCCTCACCGGCTTGGTACCTTCCTCCAATAAAATCCTATGCATACATGTGGAAGGACTAATACCAGGAATGTCTGCAAGTGTCCATCCGATGGCCTGCTTATGCTGCCTCAAAACCTGCAGCAATTTTTCTTCTTGTTTAGGTTGTAGATTCTTAGCGACAATCACTGGCAGCTTCTCACCATCTTCCAAATATGCATATTTAAGGTGGTCTGGCAAAGTCTTTAGCTCTAAGGATGGGGGATGCACAATAGAAGGCAAAGAAGCTATTTGAAACAAGCAACTCAAAGAACATTAAATTCGACATAATTTTGACTCATATTTTCATATGCTGCATCAGTCAAATAAGCACCTGCATCATCACTCATAACTGCATAAATCTCAGCACATGCAGCACATGGTTCAGTATCACAGTTAACACATATATCACAAGTGACAGAATCTAGAAAGTCAGTAATATTAGGGAATTCAGCACTCATATCAGCATAAGTATCATCAACCAGCATTTCAATCACATCAACATGAAAAACTGAAGAATGCTCCTCTAGGGGATGTCTCAAGGCCTCAAAAATGTTAAATTGTACCACATCGTCGCCAAATTCCATGGAAAGGGTGCCAGCATGCACATCTATCTTAGTCTTGGCTGTCTTGAGGAAAGGTCTGCCTAGGATCAATGGAGCATGGTTTGTTGAAGACTCATCTTCCATGTTCAGAATATAGAAGTCCGCTGGAAAAATTAGCTCATTCACCCGAACTAACACATCTTCTAGCACTCCTGCAGGATGAGCAGTGGTCCTATTTGCCAACTGAATCACTATACCAGTAGGTTGCAAAGTGTCATTGTTCAAGGACTGATATATTGACATAGGCATGACATTAATCGAAGCACCCAAGTCTAGCATTGCATGTTCAAATTTGGAGTTACCTATCGTGCAAGGAATTGTGAAAGTTCCAAGATCTTTGCATTTTTGTGGCATACTTGGTAGAATCATTGCAAAAACATTTCTACCCATGCTTATCCTCTGAGTACCCTTAAGTCTTCTCTTGTGAGTACACAACTCTTTGAGGAATTTGGTATACTTGGGAATCTGTTTGATTGCATCAAGGAGGGGAATATTGATTTCCACCTTCCTGAATGTGTCCATGACTTCTCTTTCTATTTCTGTTTGCGCAGTATGCTTGGACTGGGTGACTCTTTTTGGAAAAGGTAGTGGAATGGCCAAATTTGAATTCTCTGCACATTTCTTCTGTGTCACAAATTTTTGGACTGAGCTATCCACTTTCTTCTATTTCTGGTCACCTTCTGGTTGCTGCACTTGTAGTTCAGGTTATGGTGGAGTAGGACCGTCAACTTCTCTGCCACTTCTCAAGCTAATGGCACTTACATTGCCTCTTGGGTTGTTGACTATTTGTGAAGGCAAATGGTTCGACCCTTGACTTTTCAGCTCACTCACGCTGGTGGCCAGCTACCCAATCTGAGTTTGCAGGTTCTGAATGGTGGCATTGACATTTTGTTGGAACTGAACATTATTTATAGCCATCTGTTTCATCAAATCTTCCAATGATGGCTCGGATGGAGTGGTTGCTGGACTTGGCAACATGAGGGGCTGCTGCACAGGTGGCTGCATAGTTTGTTATTGTCTAAATGCAGGTGGTTGGTATTTGTTGCTAGGATCTACAGCTTGGTATCTAAACTGCAGTTGCTACTGTTGGTAGGGTTGTTGTTGTTGTTGACCAGAATTTCCATATCTCAGGTTGGGATGGTCCCTCTAGCCAGGGTTATAGGTATTAGAAAATGGATCATATCTGGGCTGCTACTGTGATTGCTGATATT
The DNA here is from genome assembly GCA_029884595.1 of Ormosia semicastrata. Lineage (NCBI taxonomy): Eukaryota > Viridiplantae > Streptophyta > Magnoliopsida > Fabales > Fabaceae > Ormosia > Ormosia semicastrata. The sequence goes on from JAQQTO010000042.1 coordinate 34,107,522, forward strand.
GGGGTCTACTAGGAAAAATACCAGCTACTGCAATAGATTGCTCTGGAAAAATAGAACCACCATCCTGAAGTGTGGGACATGCATCAGTAGGATAAGATGAACAAGAGCAAATGTCATACACAGTTGCAGCCATCTGCATTGGTGCTTGTTGTCCCACTACTAACTGCCTCACCAAAGAAGTCAATTCATCAAGTTTGTGTTCCATTCTCTGTTGGTCTACATGAGATGATTGAATCTCATTGACTCCTCTGGTTGAGGTAATAATTCGTGTGCCAAATTGTTGGGTGTTGGCTGCCATGTTTGCTATCAAATCTCTCGCTGCTGCAGGGGTCTTGTCTACTAAGGTTCCTCCAGAGGCAGCATCCACCATGCTTCTGTCATTTGGCAGCAAGCCTTCATAGAAATATTGAATTAAGAGTTGATCGATGATTTGGTGGTGGGGACAGCTCGAGCACAGCTTTTTGAATCTTTCCCAATATTCATGCAAGGTCTCTCTTATCATTTGTCTTATGCCACAAATATCTTTTCTAATGGCAGCAGCTCTAGAGGCAGGGAAAATTTTCTCTAAGAACAACCGCTTCATGTCAGTCCAACTTGTTACTGAACCTGGTGAAAGATAAAATAACCAATCCTTGGCTATATCAGCAAGTGAGAAAGGAAATGCCCTCAGCTTGATGTGCTCTTCTGAGATCCCATGTGGTTTCATGGTTGAACAAACCACATGGAACTCCTTTAGATGCTTATGGGGATCCTCACCTGCAAAACTGTGAAACTTGGGTAACAAATGTATCAATCCAGATTTTAACTCAAAATCAGCATCAAGATCTGGGTATTGAATACACAAAGATTGGTTAGTTATATCAGGAGCAGCAAGTTCCTTAAGAGTTCTATTCTGTATGTTATTAGCCATGGTTTCAGAATTATTCAAGATCTCAAGTTCACTCCCAATATTAAGATCAAATTCAGAAGTAATTTTTGCACTTGGCCTACGAGCTCTAATCAACCTACGCAAGGTTCTATCAATCTCAGGATCAAAGTCAACCAAGTTATCAGGCTCGGACCTAGTCATGCATCACACAAAAACAAATAAATAAGCAAAATACACTAGACAATGGATAAAAATGTTAGAAAAGTTAATAAGTTAGTAAGAACACTTAAAATGAAAAGATTACACTTACTAATCCCCGGCAACGGCGCCAAAATTTTGAAGAGTGCCGAACTCAGTCAAAATTATAACCGAAGTTATTACCTAAGCTTGTAGCACAGTGACAACACCGGATCATCTCCACGAGGATTGTAGATGCAATTTAATCAAATCAAGTGAAAGTTTAGCAAAGGGGGGTTTGACAGTTTAAGATCGCACTTAACAAAATTTAAAGGAAGAAATAACAATTAAAAAAGCAAGATCAATTTAAAAACCTATCAAGATTGGGTGGATTCAATCATAGACCCTTCATAGAACACTTGAAGTGCAATTGAATTGTTAATTTGGATCTAACCGAGATCTTTGCATCAAATCCAGAATTCATACTAGACGATCGTCTAGAATTCAATTAACAAGTGATAAACACAAATCCGCAATCACGCCATTCATGAAGATCTATGTTAATTTCAAGTACCAAATTCAATTAACTTAGGCACAAATCAGTAACCTAACCTTTTCAATTCTGTGATTAATTTAGATTAATCAGTTCTAAGTTTCATCATAAATCTCAATCTTCATTTATGCGATTAGTTTAGATCATTCAGTTCTAAGTTTCATCACAAATCTTAATCTTAAACCAAGATCAAATCAGATCAACATAAATAGAATCACCATTCATGCATTCAAGATCAAGAAGAAGAAAGAAGAAGAAGAAAAGAGAAATTCAATTACAAATCAAATACAATACATAACCAAGGTCTCAAGAATCCAAACCACAATCTCTTCAAGAGTTCTAAATTGACCGAAAGTAGCTTAGCCCTCCATTACCACGAAGGGGAGCATCAAAATATACAAAAGCTATGAGAAACTATGAAGAAACAAGAAGAAACTATGAGAGAAATGAAGGGGAATACAACTTGTTTCTTTCATGATAACCAATGGTGCCTTTTATAGAAGTCTAGGGTAACAAAATGACAAAGGGGAGTGGGTGGATGAGTGGGTTGGTGAGTAGAGTAGTTGAGAGGGTTGGTGAGTGGAGTAGTTGATAGGGTTGGTGAGTGAAGTAGTTGAGAGGGTTGGTGAGTGAAGTAGTTGAGAGGGTTGGTGAGTGATGAAAATTTATTGTCTGACTTGGAAGTCAAAAACGACCAACTATACTTTAGACCCATGAAAAGTATGCTTCATGAAAGTTGTAGATCTTTGTCTTGGCTATAACATGCATATCTGGATCGTCCAATTTGGCTTTCTACAGCCCAAGATATGACCCAAATACCGCAGGTTGCTCAAACCCAACTTCAGCACCTCTGTTCCGACTTGCAAGCTCAAACTGACCCAATAGACTTCATTTTTTCAAAAAGTGTTCTTCATAAACGTTGTTTATTTGGATCTTAACTATCAGGTATCCAAATTTCAGCCCATCTCCATTATTATAGCTTGAGATATGATTTTATGAGTGCACACCATTCGGATTCTAGTGATAGAACCCGTATTCTGACTTTCATGTAAACTTAGGTCCCTTAGACATCTGTTTAGGACTCTGAGCTCTTCATCAAAGTTGTAGAGCTTCCTCTGAGCTTTCCTACAAGGTAAAATTCATGATTATCAGATATCAGGAACTCAAGTTATGGCCAAAATACAGAAACAGTGTCAAATCTCAATAATGCTGAAAATATTCAATTAGGACCAATTTGAGCTCAAACTCACAAAATCATACCAAACTCAATCAATTAAGAATATGGAGAGTGTAAATGACTAAACATAAGGGTTGCTTAATGAATAAAATATACGATTATCAGGACTCCAGACATCCAAGCTATTACCAATGAAAGTTATGAGCCATATTCTCAATACTTGCATATATTTTTTTATCTTCTCTAAAGTTATTCATGTGTTGTCCACAAGGCCATCTATGGTTGCCATAACGAGGCCCATAAGACCATTGTCTTGCTTATGCGCTCAAAAATCATAAGTTTAACTTGCAAGGTTGTTTATGACCGTCATGCTATAGTCCATTGGATATCCACCCCACTCATGCGCCCTAAATCATAACATGCTAGTGAGGTGTCTTGGGCTGCCTTATCGAGATTGTAATTTGTAGGTAACATCATCCTGCCATAAATACCTTAATTCTTGAATAAGCCCACAAAGTCAGCACTCAATATCCTTGAGATTCATGAAAATGCGATCCACTTCGAGGTCCCCATCCTAACAATTGGTATGTTAGGTTATCAAAACATTAGTGTTGGAAAGTCAATACAACACACCGTCCAGTTATAAGGAGTGTTGGATCCCTTTAGCGATCTAGGATGCTATGCCCTAACCCCACAACGGTTCAAGAGCTAAAACACAAGAAAATTTTTATAAGTCCATGAAACTTTCTACAAAGTAAAATAAAGTGGGAGAGTTCAATAATGTATGAGAGTTCAACAATGTATGAGTCTAAGGTAAGACAGAATAAGGTGAGAGAGTTCGTGGGAGAGTTTTCCGGTTGAGTTAAAATGCACTCTCTCGCAGTTCTAGTGTTAAGCATAGAAGCTTCACAAGTTAATCTTTCAAAAATAGCAACATTTTATCTTTGAAAAACCTTTTGTTGACACAATAATAACTTCTAGAAAACACAGAATCAAACCTTATAAAGGTATGTTCTTGTTGAGTTCACTTTAACACAAATATCACCCCTTAGTTCTTAGAGTAATACTCAAATTTTCTTAAGTTAGAATCAGAGTGAACCAAAAGAGTTAAAGAGAGAGAGTAAAAGCACGACACAAGGATTTATACTGGTTCACCCCTAAACCACTTGAGGATACATCCAACGCCTAGCAAATACTAGGATTTTCACTCTAAAGAGCATTCTTTCTTACGAAGCCTCTTCAGCCTCTTACACTAAGTATTCTTTTCCCCCATCCTCTCCAGGCATGAATCAACAAGTATTATTTTTCTTCAGCCTCTCTAGGCACAAACAACAAGCTTAACTAAGCTTCTTAGTGGCTTATATAACCCATAAGCTCACACTACTAACACTCACGAATCAAAGTGAAGTTTAACATGTTTAATAGAAGTGGGTAGGTCTCGAAATCTCTCAAAGAGTATATATGCACAGTTTATCAAAATCTACAACACACTTAGTGAAGATTTGACCACTTAAGACCAAAGTAGGTAAAGGTGAAAGAGTTGTTCTTCGTATACGCAGTGTGATTTTCACTCAAATCATTAACCCTCTTTTTTTAAAGCTTGGGACTTTTATAACCTTCAAAATATAAATATTAAAGTTTTCTAACTGTCACTTGTCCTTTTTGTGGCAGGTAGCCATTATTTTGTTTTGTGTGCTGAGTCAACATAAGGAACTTATGTTCATGCCCAGGTGAGAATGTAACATCCTTTTAAACATGTTAGACTTGTATATGTTTACAGATGTAGCATAACACTTACTTAACATGTTTGTTTAATTTTGTGACTTTTTGAGTTAGTTTAGTCACTTTGTTGTAACACTATACATAAAAAATAACTATTATTAGCTCAGGAAATGACTTAAACTACTTAGTTAATGGAAATAAATATGGAGAATTTGTTTCTACGTCACAAATGTGTGAAATCTCATGTAGTTTGTAAGATCCTCTAAAACATGTTAAGCTTGTAAATAGTTACAGAAGTAGCTTAATACTTGCTTAACATACCTGTTTAATTTTGTGACAATCTGAGTTAGTCTAGGTACTTTACTGCAACCCAAAAAGTAAAAAGTAGCTTAAAATGACCTAGATATTAGCATAAATGACTTAGCTAATGGAAATAAACATGGATAATTTATTTCTAAGTCACAAATATGTAGACTATGATATGGGTAAAATTTGAGAATAATCAGAGTTGGTTTGGTATTTTTAAGCATACTGGTTGTGTGTTTTAATGTCGGATTGACTAGTCACAGATATGGAAAGGAGGAAAGAAAGAAGAGGAAAACAAAGAGGAAAGGAAAATCCAAGATCCAAGATTGAAGCTTGAATCTCCATTCCTTGCTACACCAAAAGGTAGGGGTTCTTGAGTTCAAAATAATTTTTCTTTCTTATCTCCATTTTTGTGCTTGTTTGAGGTTTAATAGGTCAAAATGAGATTTTGAGGTGTTTTGAGTGATTTTCTTGCTTGGATATGTTTTAAAGGTTTTTTATGACTTGTTCATGGTATGATTTTGTGTTAGAAACTTAGCACTCTTCATTTGGACCTTTAATGCACAAAGTGAGAAAATTGGTATTTTGGATGATTGATTGGTTCATGAATCCAAATTGGATGAAATGAATTAGTGTTTAATGTTTCCTATATGTTAGTGAACTTGTTAAGGACTTAAAATCACCTAGAAACTATTTTGGAGTGGCTGAATTTCGTGGCTTGCACCAACGAAAAAGTGCAGCCATTTACAGAATTCTATAGATTTGTTGCTGGGCAATCAGTGCTTAAGCGCTGAGTGGCGCCCAATGTCCAAAGGCATCTCATTTCAGTTTCACACGATAAGCGTCTAGGTGCCAGCGCCCAAGCGCCCATCTTCTAGAGAGCTTTACCCCTAACGCTGCCAGTGGAGCGCCTAGGCACTAGTATGACGCACCTGAGCACTAATTACATGCCTGGGCACTAGGTGAGGAGTGCCCAAGCACCCAGACAGGGCATTTTCTAGATTTTGATCTTGTTGTTTTTGAATTCCCTAGTTGATATATGCCTTTTAGAGTGTGGTGAGGCACTTTTAGGGATATTTCTTAGAGAGGATTATCGCTTTGCATATGTGGAAAGTTAGGGAACCTTAGGCATCCCAAGCGAGGTGGATTTCCCTATGTTAGCACCTAGAATCATGTTCAACATGAGGTTGATCTTGAAATCACTTGTGAAGTGATGATGTGAGGTACTAGATACAATTCTTGTTAGTGACACGAATCTTGCAACTTCGTATGATAAGTTAGCTTGGAGTTCCATGGTTACTATTGTTGTATTGTGATATTTTTGCATGTTTTAATTTCAAACTTGTTAATTATTATTTCCTACGTTTTGTAACCTTAGATAGTGTGCACAACCATGTGGCCTGGGAATGAGGTGTTGAATCTGATTTCTCCTAGCATTATAGCTATGATTACCAAGGTTACTGGTGTATGGGGTTAGTATTAGTACTCTCACCTTGGTGAGGGGAATGAGTCTACACATTACCAGGTAGTGTCAGGACTTTTTATGCCTATCCTACCTAGTATATACAAAGGAACAAGGTTCTTGAGAAATAAATAAGTAACATGTGCTTTCTAAAACCAAAACTTGCACAAGCATTACATCATTAAATTATTAGACGTTATTTGACCATAATCATATATCATGACATAAAGCATTGCATTTGTTGATGACTATATGGACAGTTGTCTTGCTTATTTGCTTGTCTGCTTAATGATATCTTACGATTGTATGTGCGATTGTTTAATATCATTGTTTGATTTAAATGTGAGTTATTGCTTTCCTTGTGAATTATACATAGAGAGTATGTATATATTTTAGTAGTGTTGAGAGGTGGTTCTTTTATCTATTGTAAGATTAACTTGATGTTGTTATTTGTTTATTTCTTATAAATGAATAACTACTGGTTTTCGTTTACTCATACTGAGAAATTTGTAATTTCTCACCCCTCTGTATTTTCATGTAAATCCAAGTGAAGACCCTCCAAAGAGAAAGGGCAAAAACAAGAAGCAACAGACTTAGTTTTAGTTATTTTGTTTCTTTATGTATCAGTTAGTATGTATTTACTTTGCTTTCTAGTTTGTAAAAGTTTATGTATTACAATGTGGCTTTTGGGTCAGTGATGTATATATATATGACTTTTCCATCCTTTGTGGCTCTCTATAATGATTGCATAGGTTATTATAGATTTATGTTTTATGCATTTTTAGGAAGTGATATACTTGATACGATTTATCTTGAAATATTCTGGTTATTTTATGATAATTCTATTATGGTGTTACATAGTTAATTTTTGAGAGTTAACTGAGTTAGTTTGGTATTTTTAAGTACACTATGAGTATTTTAATACTAGATTGACGTGACTAAGATATAGAAATTATGGTATTGATAAAACTAGGGTTAAGATGAATTCTTGGATTTATTATAATACCTATGGAAGTTAGGAAACTTGATTATGTGACATTAAAGTATTCCTAAGAGATATAATGTTTTAGCAAAATATCTCAATGGCCATAAGTCTTCCACAGTTCCAGCCCTCTTCTTTGAGTTTCCTTGGATATTTTCCTCACATTCACTCACTCTCTCATTTCTTTCTCGTGAGACATTATTAGGGGTATTTCATGGACAAAATAACTACCTTGCATATGGGATTTTATGAAACGTTGGGCATCCCAAGTGTTATGTATTACCAAGTGGCCTCAATACTCAAGAGGGGGTGAATTGAGTATGAAAACTAAGTTTGCAAATCTTTCACAAATCGTTTGATAACTTATTTTTGTTGAAGCTATTGAATGATTAGAAATAATTGGAAGGACAAGATAAACACTTTTACTTATAACAGAAATAGTCTACGGAGACAGTATCCAAGAAAATCAATAAAATAGTATACAAAATAAATAAAGGAGGGTTTAGAGATAACAAACACAGTCGTTTATCCTAGTTCGATCACCAATCCACTTGTGATCTACGTCTAGTCCCCAAGCAACAACTTGAGATTTTTCGCTATATCTTCAAGTTTCAATGGGTGCTTGACAACCACTACAACCTTGAGCACTCAACCCTTTTGGGATACCTCACCCTTGGAGCTTGAGTCTCTTCAACTAAGGGATACCTCACCCTTTACACTTTTGGAGGGATGCCTCACCCTCTTTACAAAGTAATAATGATAAATAGAATGAAGCTCTCAATAGAGCAGATGAATACAAATTGAAGCTCTAATATGCTCTCAAAGATTTTTCACGTTTTTGACAGAAAACAGAGCAAGAAAATGATTTGAGGATTGATTCACGTTTGGACGTATTGGTAATCAATTTTTGGTTCACGGTCAACCTCAAATAAAGACCCAACTTTGGTATTTATAAGTTTCTCATTCAATAGAGCCGTTGGGGTTTTCTGGGCACGCACTAAATGCATTAAATATAGCTGTTGGACGTTGTCAGGATTCTTGTAATCGATTACTCAACTTATGTAATCGATTACATATATTGTTCCAACGTGTTCTTGATTTTCTGGGCTCTGTGTAATCAATTACATTCTTGGTGTAATCGATTACATGGCGTCTGACTTGTGTGTAATCGATTACAATATCTGTGTAATCGATTACATGACTTCTGACTTGCTGTGTAATCGATTACAATATCCATGCAATCAATTACATGACTCTTTGAACGTGTTCATGCTTTTCTGGGCTTGATGTAATCGATTACAGATATTGTGTAATCGATTACATGGCCTTTGACTTGCTTGTAATCGATTACATTGCTCATGTAATCGATTACATGCCTTCTGTTTGCTGTGTAATCGATTACAAACATCGTGTAATCGATTACATTGGCCATTGAACACATTTTTCAAGTCCAATAAAGCTTGTAAGTCATTTCTAATACCTTGAGACAATTGTTTAAACATGAATCTTTTTAAGAGTGTTAGTTTTAAGATTCAAACACAAGTTTTCTTGAAAGCCATGTTTATCTTTGAAATTTCCCATTTATTTTGAAATCATATATTGAAAAACCATTTGAGAAATCTTGAGAGCATTTAACATTAGTGTCTTAAGTCTTATAACTAAATAAACCTTCTTATCTTCTTTCTTTGATCTTGATTTTTCCTTTTGCGCTTGATCTTCACTATTGCACTTGATCTTCGCTTTTGTCTTTGTTATCATCAAAAACCATTTGACATGCCTTAGAGACATAAGCATTCACATTCTCCTCTTTTTTGATGATGACAAACTGATCATAGGAAAAAGAAAGAATTTTTGTAATTTTATATAATAAACATTTAGGCGCAATGCTCCCTCGGAGTTTATGCATGATATTGGGTTAGATTTCATATAAAATGCTTAAGAGCGCAAAAGCTCAATAACTCCCCCGTACTCATGCAGCCTTAATTACTCATGCAACCTTTATTTCATTTTCCCTTATTTTCCTTATTTTCTCCCCCATTGGCATTATCAAAAAGACATAAGCATTTAAAAAAAAAATTGGACAGCATAACAGCTATAGTTCATGATTCCCTAAATTTTTCCAGAACAACAATGCCAAGGATATCAATCAGTTCATGCAATATTGACAAACAACCAAACATACAAAGCCGAAACAAGTTCATATTTTATTAATCAGGCATGGACAAAGTAATGTTTGCATAGCCAGTATACCCAATAATCAAAGAACACCATAAATGTATACCAATGAAATATAATCAGGGTCAAAACAAAATAAATACATGGTGTTTATCAAAACAAATATCAAGACAAGGAGCCATGATCACTGTCAGTGGCCTCGCTGTCACAAAAGACATCACCCTCTGGATCTACAGCAGTATCATCGTTATCATCATTATCATCGCTGGGCATAAGATCATCGTCAGAGTCCAAAGGCTCCTCATCATCAGCAGGAACTCTAGATAGGCCAGCGAAGGAGAGGGGAACCGGAGAGGCAGGGGATGTGCGAGGTGCAGCAGCAGCGCTCTGAGGAATAGGAGGTCCACCCAGGAGAGATCGAATGGAGGCAAGCTCCTGATCAGAGTAGTCCATCCTCAGCTCAAGATGGTCAATCTTCTGCTCGATATGATCCATGCGTGTGTTTACATTAGCGCTCAGGTTGCGCATTTCTTGGAGCAGGAGATCAAGAGTAGTAGGAGTGGGAGCTGGAGCAGGGGCAGGAGCAGGATGCTGAGCCTTCTCATCCTCGTCACTATCTGGGTCGTGATGGATATGGCCAAAAGTGCCATGAGCGATGTAATGCCATCTGTCATCCACCTTATAGAGCTGGAGCTTCCTCAAAGTATGCAGCCCAATTGATTGTGGTCCATTGGAGCTGGTGTCCTTAGACTCTTCAGCCAGCAAAATGCGACAGTGCTCAAGTATAGTGGTTACTAACATGGCGAAGGGGAGAGCAGAGTTCTTCTTTTTCTTGACGTCCAGCATGTGCTCTAAGATATAATAACCCCAGTTAATAGGCCTCCCTGTAGTCATTGCCCATAATGCAATCACATCATCCTTGAGGACTTGGGAATAATTCCCTCCCCTGGGAATCAAGCCACGGACCAAAAGATAGTGGAGAACCCTATTCTCCATAGTGAGGCCAGTAGCCATAATTCTTCATTTAGGATCACTCGGGGGGTGGTAGCAGTCCTAATCAAAGAGAGAAGAGCAGCCTTATGCTCAAACTCATGTCCCCATACATTGGCATTCCCACAGAACTGAGCTCCATCTGGAGTGAGCTTTGTCAGCCTATACCACTCTGCCATTGATAACCTGATTTGTTGCTTTTTCACTTTAGAAATGATATAGTTATCCTCAACCTTCAGGTTCGCATAAAAGACACGTACAAGATTAGGGTAGATGGCTTTCTCTATGCTCAGGAATCCCAGCAAGCCTAAGTTTTCTATTGTCCTAAAGCTCTCTAATGGTTCACTCTCGCAGAAGGTGATGGGTAGATACCTGGGAGAGATGATCTTGCGAAGCTGGAAGTTCTTCCGGAATAATTCAGCTCGCTTCACAGTGGAGAAGTGCCTCGTGAGGTCCAGGCCGGATATGTTATGTGAAGAACCACCAGAAGACCCTGCAATGGCAGCCCCTGTTCTTGGGCGCTTTGAACGATGAGAAGATTCAGCCATTGAGGAGTAGGAGTGGAGTGGGAGGAGTGGAAATGGTTGGGGATGAGTGAGGAGAGAGAAAGAGACGAAATTAGGTTAGAGAAACGGAGATGGGGTTCATGAGAGAAGATGGGGAGATTTTGGTGAGGGATATGAGGAGATTTTGAGAGATGGGTTGTGTGGAGAGGGGATTTCCGAGATTGAGAGAGGTAAAATGAGGGATTTTGATGGAGATTTAAGTGAGAAATGAGAGATTTTGAGGTTTGAGAGGTTTAGGGTGCGTGGGAGCGAGAGGAGGAGGACGAAGAAGATGAACAGGTTCGAAAAAAAATGAGCTCTACGCGCGTCGAAACCTTTTTAAAACACTCATGTAATCGATTACATTGAGTGTGTAATCGATTACATGCATTCTGGTGGGTGTGTAATCGATTACATTTTGGTGTAATCGATTACATGCTTTCTGGGAACCTTGTAATTGATTACATGGATATTGTAATCGATTACCTGAGTTTTGAGTTGATTGTAATCGATTACAAAAGGTGTGTAATCGATTACATGCGTGACAGAACCTATGTAATCGATTACAAAGGCATTGTAATCGATTACCAGCACTCTTTAACTCAGATTTTGCATTCCAGACAGCATATAATCAACTTTAATCAATCCAAATTAGTTTCAAAACAACTTAGATCAATTCAAAGCATCATTCAACCATATAATCTAATCATATTATGATTCAACTCACGTAATTTATCAAAAATTACTATTTTTACCAAGATTTTTACCATTTTTGGTGAAATTTTGAGGATGTTGAGTTGCTTGTGAGTCTTGGTCATGAGGGAGCACCTGCAAAACAACTTAGGGGAAATCTCCGACGCTCAAGTCAGTATTGGATTCAAATATAATGAAAAATTCAGAGATTATGCAGCAATTTGGCGTGATTATTCAGAAAAAATGCAAGGTTATGCATTAGATTCAGGATTATGCAGCAGAAGTTAATTTATGCATGAATGATCCAATATACCAAGTTCATTTCTTATGTAGAAAAATGCTTCTTTTGCTAGGGGTTTAGTGAAAATGTCAGCTAGTTGCTTAGTGGTTTCTACAAACTCAAGCATACAGTCACCCTTTTGAACATGGTCTCTAATGAAATGATGTCTTATTTCAATATGTTTAGTCCTAGAATGCAAAATGGGATTTTTAGACAAGTTGATTGCACTAGTATTATCACATCTTATGGGGATGTGATCAAGTTCAAGACCATAGTCCAAGAGTTATTGTTTCATCCAAAGGATTTGAGAACAATAACTCCCAGCTGCAATATATTCAGCTTCAGCTGTAGATAATGCCACACTATTTTGCTTCTTGCTATGCCAAGAAACTAGTGAGCTTCCAAGCAAGTGGCATGTCCTACTAGTGCTCTTTCGATCCATTTTGCACCCAGCAAAATTAGAGTCAGAATACCTAATAAGACTACATGAGGCACCTTTAGGGTACCGTAAACCCATTTGTGATGTGTCTATTAGATATTTCATTATTCTTTTAACAGCACTTAGGTGTGATTCTTTAGAATTAGTTTGATATCTAGCACACATGCATACACTAAACATTATATCAGGCCTACTTGCAGTAAGATAAAGGAGTGAGCCAATCATACCTCTATTTTTTGTAATTTCTACTGATTTACCTCCTTCATCTTTGTCCAAATAGCAAGAGGTGCCCATAGGAGTAGCCATATGCTTGGCATTGTCCATTCCAAACTTCTTGAGCAGCTCCTTGCAATACTTGGATTGGCTTATGAATGTTCCTTCTCTTGTTTGCTTGATTTGGAGACCAAGGAAGAAGTTGAGTTCACCCATCATAGATATCTCAAACTCACTTTGCATAATATTTGAAAATTCTTTAAAAAGAGAGTTGTTAGTAGCTCCAAATATAATGTCATCAACATAGATTTGAACTAGAAGTATGTCATGCATTTTATGTTTTATGAAAAGGGTGGTGTCAACTTTGCCTCTAGAAAATCCTTTTTCTAAAAGAAATTTGCTCAACCTTTCATACCAAGCTCTAGGAGCTTGTTTCAGGCCATACAAGGCCTTTTTTAGTTTAAAAACATGGTTGGGCATTACAAAATCCTCAAAACCAGGAGGTTATTCTACATACACCTCTTCTTGTATAAAACCATTTAAAAAGGCACTTTTGACATCCATTTGATAGAGTTTGAAATCCATGATGCAAGCATATGCAAGTAACATTCTAATGGCCTCTAATCTAGCTACGGGAGCATACGTTTCTTCATAGTCTATGCCTTCTTCTTGATTATATCCCTTAGCTACAAGCCTAACTTTATTTCTTATTATTAAGTCTGTTTCATCAAGTTTGTTCCTAAAGACCTATTTGGTGCCAATTATTAGATGATCATTGGGCCTTGGAACTAATTCCCAAACTTGATTTCTCTCAAATTGGTTTAGTTCTTCTTGCATGGCCAAGATCCAATGCTCATCATTAATGGCCTCATTTATGTCTTTAGGTTCAACTTGAGAGACAAAGGCTAGGTGATTACATGCATTTCTAAGTGAGTTTCGAGTAATTACCCCTTTTGATACATCACCTATCACCTTGTTAAGAGGATGATATCTTGAAGTCCTCCGTTCCTTGGGTAGATTCACAATTTCTGAATCTTTTTGCTTTTTGGATTCTTTCTCTTGATTTTCCAAGTGTATTTTTGCCAAGATTTCTACAACATCATCAACAAGCTCCTTTCTCGGCTCATTTGGGTTAGTTTCATCAAATGCAACATGTATGGACTCTTCTATGGTCATAGTTCATTTATCATAGACTCTGAAGGCCTTATTATGAATAGAATAACCAATGAATATTCCCTCATCAGATTTTGCATCAAACTTCCCCAAGTTATCTTTTCCATTATTCAAAACAAAGCATTTACATCTAAAGACATGAAAATGTGACACATTGGGTTTCCTTCCTTTGTACAATTCATATGGGGCTTTCTTTAAAATTGGCTTTATTAGGGCTCTATTCATAACGTAACACGCGGTATTGACCGCATCGGCCCAAAAATACTTAGGAAGGTTGACCTCATTGAGCATAGTTCTTGTCATTTCCTCTAAAGATCGATTTTTCCTTTTTACACACCATTTTGTTGTGGTGTCCTAGGGGCAGAAAAATTATGCTCAATGCCATGTTCATCACAAAAAGTTTCAAATTCATGATTTTGAAATTTACCACCATGGTCACTTCTTATGGATGCAATACAAAAACCTTTTTCATTTTGGATAACTTTGGCAAGTTTTCAAAATGATTGAAAAGCATCATTTTTGTGGGTCAAGAATAATGTCCATGTAAACCTAGAAAAATCATCCACAATCACTAATGCATAGTAATTTCCACCAAAGCTCATAGTTCTAGAGGGACCAAAAAGATCCATGTGTAAAAGTTGTAAAGGTCTAGAAGTTGAAACTAAGTTTTTAGCTTTAAAAGAGACCTTTACTTGTTTTCCCTTTTGACATGCATCACAAAGTTTGTCTTTTTCAAATTTGAGCGTTGGAAGACCAATTACTAGTTCTTTAGAAATCAATTTGTTTAAGTGATCTATGTGAATGTGAGCAATTCTTCTATGCCATAACCATGAATCATTTTTTTTACTCATAAAGCATTTAGCATCATTTGAGAAGATATCATCTAGACTAATCATATATATATTATTGACTCTATGACCAACAAACTTAACTTGCCTATCATCCTTTCCCTCAATTATGCAACAAGAAGAATCAAATATAACTCTATTGCCTTTATCACACAATTGACTAATACTAAGCAAATTATGTTTAAGTCCTTCAACAAGCAAAACATTATCAATAGATAATGAAGGGATCTTACCAACTTTGCCAATTCTAAGAATTTTCCCTTTGTTGTTATCACCATACGTGACTTGACCATGTTTCTTGTGTGTAAGGGAGGAGAACTTGGAGCCATCACCGGTCATGTGCTTGGAGCAACCACTATCAAGATACCAACTTGAGCTCTTGGTCTTCAAGCACAACCTACAACTCACATTCAAGTTTTAACTTTTGGTACCCAAATTGTCTTGGGTCATTGTGTGTTAGAATTAGGCATGGTGCCTTTAAGAGCCCAAACTCTTTTTATTCCAACCTTAGTGTTTATGTTCTTTCTAACATTACAAGTTAATGCACTATGCCCTTTCTTACCACAATGAAAACATTTGACAAAGGGACTACTTGAGGTATTTGAGGAAACAAATAAATTCTTATAAGACTTTTGATGATTATTTGGATTAAATCCCAAGCCAGCTTTTTGAAAAACACATTTTTGTCTCCCTAACAACACATTCAAGTTATCTCTTCCAAAAGTGATTTTTGCAAGAGTGTTGTTTAAGTCTTCAATTTCTTTTTCAAAAGCTTTATATGATGAACAAGGTAATGATATGGATGCACTATCATGTGAGGAACAAGTCATGCATAATGAATTAGCATCTATGAGTCCTAAGGTCTTATTTTTTATTTTAAGTTCATTTATCTCCTTGGTTAAAGTAGAAACTTTCTTTGTCAATAGGGAGATTATTTTATTGGAAGACAAAATCATTTTTGTGAGCCTCAAAGATTCATCATGCAATTCTTGAAAGGCATCTTGCACCTCATCATAAGAAGGTGAAGGCTGTAGGTAAGAGGAGGTTACCTCGGTGTCACTTTCTTCACTTTCTTCTCCTTGAGCCATGAGGCAAAGATGGGCTTCTTCATTCTCTGAATCGTCGGAAGAGCTTAAGTCATTGTCCTCCCAAGCTATATATGCTCTTCTTCCTTTCCTTTTCTTAGAAGGTCTTTTCTCAAACTTCTCCGTCTTCTTGAGATACATAGGACACTCTATTTTCATGTGTCTCGATTTTCCACATTCATAGCATTTTGGAGGAGTAGATGATCCTTCTCCTTTGTGATATGCTTTCTTTTGAGGAAAGGGTGGCCTTCTTTGAAATCCTTTGTTCTTTAGGAATCTTCCAAATTTTTTCACAAGGAGACTAAGATTCTCCTCACTTAGCTCCCCACTTTCACCATCCTCTTCACCATCTTCATCATCATCTTCAATTATAGAGGAAGTAGCTTTGAGTGCGATTCCCTTCTTCTTTTTGTCATGGTCTTCATTTTGGTTGAGTCTATTTAGTTCCAGCTCATGTTCTTGAAGCTTTCCAAATAAGGTGGCTAGAGACATTGTTGATAAATCTCTTGATTCCGCAATCACCGTCACTTTGGGTTGCCAATTCTTGCTTAGACATCTCAACACTTTGTTAATAAGATCCTCATTAGGAAATGTCTTTCCCAATGAGATAAGATGATTAACAATATGAGTAAACCTCTTTTGCATGTCTTGAATACTCTCACATTGGTTCATTCTAAACAATTCATATTCATGAGTAAGAGTGTTTATTCGAGATCGTTTTACCTCACTAGTACCTTCATGAGTTACTTGTAGAGTATCCCACATTTCTTTTGCGGTTTTACAATTTGACACCCTAAAGAATTCATTATACCCCAAAGATGTGGTGATGATGTTCTTGGCTCTCAAGTTGTATTGAACCTTCTTTTTATCATCATCAGTCCATTCATTTCTAGGTGTATTAATTTTCACACATATTTAGTTTGTGTTGGGACAAAAGCACCATTTTCAACGGCGTCCCACACATCTAAGTCAATAGCTTCAATAAAAATTTTCATCCTTTCTTTCCAATAGACATAACCATCCCCATTGAAATAAGGAGGTCTGTTTATAGAAGAACCTTCATTTGAAAAACCATTTGAAGCCATTACTTCTCTTGAAGCTGCTAAGCTCTTTATACAAGAGTCTAGCTCTGATACCACTTGTTACCAAGCGGCCTCAATACTCAAGAGGGGGGTGAATTGAGTATGAAAACTAAGTTCGCAAATCTTTCACAAATTGTTTGATAACTTATTTTTGTTGAAGCTATTGAATGATTAGAAATAATTGGAAGGACGAGATAAACACTTTTACTTATAACAGAAATAGTCTACGGAGATAGCATCTAAGAAAATCAATAAAACAGTATACAAAATAAACAGAGGAGGGTTTAGAGATAACAAACACAGTCGTTTATCCTAGTTCGATCACCAATCCACTTGTGATCTACGTCCAGTCCCCAAGCAACAACTTGAGATTTTCCACTATATCTTCAAGCTTCAATGGGCGCTTGACAACCACTACAACCTTGAGCACTCAACCCTTTTGGGATACTCACCCTTGGAGCTTGAGTCTCTTCAACTAAGGGATACCTCACCCTTTACACTTTTGGAGGGATGCCTCACCCTCTTTACAAAGCAATAATGATAGATAGAATGAAGCTCTCAATAGAGCAGATGAATACAAATTGAAGCTCTAATATGCTCTCAAAGATTTTTCACGTTTTTGATAGAAAACAGAGCAAGAAAATGATTTGAGGATTGATTCACATTTGGACGTATTGGTAATCAGTTTTTGGTTCAAGGTCAACCTTAAATAAAGACCTAACTTTGGTATTTATAAGTTTCTCATTTAATAGAGCCGTTGGGATTTTCTGGGCACACATTAAATGCATTAAATATAGCCGTTGGACGTTGTCAGGATTCTTGTAATCGATTACTCAACTTATGTAATCGATTACATATGTTGTTCCAACGTGTTCTTGACTTTTTGGGCTCTGTGTAATCGATTACATTCTTGGTGTAATCGATTACATAACTTCGACTTGTGTGTAATTGATTATAATATCTGTGTAATCGATTACATGACTTCTGACTTGCTGTGTAATCGATTACAATATCCATGTAATTGATTACATGACTCTTTGAACGTGTTCATGCTTTTCTAGGCTTGATGTAATCGATTACAGATATTGTGTAATCGATTACATGGCCTCTGACTTGCTTGTAATCCATTACATTGCTCATGTAATCGATTACATGCCTTCTGTTTGCTGTGTAATCGATTACAAACGTCGTGTAATCGATTACATTGGTCATTGAACACATTTTTCAATTCCAATAAAGCTTGTAAGTCATTTCTAACACCTTGAGACAATTGTTTAAACATGAATCTTTTTAAGAGTGTTAGTTTTAAGATTGAAACACAAGTTTTCTTGAAAGCCATGTTTATCTTTGAAATTTTCCATTTATTTTGAAATCATATATTGAAAAACCATTTGAGAAATCTTGAGAGCATTTAACATTAGTGTCCTAAGTTTTATAACTAAATAAACCTTCTTGTCCTCTTTCTTTGATCTTGATTTTTCCTTTTGCGGTTGATCTTCACTATTGCACTTGATCTTCGCTTTTGTCTTTGTTATCATCAAAAACCATTTGATATGCCTTAGAGACATAAGCATTCACATTATGGAGTGCCAAAAGGTAGTGTCTAGAACCCTGAGCAATATGAGGTTGCTTTGAAATCACTTGAGAAGTGATGATGTGATGTACAAGATACAAGGATGCTAGTGAAATAGATCTTGCTACTTTGTGTGATAAGTTAACCTAGAATCTTAAGTTACTAGTATTGCTTTTTCACTTAGTTGTTGTGAACCTTGTGATGTTCAAATGTGATTTGAAAATAACTTTGCATGTTTTTAAAATTGTTATTCCTATGTATTGTGACCTTATATGGTGTGCGTAATCATTTGGCCAGAGAATGGGATATGAGATCCTAAATTCTCATAGCGGGCGATGCTATTATAGTCAAGGTTATCGTTATATGGGGTGGTAATAGTACTCTTACCATTGTAAGGGGAAGGAATCCACCGATTACTAGGTAATGTAAAGGCTCTTTTGCCTATCCTACCCAGAAACATACAAGGGAACGCAATTCTTTGGATTGAGTAAGTATCATAGGTTTTCTAAAACAAAAGCCTGCACAAGTAGTGCACAAGCATACTTTTAGGACATTTCTTAGGCATAATCACATGGCATAATATACATCGCATTATTTGACAATTATATGGGCAGTTGTTTCTCTTGTTGGTATCGAAGTGTGATAAAGGTATGGTTGCTATATGAGTATTACATAGTGATATGCATATATTCTTATAGTAATGAGTAGAGACTTATTTATCTATTGCAAACATAATTTGTTATTATTAGTTCTATTCATAGAATTTGGTTAATTGTGTGATGATTAAACCATATTTTGTAAATGAATGAACATTTTGCCTTGGGAAGAGAAAGGACTGGTTTTGTCTTATGTCACCTTTCTATTTATTAGTGTATAACTTGTTTTTTTTTCCTGATGCAGCTGGACTTATCATGATGGCATGTTTTAAACTGATTATTGAGGATTGCAAATTCACACCCCGTTTACTTGTTTCCTTTATAAATCTAGGTCAAGACTCTTATAAGAGGAAGAAGATGTTGGTGTATGCCCTAGAGGTTAATACATTTTCTGTATTTACATACATTCTATTATGCTATTTTATATATGAGGCATTTCATTTATTGTGTTCTTTTTTGATAAACATAATAAAGTCCTTAGAATAGTAAGTTTGATGCCATAGGACATCAAGTGGATGACTTGATCGTGAGATCCTTTTGGTTACAACACTATTCTTAAATGTCCTTAGTCAAGTATTATTGTTAATTAGGACAACAATAATACATTGAGACTAGCGTGTGTAGAGGCCCGATGACCACATCTCACGGGTCATGGATATGAGATATCAAGTCTTCACATGGGTACATATTAGAGTAATGATGTCTTGGATTGACCCACCATGAGAATGCTACATGGATCGTTACGTGAGTGTCATAAGCCATTCTCATAGTGACAATGGTGTTTGTGGTCCTTTGACCTGAAATCACTACGATTCCTACATGAGGAGTTGTGTGTTTTAATGCCATCAAACGTCATCTGTAACAAGGTGATTATAAAGTTGGTTATTGGACATACCGCAAATTATGCAGAGGGATGTGAGTGACCTAGATGGAATTTGTCACTCCTACATAATAGGAGCGATATCTTCAGGCCCCCTGATTGAGTGAGACTGCGAAATGTATGGCCATGCTCAAATGAGTCAATATGAGATATTGATCTCATTTGTTGTTACAAAGTCTACTCGAGTATCAGGAAACGAATGATTGGACTATACAAGGGTGATGCATTCCATGCCTTGTGTTCAATCTAGATATCTTGACAAAGGGACTAAACGACACGAAAACATTGGTCACGAAAAGGTTATGTCAAATCACTGACATTCTTATTACTTGGGTAGCAGCGATGTGTTGCTAGATACCGCTCACTGCTTGTAATATTAAAATGGGATTTTAATATTACTGCCAACGTAATAAGAACCTGCAGGGTCACACACATAGAGCAGACTAAAATTGGAGCAATGGATCCAAGTTGGACTCGGATTCAAATATGGGCCAGACTCATAACAAATGGGTCTAGGGTTGCACAGCTTACCTTGCTGCTGCTCACACTCACTTAAGGCAGTCACTATTATAAATAGTACTGCTAAGGGGGCTGCTAAGTGACATAATTCTGAACCCTAGCCGCACCTACAGAAAAGTGAGTGAGAGAGCGACAGGTTTCTTCTCTTCTCTTCGCAGCTAGAACTGTGTGAGAGACGTGAGGCTCCTCTTTGCGAACGTTGGACGTTCATGAGTCTGTTTGTGTGGATACCGCAGAGACATCGTTTCTATTACGGTGTTAATGATTCACGCTTCAAGAGGTAAATCATTTAAAACTCAGATTATGGCTTTTTCGCATGGATCCTCGGTGGGAATCCCTGTTTTCCGCTGCGTGTTGTATCCGCAAAATTCCCAACAGAAGAAGAAGCAAAAGGCTTAGAGTAGTTTATTTTGTTTCTTTTGGAACAAAGCATGTATTTATTTATATCGCTTTGAGTTTGTGTAAAGTTTATATATAACATTGAGTTGTTTGAGGCCAATGATGTATATATCTAACTTTCCTTCCCTTTTGGCTCTTTAAAATAACATGTATGGTTATTATGGATTTTTTTATTATTGTGTTAAGTTAAAGTGGCATGCTTAACTCTCTTTACTCTGGTATATTGCGAATATACTATTGTATTAGGGTTAGGATGTTACATTATGGTATCAAATCAATTCATCTTATTGAGCAAGTGTATGAACTAACTATGCTTAGGCATGTTAAAGATTCTTGTTGAGTGTGTTATGCTTTTCTTGTCTCATTATGAGATGCTTGGATAGGATTGCATGATTTTGCTTAGGTTGGAATGCTATTATCTATTGTAGCACTATTACATGATATTAAGACTAATCAACTCAATAAATATTGTTCTGTGTGAATAGGAAATTATGGCTCCCCCAAGGTGAACTATGGGAACCAGGAACTCATCTAGTGAGGGTCCAGATATGACTAGTGTAATATCCTCCCTGCTCTAATAATGTTAATTAGGGTTATAGAAGCTTAATACTATAAGTATAAGTTGGATAATAATTTTGGTAATCTTTTAGATTACTTTGAGCAAAATTCTATAACACTAAATGTGAAGAATAACTAATAATTTAGCTAAAATGGCTGCTATGATAGAAATAAATGTGAAAAAATTTATTTCTAAAGCATAAACAGTGGGAATGAGCTGCAATAAATTTTTAAGGATTGAATGAATTAGTTTGGCATTTTTAGTAACACTAAGTAAGTGTCTAAAGGCCAAATTAAATAGAAAAGTATATCAAAAAATTATAAAATCTGGAGCAAATGCTAAAGAGAGGATGAAGGCTAATGTGGAGATAAAATTAGATCAAAATGAATATGTATAAGCTTACGAGTTCCATTTCAAAGGTTTAATTAAACCTAGAAAAGAATACTGAAGCTTAGTGAATAATAAAGGTGTATATGGACAGTTGATAAATGGAGAAACTGAGAAATTAATAGAATCCTAGAATTTTCTATAATACTATTGAAGGTTAGAAAATTCACTAAAGGAATGTTAAGACATCCTCAAGAGATATAAAGTTTCAGTTGAAATTTTTATTTTCTCCTCCTTATTTCTTCCCACCGCCTCTGTCTCTATTCTTCCTAATTAAGAATTGACTTTCTTTGTATTTTCTCTCACTTTTCTCGTCTCTCTCTCTCTCATTACTCTCTCCCTCTCTTATATGTGTGTGTGTGTGCGCGCTAAAAATCAGTAGAAAGAAGAGGAAAAGAACAAGAGAAGAAAAGGAAGGAAAAATAGGAGGTGAAAATTGTAGAATCAAGCCAAGAAAGGAAGAGAAAGAAAGAAGAAGGAAAATACGTAAGAATAGAATAAGGTAGGGGTGAATGCTTTTCTATTTTCCTTCATTTTTCTGTGTATTCCAACTTAGTTGTTTGATTGAAAATGCAATTTTGAAGGTTTATCATAACTTGTATTCCATAGATATGGATTTGGGTTTGTAACACCCCCTCAAAAGAGGCATCACATTTAATATGACTTCTTTTCTAAAAAGAACTTTAACCAAGTTATAAAAGTTGACATTGTAAAATACGAGTTTTAAAATTTCTTTTCAATGGATAACATAAGCTGACAAAAATAAATAAAAGATTTAAGTCATAAGAACTAAATAGATAGTTTTTCATAAAACAAAGTTTACTACATCTTTAAGTACCTCATCTCATGTTCCAAAAGCATAATATTTAAGTACTCCAAAAAGTAAATATGTACATATAACTACCAAATGAAAATTGAGCCTTGTCGAAGTCCAAACACCTGAAGAACAGGGTCCTGTACCTGATCTTCATCTAGATCGCCTTCGGGATCCCCAGTAGACAAAGCCCGCAGTCTAGGCATGACACTACGGGTGGGAGTTCGAGCAATCGACTCCATAGAGTCCTCCCTAGAGAAAGTTCTCCAATCATCCCAGAACTCCTTAAGGGGCATGTAGAATTCCAACTGAACAACTGCATCCATAGTAAATGTAGCTGCCTCATGTCGGGTCCTACTCCAAAGCAAAATGACATCTCTGTTATACCGAATATGCCCCGTGTCCTACTGAACACTCTATGCTTCGATGCCCCCATGAAGCTGTAGCCTAGTGAGACCTCGCGGATCTTGCCTCGCCGCCTTCACGATCTTTTCCATCATAAGTACAAAATAGAAACAAATAGAATAATATAATAGAAGAGGTGAGATCTCCTACATCAAAACCATTATGCCAGCAAGAAACACAACGAAAGACAATAATGCCTTTCATATACAACGATATTGGTACACGTAAAATACACTAAGAGCAAGTGCACTCTATCGCCAAGTAATATAGGACTTGAGTCCCAGTTATCAATCCCACGAGGAATAATTAGTAATTACTAGATTCGCTAAACTCTTTGTTATTCAGACAATCGAAAGTGTATGAAGAAATTTAAGTTAAAATCAAAATAAACAAATAAAGAAAAATAATGAACAATTAAACAAAGAAAAGATAATTAATGAAAGAGAGACTAGGGTGCAAGGTTCACTTGAATCCAATTATTCAGATTTTCTTTCAATTATGATCAAGGTAATTCTTTTGCCAATATTCTCTTATTTGTTATTGAATCTCAATGGTCATAGATGAAATAATATTCTATTCCTAAATTAAATCACCTATTTAGTCATTTAGTTGAATTAATTAGGAATGCATTAAACTTCAATTCAAGAGATGAATTAACATATCTGTCAATTCCATTGGTAGGAAAAATTGAGGTTTGATCATTCACTAATCTAATCCTACGCTTACCATATAGATCCACTTATTAAATGCGGATGGTCGCTAGTCAAACAATGAATTAACACATGCCAAAAGTGATCAAGTTATGACAAGAATGCAAACAATATGATAAAACCCTAAAGAAATTACCTTAATCAAATTAGAAATCAAACCCAAATAATTAAGAAAACAAGATCCCCCATAGCCCTAGCTATGGTTTTAGCTACTCATGTTCAATAAAAAGAAACTCATATCAAAATACAAATCCATAGAAAGAAAACTCAAAGAAAAGGGCAAACTAAAAAGAAAGAGAAATCAAAACCCCTTTAATGGAGATTATGATCTCTAAGCCTTCAAGAATCAATTCCTCCTTCAAGCCTTCCTCCAAAGTCTGCTACCGTAGAACAACTCTCTCAAGATTAGGAATTTTCTGTGTAATGTGCTCAATGTATTGTCTGTGGTGTAACTTTTCCTATTTAATAAAAATTACGTCTGCTGTTATGCACTCAATGCTTAGGTGCCCAGTTCTAAGCGCTCCAGCACTCAGTCACTTAAGTCAGTACACGCGCTGCTACACGTTGTGCACTCAAGCGCTCTTTCTCATCACTTAGGCACTGAATCACTAATTCACCGTTGTTGCATATGCTCTGAGTGCCCCAACATCAGCGCTCAAGCGCTAGTCACCTAGTGAAATTTCCTCTTTTTCTTGCTCCTTTGCACAATCAATCTTCTCCCCATACAATTACCTGACAAAAACATACAAAACACTTAATAAAAACACAATTAAACAATACTAAAAATATAACAAAACTAATAAACAAAATTCATTCAAAATAAATAAAAAGAAAATAAAAAACTAAGGAATTGAACCGTAAAAATAGGACAAGTTGACGGTTCATCAACTCCCCCACACTTGAGCTTTGCTTGTCCTCAAGCAAAGTAATCAAATCCAATCAAGCAAGATCATTTAGCACTTAAACAATTAAAGGTTTGAATCTAACTTGCAACTGTTCTCTTTATCAAACATCCGAGATCACTCATCTTACCATCGCTCAAGTATTTAAAGGACAAAGAGATCACTCAAATTTCTCTTGAAAAATGCAATACCATAGGCTTGCTTATCAATCTCATCTCCACTTCCAAGTTCACATACAACACAAGAATCAAAAGGATTTTCCTTTGGTTGTAACGAGGCCAAGGGTAAAATAGAAGGTAGGAAAAAAATGAATAAGGGTAAAGAATGCTCATGATTAAATCAATACAAAGCAGAATCAGGCTGAAAAGATGACAAATAAAGCATAATGCACAAAGATATAACAACTTCTTACTTTCAACCCAATATTTTCATTATTCTTCACTAACAATTCTTTTCTTTTCTTTCTTTTTCATTTTTGTCCTTTTTTTCCATTTTTTTTTCTTTTTTTTCAACCCTTGAGGACAAAAACAACATTTCAAGACTTTTCAATCAACACATCAATTGCTCCAAAGAATTCAACTTGATTATTCAATTGGGTATTCAAAGAAATCAATTTCAGGCTCAAATAGGGCAACTAAGGGGTTATTTAATCAATGCAACTCTGGAAGTCAAGAAAAAGTTAAGCCTAATTGCCTTAATCATGTTCAAGTCTATACGTGAATCACTAAAGCCTCAACAAGATATCAAAGCAAGTTCTAGCGCAAACCAATCAAGAGAAAACTCACTCCAGAAGAAAAATAGGATTTCATTTATGAAAAATCCAATCACCAAAGCTCAAAACTCATTTTCTGGCTAAGTTGATAAAGAGAACAAAAGCAAGCAGACATGACTAATTTCCAACTAAGATGCTAAATTTCACTTTTCTTCATTGAAAAAGATTGCTTCACACATTATCAGCTCATGATTAATGGAATCCCCTTCAAAACATATCTCCATCAGCTCAGAATAAATTAAGACATCGAAACACAATTCCAGCTTAATTACCAACAATACTCAAGTGCTCAAAAAAAAAATTTTTGACAAAAAATATAAAGGTACCTCCCCACACTTAAGATAAACATTATCCTCAATGTGGAAGAAAAAGAAATAAAAGGGTAAAGAAAAGAACAACACAACCTGATGGACAATGACACAATGTAAGGGAAAAGAGAAGCATAAGAGTCGGTGCGACAACACAATCTAAAAAATAAAATCCCAAAACACATAAGTAGAATCTAAAAGAAAAACAAAAATAACAAAACATCTAAAATAAAATAAAGAAATAAGAAACACAGGTTGCCTCCTGTGAAGCGCTTATTTAATGTCATTAGCTCGACGTTGCCTTTTCAGAAGAATCAAGGTGGCTTAAAGCAAGAGAAATAGGAGGACGTTTTCTTCTTTTCAAAACAATTCTTCCTCCTTTCGACATTGGCCTTGGGAATGCTTCCATTAGCACTCTGACTTTGACAAGAGCTGGGCTATCCTAATTGCGCCTTGACTCCACTAAGCCATAGTGGTCGCACTCGATCAACAAATGAAGGACCAATCTGTGAAGAAGCATGAATCTTAGGAGGACATTTATCTGTCTCAGTAGCTTGACATTCCAATGGATGAACATCAACACTGTATGATGGCAGGAGGTCTTTAATAGCTAAGGTTTCCTGCTTCTTAGCTTGAACAAAATTAATACGAGCATGGAGATTTAACATTAGGGAACATTTAACCTCCCTAAAGACATTAATAATCACATGATCTCCCATCCACTCTCAAAATGAGCTCACCCCGAGGTACATCAATCACAGCTCCAGAAGTGGCCAAAAAATGGTCTTCCAAAAATGAGAGGAATATCATCATCCTTTTCCATATCTAGCACCACAAAATCAACTGGGAAAATGAATTTGTCCACATTCACTAAAACACCCTCCACCACACCACGCGGGTAAGTAATGGATCTATCAGCCAACTGTAGTGAAATGTTTATGGGCTTCGGTTCCTGCATCCCCAATTTCTTAAACACAGAGAAAGGCATCAAATTAACACTAGCACCCAAATCACATAATGCCCTATCAAAATAAGAGTTACCAATAGTGCAAAGAATAGTAAAACTTCCTGGATCTTTCAATTTTAGGGGTAACTTCTTTAAAAGAATGGCAGAACACTCCTCAGTAAGACATACAGTCTTAAATTCCTCAAGCTTGCATTTCTTTGTAAGTATTTCCTTTAGAATCTTCGCATACTTGGGCATTTGAGAGACGACTTCAACAAACGAAATATTGATCTGCAACTTCTTGAACATCTCCAAGAATTTGGCAAATTGCTGGTCAGGTTAATTGTTCTTGAGCCTCTAAGCGAATGAGATCTTAGCATATGGTGATGGTTCATAAACTGCGTTCTACTCATGATCCTTCTTCTCTCTCTGCCACTTCGGTGCTTTCTTC
Source organism: Ormosia semicastrata (assembly GCA_029884595.1). NCBI lineage: Eukaryota > Viridiplantae > Streptophyta > Magnoliopsida > Fabales > Fabaceae > Ormosia > Ormosia semicastrata. The sequence continues at coordinate 34,134,573 of JAQQTO010000042.1, forward strand.
TCAACCTCTCTTTCTTTACTAACATCTTCAGTAAGGACATCTTCAGTTGCCTTCTCTTCATCACATACTGATTGAACAAGAGAATCTCTAAACTCTGGGATTTCCTTCTTTTGAGAGGACTCCTCAAGTTCCTTACCACTTCTAAGGAAAATTGCATGGGTCTGTTCCCTTGGATTAGTCTCAGTGGTGCTAGGCAATGTCCCTAATGTCCTTGCTGTCATCAATGTAGTTAGCCAACTGATCTGAGTCTCCATGTTCTTCATTCTGGCATCAGAATTCTGTATGTACTTCATAACCAGATCTTCAAAACTCGGCTTCTCTGCAGGTGCTTGGAAACCAGAAGGTGGTGGAACTCTTTGCTGATTCTGCTGATAGCTTTGTTGATTTCCCCATTTAAAATTCAGGTGGTCCCTCCAACTAGGATTGTACTGCTGCCAGTTGGAATTACCAACAAAATTTACTACTTCAGGCTCGGGGGCAAAAGGACTACCAACTTGACAGTTTACACTTGAATGACCTTGTCCTTCACATGCTTCATAGACAATAGATGGGGCTGCACTATTTGTCACCATCAAAGTCTCCACCTTCTTGGTCAAAGCTTCCAATTGACTCAGAATTGTAATAGAGGAATCAACAGCATGTACACCTGCTTGTTTCTCAGGAACCTAGCACTCATTCTGCCACTGATAGCTGTTTAGTGCCATTTCTTCAATTAATGATTAGCTCTCAGTAGGTGTTTTCCTCCATATAGTACCTCCCGCAGCAGCATCAATGAGTGAACGGTTTGCAGGCGACAAACTATTATAAAAAGTCTAAACCTGCTACCATACGGGAAATCCATGATATGGACATCTCCTCAATAATTCCTGAAAGCGCTCCCAAGCTTCATAAAGAGTGTCCATTGCAAACTGTACAAAAGAAGATATATCATTTCTCAACTTAGCAGATTTAGAAGGAGAAAAATGCTTAGCCAGAAACTACTGTGTCAGGTGATTCCATGCAGTGATGGAACCCCTTAGTAGTGACGTTAACCATTAGCTTGCTCTGTCCTTAAGAGAGAAAGAAAAGAATCATAATCGGATTGCATCATCTGTCACCCCATTATACTTGATAGTATCACACAACTGCAATAACCTAGCCAAATGTTGATTAGGATCATTCGAAGGCAATCCACCAAACTAAACTGAATTCTAAATTATAGAGATCAATGCTGGTTTGATCTCAAAATTATTTACCGCCACGGCTGGTCTTATTATACTTCCTCCATACCCTTCAGCAGTGGACATAGAGTACTCCAACATGGTTCACTCTGCTGGGATAGCTCTTTCTTCACGATTGGCCTCAACAACTAGTTGCCTCTCCATCCTGTTTATGTCTTCTGCCACAGCTGCAATAAAAGTCTACTTCTTTAACCTGCGAGCTATTTTCTTAATTTCTGGATCAAAAGCTAAATCAGGACACTAAGATCGAGTGAGCATAAACAAAAAAAAAATAAGAAGAGAACAATTAATTAAAAATAAAAATAAAATAAAATAAAATAAGAATAAGAAATAAAATAAATAATAAATAATAAAAGGGCGTCTAAATTAACTAGAATTTTTCGCTTCTAATATTACCAAACTTATTCCCCAGCAACGATGCCAAAAACTTGGTACGCATAAAATACACTAGGAGCAAGTGTACTCTATCGCCAAGTAATATAGGACTTGAGTCCTAGTTATCGATCCCACGAGGAATAATTAGTAATTACTAGATTCGCTAAACTCTTTGTTATTCAGAAAATCGAAAGTGTGTGAAGAATTTCAAGTTAAAATCAAAATAAACAAATAAAGAAAAACAATAAACAATTAAACAAAGAAAAGATAATAAATGAAAGAGAGACTAGGGCGCAAGGTTTACTTGAATCCAATTATTCAAATTTCTTTCAATTATGATCAAGGTATTTTTTTTTGCCAATATTCTCTTATTTGCTATTGAATCCCAATGGTCATAGATGAAACAATATTCTATTCTTAAATTAAATCACCTATTTGGTCATTTAGTTGAATTAATTAGGAATGCGTTAAGCTTCAATTCAAGATATGAATTAACATATCTGTCAATTTCATTGGTAGGAAAAGTTGATGTTTGGTCATTTACCAATCTAATCCTAGGCTTACCATATAGATCCACTCATTGAATGCGGATGGTCACCGGTCAAATAATAAATTAACACATGTCAAAAGTGATCAAGTTATGACAAGAATGCAAATAATATGATAAACCCTAAAGAAATTACCTTAATCAAATTAGAAATCAAACCTAAATAATTAGGAAAACAAAATCCCCTATAGTTCTAGGTATAGTTTTAGCTACTCATGTTCAATAAAAACAAACTCATATCAAAATACAAATCCATAGAAAGAAAACTCAAAGAAAAGGAGAAACTAAAAAGAAAGAGAAATCAAAACCCCTTTAATGAAGATTATGATCTCTAAGCCTTCAAGAATCAATTCCTTCTTCAAGCCTTCCTCCAAGGTCTGCTGCCACAAAACAACTCTCTCAGGATTAGGAATTTTCTGTGTATTGTGCTCAATGTGTTGTTTGTGGCATAACTTTTCCTATTTAATGAAAATCATGTCTACTGTTACGCACTCAGTGCCTAGGCGCCCAGTTCTGAGCGCTCTAGCGCTCAGTCACTTAAGTCAGTACGCGCGTTGCTACACGTTGCGCGCTCAGGCACTCCTTCTCAGCGCTTAGGCAATGAATCATTAATTCACCATTACTGTATACACTCTAGGCGCTCAAGCGCCCCAACATCAGCGCTCAGGCGCTGGTCACCCGGTGAAATTTCCTTTTTTTCTTGCTCCTTTGCACAATCAATCTTCTCCCGTACAATTACCTGACAAAAACATAAAAAATACTTAATAAAAACACAATTAAATAATACTAAAAATATAACAAAACTAAAAAACAAAATTCATTAAAAATAAATAAAAAGAAAATGAAAAACTAAGGAATTGAACCGTAAAAATAAGACAAGTTGACGGTTCATTAGATATCAAGGAATAATAGATATAATCATATTAGTACAGGTATATGACAGATCAGCAAGTATAGTCATGTTATCAACTAATATATAATTCAGCATGGTACATCAAATACATAAACACTGACCAAACTACAACAAGGTGTACACTGATTATGCATATGCACAATGTGTATGCTGACCATCCTTATGCACAATGCTTATGCTGACCATCATTATGCACAATGCGACCAATTCCTACTCCATGGAGCTAAGATTTAGAGATGAATGTTCCAAAAGATCTGTCCCCCCTCAAAAGACAGTCTATGGCGGACCATAAAAATGATAGTGTTTGTCGAGTCCTCATCGTGCGTCACAACGATTTTCCCCAGCCAGGGGTATACAATGTGATAACAGATCACTAAGTGGATCACATTGCCTTAACACCCCCTGAGATCCACCATGGATCGCACTATCCTGTAAGTTCTCATTCACTCCTCGGCACAAAAGCTGACTGTATAATGTCCAATGCATGAACAATGAAATCAAACCACCGTTATATCATTCCCAATGGTATTAAAGCAACCGCCCATACAATTATCCAATAACATTAGTATCAATGATATTATATAACTTTCCATACAATTACATAATACTAATAATCCACCTGGGTCCAGTACCTCGGTTCCACAATCCACTCGGGTCCAGTACGTCGGCCCAAAAGCACAATGCTAAATTCACAATCCACTTGGGTGCAGTACATCAGCCCAAAAGCACAATGCTAAATGCACTCTTTCACAAAATATCTCAATCGTGCAAATTCAAGAGTTATCACTATCAATTCACTTGAAGCATTCTTACAAATCTCTTTAGCATATAGAACCATTGTTTCACCATTATGCTTTAATTGTAACACTTTCAAGAAAAGGGTAGAAATCAATCCTAATCACTAAACTCTTCTAACCAAGTTTCTCGAGTGACCTTTCCTCATATTGTTCACTAAAACTTAAAAGAAACCACATTGTCTTAACCTCACAATTCTTTTCCTTTTCCTCTAAGTCTTTCAAGTTTTCATTGTTCCTTTCTCAAGCTTGTTTTTCCTCTCAAAACCAAAAATTGCTCTTTTACTAAATGATAAAATTTATTCTTTTCCATTCTTATCTTATGAACCCTTAATTAAATTTCTCGATTATCAAGTCAACTAGATTCACCACTAATAAATCATTTTTCCTTATTCCAATTATCCCCAAAATTATTTCCATTGGTATATCCAAAAGTTATTACTCCTCAAATCATGATATTATAATTTTCTCATCTCTTACTTATAGATCATTTAACCCTAATTTGTCTTCCAATCCACCTAAACAATATTTTCTAATGTTCTTTCTAAAAGTTTCATTATTCAACTTCTAAATAAAATTTCTTTCCATCCTAATTACTCTTCCATCCCATTATCAAATATTTTAAGTCTCTAATTCACTCTTTCATCCAATTATCAAGTATCATGGCCAAAATCAATTCTTTTCAATGGTAAAAACTTGTTTCTTTCCTCTTTCAACTTACACCCTTATGAATCATATTTTTGTCACCTAATCATCTAAGTCCTTAATCAATAAATATTTTTCTCATGGATGCCTCTTCCTAGGCCAAGAAGGCCGTGAGACTCAAGAGATCAAGGGGACTAAAATTCATTCTCTTACAACATAATCATAGTATACCATATACTTTAATCATCACAATTAATTAAGTTCATGCTTACTACCAAAATCACATAATTACATATATCCATTAAGTCATCACAATCATCTCTTGCATACAACAACATCATATAATAATACAAAATTAAACCAACATAAATCAAAAGTCACACAATCGAGTAGATGAATCCTTACGTGGACTCTCCACTCCCAATACACCCATTCGTTCCTCACCACCATAGCATGGTCAATAAGGTTAATCTCTCTCTTACATCAAATGTAGCTTCCTAGCTCCTTGTAAGTCCTTGTATAGCAAACTTTCTCCACTAAGAGGTTCTTAGAAACAAAGCAAACACAAAGAATTAATATGTAGGGTTTGAATAAGATTACCATAGATCAAAGTATGGCTTTACATATTTTAAAATGAAGCAAGAAAGAAAATTCAAGAACTTTACCTTAAGACTCTTGAACTTGAGATTTGAAGCAAAACTTAAAGAAATACTTGAAGATGGATGAACTAAAGATTGATTCTCCACACAAGAGTATCTTAAAAAGGTGTAGAGATTCAAAATCTAAGGTTATCTTGAATTATGGAAGGTTGGGTGATGGATTTTGGGGTTTGGCCGTGGCCCATAGAGAGAAAGATGAAGGTGGAGGAATTTAACCATAAAGCTTTACAAATCCTAGCTTGAAAAAGCATTTGGAAAAGTGATGAATAAGCCAAAATCTTCACTCCAAATGATCTTAGAAGGAAGTGTAGATTCAAGAATGTAGATGAGCGAAATCAAAGAAAATGAGATGGTGGGTTTGGTGAGAGTATCCGTGAGGTATAGAAGAAAATGAGAGGAGAAAAATAGAAATTAAGAACCTTACCTCAAAAGCTTCACAACATAGGAGAAATAGAAAATGATGAAGATGAGAGGATTTAATGATGATCACAACATAGAAAATCATCCAAAAAGTGTGTAGATTATAGAAATATGATTAATTGGATCAAACAAAATGGAAGAGGAAAAATGGAGAGTGATAGTCGTGAGGTAGGGAGAGAAAATGGAAAAAGAGAATGAGAGAAAAATGAGAGAAGATAAAAGTGAGAGATAAAGAGGTAGCTCTTGTGAAAAGATGACAATATTGTCATCTTTTCCTCCTCCAAAAACCGTGCACCCCTTAGGAGAAGGAGCAAAGCTTCCTTTGCAAGTTTCTCCCAAGGCTTCCTTGAAAAGCTTCTCACATTTTCTCAAAAAGTAAAATCGTTATGTCATGTAGTGATGTCACTTAGATGATATCATAAAAGTGGCTTGATAGAAATAATCTACTAGATTTTTATTACAATTTTTTACCCAATGGATAAAAGTTATAGTGAACAACGTCAGTATCTATTGTCTAATGGATAATAGAGTGTACCTAAATTTTATCCATCAGATAAACTCTCAAAAAATGAAAACTTAATAAACTGTGTCCGGTATCGGATTTAGTAAGATTCTCTGTCACCGTTTCCATAGTCCAAGGTTTTCTGGCCTCGAGAAAATATTTTATTTTTCTGGTCCCGCTTTGTGTGCACTTAAATTAAGAAATATATTAAAATAATTAAATAATTCAAATAATTCCAAAAAAATTCACAAAAATTACAAAAATGATAAAATGAGTATATATTATGAAACAAGCAATTTTTGAGGCATTACAGGATTTGAATAAATTAATTGATGATTTTATTTATTGTTTTACCATGGAAATGGTTTGAGAATGTTCTTGAATGTTTTCGAATGATGATGGGATCATTGATGAGTTTAGAAATGGCCTATAATTGTGATTGTTGTGGTTCGAAATGGTTTGGAAACCATCAGAAAAATAGGGACGCTCTGGTGCATCGGCGCCTAGGCGCTGAAGTATTAGCGCCCAAGTGCTTGGTGCCTGAAACGCATTCTTCAAGGTGCCACACATTCAACTCCCAAAAGCTGGTGAACAGGCATCAAGGCGTTCATCGTAGAATCTAATAGAAGTTGTATTTTGTTAAGATGGATTTTTGTGCATATTGGGATCCCTTGTGTATGTTTTCTAAAGTATATTATGATATAATTTGTGGAACATTCCCTATGTACTAGAGTAATTGTATTTGAATGGTATTTCTCTTGTGAAACAAGAATTTAAATTGTATGAATGATGAATTTGAGAATGTGTTTTGAATGCAACATTGTATCTTGGATTTATGAATTTGAATTATATGTTGTGAATTTAAGGATATGCTCCCTTTGATTTTAAGGTTAAGCTAGAAATATGTATTGAATGAATGCTTGAATAATCAGTGCTCAATGAATTTGTATTTGAATTGAGAAAAAGAATTGGACAATTATCCTTAAATGGGAAGGTAATTAGTCCATGCTTTCCCACTTAGTATAGTGTGTTGGTGTATGTCCTAGAGGCCAATTTATTTTGACAGTACTTAAATACATTGTATTATGATATTTATTTAATACATGAGGCATTTCATTTACTTTTAAATTTCTTATAAACATAATAAAGTCTTTAGAATAGTAAGTTTAATGCTATAGGACATCAAGTGGATGACTTGATTGTGAGATCATGTTGGATGGAATCAGAACATTATGCTTAAATGTCCCTAGTCAAGTATTATTGTTAATTAGGATAATAATAATAATGCATTGAGACTAGTATATGCATAGACTGATAGCCATATCTCATAGGTAATTAATATAAGATATCAAGTTCTCACATGGTTACATATTAGAATAATGATGTATTAGACTGACCCACCATGAGAACTGTAACATCCTCTTTTTAGCATGTTAGACTAGTTTATGATTACTAAGGTAGCATAACACTTGTTTATCATGTCTGTTAATTTTTGTGACAAAGTGAGTTAGTTTAGGCAGTTTGTTGCAACTTAGAGTGTGAAAAGTAGCTTAAAATGACTCAGATAGTAGCATAAATGACTAGTTTAAGGGAAATGAATCTAGGGAATTTGTTTCTAAGTCACAAATAGGTGTAAGAGGATGTAGTTAAAATTTAAGAATAATCAGAGTTAGTTTGGTATTTTTAGGCACACTGGTTGTGCATTTAATGTCAAATTGACTGGCAGCAGATATGGAAAAATATGATAATGATTAATAACATTTTTAATGAATATTAGTATTTATTTTAAAATTGTTAGAAGTTGAAAAACTTGATTTAGATAAATCTAAGTGTTCTTAACAGATCGAGATTTATCAGTGAAGTTTATGAAGGTTATAAGTGGTATATGGGAAAGTCTCGTGTATTGATTTTGTTTCTTGATATTTCCTTCACTTTTATCTCATTTCACTCATCTTCTCTCTCGAAAAATTGAAGACACAACAGCTGCTAAGGGAAACCAAGAAAAGAAGGAAGAGAAATCTAAGGAAGAAGAGGAAAGGAGCAAGAAAGGAATGGCTAAAGCTTGAGATTGATCAACCTCCATCATAAAGATTTTAAGGTAGGGATTCTATCCTTGAAACTCATTCGTTTTCCTCCATCTTTTCTTTGCTTGAAGTTAGGTTACAAAGATGGAAAAATAGATTTGAGTAGTCAAAAATTTGTTTTCTTGTCAATTCTTGTTTTCAGTGATTGAAATGAGTTAATTACTGATTATTGGATGAGATTGTGTTGGAAAAACATCAAATAGTACCTATAGTGGAAGTATAAGCAATGAGTAAGTGAGTTTGTGGTTTTAATCATTAACTCAAGTTCAAGTGAATCAATAAGTTGTAAAAGTGTTACAACATATTTAGGAAGTGTTGGTGAAGTTAGAAATCACCTAGGAACCAATTTCAGATGATTGGAAGCTATTTTGAAAAAAATGGAACAATGCATAAAGCTATTTTTTTGTAAAATTCTGCATAAAACACCTCAAGTTGCAGCGTGACTAATGCCATGCCAAGGCATGAGTTCCAATTAGTGAGGCCGAGAGCAGCACGCCACGGCGTGGCTAGCGTGACTAAGAGCCATGCCAAGGCGTGAGTGACCAGAGAGCTTGACGCCGCAGTATGACAATGCTGTGCCGAGGTGTGAGTTCCAAGAATCTTCAAGGATGATATTCTTGATGTTTTGAGGTTTCCCGCTTGTTAGGATCATTTATATATGCTTTCTTAAGTGTAGTAAGACACTTTTAGGGATATTTCACAAAGGGAATAACCACTTAGCATATAAGAATAAGTTTGAGTTTTCTAAGCTTTTCTAGAGTTAAGAATTGCTTGAAATTAAATGTTTGATAAGAATTGGTTCCTATACCGATTAGAGTGGGACCATCGTACAATTATCCTTATTAAGGGATGTAGTTAATGTTGGTGTATACCCTAGAGGCTGATACATTTTGTCTGTATTTATATACATTTTATTATGCTATTTTAATATATGAGGCATTTCATTTATTGTGCTCTTTTAATAAACATAATAAAGTCCTTAGAATAGTAAGTTTGATACCATGGGACATCAAGTGGATGACTTGATCGTGAGATCCTATTGGATAAAACATTATTCTTAAATGTCCCTAGTAAGTTTCATTTATTGTGTTCTTTTAATAAACATAATAAAGTCCTTAGAATAGTAAGTTTAATACCATAGGACATCAAGTGGATGACTTGATCGTGAGATCCTATTGGATAAAATACTATTATTAAATGTCCCTAGTTAAGTATTATTGTTAATTAGGACAACAATAATGCATTAAGACTAGTATGTACATAGACTGATGACCACATCTCACGGGTCATGGATATGAGATATCAAGTCTTCACATGGGTACATGTTAGAGTAATGATATACTGGATTGACCCGCCATGAGAACGCTACATGGATCATTACATGAGTGTCATAAGTGATTCTCATAGTGACAATGGTATCTGTGGTCCTTTGACTTGAAATCACTACGATTCCTACATGAGGAGTTATGTGTTTTAATGCCATCAAACGTCATCTGTAACAAGGTGATAATAAAGTTAGTTATTGGACATACCATGAATCATACAGAGGGATGTGAGTGACCTAGATGGGATTTGTCACTCCTACATAACAAAAGCGATATCTTCGGGGCCCCTAATTGAGTGAGACTGCGAAATGCATGACCATACTCAAATAAGTCAATATGAGATATTGATTTCATTTGTTGTTACAAAGTTTACTCGAGTATCAGGAAACGAAGGATTGGACTATATAAGGGTGATATATTCTGTGTCTTATATTCAATCTAGATATCTTGACAAAGGGACTAAATGACACGGAAACATTAGTCATGGAAAGGTTATGTCAAATCACTGACATTCTCATTACTTAGATAGTAGCGATGTATTGCTCAATACCGCTCATTGTTCATAATATTAAAATGGGATTTTAATATTATTGCCAATGTAATGAGAACCTGCAGGGTCACACACATTGAGTAGACTAAAATTGGAGCAATAGATCCAAGTTGGACTCGGATTCAAATATGGGCCAGACTCATAATAGATGAGTCTAGGGTTACATAACTTACCTTGCTGCTACTCACACTTACTTAAGGTAATCACTATTATAAATAGTACTGCTAAGGGGACTGCTAAGACACGCATTTCAAAACCCTAGCTGCACCTGTAGAAAAGTGAGTGAGAGAGTGACAGGTTTCTTCTCTTCTCTTCTCAGCTAGCACTGTGTGAGAGACATGAAGCTTTTTTTTGTGAACGTTGGATGTTCGTGAGTCTGTTCATGTGGATACCACAGAGACATCATCGCTATTACGGTGTTGGTGATTAATGTCACTTCCTTTGATCACTCTTCAAGAGGTAAACATTTTTTAAAACTCAGATTATGGCCTTTTCGCATAGATCCTTGGTGGGAATTCTATTTTCTGTTGCGTGATGTATCCGCAATTCCCAATAGTTAAACACTTTAACCTTGCAAAGTAGTGAGTAAAACTTTTTGCTAATGAGGTAATTGTGAGAGGTAAGTATCTGTACAAAACTTTTCCTAGGACAAAGAAGTAAGCCAAGCTATTTGTCAAGTAACATGAAGGATATGATCAACCTTATGTGAGTGTAGTAAAGTGAGATAAACTTACTAACACGAGTTTTAGGATGAGTTAAGTCCTAAGTTAGACATTAAAGCGAGTTAAGAAAATTACCAAGTTTAGTTGATGTTTCATAGTTGTATGGGCAATTGTGTAACATCAAGATAGATTAGATTTCTTTACATTATACAATTGTATATGCAATTGTATAATGTTGTTATCAATTGTGTGTATATGTAATTTATATTATTGAATGCCATGTGATACATGTATAGTACTGGGAATTTTTATGTTCCCACCCCTTTTTATATTTCCATGGTAAAAGCAGGTCTAGACCCTAGTAAGGGGGTAAAACAGTTGAAGAAGGAGCAATAAGACTAGATAGCTTTTAGTTTTTGTTGTATGAATAACTAATGTATTTTGTACTTCGAGTTGTACTTTAGTAGTAGTAGTAGTTTTGTTGTTGTATATATGACACTATGCCCTTTAAGGCTTTTGATGTATATATTTATGACCTACTTTTATCATGGCTCTCCATATTTAATTGTTTAATTATATGGGATTAGTATGATAGTAAGAATAGTAGTAACATAACAATTATGCTTTATGTCTTTCTATATAAGACATATCGAGATAATTATATTAGGGTCTTACAAGAATGCTGCATGGTTCGTTACGTGAGTATCATTAGTGATTCTCAAAGTGACAATCGTATATGTGGTTCTTTGACCTGAAATCACTACGATTCCTATATGATGAGTTGTATGTTTTAATGCCATCAAACATCATCTATAACAAGGTGATTATAAAGTTAGTTATTAGACATACTGCGAATCATGCAGAGGGATGTGAGTGACAGAGATGGGATTTGTCCTTCCTACACAATAGAAGTGATATCTTCGGGCCCATTGATTTAGTGAGACTACGAAATGCATAGTCATGCTCAAATGAGTCAATATGAGATATTGATCTTATTTGTTATTACTAAGTCTACTCAAGTATCAGGAAAAGGAAGATTGAACTATACAAGGCTGACACATTCCATGCCTCGTGTTCAGTCTAGATATCTTGACAAAGGGACTAAACTATACAAAAACATTGGTCATGGAAAAGTTATGTCAAATCAATGACATTCTCATTAATTGAGTAACAACAATGTGTTCTTGATACCGCTCACTGCTTGTAATATTAAAATAGGATTTTAATATTACTTCCAACATCATGAGAACCTACAGGGTCACACATATAGAACAGACTAAATTAAAGCAATAAGAATCCATGTTGGACTAGGATTCTATCATGGGCTAGACTCATAACAAATGAGTCCAAGGTTGCACTGCTAACCCTGCTACTACTCTCACTCATATAAGACAGTTACTATTATAAATAGCACTGCTAAGGGGCTGTCAAGGAGGATATAATAAACCCTAGCTGCATTCTTACAAAAATAGTGAATGAGAGAGCGATAGGTTTCTCTTCTCTTCGCAGCTAGCACTATGCTAGAGACGTAGGACTCCAAGATCATACACATTGGGTGTTTATAAATCTGTTCATGTGGATAATGTAGAGGCACCATTCTTGTTGCGGTGCTAGTGATTTGCATTGATCATTTTTCATCTGGCTTCAAGAGGTAAGCTCGAAAAATCATGAATCATGGCCCCCTTTTTCATATGGATCCTTGGTGGGAATTCTTTTTCCACTGTGCTATGTTTTCGTAATTCCCAACATAGTGGATTTTGGAGATGATCTTGTATGAGGGTAGGGTATTCGAATTTCCATTAGAATCATGGAAGTGGCCTCTTGTGAGGAAGGGGGATCCTGTATTCTTGAATAAATTCCTCATTGTATCAGTATAATCCTCACGTATTAATTCCCTCATATAATACTAGTGGTAGTGTAAGGCCCTGAATCACTCCCTACCATGAGTATATAGAACCCGAGCTATATAAGGTGGCTCCTATCCTTGTGATGCTTGAGATATGGGTTTTGTGGGATAAGCGAGTATTTTAATGAGCACTGAAATTTGAATTGAATTTGTATATCATGTTATGAATTGAATATGTATTTGAATATTTGAATGAAATTGGTACTATAGTATTTGTATTTAGGGATAATTTTTGAAAATTATTTGTGATTGCAATTTGTATTATTGATAATGGGTGTTTTTGGAAACTTCTAAATGGAATTCTATTTCGGGAAGAGAAAGGATTGGATTTGGCATTTTTGCCACCTTTCTAACTATATATGTATATATTAAATTTGAACATTTTAAAGAAATGTATTTTTTCCCAAAACGGCTAGAATTATTATGATGACACCTTTTTCATAATAGAATCTACGGAGAATTAGTATTCTCACCCTATTGTTGTTTTGGTATTCCATGATAATTCCATGGTTGCATCTTGCAGCACAACAACAGAAGCAGGAGATGTAGTTTATTTTGCATAACTATGAATTTTGTATTAAGAATGTATGGATATTGCCTTAGAGGCATATGATGCATAAATGTACTATTATGTATTCATTGTATAAACATCCTTTCAGTATATGTACATTTTTACACCCTGTCTAGGCTCATATTTTTATATATCATTGTAAAGTATATTTGAAGTTTTTAATGAATAATTTAAGTGATGTGCTTACTATTGTTTGTTGTGGTGTAATTTCAAATACACTATTAGTAATAATAATATGGGTGTTACATTTTGGTATCCGAGCAGTTTATCCTATTGAGTCGGGATATGAATTAGCTATGCTTTGTTATGTATTTGTCTTGTCTTAATGATGAGATGCATAGGTAGAATTACAAAACTGCTTTGAGTTTTTATATTTATAGTTAACTGTCACACTGTTACATAATATTGAGCCTAATTAACTCAATATATAATGTGTTGTGTGTGCAAGAAGTTATGGCATCGACTAGGCACATTCGTGGCCATGGTAAAGCCCCTGTTGGAGAAAAGGATAATACTCCAGATATGTCTGAGGTTGTTAGAGACATAGCTGCTGCAGTTAGAGAGTATGCATCCATGACTAACAGGATATTACAAGAAATGCATGTTAATGCACAACCAGATCCTGTTGGGAACTGCGGATACATCACGCAGCAGAAAATAGAGATTCCCACCAAGGATCCATGAGAAAAAAGACATAATCTGAGTTTTTAAAAGATTTACCTCTTGAAGCGTGAATCACCAACACCGTAATAGAAACAATGTCTCTACGGTATCCACACGAACAGACTCATGAACGTCTAATGTCCGCAAAGAGGAGCCTCACGTCTCTCACACAGTGCTAGCTGCGAAGAGAAAAGAAGAAACTTGTCGCTCTCTCACTCACTTTTTCTATTGGCGCGGCTAGGGTTCTGAATTGTGTATCTTAGCAACCCCTTAGCAGTACTATTTATAATAGTGACTGCCTTAAGTGAGTGTGAGTAGCAGCAAGGTAAGCTATGCAACCCTAGACCCATCTGTTATGAGTCTGGCCCATATTTGAATCCAAGTCCAACTTGGATCCATTGCTCCAATTTTAGTCTACTCTATGTGTGTGACCCTGCAGGTTCTTATTACGTTGGCAGTAATATTAAAATCCCATTTTAATATTACAGGCAGTGAGCGGTATCTAGAAACACATCGCTGCTACCCAAGTAATAAGAATATCAGTGATTTGACATAACTTTTCCAAGACCAATGTTTCCGTGTCGTTTAGTCCCTTTGTCAAGATATCTAGATTGAACACAAGGCATGGAATGCGTCACCCTTGTATACTCCAATCATTCGTTTCCTGATACTCGAGTAGACTTTATAACAGCAAATGAAATCAATATCTCATATTGACTCATTTGAGCATGGCCATGCATTTCGCAGTCTCACTCAATCAGGGGGCCCGAAGATATCGCTCCTGTTATGTAGGAGTGACAAATCCTATCTAAGTCACTCACATCCCTCTGCATGATTTACGGTATGTCCAATAACCAACTTTATAATCACCTTGTTACAGATGACGTTTGATAGTATTAAAATACACAACTCCTCATGTAGGAATCATAGTGATTTCAGGTCAAAGGACCACAGACACCATTGTCACTATGAGAATCACTTATGACACTCACGTAATGATCCATGTAGCGTTCTCATGGTAGGTCAATCCAGTACATCATTATTCTAATGTGTACCCATGTGAAGACTTGATATCTTATATCCATGACCTGTGAAATGTGGTCATCAGTCTACGCACATACTAGTCTCAATGTATTATTATTATCCTAATTAATAATAATACTTGACTAGGGACATTTAAGAATAGTGTTGTAACCAAAAGGATCTCACAATCAAGTCATCCACTTGATGTCCTATGGCATCAAACTTATTATTTGAAGGACTTTATTATGTTTATCAAAAAGAACACAATAAATGAAATGCCTCATATATAAAATAGCATAATAGAATGTATGTAAATACAGAAAATGTATTGGCCTCTAGGGCATACACCAACAGATCCAGTGCAGAATGTGGCTTTAGTAGAAAATTAGGATTTTTATGATTTATCTGAATTCAGAAAGGCAAATCCTCCGTCATTTCAAGGCAGATGTGATCTAGAAAAAGTGGAAGTATAGTTAGGGCAATTGGAAAAGATTTTTGTAGTAATGAGGTGTAGCGACGACTCGAAAGTGTCTTTTGCTTCCTACATGTTAATGGGGGAAGCCGAACATTGGTGGAATGATGTGAAAAGGTTAAAGGAAGCAGTTGGTGTTCAGGTGACTTGGGAAGTGCATAGAATAACCCTTTTGGATAAATACTTTCCAAGAAATTTACAAGAAGCAAAAGATTGGAATTTCTGAAATTGGAGCAAGGAGATATGTCAGTAGGCCAATACATTGCAAAGTTTGAAGAGCTATCAAAATTTTCTTCTTATTTTCGGTATAATCCAAATGAAAATTGGAAATGAATCAAATTTGAAGATGGATTAAAAGATAAAATTAAAAGGATGGTAAAAATGCTAGTGATCAGAGATTTTCAGACTTTAGTGGATAAATGCCAAAATATAGAGTTAGTTGGTCTGAAGCCACAGCAAGAGTATAGACAGTAAAGGTTTCAAAAGAGAAAGATAAGAGATAACAAGTTTAAGAAGAACGGTCCGTGGGCAAAGAATCAACAAGAAAAAGGGAAGTAGACTCAGATAGAATCCTATGGACCAACATGTCCAAAATGTGGTAGGCGGCATGGGAATAAACCCTATTGGTAGGACCAGGTAGAATGTTATACTTGTAGACAGAAGGGACACTTTGTTAGGAGCTACCCATAGAAGCAAGTTGCATTACCACCTCCTCCCAAGCCTCAAACCAAAGGAAAGGTTTTTACTCTGAGAGGCAAGGAAGCAACTCAATCTTCTTATCTAATTCAGGGTAAGTGCATAGTTAAATGTAATCTTTTAACTATGTTGTTTAATTCAGAAGCTTCACATTCTTTCTTTTCTTAGAATGTGTCAGGATACTAGATTTATCTATTTCTGAACTTCCTTATGACTTAACAGTCTCTACTCCCACTAGGAAACCGATATCTACTTCTAAAATATGTTTAAATTGTTGTGTAACTATTGAAAACCTTATATGTCTACCCCTTGTTGATATAGACATCATCTTAAGCATAAATTGGTTGTCAACAAACCACATTGTCTTAAGCTATTCAAATAAAACTCTAGTGTTTCTGTTTGACACTTCTTCCATGAATTCCTCATCTAAATCCATATATATGAGTGTCAATCAAGTTATCAACCACCTAGTAGAAGGAGCTCAAGGCTATGTTCTCTTTTTTTCTTTGAATTCCAAAAGTCAGCAAAGTTTAGAAACCATACTTATGATGAGGGAATACCCGAAAGTGTTCCCAGATGAAGTTAGTGAATTATCACCTGAGAGGGAGATAGAATTTACCATAGTTTTAGTGTCAGGGACCGAGACTATTTCTTTAGCATCTTATAGGATGTCCCCTCTAGAGTTGGCTGAGTTGAAGAAGCAAATTAAAGAATTGTTGGATAAGAAGTTCATTAGACCCAATGTAATAACATGGGGAGCCCCTGTGCTCTTACTGAAAAAGAAGGATGGCAATATGAGATTGTGTGAGTTATAGGCAACTAAACAAGGTTACCATTAAGAATAAATACCCATTGCCTAGAATTGATGATTTGATGGATCAGTTCAGAGGTGCAACGGTGTTTTCCAAGATTGATTTAAGATTTGGATACCGTCAAATCTAAGTCAGAGAAGAAGATATCCCTAAGACTGCCTTTAGAACAAGATATGGGCATTACCAATATCTTAAAATGTCTTTTGGTTTAACTAATGCACTAGCTATATTTATGGACAATATGAACAAGATTTTTAAACCATACCTTGATAAGTTTGTTGTTGTCTTTATATATGATATTCTCATTTATTAAAAGATAATAGAAGAACATGAAGCATATCTTAGGATAGTTCTAGAAATCTTGAAAGAAAAGAGGTCATATGCTAAGTTGTCAAAATGTGAATTTTGGATGAAAGAGGTGCAATTTCTAGGACACGTGATATCTGGAGATGGAATATTCATAGGTCTTAGTAAAGTAGAGGCAATTGTACAAAGGGAGAGACCATCCATTATAACCAGAATCAGAAGATTCTTGGGTTTAGCAGGGTATTATAGAAGGTTTATTAAAGGCTTTTCCCAAATAGCTTTACAATTGACTAGATTAACCAGAAAAGGAAGTACCTTTGAATGGACACAACAGTGTGCAAATAGTTTCCAAGAACTAAAAGAGAAATTGACCACCACTCCTATTTTAGTAATTCTTGACCCACAGGAAAATTTTGAAGTTTATTGTGATGCCTCAAGAAAGGGGTTAGGATGTGTTTCGATGCAGAAAGGTAGGGTAGTTATTTATGCTTCTAAGAAACTGAGATCCCATGAAGAAAACTATCTAACCCATGACTTGGAATTAGCAATAATTGTTTTTGCTCTAAAGATTTGGCGACATTATTTGTATAGTGTAAAATTTGAGGCCTTTAGTGATCATAAAAGCTTGAAATATTTATTTGATAATAAAAAATTAAACATGAGGCAAAAAAGGTGGATGGAGTTTTTGAAAGATTATGACTTTGAATTGAGGTATCATCCAGGTAAGGCCAATGTTGTGGCCGCTGTACTAAGCAGAAAACTTCTACATGTGTCTCATAAGATGGTACAAGAAATGAAATTGTTAGAGTTTTAGAAACTTGAGTTTGGCAGTGACTATGTTACCACATGGTCTCTGTTTGAATAGATTAGAAATTCAAAATGAATTAAGGACTCAGATTAAAGTTTCTCAAGAAGAAGATAATGAATTAAAAGAAATAAGTGAACAAATTTTGCTAGGGAAGAAAAAGGAATTTAGAAGGGCTCAAGATGGGACGATTATGTTTAGGGATAGATTGTGTATTCCAAGAAAAGTTAAAATTAAAGAAAAAATCTTAGAAGAAGCCCATAAAAGCAAGTATACCATCCACCCTGGAACAACCAAGATGTATCAAGACCTTAAGAAAATGTTTTGGTGGCCAAGTATGAAAAAAGATATAGTAGAATATGTGTCCAAATGTTTAGTATGTCAAAAAGTCAAGATAGAGCATCAAAAACTTTCTGGTCCTTTACAACCCTTAGAAATCCTAGAATGGAAGTGGGAAAGCATTTCAATGGACTTTATAACAGGAATTCCTATAACCCAGTTAGGTCTTGATGTGATTTGGGTTATAGTGGACAGGTTAACAAAGTCTACACACTTTTTGGCCATAAGAGCTAATTATTCATTGGAAAAGTTAGCTCAATTGCACTATGAACACCCAATTTTGACCAAGCTAAAAAAAAAAGTAAAAAACAAAAAACAAAAAAATTAAAAATTAAAAAAATAAAAAATAAAATAAAATAAAATTCAGTTAATTCAAGTCTACATTGTTGGCCCTTTTTTTTTCGGTAGCCCAAGCCCACCTTAGCCTAAAACGACAAAAAAAGACAAAACGAAAATGAAAAACGAAAAGAAAAAAAAAAGAGTGAGAAAGGAGGAACATAGAAGATGCTGTTTTGTTGTTTTTCTATTTTTGGATGAAAACCATTTTCTCTTTTCTTAGTTTATGATTGTTTCCTTTTCTTTGACATGCACTGTAGCACCACACTATTGCAAGGGGGACAATGCTACTTTACCCCCCACTCACTCTGACTTTTACATTCCTCACCAGCACACACACACACCCACTCACCTTCACGTACACTCTCACACAGTCACCTGCATACACACACACACACTCACTGATCCTGTACAACAAAAAGAAAGAAAGAAAGGTTGAGGCAGAGGGTTTAGGAAAAGAGGGATAGGCATAAGTAGAGGGATAAGAGGGAAAATGCAAATCTAAAATGAGGGGAGCATAAAGGGGGAAAAAAGGGGGATAATACAAAAAAAAATATCCATCTGCCTTAGGCTCCCCACTCACTCTCACATATACACACATTCCTCTTCCCCACATTCAGCATTTTCATACCACCACCCTCACTCATCTTCACGAAACCAACCAAATCCTAATCATCTACCTTCCACAATCACCATTGCACCAGCAGCTACCCCATCCATCTTCAGAGGCATAAGGACATTGGAGTGTGGGAGAAAATGAGATAGTGAGAGTTTAGTGTTTTAGTTGGAAATCAGAAATAGAGGGCATACAACTGGACTCTTCCTCATTTCTTATTACGCTTCAAAGGTGAGAATATCTTTAATCCCCCTTCTGCTTTTAGCTTCCAAATGGACTCTGCTTTTATTTGATTTTGGTTGATTTGCACCCCTGCTTCACTATGCACAAGTATCACACTTTGGTTTTGTATTTACACTTTCAATCATAAAAAAAAAGAGGTGCTAAGATAAATGGTAAACAACAGATAAAAGGGAAGTAACAGAAGCAACAAAAAAAAACCAGTAGGCCTATTCATTCCATTTATGGCAAAAAAGAGAGAAAATTAAAAAATAAATAAAACTCCCATCTGCCACCCATCACCATCCTCCAACCTTCATCACCACCCACCATCACCCATAAAGAACCCAACGACCAAAAGCCACCCCTCGCCACCACCATCACCAAATCATTAACCCATAACCACCACAAAATGACCACCAACAATCACCCTCAAACCCACCACCGCAACGGCCAACACCCAGAGAGGTGCTAAGATAAATGGTAAACAACAGATAAAAGGGAAGTAATGAAGCAACAAAAAAAAAAACCCGTAGGCCTATTCATTCCATTTATGGCAAAAAAAAAAGATAAAATTAAAAAAAAAATAAAACTCCCATCGCCGCCACCTATCACCATCCTCCAACCTTCATCACCACCCACCATCACCCATCAAGAACCCAACCACCAAAAACCACCCTCGCCACCACCATCACTAAACCATCAACCCATAACCACCACAAAATGACCACCAACAATCACCCTCAAACCCACCACCGCAATGTGCCCAACACCCACAGATCCACCACCAATCGTGACCCAACACCCATAGATCCACACCCAACTGTGACCAGCTACACCACGCCACCCCAAACGGCTCATTTAGGACCAACACCTCAACCACTGTCGCTTCATGAGCTCCATTGCGAACCAAAGGCTTCACCGCCACAAGTAGCCAGATCTGCCATTGTTCGCACGGCACCATCCGAGCCAGCACCCACCAGACCCGTTACCCCTCCCCCCCGAAAACTGCGTACTAGCCTACCTCGGTTAAACCTACGGAACTTGCGGCTCCCAGTCACTCGTAAGATCCGTCAGCCATCGCGCCATCGCGAATAGCCGAGCTAGGTGCTGCCGTCCAAGCCATCCTCCACCACGAGCCTCCCCCTGCCATTTGTGCTCAATCAAAACCTTCCCCCCTTCCCTCTATTTCGTTCTTCATGTTGTAGAGGTCACAAGCTTTTTATTTATTTGTTTGTTTTGATATTTTTTAAATGACTTATTTATTAAAATAATCTATTTAAAAAAAGATATATTATGAAGAATTCAGATAGGAATTGAGAAAAGTAAAAGAATTTTAACATGATAAATTAGTTAAATATATTGGGCTAAGTTTTGTTAGTAGGTTATGAGCTTTTTTTATTAAAAAAAATAAAATATATTTGAACCTTGTTAAGAAAAAATAAAGTAGGATTATCTGATTTGTGACAACTTGTTAATTCTGTAACTTTTATAATCATTTGAGTTGTGACAACTCGATGATTTAAATTTATATTTATTATTAATATTATAATTTTTATTTTTATTTTGTCATCAATTTTTTTATAAAATAAATCACCACTTAATAAAGATTAAAAATTCTTTTTTTTCCAGATAATTTTAATTTCATAACAAACTTGATAAGTGACACCTCTAGCGTGACGCTGAGCTTCACCTATTCGAAAACAGGATTAACTAAGTCGTGACGACTTTTTAAATTGAATTTTCAAAAAAGATAAATAAAATAAAAAAAATAAATCATTTTTTTCTTTAATTAAAATCAACTAATCCCTAATTATTTTCTAGAGAACTATGTGACTTTGAGTTCCCCATTGCACCCAGGGATATGTAGGAGTGGAACTTTCATTCTGTCAAGGTAAAAATTAATTTTTCATAAATTATTTATTTTTTTAGTGTTTTTTAAAATAAAAAGGGTAAAATAAATATATTTGATATTACTAAGTTTTTGCACAACTGACTTAAGGTACCGTCTCATGGCGAGTGCATTAGGAGTGCTGTGGGATTAAGTTTCCACCCTTCCCTATTTATAACCGACTCCCGAATCCGATCTAGTTTTTGAAGACCATTTTCAAAGGAAAATTTTCTAATTTTCCCTAATTTAAATAAAACTGGTGGTGACTCCTTTTTCCATTTTTTAAAATCGTATTAGTTGCTATTTCACCGTGGTCCTGGTCGCGACATGTACATCCAAGAAATAGTGAGACTGCATTGTGTCCCCTCGAGTATAATATCTGATAGGGATCCTATATTCACATCTACATTTTGGGGAGCCCTACAAAAAGCATTTAGAACTAAATTGAATTTCAGTACAGTTTATCTTCCACAAACAGATGGGCAAACTGAGAGAACTATCCAAACCCTTAAAGACATGCTTAGAGCTTATGCGTTAGAACAAGGTAGTTGGGATAGGTTCTTACATTTGATAGAATTTTCCTACAACAATAATTACCATTCCAGTATAGGTATAGCACCATATGAAGCCTTGTATGGTAGGAAGTGTAGATCGCTTCTATATTGGTATGACACAAAAGAACAAACCATCCTAGGTCTAGATGTACAACAAACTACTTAACAAATTAGAAGGATCAAGGAAAAGTTGTTAGTTATCCAAAGTAGGCAAAAGAGTTATACGTGTAACACCCTAAAATTTATTTGTTTCATCATAAATAATCATTTTCTAATATTTGTGATTTTTGAGAATTTTTTCGGAAACGTCGAATATTTAATATATTTTTCGTTTTGCGTACACACTAAGCAGAGTCAGTGTAACACTCCAGAAATTATTTGTTTCATGATAAATAGTCATTTTCTAATATTTATAATTTTTGTGAATATTTTCAAGAATGTCAAATATTTTAATATATTTTTCGTTTTACATGCACATTGAGTGGAGCCGAGAAAACGAAATGTTTTCCCTGAAGCTGGTAAACCTTAAACTGTGGAAGCGTCAACGGGGGATCTTACTAAACCCGAGGTCGTGCATAATTTACGAGGTTTATGTTTTTTGAGATTTTATCTGATAAATAAAATCATTGTACTGTAAAATTATCCAATGAACAATAAATACTATTTCTATTAACTGTAACTTTTGTTCACTAGATAATAGCTCTAGTAAAGTGTTAATAATCATTTCTAGAGTGTTCACTTTAGGAGACAACCTTACTTTTTACTTTATTGAGAAACGTGCGAAACTTATTAAGAAAGCTTTAAAGATGCTTCAAGGAAGCTTCCTCCCAAGCTTCTTAAGGAAGCTACACACACTCTCTCTTCCTCCCCACACCACATGGTCATGAAGGCCATTTTGGAGCCAAAATTTTGTTTTACCCATTATTACTTTCATTTACTAATTTTGAAATCATTTCTTACTATCAATTTCTCTCTCTACATTTTCTTCTCTCTTCTTCTCTCAAATTTTCTCCTTCTTCTCTCTACCAGCACACCACACGGCCAACCCCTCTCCATGCCCTCCACCATCACAAAAATTTCAAGCAACCACATTTTCTTAATGTCCACTACATTCTAAACACCTTTCTAGTTGAAGATTTCTTGAAAAGTTTCCATCTTCTTCAAGCTTCAAGTTTGAAGCTTTAGGATAAGATTCTTAGTTCCTTACCTTTTCTTCTTCATTTTCGGGTTCATGGCCATCACCATGATCATTTATCCATTCTTTTTCAAGCTTTGGTGTTGATTGGTTGAAGTTGAAATTTCTAGGGTTTTAGAGGAGTGAAACCGAAATTCACTAGGAACTTCAAGGGAGTTTCATTGCTTGTTTTCTCCCTTAAGTAGGAGGAAGATTATCCACCTCAACCTTTACTGGTAGTGGGAGACTTGTATTGTGTGATGGTTATGAGAAACCCTTGTTAGAGTTACTCTTTGTGATGTGTAATTTTGATGACTATGTATTGATTTTATCATGTATGATTTATTTGATTAAATGTATATCTAAATTGATGATCTTGGATTGGTTTTGATTGATTGGAAACATGATTTGGGGACAAGAATTCCTTGCTTTCCCCATTGAGGCTCACGGCCACAACCCCTTCATAGGGTGTTTATGGTTTAAAATTTTGCAACAAGTGAAGAGATGAGTAATCAAGTGAATAACAATTAATGAATCAAAGAAAAATTTGGGTTCTCACCCTTTAGAGAGGTTCACGGCCTCTAGGCCCATTTTGGGTCCAATTGTGTAATTTTTGGGCAACCTTGGATATTTAGTAATTAAGAGTTAAGTAATTAACATTGTGATTGGAAAGAAAATTAAATTGATAACCTAGAGTGATTTTTGGAATTTAAGGGAAGAATAAGAGTGTGTGAGACTTGGAGAACCTTAGAATAATTTTCTAAGTGAGTATGGATAAAACTTAAAACAAGGGACCTAATAATCAAGAGAATTCCTCTAGAAAAGAATTTCATAAGAAATACTAGATTTAAGTGATACTTAATTAAATGGATAATTAGGAATAAATTAGGAATTCATAAAATGGAAAAAATTAAGAATGAGATCTTATCCTAAAACTTAGAATAATTCTAAATTAAAGGAAGGACATGAGTATAAGTGAGATGTAAAATAACTCAAATTAAATTATCTTAAGGGAAACTTAATGACAAGAATGTAGAAGATTAAGGCTTAATTCTATAATGAACCCTAAATGTGTAGTGTCTTATTTGGAGTCTTGATGATGCTTATCTTGACCAAATTGTGGCATGTTATGGAAAGTATATTTTGCTGAATATACATGATATATGCATTGAGTCATCATGCATTATGGAAGTCCGATGGATTGTTGTTATGGCCATGTTGCCTAGGAGATTGAACACACCTTAGTACGAGTGCGAGTAGATTAGTGTAGGTCATAATGTTGACCTTGGGGGCGTCGGGGTGCGGGTGTCTCACAATGTTCAGTTGGTAGCTCTTCTAGACCGTGGGATAAACCGATGCAAACGCACTGACGATCCGGAGCGAGACACTGTCCTATATCGCGATCTAGTGAAGAATGTCTTGTACAGTGCCTTGATGTGCACGTGGATAATTTGTTGAATTATAGCACTTTGGCCACGACAGCCGAGTTACAAACATGTCTCCTGATCTTTCTCTCCGAATGTTCGTGTCTAGTTCCATGGAGTAGGATTTTGATAAAATATATATATGCATAGTGAGTCTACATATTGATAACACTGTATTTTATACATTTTGTAATCCTCTCACTAGGCTTCTTAAGGTTTAATTAGGCTTAATTAAGTTAGTTTTGACACATTTTATGATTTTGAGCCGAATTGGACAATTAAATAAATTATTGCATAAATTAACCTTTAGAAGTGTTTAGTAAACTGGCTATAATTTGAGTTTCAAATATCTGATTGATGTGATTTTGGTCTTGTAGGAAAGCTTAGACAATTCCCTACAACTTTGATGTTGAAACACTTTTTCAGAATCGGACTCCTTAGAGGTGATATTGGGCTTTGAAGTCAAAATAGAGGAGCTGAAATCGGGTCTAAACACTCTGCAGTAATTGGTCCATATCTTGAGTTCTAGGAATGATTTTGGACTGAAACCAAAGCCATTTTAAAGCAAATATCCAGGCCTACAACTTTCATGAAGACCACTTCTCTCAAAAATGAAAAAATAATTAGACACACGACTGTGTATTTACTCAATTATTATTTAAAAAAAGAAAAAGAAAAAAAAAGAGAAACGTCACGGATGACGTTTTTGTTCAAATGATTCAGGTTACTGTGCATTGCACAGTAACCATAAAATTACCTATAAAAGGCACAACGCACAATTCATTTTGGGAATTCAGAATTCGGGGGAGGGGGAAACTCTGGGCATATTTCCAAAGGAGGAGAGGAGGAATTCCCTCCTCTCCTCAGTCTCCCTTCACTTTTCTTTTCTCTCTCTTTTTCTCTTTTTCTTTCCTTTAGTCTATGTGTAAATAAGTTCCAGTCTACTTGGGTTAAAGTGTGAAACTCTTGGTAATAAAATAAGGTTAGATTTATTCCTCTCTTGTGCTTTAATGATTTATTTTTCTAGTATTCTTTATACGTATTATATTTTGATTCTGATAATTTAAAATCCTGGGTGACAGACGGGAATACTCCATCCTTGTAAAGAGGAGTTCTTGATTTATTGTAGATAAGATTTTGGCACAGTGAATGCTTTAACCCATTTACAAGTGATAGTAATAATTAAAGGAATCATAATATAATTACGTATATTATTTTAATGGACTTTTAACGTTGTATTTTCCGATTGGAACCTCCATGTTGCGAGGATTCTAATTGAGTTATAAAAGGAATTAATCTTACTTTTCCTTTATTTACTAAGAGTGGATCTTTTTACCCAAGTAAATAATTTTTACCATAGTAATAAAATATTTACTTCACCTTAATCTTCAACAATTCCCTGTGGATCGACCTCGGACTCACCAAGAAATTTATTACTTGAGACAACCTGCACTTGGGTTTGCAATGCAACAATTAAAAAGTGTGCATCAAGTTTTTGGCGCCGTTGCTAGGGACTTGTTTTGAAGAATAAATTTCTGGTGTAAATATTTTTATACATAGTAAAAAGTAAATAATGTGTTAATAGTGCATGAATAGTGTGTGAATAGTGCAAATAGTAATGTGAATAGTAAAAAATAAAAAAAATTGTGAATAATGTGAATAGTATAAATAGGGTAAATAGTATGTGAATAGTATAAATAGTAAAAAAAGTAAAAAAAAAATATTTTTTAATAATAATATAAAAAATAATAATAAAATTTTAAAAAAATGTGTGAATAGTGTGAATAAGTAAAAAAAGTAAAATGTAAAAAAAGTAAAAAGTAAAAAAATTAAAAAATGAAAATTAAAAAAATCATAAAAAAAGAAAAAGAAAGTGGTCACACTCGTGACCACCAAAAAAAAAAAAGAAACCAAAAAAAAAAGGTTAACCCTTTTATTTTTTTGTACATATTAACTCAGTGGGGGAAACTCTCCCGTTTCTTTTCTTGTACATATTAATAGTGGGGTTAATTCTCCTTCTTATTTTTATTTTTTTTACAGTGGGGATAATTCTCCCTTTTATTTTCTACATACTAACTTGTGGGGGTAATTCTCCCTTTTATTTTCTTTGCACATACTAACTTTGTGGGAGAAAATCTCCCTTTTAATTTTTAGTATATATTAACAGTGGGGGTAATTCTCCCTTTTAATTTCTGTACAGTGGGGGAACCTCTCCCTTTTAATTTTTGTATATACTAACTTTGTGGGAGAAATCTCTCCCTTTTAATTATTGTATACATTAACAATGGGGGAACCTCTCCCTTTTATTTTCTTTGTACATATTAACTTAGTGGGGAAAACTCTCCTTAACCCTCTATAATTTGCAATCATTAATGAAATAATATTTCTTCTTCTCTTCTCTCTCATTTGGAGCAAAAAATCGACTTGCCGATTCTCGGTTTTCATATTTTAAATTTACTTTTTACACTTTATTTTTGGTATTTTATTTTCTCTGCACTTTATTTATTTATTTTTTTATCATTTATTTTCTATCATTTATTTTTGTTATTTATTTATTTATTTATTTTTGTCATTTATTTTTGTTTTACTAACTTTCTTACTAACTATCTAACTTTTTACTTTGTCTACTTCTAACATTTTAATTTATCTGCATACTAACTCTTTATTTTTATTTATTTTTGCTTATTAACTTATTTGGTGGTTAGTTCATACCACACCTTTGTTTATATTTTTTTTTCTTTATTTGGTGGTTGGTTTATACCACACCTTTGTTTATATTTTTTCTTTATTTGGTGGTTGGTTTCTACCACACCATTTTTAAGTTTTCTTTGGTGGTTGGTTTAATACCACACCTTTATTAATATTTAATGGCAGGTTTATACCGCCTACTTTTTAATATTATTTTTTTTTATCATGGCAGGTTTATACCGCCTACTTGTAAATATATATACATATATATATTAAAAAAAAAAGAGTTGAGTTTTGTATAAATTTTTATTTTATTTTCTTATTTATTTTTCTCTTTTAATCAAGTGAAGTTTGATCCTTAGTGTTTTAATTTATTGTATCTTAGTGTTTGTATTTTTTTTCTTTTTCTCTTTAATCACTTTGACAATTCGGTGCACCTATCAAAGAATCTCTTCAAGGACTAGTAAGTGCACTATAGTCTTGGGAATCTGACTCAAAAAGACTCTGTTTGTCAATTTATAAGAAAATTGAATGGGAAACCTATCTTCGACTCATAGAAGGCGTTTAAGCCGTTACTGGACGTAAAACCAGAGGAAGATGTGAGCCACAATCACAACTACATGTATATATTTTCTTGTATATCTTCTTCTTATGACAGCCCTGATCCAGTAGCAGCTCAGCTAGAAGTGGTCCGAAGGAAATGTTGTGTGAAGCAGTAGGAAAATGAAGCCAGTCAAGACACTTCATCTGTATAAATAATTTCAATCTTTGGTCATACTTTGTTTCTGTTTATATTTGTGTGAAGTTTCTCTTTTCAGTAATTGCGGTAACAGGTACTATCTTCTATCTTTTTCTTTTCTATTTTTTAACATTGAGGACAATGTTGTGATCTAGTTGGGGGGAAGGATAGTTGTGTAAAAAAATGTATAAAAAAATTTAATAAGTGTGTTTATGTTTGTCATGTGTAGAGTTGTGTAAAAAAATGCTTAAAATTTTTTTTGAAAGTGTGTTTATGTTTGTTGTGTGTATATGTTTATTAGCAATTTTCTA
This sequence comes from Ormosia semicastrata, assembly GCA_029884595.1. NCBI lineage: Eukaryota > Viridiplantae > Streptophyta > Magnoliopsida > Fabales > Fabaceae > Ormosia > Ormosia semicastrata. Next base: position 34,162,814 of record JAQQTO010000042.1, read on the forward strand.
ACCTAAACTAGTTAAGGATGGTAGAGTAAGGAGTAAATTTTGCAGTGGAGGTAATTTTACTCTTGAGACGCATCTAGATTGGGGTAGATACCTTGTTTGTGTGGAAGTAGCAAATGGATTCAAGGAAATTTGCATAATTGAGTTAATTGTCTTCTTTCTTAAACATCGCATGCTTGGTTATGAATGTTAAAATTTTTGTGGATTGAGAATGATGGATATATACCTTGTGAGATTTTGAGCCTATAAATAAATGGATTGAACATCTGTATCATTCTCTTCTTTCTTGTGTGATTTTTTTTCACTCATGGAATTGTTACTCTAGAACTTGCTTTGATTCTTTTTTAGGCTACATTTTCACATGCATACATAAACATGATTGAGGCAAATTTTCTTGAATTAACTACTTTGACCAAATAGCTAACCTTACATATTTTCCTTTGTTTAACCCCCTTGAGCTTATTTGACCATTCTTTGTTTCTAACTCATTACGTGTCTTAAATGAAAAACCATGTTCTAACCCAACCTTAGGGAATAAGAGAGCATTGACTTTATTATTTGATGAGTTCTTGAACAAGTGTGGGGGTGCATGTGCAGATTGGTTATATAAAAAAGAAAAAAAAAGAAAAAATGTTTTTATAAAAAAAAAAAGAGTTGATTATTGCTACAATCAAAAGAATGCACCATGTGATATATTCATACTTAGAATGAGGGTGGATGATTGGAAATAATGGAATAGAAGGAGAATGTTCAAGCCTAACAATCAATTCAACCTACCAATTGATCTTTAACAAAACATTAGTCAAATATTGGTCATTGCCCTTTATGAGAAAGAAACAAATAGAGAAGGAATTAAAAAAATCTTGGGAAAGTTAGACTGAATGTTCTCAAACATCTTCTCCACTCTAACTGTAATATAATGCTCTTTTATTCTCTTTGGTATTTAACTTGTCTTATCTATATTACTTCCACCTTTACCTTGGCCCCATTATAACCTTGATTAAAGTCCTCATGATTTGTGTATATATGTTGTTTTTGAGTAGCAAAGAAGTAGAAGATAAGCAAGCTTATGGTAGTGCAATTATTCATGAGTTGAATAGAGTGAAATACTAACCTTTTTAAACACTTGAGAGATTGAGAGTGAATTCTGTGAGGATCTATCATTCTTGATTCATTCTTTTCAACTGAAGTTTCCTTGCTTGTTAATTTGAGATGCGAAGACATGTTACCTCATGAATGTTTTGATCCTTGAATGTCTAGTTGCTCTTCTTGAGTCATTGAATCCTTTAGAGTTTTTAGTTTTTGAGTTTGTGTTATTTTTCTTTATTCCTTGGTTTTTTGTCTTTTGTGTTTTGCCTAGGAGTGCAAAAGTTAAGTGTGGGGGAATTTGATAACACTATATTTTATACATTTTGTAATCCTCTCACTAGGCTTCTTAAGGTTCAATTAGGCTTAATTAAGTTGGTTTTGACACATTTTATGATTTTGAGCCGAATTGGACAATTAAATAAATTATTGCATAAATTAACCTTAATTATCTCTTTAGAAGTGTTTAGTAAACTGGCTATAATTTGAGTTTCAAATATCTGATTGATGTGATTTTGGTCTTGTAGGAAAGCTTAGACAATTCCCTACAACTTTGATGTTGAACACTTTTTCAGAATCGGACTCCTTGGAGGTGATATTGGGCTTTGAAGTCAAAATAGAGGAGCTAAAATTGGGTCTAAACACTCTACAGTAATTGGTCCATATCTTGAGTTCTAGAAATGATTTTGGACTGAAACTAAAGCCATTTTAAAGCAAATATCCAGGCCTACAACTTTCATGAAGACCACTTCTCTCAAAAATGAAAAATAACTGGACACACGACTGTGTATTTACTCAATTATTATTTAAAAAAAAGAAAAAAAAAGAAAAGAGAAACGTCACGGATGACGTTTTTGTTCAAATGATTTAGGTTACTGTGCATTGCATAGTAACCATAAAATTGCCTATAAAAGGCACAACGCACAATTCATTTTGGGAATTCAGAATTCGGGGGAGGGGGAAACTCTGGGCATATTTCCAGAGAAGGAGAGGAGGAATTCCCTCATCTCCTCAGTCTCCCTTCACTTTTCTTTTCTCTCTCTTTTTCTCTTTTTCTTTCTTTTAGTCTATGTGTAAATAAGTTCCAGTCTACTTGGGTTAAAGTGTGAAACTCTTGGTAATAAAATAAGGTTAGATTTATTCCTCTCTTGTGCTTTAATGATTTATTTTTCTAGTATTCTTTATACATATTATATTTTGATTCTGATAATTTAAAATCCCGGGTGACAGATGAGAATACTCCATCCTTGTAAAGAGGAGTTCTTGATTTATTGTAGACAAGATTTTGGCACAGTGAATGCTTTAACCCATTTACAAGTGGTAGTAATAATTAAAGGAATCATAATATAATTACGTATATTATTTTAATGGACTTTTAACGTTGTATTTTTCGATTGGAACCTCCATGTTGCGAGGATTCTAATTGAGTTATAAAAGGAATTAATCTTACTTTTCCTTTATTTACTAAGAGTGGATCTTTTTACCCAAGTAAATAATTTTTACCGTAGTAATAAAATATTTACTTCACCTTAATCTTCAACAATTCCCTGTGGATCGACCTCGGACTCACCGAGAAATTTATTACTTGAGACAACCTGCACTTGGGTTTGCAATGCAACAATTAAAAAGTGTGCATCACATATTATTTAGAATTTATTTATTTACATGATGATTGGAACTGTTGCTTTATTAATAACATGACTGCTTGGAACTGCTTAGTTATTTACTATTGCTATTTAATGTTGATTATTATTATTTCTGAAATGCTATGTGGGCGCTTCGTGCCATTCTCTTTCTTTACTGCCATAATTGGTAATGATGGTAGGATGTCTTACCTCTTTCCTGTATTTTTGCTATTTCTGCCTATATTTATATTCCATCGAAGACGTCGGCGAAGAGGGTGAAGTTCACGAGTTCCCCAGTTTTTGGGCCGACTTTGACTAGTACCTGCTTGATCATGACGACCCATCTTCGAGGCTTTTTGGGTTACGTGAGGCTGACTTTTCTTGGAGGTCTGGATTGCTAGCATATCAACTTGGCTTCGGACCGCTGTGTCTATCTGGGAGACGTGACAGTGTCGTTAGCTTGGGGGCGATATGATCCGCCTATTTTTACCTGTAGTGTCCGCTTGCATTTAGAATGTTATTTGCCTATTAGGGATATGTGGGGTGAATGTTATTACTCCTCACAGGAGGATTCATTCCTCTCTACTGCCCGAGCCCCAACCCGCAACTCGGTGGCTCCGATGAGGGTTTTCTCTGATGAGGAAGACCCTGAGGAGGATCCTAACACGGTTCCTTCTCTTTCTTCTTAGGGGCTGATACTGTCGATAGTCACTAATGGCTATCTGTGTTCTTTTTTGGGGCTTGATGATTTATCTTTTTGGTGGGCTGTACATGTATAATCTTTTAGGGCATGCATAGTTTTGCTTTTTGTATATCAAGTGTTGTAACGAAACAAGTTCAATATAATGAAATATATATATATATATATATATATATATATATATATATATATATATATATATGTATATCCATGTTGTTCAAATGTATGATTTGCTTTATTTTACCCTTTGCTGTAACTACGTCTCGTCCCTATATTTTAATATTATTTTATAACAAAAAAAATTTGCTAATTTAATCATACAATTTCAATTGAGAAAGTTTATATTTATATAATGAACTGGGTCTAAGTTTATACTTTTGTTTTCTGCACTATAGTTTATTTTATTTATTTTTGTATCATAAATAATGATGTGACGTCCCCTCCTAAAAAGGGGCGTTACAATACGGATGAGAGAAGAAGACCTTTGGAATTCAAAGAAGGAGAACATGTGTTCCTTAGAGTCACTCCTATTACGGGGGTTAGTAAAGCCATTAAAGCCAAAAAGTTGAATCCTCATTTTCTCGGTCCTTTCCAAATCCAAAAAAGAATTAGACTCGTTGCTTACCAAATTGTTTTACCACCCAATTTGTCAAACCTTCATAATGTTTTTCATGTTTCCCAACTTCGAAAGTATAATATGGATCCTTCACATATAATAAAAAATGAATCAATACAATTAAAAGATAATTTAACTTATGTAGTTAAACTTGTGAGGATCGTGGATAAAGCAGTTAAAGAGCTCAGAGGGAAACAAATTCCTTTGGTGAAGGTGTCGTGGAATGGTGGTGACTCAGAGGAAGCCACATGGGAACTTGAATCTAACATGGTGTAGAATTATCTAGAACTTTTCGAATAAGGTAAGCAAATTTTGTGGACAAAATTTATAAAAGGGAAGAGAATTGTAACATCCTCCTTGCTTTAATAATGTTAATCAGGGTTATAGAAGCTCAATACTATAAGTATAAGTTAGATAATAATTTTGGTAATATTTTGGATTAGTTTAAGCATAATTCTATAGCACTGACTGTGAAGAATAGCTAATAATTTAGCTAAAATAGCTTATATGATAGAAATAAATGTGAAAAATTTTATTTCTAAAGCATAAACAATGGAAATGAGTTGTAGTAAACTTTTAAGGATTGAATGAATTAGTTTGACATTTTTAGTAACAATAAGTGAGTGTCTAAAGACCAAATTAAATAGAAAAGTAGCTCAAAAAATTATAAAATTCGGAGCAAATGCTAAAGAGAGGATGAAGGTTAATGTGGAGATAAAAGTAGATAAAAATGAATATTTATAAGCTTCCTAGTTCCATTTCAAAGGTTTAATTGAACCTTGAAAAGAACATTGATGTTTAGTGAATAATAAATGTGTATGTGGATAGTAGATGAATGGATAAACTGAGAAATGAATAGAATCCTAGAATTTTCTATAATACCATTGAAGGTTAGAAAATTCACTAAAGGAATGTTAAGACATCCTTAAGAGATATAAAGTTTCAGTTGAAAATTTTATTTTCTCCTCCTTATTGCTTCCCACCTCCTCTGTCTCTATTCCTCCTAATTAAGAATTGACTTTCTTTGTATTCTCTCTCACTTTTCTTGTCTCTCTCTCTCTCGTTACTCTCTCGTGCGTGTGTGGGTGTGCTAAAAATTAGCATAAAGAGGAGGAAAAGAACAATAGAAGAAAGGGAAGGAAAAATAGGAGGTGAAGAGTGTAGCATCAAGTCAAGAAGGGAAGAGAAATAAAGACAAAGAAAAAGGCATAAGAATAGAATAAGGTAGGGGTATTCCAATTTTTCTATTTTTGTTCATTTTTCTGTGTATTCCAACTTGGTTGTTTGATTGAAAATACAATTTTGAAGGTCTATCATGACTTGTATTCCATAGATATGGATTTGGGTTTGAACGAATTAATTGATGATTTTGATTGTTGTTTTACCATGGAAATGGTTTGAGAATGTTCTTGAATGTTTTCAAATGATGATGGGATCATTGATGAGTTTAGAAATGGCCTAGAGTTATGATTGTTGTGGTTGGAAATGGCTTGGAAACCATTAGAAAAATAGGGGACGCTCTCTGGTGCATCAGCACCCAGGCGCTGAAGTATGAGCACCCAAGTGTTCGATGCCTGAAACGCGTTCTTTAGGGTGCTTCCCGTTCAGCAACCAGGCACTGGTGAACGGGCACCTAGGCGTCCATCGTAGAACCTGACAGAAATTGCATTTTGTTAAGATGTATTTTTGTGCATATTGGGATCCCTTGTGTATGCTTTCTAAAGTATGTTATGATATAATTTGTAGAACATTCCCTTATGTATTAGAGTAATTGTATTGGAATGGTATTACTCTTGTGAAATAAGAATTTAAATTGTATGAATGATGAATTTGAGAATGTGCTTTGAATGCAACATTGTATCTTGGATTTATGAATTTGAATTGTATGTTGTGAATTTGAGAATGAGAATTAGACAATTATCCTTGAACGGGAAGGTAATTAGTCCATGTTTTCCCACTCCGTATCCTTTGCTTTTATGTGAATTGTGCTTCACTTAGTATAGTGGATTTTGGAGATGATCTTGTATCTATTTGAAATTTCATTAGAATCTTGGAAATGACCTCTTGTGAGGAAGGGGGATCCTGTATTCTTGAATAAATTCCTTATTGTATCAGTATAATCCTCACATATTAATTTCCTTATAGGATACTAGTGGTAGTGTGAGGCCTTGAATCACTCCCTATCATGAATATATAGAACCTAAGCTATATGAGGTGGCTCCCATCCTTGTGATGCTTGAGATATGAGTTCTGTGGGATAAGTGAGTATTTGAATGAGCACTGAAATTTGAATTGAATTTGTATATCATGTTATGAATTGAATATGTATTTGAATATTTGAATGAAATTGGTACTATAGTATTTGTATTTGGAGATAATTTATGAAAATTATTTGTGATTGCAATTTGTATTATTAATAATGGATGTTTTTGGAAACTACTAAATGGAATTCTATTTCGGGAAGAGAAAAGACCAGATTTGGCATTTTTGCCACCTTTCTAACTATATATGTATTTGAATATTTGAATGAAATTGGTACTATAGTATTTGTATTTGGAGATAATTTATGAAAATTATTTGTGATTGCAATTTGTATTATTAATAATGGATGTTTTTGGAAACTACTAAATGGAATTCTATTTCGGGAAGAGAAAAGACTAGATTTGGCATTTTTGCCACCTTTCAAACTATATATGTATTTGAATATTTGAATGAAATTGGTACTATAGTATTTGTATTTGGAGATAATTTATGAAAATTATTTGTGATTGCAATTTGTATTATTAAGAATGGATGTTTTTGGAAACTACTAAAGGAATTCTATTTCGGGAAGAGAAAAGACCAGATTTGGCATTTTTGCCACCTTTCTAACCATATATGTATATATTGAATTTGAACATTTTAAATTAATGTATTTTTCTCCGAAACAGCTGGAATTATTGTGATGACACCTTTTTCATAATAAAATCTACTCAGAATTAGTATTCTCACCCCATTATTGTTTTGGTATTCCATGATAATTATAGGGTTGCATCCTGCAGCACAACAACAGAAGCAGAAGATGTAGTTTATTTTGCATACTTATGAATTTTGTATTAAGAATGTATGGATAATGCCTTGGAGGCATGTGATGTATAGATGTACTATTATGTACTCTTTGCATAAACATCCTTTCAATATATGTACATTATTACACCCTGTCTAGGCTCATATTTTTATATATCATTGTAAAGTATATTTGAAGTTTTTAATGAATAATTCAAGTGATGTGCTTACTATTGTTTGCTATGGTGCAATTTTGAATACACCATTAGTAATAATATTAAGGGTGTTGCAGTTGGAGCCTTCATGGCAATAGCAAATGCGATGAGGGAACAAACTGCTATGAACGCAAGAATGCTCTAGATGATGAGAGCAATTGCACCTCAGCAACCTGCACCACCTCCACTTATGCAATTAGTACAACCTGTACAAGAAGTACAAGTGGGTAGGAACCAAAATTTTTAAGATCTATCATCGTTTATTCAAATGAACCCTCCACCATTTCAGGGGTGAGTATAATCCAGGGAAAGCTTAGTCACAAATATGGAAATTTATGATACTGGTGAAACAATTGTTTTAATGAATCTTAGTATTTATTTTAAGTTGTTGAAACTTGGAAAACTTAAATTAGCTAAATCTAAGTGTTTTTAACAGATCTGGAAGTACCAACATGGTATCATAAGGCCATAAGCCTTCCACGGTTACAGCCTATTTTATTGACCTTTATTCATGATATTTCTAAGCCTTTTCTCCTATTTCTCACTTACACTCTCATAGCTGAAAAAAAAAATAGAGGAACAAGGAGAATAAGGAGCAAAGGAGGAAAGAAAGAAGAGGAAAACAAAGAGGAAAGGGAAGTCCAAGATCCAAGATTGAAGCTTGAATCTCCACTCCTTGCTGCACCAAACGGTAGGGGTTCTTTGGCTCAAAATATATTTTCTTTATCATCTCTATGTTTATGCTTGTTTAAGGTTTAATGGGTCAAAATGAGATTTTGAGGTGTTTTCTTGCTTGGATAAGTTTTAAGGGTTGCTTATGACTTGTTCAAGATATGAGTTTAGGTTAGAAACTTAGAACTCTCCATTTGGACCTTTAATTCTCAAAGTGAGAAAATTAGTGTTTGGATGAGTGATTTGATTCAAGAATCCAAAATTGATGAAATGATTTAGTGATTAATGTTTCCTATATGTTAGTGAACCTATTAGGGACTTAAAATCACCTAGAAATCAATTTGAAGTGATTGAATTTCGTGACTTACACCAATGGAACAGTGCAACCATCTGCAGATTTGCTGCTGGGCAATCAGCACTTAGGCGCTAAGTGTTGGGCGCTTAGGTGCCCAATGTCCAGAGACTTCTCAATTCAGTTCACATGATGGGCGCCTAGGAGCCAGCGGCCTCCGCTCAAGCGGCCATCATCCAGAGAGTTTATGCCTGATGCTAATAGTGGAGTGCCTAGGCACCAATCTGATGCACTTGAGCACTGGTTGCGCACCTAAGCACTTGGTGAGAAGCGCCCAAGCGCCCAGACAAGGCATTTTCAAGATTTTGGTCTTTTTGTTTTTGAATTCCCTACTTGATGGGATCATTCATATATGTTTTTAAAGTATGTTGAGATACTTTTAGGGATATTTCTTGGAGAGCATTATCTCTTTGCATATGTGGAAAGTTAGGGAATTTTAGGCATCCCAAGTGAGGTGGATTGCCCTATGTTAGTACCTAGAACTGTGTTCAACATGAGGTTGATCTTGAAATCACTTGTGAAGTGATGGTGTGAGGTGCTAGACACAATTCTTGTCAGTAACATGAGTCTTACAAATTTGTGTCATAAGCTAGCTTGAAGTTCCATGGTTACTATTATGGTTTTGTGATATCTTTGCATGTTTTAATTTCAAACTTGTCATTTGCTATTTTCTTACGTATTGTAACCTTAGATGGTGTGCACAACCATGTTGAAACACCCTCGCTTGGGAATTATATTTCAAACCAACTCTTTTAAAACTCAACCCAAGTCATAAAAGATTTAATATTATAAAATACGGGTTTTAAAATTTCTTTTTGCAGATCATATAAACTTAACAGAATATAAAGAACACAAGTCATAAAGAACTAAATAATACACTTTACATATACATATACATAGTTTACTAAAACCATAAATACATCAGACTTACATACCAAAAAGCATAAAACGTCTATCATAACTGACCTAGACTGGCCTAAGTTCAAAACACCTAATGGGAAGGGTCCTCCACTGGATCCTCCTTCAGATCCTCCTCAGAATCCTCACTAGACAAATTTCCTAACTGGGGAATGTCTTGACGAATGGGAATCCGCGTAGAAGATACCTCGAAATCCTCTCTAGGAGTATAGTGAAGATCACCCCATAAATCCCTTATAGGCATATAAAATTCTAGATGTATAGTAGCATTAAAAGAAAAAGTAGTAACCCCATGGCAGGTCCTACTCATAGATAGAGTCATATCTCCAAAATACTCTATACGCTCCGTATCCCAATGGACACACCAAGCATCTGTGCCTCCAACAAACTGCACTCTAACCAAACCTAGCAGATCCCTCCTTGTTGCCATCACAGTCTTCATAGAGCATAAACATAAAACAGAACAGACATCATAATACCATAAAGAGGTGAAATCCCTTACATCATATACCAGTATGGTAGCAAAGAAACAGTAATAACAATAAAGCCATATAGTGCAGAAATTACAATTTCAATCATAATATTTATCAATGGATAATGAATATATCACAATAATATGTCTACAGACCATGGATATATATATAATGAACCGACCCCTACTCCATGGAGCTAAAACTAAACATCGGAGAGAATGATCGGGAGATATGTTCGTATACTATCAGCCTCAATTCAAGTGCTTCAAATTATCAGCGTATGCATCATCATTTATATAAGACATTTTGCACAGGATCGGGAATAGGAATAGTATCTTGTCAAGATCATTGGTGCATTGCATCAGTCACCACGACACAATAGAGCTACTAACTAGCCACTTGTGAGTTACCCGTGTCCCGACGCCTCCAAGATTATTCATAGACCTTCACTACGCAATTCGCACTCGCACAAAGGTGTAATTCATCTCTAAGGCATACAGCCTTAACAAACAAAGTCACACGACTTTCACAATGCATAATCAAATGACTTCATAAATTAAAAATAAAAAACTATGTAACTTTCACATAAAACAAGTCACCACTGGGTTTAAGCCATCAACTGACATCACTAGGTCCAGTACATCAGCCTGATAGTAAAATACTATTTTTCTCAAATGCGAAGTATTTTCACTATGTTTTCACAAATGCGTAACACTTTTGGTTACGTCTCTAAACAACATAACATTTTTACATCGTTTTTCAATCGCGTAAAATTTTTAAAATGTTTTCTTAATCGTGTAGCTAAAAATTAACATTTTTAAATCGCGTAAGGTTTTATCTACACTTTTTAATTGCATAAAACGTTTTGTTGATATTCTAAGCTTAATTTTAAACTTTTCACATTTAATATAAAAATTGGACTTTAATGCCAACATTTTCTTACTAAACCTCCTCTAAGTGATATTTTCTAACATTCTTCATAAAATCTATATTATTTTAATTAAATCAAGATATTTCAAAATCTTTCTCCATTACTCTTACTAAAACTCTCTTAAATAAAATACTTTAATTTTCAAAACACCCTTCTAAACTTATTTCCATTACTAAGGCCGAAAATTATTTTTTTTAATAATAAAATTTTTGTTCATCTTATTTTTAACTTGTAAATTCTTAAATCATATTCATATCATCTAATCACCAAAGTTTTCATTTCATAAAACATTTTTGCCTTGGACACCCCTTTTTGGGCTAGATGGCCGTGAGCCATAAGTGGTCTTTGGGACCAAAAATCTTGCTTTTCTCACATGATTCAAAGCATACAAAGCATTTAAATCATCAATTCCTACTATAACAATCTCATGCATATTATAACAATCATATAAACACATATAACCAAGCAAGCATAAACCACTAAATTCACACAAACAAGTGAATAAATCCTTATATGGATTTTTCACCAACAAACCACAAATTCATTTGTCACCACCAAGATGGTTGATGAGGTTAATTTCCCTCTTACCTTAAGTGTTGATCAAGATATCCTTTGTTGTCTTCTTGAACAACGTCTACTTCCAAAAAGACCCTTAAAAAAATCAAACATAAATTTATTAAAATCTAAGGCTTGAAATAAGATGACCATGGATCAAGATTATGGTCTAAGATTTGAGAATAAAATTTAGAAGTGAAGATTAAGAACTTCACCTTGAACCTTGAAACTTTATGCTTTGAGAAAGTGGTTGAATTTGAAGAAACTCACAACATGAAAGTGTCTCAAAATGGTGTTTATGTTCGGAATAGCGGATGCAACACGCAGCGAAAAACAGGGATTCCCACCAAGGATCCATGCGAAAAGGCCATAATCTGAGTTTTTAAATGATTTACCTCTTGAAGCATGATCAAAAGGAAGGGCGTGAATCACCAACACCGTAATAGAAACGATGTCTCTACGGTATCCACACGAACAGACTCACGAATGTCCAACATCTGCAAAGAGGAGCCTCACGTCTCTCACACAGTGCTAGCTACCAAGAGAAGAGAAGAAACCTACTCTCACTCACTTTTCTGTAGGTGCGGCTAAGGTTCTGAATTGTATCTCTTAGCAGCCCCCTTAGAAGTACTATTTATAATAGTGACTGCCTTAAGTGAGTGTGAGCAGCAGTAAGGTAAGCTGTGCAACCCTAAACGCATCTGTTATGAGTCTGGCCCATATTTGAATTTGAGTCCAACTTGGATCCATTGCTCCAATTTTAGTCTGCTCTATGTGTGTGACCCTGCAGGTTCTTATTACGTTGGCAGTAATATTAAAATCCCATTTTAATATTACAAGCAGTGAGTGGTATCTAGCAACACATCGCTGCTACCCAAGTAATAAGAATATCAGTGGTTTGACATAACCTTTTGATGACCAATGTTTCTGTGTCGTTTAGTCCCTTTGTCAAGATATCTAGATTGAACACAAGGCATGGAATACGTCACCCTTTTATAGTCCAATCATTCGTTTCCTGATACTCGAGTAGACTTTGTAACAACAAATGAGATTAATATCTCATATTGACTCATTTGAGCATGGCCATGCATTTCGCAGTCTCACTCAATCAGGGGGCCCGAAGATATCGCTCCTGTTATGTAGGAGTGACAAATCCCATCTAGGTCACTCACATCCCTCTGCATGATTCGCGGTATGTCCAATAACTAACTTTATAATCACCTTGTTACAGATGACGTTTGATGGCATTAAAACACACAACTCCTCATGTAGGAATCGTAGTGAGTTCAGGTCAAAGGACCACAGACACCATTGTCACTATAAGAATCACTTATGACACTCACGTAATGATCCATGTAGTGTTCTCATGGTGGGTCAGTCCAGTACATCATTACTCTAATATGTACCCATGTGAAGACTTGATATCTCATATCCATGACCTGTGAGATGTGGTCATCAGTCTATGCACATACTAGTCTCAATGTATTATTGTTGTCCTAATTAACAATAATATATACTTAGCTAGGGACATTTAAGAATAGTGTTGTAACCAAAAGGATCTCACGATCAAGTTATCCACTTGATGTCCTATGGCATCAAACTTACTATTCTAAGAACTTTATTATGTTTATCAAAAAAGAACATAATAAATGAAATGCCTCATATATAAAATAGCATAATAGAATGTATGTAAATACAGAAAATGTATTGGCCTCTAGGGCATACACCAACAATCTCCCACTTGCACTAGAGCCAATCAGGTATATATCTAATGCCTAAAGACGTAGTGTGACCCTCATGCTTCTGCTGTGCAAGAGGCTTCGTCAGTGGATCAGTAATGTTATCATCTGTTGGTACTCTGCATATCTTCACATCTCCTCTATCGATGATCTCTCGAATGAGATGGAAGCGCCTAAGTATATGTTTGGATCGCTGGTGAGATCTAGGCTCCTTAGCTTGTGCAATGGCTCCATTATTATCACAATAGAGGTCCACTGGGTCCACAATGCTAGGAATAGTGCCAAGTTCAGTAATGAACTTCTTGATCCAAACGGCCTCCTTTGCTGCATTGGAGGCAGCAATATACTCAGCCTCTGTGGTAGAATCGGCGACTGTCTCCTGCTTTGAATTCTTCCAGCTCACAGCCCCACCATTTAGGCAAAAAACATAACCCGATTGCGATCTGGAGTCATCCTTATCAGTTTGGAAGCTAGCATCAGTGTAACCTTTTACAACTAGCTCTTCCTCGCCTCCATATACCAAGAACGATTCCTTAATCCTTCTCAAGTACTTAAGGATGTTCTTGATAGCAGTCCAGTGACTCTCACTGGGATCAGACTGGTACCTACTCGTCATGCTCAAAGCATACGAGATGTCTGGTCGAGTACATAACATGGCATACATGATAAATCCAATTGCAGATGCATATGGAATCTTGCTTATGCGATCCCTCTCATCCTGGGTGGAAGAGGATTGAGCCTTAGATAGACTTACACCATGTGGCATAGGCAAGAGTCCTTTCTTGGATTCATGCATGTTAAATCGTCTTAACACTTTGTCTATGTATGTACTCTGACTTAGGCCAAGCAGTCTCAGTGATCTATCTCTATAGATCCTGATACCTAATACATAGGTGGCTTCACCCAAGTCCTTCATAGAGAAGCCGTTCCCTAGCCAAGTCTTTACGGACTGTAGGGTAGGGATGTCATTTCCAATAAGTAGTATGTCATCTACATACAATACCAGAAAGACAATAGTGCTCCTACTAACCTTCTTGTAAACACAAGATTCTTCTTCATTCTTCATGAAACCAAACTATTTTATTGTATCATCAAAATGAAGATTCCAGCTTCTGGAAGCTTGCTTCAATCCATAAATAGATCGTTGCAACTTGCATACTTTTCTAGCATCCTCTAGAGTGGCAAAACCCTCAGGTTATGTCATGTACACATCTTCTAGAAGATTTTCATTAAGGAAAGCAGTTTTGACATCCATTTGCCGATTTCATAATCATGGTATCTTTGCAAATGAGCAAGATCCGAACGGATTTAAGCATCGCAACTGGGGAAAAAGTCTCATCATAGTCTACACCATGAATTTGTTTGAAACCTTTAGCCACCAATCGCACCTTAAAGGTATGCACATTACCATCCATGTCGGTTTTCTTCTTGAAAACCCACTTGCACCCAATGGGTTTTACCCCTTCAGGTGGGTCAACCAAGGTCCATACCTGGTTGGCATACATGGAATCCATTTCAGATCTCATGGCCTCAAGCCATTTCTCATATTTTGGGCCAATAATGGCTTCCTGGTAAGTCACAGGCTCATCTTGATCCATAAGCAATACGCACCTTGTTGGGTCATGAGAAATCCATATCTCTCTGGTTGATAACGTATCCTGTTAGACCTACGTAGGTCTTGTGCTACTAGAGCAGGTTGCTGTTCCACAACATTTTGTGGAGGCTACTCTATTTGCACCATTGGTTCATTGCTGCTTTGTGAAACTTGAACTTCTTCAAGTTCTACTTTTCTCCCACTGGTTCCTTTGGAGATAAACTCCCTTTCTAGAAACACAGCTGTCCGTGTGACAAACACTTTGCCTTCAGTAGGATTATAGAAAAAGTATCCCTTGGTTTCCTTTGGATACCCCACAAAGAAGCATTTATCTGATTTAGGTCCAAGCTTATCGGAAACTTGACGTTTCACGTTGTAACACCCTCCTTAGGGCATCACATTTCCGACTCCCGACTCATAATTTAAGAAAAAGTTCGCACAAAGTTTGAGTTATAAAAGATGGGTTTCAAAATTTCTTCTTTACTGAAACGTAAATTTACTGAAAATATTAGGTAATATTGAAAATCATATTTCAACCATTCATTATGTCATATTGACACCAATTAATATCACAATTTAAAGAGAAATATAAAATTAATAGACTTATTTTTTTTAACAGTAGCAAACCCCATGAAGGGTCCTACTTAATAGCACGGTACAACACTAACGAGAAACTTTAACATACTTATTCCTTTTTCTGTCCATCTTGATGCATCAGACATCTGTTCCTTTGTCAACACTGCACACCTTCAAGACCTTGATGTCCACTCCTTATTGTTGTCACCAATCTCAGAGTATCCATCGCCCATTATGTTTAAGACAACTCGATCCTTCTATTATTTGATTTTAACAGTACAGACAAAGCAAAACAGCATAACAAAGAGGTGAGATCACCTACACCAATATCAACATGGCAGCACAAAGATAACACAAACAGCAATATCATACAGATAGATCATACCACAATTATGATCATGTCATCAACATTAATTAATTATCATCATCTAATCATTTATCAATTCAATTATCACAAACAATAATTATGATAATGCCCTTAGCATTATCATCATCATCATCTTCCAAGTATTCAAAACAATTGTCATAACCAATATTCCTCAATTAATATATCACACAGATATAAATGTTCAGATTATGCATGTACACAAAGACTCAGTTTATCAAAAACAACTCCATGGAGGTTTTCACAATTTCGAGAAGAATGCTCTGGTTAATTGTCAGCCTTAGCCCAAAGACAATCTCCTAGTTGTTGAAAAGAATCGTGTTCTTGTCGGGTATCGTCAATGCGTTGCAACGGACTGCATCACCAAGTGGCACAGGGTACTCGCCAACTGTGCACTGGTCAACCGCCGCGCCTCGACGCCCCCAAGATCCATCATAGACCACACTATCAATTCTCATTCCCTCTTCAACCACAAGGGCCATAATAGCGATTAGCTATATTTTATACAATGCATGAATATATTAGTGCAAGTCCAACCCCAAATGGCCAAATCTTTTCAATTTTATTTGTTCAATGTAATCATATGCTTCAACGCATATTTTTCCAATGCACGTATAATGCACCAAATCTAATCACAGACATATCTTTCCAATGCATGTATAATGCACCAACTGCCAATCACAGGCAAAACATGTCATTTTCTCACACAATATCCATATATTAGTTTTACAGTATTTATACTGTATTTTTAACAGAAAAATCATATTATCACATTTTCATAGTTTATAAAACATTTTCCAAATCACAATGATTTTTCGTCATTTTCACAATCACGTAAAAATATTCTTTCACTTTTAAATCATATAGTGATTTTTGAACAGTAGTTCAAATTACGTAAAATATTTAAACGTAATTCAAATCACTTAAAATGTTTCAACGCATCTCCAATCGCATAGTAATATTTTATCATATTTCAAATTGCGTAAAAATATTTTACTATATTTCCAAACACTTAGAAATATTTTACTATATTTTAAACTACGTACTTTAAAAATTATGTTTTTAAGACACGTAAATAATTTTTTTCACCACAATTCCATTACGAAAATATTTCTCATTCTTCAAAAATTCCATTTCCATTTTTCTCAAATAATATGACTTTATACATTATTTAACACATTTTCTTTACTCAAGAAAATCTTTTTCCACATTTCTTTACTCAAGAAATCCTTTTCCAAAATATAATTCACAAAATCACTTTTTCATTGATATAAATCAACATTTCAAAACTTAACATTTTTTAACACACTTCAAAACTCGAAAATAAGTTATACGTTAGTAAATTTTCAAAATACCATTATATTCTTTATTTTTCCCAAATCATTTTCAAATCAACCTTCCTTAAAATAATATAACTTTCTACTTTATTTAATATATCTTCTTACTCAATAAAATCCTTTTTCACGGTATATTCCACAAATTCACAATTCCATTAAATTTAATCAATGTTTCTAACTTTAAAAATTACTAACGCTTTCCAAAATTCAACGGATGAGTTACACGTTAGAAAATACCAAATCACTATTGTATTCTTCATTTTTTTTCTTAAATCAATTTTAACAAAAATAAATTCTTTTTAAAACAAATTGAGGCTCACTTGCAACTTCTCCTTTCCATTTACATAAAAATTCATTTCTCAAGTGCTAAAATACTCTGATTCCCTTTCCAAATTCCTTGTATTAAATTAATTATATTTCCACTTAGAAAATCACTTTGTTTCATCAAAATCAATGCATTACAAGCCTTCGAAAACGTGGACATGACTATTGAAAATTATCAAAATATTTTTCCTTCTAAATTGATATGGTTTTACACAAACAAAACCATTAAAATTTTATTTTCAAAATCGAGATACCGATGGTTATAAAAACCAAACCCATTTGTTCAAATCCTTTTTCACTTTCTTTACAAATCCTTTTACACTTTCTTTGCAAATCCTTGTTCACTTTCTTTGCAAATCCTTAAAATCAATGTTTGCCCATTTTATTCAAAACTCATATTTAGAAAAACAATTAGGATCTTTTTACACAAAATAAATCAATAAAAATTCCTCAAAGACCGTATTCTTGTTCTCTTGAAAAACAAACCCTTTGTTTATTTTCCATACTCTTTAAATAATCCATTTTCATCCTTCATAAAATTATTAATTTATGAACACCTATTCAGAGGTGTCTTGGCTGAAATTTACTAAGTTCTAGGGACCAAAAATTAATTTCCTTATTCTTGAAAAATTTCAACATGAACTCTAATTTTTGGGAGCTCAAAACCTTAGCCTCCCCCTTGGCCTTTGGAGCCAAAAATCAATTTCCTTTCTACCATCAAATCATGGCATACATATACATATTTATATTTCTTAACTTTTAAAAAAATTACTTCGGACTTTTCTTATAATAATATAATTTCTTACTTTATTCTCTTCTTATTCTTAGTTAAAAATCTTTTCCTTAATATATTTTCTCAAAATCACTTTTTATTGATCTAGTATTACAAAATCACATTTAGTTGATTTAATTTATCTGTTTCTAACTTTAAATTTCCTAACGTTTTCCAAAACCCAATAAATAAATTATACGTTAGTAAATTTAAGTTACAAATATTTTCTTTTATATTTCTAAATCACTTCTAAAAAATTGATTCTCTTTAGAATAATTTGAAGTTCAACACTTTCAATCTTCTTTTTCTTTTATATATGAAAATTCCACTTCACTTAATTGATAACACTTTAATTCCCTTTCCAAAATCCTTATTTGAAAATTCTTGTATTTTATAACATCAAAACATTTTTTCTAAATTATCAAAACCTTATAGATGGCCATTGAAACCATGAAATATTTTTTTCTTTCTAACTTAAATAAATTCCATTCTTGTTTCTACAAAAAAAATTCATGAAAACATAACTCAAAACCGTGTGCATTCTTTTTGCAAAACAAACCCTTTTGTTTATTTTCTTTACTTCTCAAATCATTCAATTTTATCATTCATGAAAATATAATTTTTTTGAACACCAAATTGGTTGGTGTCTTGGCCAAAAATTTGTTTAAGTTAAAGGACCAAAAATTAACTCCATTGTTCTTGAAAATTTTCAATAAAAACCCTAGTTTTGGAAGCTCAAAACCATGACCTTCTCTATGGCCTTTGGAGCCAAAATTTCTTGTTTTATCATACTTTCATCATAATATATTCAATATATCTTCATCATGCATATCATAAGCATACCATATAAGCAAATAAAAATCATACTAAGCAGGCATACACAAGTAAATCATGCAAAGCATATCAAGCATAGACAAAAATAATCAAAGCACATAACACACACAAATTATTACATGACCATGGATATGAAACCTCACATGGATTCACCATCCATCAAATATAAAATCATCTCTCACCACCATGCTTAGTTGGTGAGATGGATCTCCCTCTTACCTCTTGAAGATCCTCAAAAGCTTCTTGATTTGCTTCTTTTTCCAAGTCCTTCACCACCAAAGGCTTCTCAAATATAAAATAAAATAAATAGAAATTAGTATACTAAGCTTGATTAAGAGGAACCATGGATCAAACATGGTTTAGAACATGAAAAAGAGAGAAGAAATGAAGTTTCCTTACACTCCACCACAAATACCCTATAACTTGGCTCTTGAAGAAAGTCCATGAAGATGAATGATTTAGAGAAAGTCTCAAACATGAAAGTTGCTTAGAATATCATGTAGATTCAAGATTTATGGTTGGATGAAATTAAAAACTGATGGAAGGTGTTCTTGATGGTCATGGCCGAAACATAGAGGAGAAGAGAAATGAAGAGAAAATTTGCTAAATTTCCTTCTTGAAAATGAATCAATAATGACCAAGACAACATATAATTGGTGTCTTGAAACTTGGCTAAGATATTAAGCCACCAAAACCGTGCCCCCCTCCAAGCATTCTCCTAAGGAAGCAAACAAAGTAATAATGGTCAAGAATAATGTAATATTGACCATGACAAGTAATAATGGTCATCAAATCACCTTTAGCTCCAAAATACTACAAAAAACGTCCCCTCCTTGCATTATGCATGCAATAATATTGTCATCTTTTTCAAGCTATTATTTGAAGCATTTCTAGCCATTGATTAATTCAATGGTTAGGATTTAGGTAGACTTTTGATTAGAAGACTCAATCTAGGCCATTGGATCTTTCTCCTTTAAATCCTAGCCATTAGATGTGTCTCCAAAATAAACGGTCAAGATTACTCATTCTTAATTTTAATCCAAGGGTTATAATTAGTCATAGCCTTTTTAGAAGACCAAATCTCCACCATTGATTAAATCCAAATCCAATGGTCATAAATGGTCCTTGTTACTTTATAAGACTAAATCTCCACCGTCAATTAAATCTAAATCCAATGGTTATAAATGGTCCATCTCCACCATTGATTAAATCTACATCCAAGGGTTGATAATGGTCATAGCCATTTATAAGACTAAATCTCTACCCTTGATTTAATTTCCATCCAACGGTTATAATTGATCCTATTCACTTTTAAGATCAAATCTCCACCGTTGATGAAATCAAGATTAAATCTCCAACAGTGATTAAATCGATGGTGGATATCCAAACCACCAATGTTGACTTAACAGTATAGAATTTTATTTTTATCTGTTATAACCCCACGAAAGAAAATATTTACTGTATTTTTATTATCCGATAATTAAATACAGTACAAAATACAGTAAAGAAAATTTTTTAAAACTATTTTCGAATTTAGGTTTAGTAAGATCCCCTGTCTCCGTCTAAACAATACAAATTTTTCTATGCGTAGAAAATTTTTTCACTTTGTGGGACCCACCTAGGCCCACGTATGGCCACCTGGGCCCACATACACCCCCGGGCCCACAAACAGTAAAAATTTTCATAATCACATATAAAATCACAAAAATTAGAAAACACACAAATATCAAATCAGATCACGTAAAATAATTAAAACCTAACGGTAAAAATTAAATTACGTAAAGTTTTCCCCGGCCCAAAAATTTTTATTTTCCTGACACGGAGTAAATCACTCAAAATGATCAAATACGCTGACGGAATAATCAAAATAATTTTACAACGTCCAAAAATTACTAAGCAGTAAAATTTTGTTAACTGTCAAAATTACTGTTTACAAGATAGGAAATTTTGGGGTGTTACACACGTAAGCTTCGCAACCCCAAATCTTCAAGAAAGACATACTGGGCCGTCTCCCAGTCCATATCTCATATGGTGTCTTTTGAACCGTCTTAGATGGAACACGGTTAAGTGTGAAAGCTGCTGTTAACAGAGCATGTTCCCAGAAGGAGCCTGGAAGGTTTGCATGACTCATCATAGATCGAACCATGTCCAACAAGGTCCAGTTCCTCCTTTCAGAGACACTATTCCATTGTGGTGTTCTAGGTGGAGTGAGTTGAGATATTATCCCACACTCTTTCAGATGATCATCAAACTGTTGGCTTAAGTATTCTCCTTCTCGATCTGATCAAAGGATTTTAATACTCTTGCCAAGTTGGTTTTGTACTTCATTCTTGAACTCTTTGAACTTTTCAAAGGATTTTGATTTGTGCTTCATAAGATATACAAATCCATATCTATTGAAATCATCAGTAAATGTAATGAAGTATTGAAAACCGCCTCTAGCGAGTGTGTTTAGTGGCCCACATACATCACTATGTATAAGGCCTAAAAGATCACTAGCCCTATCACCTTGTCCAGTGAATGGGGTCTTTGTCATCTTCCCTGTGGAAATAAGTTTGTCCCAAATGATTTTATATGTTAAGTTTTGATGATGACAAATACAAGACAAAAAGAATACTTTGCTTATGTGCTTTGTTGCATCCTATATAGAGTATATCCATTAATAATTGATAAATATCTTATTTGGATATGTATATGAAAGTTTTATATGCATGTTAAACTAACTAGAGTTATACATTTATGAATCATGCATATGAAGATATTGAATTGTGATTCTGGACTAACTATGTCTGTTTAAGTGAGCAATACTTTGTAGGATAGTCCAAGTACCAAGAGTGAGCATTGCAACAAGAAAGCAAAAGATCTCAATTAAGCTCAACACAAGGAGAATGTGAATGCCTATGTCATGAAAGTATTGATAACATCAAAGTCATGTCAAAGACCAAGTCCAAAGGAAGTTTAAATGGTATAGCTTTTAGGACTTAGGGTCTTTATGTAAGAAGCCTTATGGATATCTCAAATATGTTTTTTAAATCTTTACAAATGGTTTTCACATGTTAAAATGTCCAACAAATAAGTTTTGAAAAGCTAGTTATGATAATAGTTCAAATCTATGAAAAATAGCAAAGTTTGAGTTTTGCAAAACTGACCTTTGGTCACTCTTTTGATCTTATCTTTCAAAATACTTTGAGTTTTGTTTTGAAACTTCTTTCATTTGAAAATAGACTCAAAGATCTTTCCAATGACTGGTTATTTGCTTTAAACGGATAAGAAATAAAGAAGTTATGATCATTTGAATTCAGTTTTCAAAATCAGTAAGGTGTATTCGAATACAGCATGTGGTATTCGAATACCACAGCCCAGAAAACGTTCCTGAACGAGTTTTTTAAAGGAGCATTCGAATACAGGATGTGGTATTCAAATACCACAGCCTAAAAAACATTCCAGAATGCGTTTAAAATAGAGGTATTCGAATACCTCACTATGGTATTCGAATAACTGGCTTTTGAATTATTTTTTTATGAGAATTGGAACAGTGGCATTCGAATACTCATGTTGGTATTCAAATAACCCATATTAATTTGCTTTTCACGATGGTTTATAAACAGTGGTATTCGAATATTGATTTATGGTATTCGAATAAACACGTCTTTTACGAATACTGATAAAGAAACAAACGGTCATATTCTCGTAATAATTATGGTTTTAATTACACCCAATGACTATTTTCTATCTGACTCTGTAAATAGAGACCATGGGTCTCATCTGCAATAACCCCAGCTATTTGTTTAATTTGCGCTTGCTCTGAAAAATGTGATTTATATTTTATGCCTATTTTTTGTGCTCTTTTTGCTGAAACTTTGAGATATCCTTGAGAGCCTCTTAGCACTTCAATTTGTATTATTTGCTGTGAGTGAGAGTTTCTCTTCATCTATATTTTTGTTCTTCTACATTGAGGGTGAGGTATCCTTCAAGATTTGTAAAGGGGCTGAGGTATCCCTCTAAGGTTTGTATAAGGGTGAGGTATCCCTGCAGGCTGAGACTTTAGCACAAGGGTAGAGTGTCCCTGTGTGTGAAAAGTGCTCTTTTATGTAATGGTTGCAAGCACCTATTGAAGCTTGTATACATAGTGAAAAATCTCGAACTGTGTTTCGGGGACTGGACGTAGACCACAAGTGGTTGGTGGTCGAACCAGGATAAATGTCATGCCTGCTCTTCTTCTCTTTATCTCTTTATTTCATGCAATCTTTATTTTACGTAATTTTATATTATTGCACATTTATTTATTTGCTATTGTTAAAGCTTTTCTTTTATCTCATTCCTTCTGTGCTTTTATTTAATTAGTTTTAATATTTGTATTTTAATTAAAAGAGGTTTTGCCAAAAAAAATTAATACCCAATTCACCCCCTCTTGGGTAATGGTTGCCATGACTAACATTCCCCAATAAACAAGATTCATATGTCTTATATGATTCAAAATCAAACGAATCCAAGAATCCATCTTTATGGAGTTTGGAGATCCGTTTCTCATTTATGTGGCCCAAACGACAATGCTAGAGAAAAGTTGGGTTCAGATTGTTTGATTTAAACCTCTTTGTATTTATGTTATAGATGGGCGTTTCGAGATCAAGGACATAAAGTCCATTACTCAATTATGCACTACCATAAAAAATATCATTCACATAAATGGAACAACACTTGTCCTTTATAATAAAAGAAAAACCTTTCTTGTCTAAACAAGAAATAGAAATGATATTCTTGCTAATAGCAGGCACAAAATAGCAGTTCTCTAACTCTATTACAAACCCAGTGGGCAAAGATAATAAATAAGTCCTTACAGCTAATGCAGTAACCTTTGCTCCATTTCCCACTCGTAGGTCGACTTCGCCCTTCATCAATGGTCTACTACTCTTTAGATCCTGCACATTTACACAAATGTGAGATCCACATCTAGTATCTAATACCCATGATGCAGAAGTAGATAAATTGACTTTAATAACAAAAATACCTGAAGTGGAAGTCTCACTTCCCTTCTTCTTTTTGAGCTCCTCTAGGAACTTGGCACAGTTCCTTTTCCAATGTCTAGTCTGACCACAATGGAAGCATGTACCTTCCTTAGCCACTCCACCTACTGGTTTCAAGCCAGAAGTGCTGGGCTTAGACTTGTCCTTGCCCTTGCCCTTCCAGTTGTCCTTAGGATTTTTTTGCTGTTTCTTGCCCTTATTCTTTTGGAGTATCATTATGGCCTTCCCTTTGCCTTTGTTAATGTTCTACTCTGCAGTTCTTAACATGCCTAGCAGTTCTGGTAGTGATTTGTCAATCTCATTCATGTTGTAGTTCATGACAAATTGACTAAAACTTTTCGGCAACGATTGCAGGACTAAGTCAGTGGCCAACTCTTGGCCCAAAGGAAAATCGAGTCTCTCTAGGTTTTCAATGTACCCAATCATCTTGAGTACATGAGCACCAACAGGGCTTCCTTCTACCAGCTTGCACTGAAATAGTGCTTTAGAGACCTCGAATCTCTCATGCTTGGCCTGCTCTTGATAGAGCTTCTTAAGGTGTACGATCATATTGTATGCATCCATGTTCTCATGTTACTTTTGGAGCTCAGAGTTCATGGTGGCCAGCATTAGACATCCGATGTCCAAGGCATCATCTTGATGCTTCTTATAAGCATCTCTTTCAGTTCTAGGGGCATTAGCAACAGGTAGCTCAGGAATAGGCTGTTCTAAAACATACAACTTTTTCTCTTGCTTGAGGACAATCCTCAAATTCCTGTACCAGTCTAGAAAATTTGTTCCACATAACTTGTCTATCTCAAGGACAGATCATAATGATAAAGTACCCAATGTGTTTATTGCCATGGTAATCTATTAACAGAAATATGCAAAATATAAGTATCATGTCATAAACATATTTAATGAGGTCTTTTAATTAAATATGCCTCCCATTATTTTATTCAAGTCAATGACCCTCGGCATTGACTCAGAAAATCCCATCATAAGATTTCCTAGTGGGCCAAGATCCATATGTCACCTAGTTTTGAGTCAGCTTTGGCTGATCACCCAAAATTCAGTTATTTTGGTAGGAAACACTTTCCAATTACATCACATGTAACTCTTGGATAGTTGGGTGAATAACACTTATTCTAATCCATCTAATGGAATAAAGCCTAACTTCATGCCTCTAAGCCTTCAATCCTATTAAAATGGCCTAGTTAAGTCAGACCCAATGGTTGGCAGTTGGATATTACCTTTATCCCATCGCGTCTTACTAATATAGATAAAGGCATCTTGCTTTGGCAGACTTGCACTTGATCGATACTAGTCTTGACAAGTGCCACACATTGGAAGGCATCACATAATGACTTAATATTTGCTTTGAGGGAATTATTATTATTATTATTAGATCTCACCATTTATTAAACTGTTTATCATACCATAAACATTATCCATGCATCTCATACATAAAAAGCATATAATAAAAGTGACATGGTTATGGCCCCCTAAGATAGGAACATTAATTAAGCCAGCTTCACCAAGCATCTCCCATCAACGTCCTCACTTGATGTCGTCTTCTTACCTCCACATCGTAATTACATTCTATAGAAACCTCTTTTACATTCGAGGGGAGTTAGGTGAGAAGATAATGTACAATCAGAATGTAGAGAGAAAGGCACGACACGCAAGTCGTATTTATTAAAACCAAAATGCATAAAAAGAGGACTAAGGCCATAACCATGCACCATGCATCACAAAGAACACATAAACTCATAACAATAATACATTATTATTTTCACGAGTCATAAAAGGGATATAAAATATCGCGCTTTTGAAAAAACACACTACGCAGAGGTAGCATGGGGGTCCCGCTGCCCGGTCAGCGGGCGGGAGTGCCGCATAATATGTTTTCGCAAAGGGTTTCATACGGTTTTCACAGAACATATGAACATCTTCATGGTTTTTGAAAACAACATCACAGTTTTGCATACAACACATAAAACATAATATGTTTTCACAAAGGGTTTCATATGATTTTCTGAAATAACATATTAAAGATCATATCTTTTGTCAAAAACAAGAATAGAAAACATGTTATCTCATGTAAACAAAAACAAAAACTAAATCATGGTTTCGCAAGACGCTTTGATACCACTGTTAGGAATTGCAGATACAACACGCAGCGAAAAACAGGGATTCCCACCGAGGATCCATGAGAAAAAGCCATAATCCGAGTTTTTAAATGATTTACCTCTTGAAGCGTGATCAAAAGGAAGGGCGTGAATCACCAACACCGTAATATAAATGATGTCTCTACGGTATCCACACGAACAGAATCACGAACGTCCAACGTCCACAAAGAGGAGCCCCACGTCTCTCACACAGTGCTAGCTGTGAAGAAAAGAGAAGAAACCTGTCGCTCTCTCACTCACCTTTCTATAGGTGCGGCTAGGGTTCTGAATTGTATCTCTTAGCAGCCCCCTTAGCAGTACTATTTATAATAGTGACTGCCTTAAGTGAGTGTGAGCAGCAACAAGGTAAGCTGTGCAACCCTAAACCCATCTGTTATGAGTCTGGCCCATATTTGAATCCGAGTTCAACTTGGATCCATTGCTCCAATTTTAGTCTGCTCTATGTGTGTGACCCTGCAGGTTCTTATTACGTTGGCAGTAATATTAAAATCCCATTTTAATATTACAAGCAGTGAGCGGTATCTAGCAACACATCGCTGCTACCCAAGTAATAAGAATGTCAGTGATTTGACATAACCTTTCCATGACCAATGTTTCTGTGTCGTTTAGTCCCTTTGTCAATATATCTAGATTGAACACAAGGCATAGAATGCGTCACCCTTGCATAGTCCAATCATTCGTTTCCTGATACTCGAGTAGAATTTGTAACAACAAATGAGATCAATATCTCATATTGACTCATTTGAGCATGGCCATGCATTTCTCAGTCTCACTCAATCAGGGGGCCCGAAGATATCGCTCCTGTTATGTAGGAGTGACAAATTCCATCTAGGTCACTCACATCCCTCTGCATGATTCGCGGTATGTCCAATAACCAATTTTATAATCACCTTGTTACAGATGACGTTTGACGGCATTAAAACACACAACTCCTCATATAGGAATCGTAGTGAGTTCAGGTCAAAGGACCACAAACACCATTGTCACTATGAGAATCACTTATGACACTCACGTAATGATCCATGTAGTGTTCTCATGGTGGGTTAGTCCAGTACATCATTACTCTAATATGTACCTATGTGAAGACTTGATATCTCATATCTATGACCCGTGAGATGTGGTCACCAGTCTATGCACATACTAGTCTCAATGTATTATTGTTGTCCTAATTAACAATAATATTTGACTAGGAACATTTAAGAATAGTGTTGTCACCAAAAGGATCTCACGATCAAGTCATCCACTTGATGTCCTATGGCATCAAACTTACTATTCTAAGGACTTTATTATGTTTATCAAAAAGAACATAATAAATGAAATGCCTCATATATAAAATAGCATAATAGAATATATATAAATACAGAAAATGTATTGGCCTCTATGGCATACACCAACAGTTTAGACTTAAGATATATGATTAGTTTGGATTGAACAAAGTTTGAGAGTGTTTAGAAGGAGCTGGCCGAAACAAGCAAAGGAGAGAAAAAGAGAGAGTTTTGGTAACTTGCTTCTTGAAAATGAATAAGATAAACAGAAAAGAGATTAAGTAACTAATTTAGTCACATAACCTTGTCCTAGAACTCCTCTTAGTCGTGAGCTTCTCAAGTAATGGAGTAATCAAAGCTTCTCCTCTAAGCTTGCCTTCCATTGGTGCAACACTATGAGTCATAGCCACTAAGGTTGACTCCATGCTAACTTCTCATGTAAGTTTCCTTCTCATTGGCTCAAAACAAGTGAGTCATGAAAAGAAATGATGAAGAGTCATGACTAGACTCATGACTAGTCATCCAACTAGATATTTACTGGTAGCTATTAACTAATGGATAAAGGCTATTGCTAGAAAACCAGTGGTTATTATCCAATGGAAAATAGAATGTACCTAGATTTCATCAGTCAGATAAAATCTCAGAATAAGAAAAATTTTGAAATTTGTTCATGGATTCAGGTTTAGTAAGCTCCCTCGACCCCAAGTTAATAGTCAAAATTTTTTCAGCCCTAATTTGTTTTTTATTTTTTCGGGCTCTGCCTCAAACTCATAGAAGTCCAAAAATAATAATAAAATAATCAAAATAAATCAAATAATTCACAAAAATCATAAAAACAAATGTAACAGAGAAAGAAAGAAATTTTAGGGTGTTACAACTCTCCCCCTCTAAAAAGAATTTCGTCCTCAAAATTATCATATCTTAGAATAACTGCGGATATTACTTTTTCATTTTGTCTTCCAATTCCCAAGTTGCATCTTTAGTTACATCGTTCCATATTACTTTTACTAATGCAATCTCTTTTCCTCTAAGTTGTTTCATTCTCCTATCTTCAATCTTAACAGGAAGTACCTCATAGGTCAAGTTCTCTTTTAATTATACTGTATATGATGCTATGACATGATTTGGATTAGGAATATATTTTCACAATTGATATACATGGAAGACATTATGAAGATTAGAAAGAAAAGGTGGTAAAGCTATTTGGTAGGCTACCATACCTATCCGACGAAGAATTTGATATGGTCTGATGAATTTAGGAGTGAGCTTTCTGGATTTAATAAGCCGACCAACCCCAGTCGTGGGTGTGACTCTCAAAAACACATGTTCACCTTCCTCAAACTTAAGGGGTCTCCTCCTCTTATCAGCATAACTCTTCTGTCGACTTTAAGTTGTCTGTATTTTTTCTTAGATCACCTTAACCTTTTTTGTTGCTTGCTGTACAAGTTCGGGTCCTAAAATGAGATTTTCCCCATCTTGGTACCAGCACAAAGGAGTTCTACATCTTTGTTCATATAATGCCTCATAGGGTGCCATCCCTACGCTTAAGTGAAAACTATTATTGTAGGTGAATTCTATCAAAGGTAATAATTCATCCAAACTCCCAGTCTGTTCCAAAACACAAGCTCTTAACAGATCTTCCAATGATTGAATTATTCTCTCTGATTGGCCATCTATTTGTGGATCATAAGCAAAACTTAGATGAAGTTTTGTCCCCATTGCTTTATGCAGACTCTGCCAAAACCTTGACATAAACCTTGGGTCTCGATCAGAAATAATACTTGAAGGTACACCATGAAGTCTAACAATTTCTCTAATATACACCTGAGTCAATCTCTCCATTGAATACTTTATGTTAATGGGTAAGGAATGTGCTAATTTCGTAAGCCGATCAACAATCACCCATATGGAATCATAACCTTTTCGAGTCCTTGGAAATCCAACAACAAAGTCCATTGCAATGCCATCCCATTTCCATTCGGGAATAGTCAGAGGTTGTAACATTCCTGAAGGTTTCTAATGTTCAACTTTAGCTTTCTGACAAACTAGACAATATGCTACATACTTGGCTATGTCTCTCTTCGATCCTTTCCACCAGTACAACTACTTCAAATCTTGATACATCTTGGTCACTCCTGGATGCATGCTCAATTTACTTTTGTGGGCTTCGTCGAGAATCAATCTCCTAAGCTCTAGATCACTTGGTATACAAATTCTATCTCTGAACCTTAGAATTCCATCTGATCCTTCCTTAAATTCTGACACAACATCTTGCTTCACTAGCTCTTTCTCATCCTGCAGGTACTGATCACTTCTTTATTTATTTCAAATTTCTTCCATGAATCCACTTGAAATAGTAACCATGTTCAAGCAAAGTTTTCCCGGTGTTGATTCCACAGATAACCGCATATCCTTAAATTGCTTTATCAATTCTCTTTCCTTGATCATCATAGCTGAGACACTAAGTATCTTCCTACTAGAAGCATCTATTATGACGTTCGCTTTTCTGGAATGATACTGAAGTTGGAAATCATAATCTTTCAAAAATTTTAACGACCTTATTTGCCTCATATTCAGCTCCTTCTGGTCAAACAGGTACTTCAGACTCTTATGATCACTGAAAACATTGAATGTTGCTCCATATAGAAAATGTATCCAGATCTTCAATGCAAACACAACAACAACTAACTCAAATCATGAGTAGGGTAGTTCTTCTCATGCGTTTTTGTAACACCCCAAATTTTAGACTATGTTGCAAGAGCTGACAGAATTACACTACTTTGTGTTTTCTGTGCATTATAAAAATAATTTGATTATTTCGATACTATTTGCGATTATTCTGTGTGATTTGCTCTGGTCAAGAAAATAATAATTTTGGGTGGGAAATTCTTGTCTCGATTATTTAGAGACGGGGATCTTACTTAACCCGAATCCTGAAGTAACACGTAAAAGAATCTATTAATTTTTAGAATTTATCTCAGTAAAATAATTTTATTTTACTGATAAATATATGTTGCTTGATGCATAGCTGTTATTGCTATGACTTATTTTGACCCAGGATAGTTTAATTTGCCATTATACTTAACCGACCAAAATTTTGGAATTCTAATTCGACCAAAATTCTGAAAATTCCAATCCGACAGAAGTTCCTCAACATTTTTCCCAAATGGTTTTCATTTCAAAACCTGTTTCGACAAACCCAATTCGACAATTTCTTTTGAGAATAGATTCTTGTCGATACTGACTTTATTTCAAGTCTATTTCCGACAAATCTATTTCGACAATCCAAGATTTTTGAAGGTCTTGACATCGACAGAATTTGGACAAGATCCAAACACTTGAAGAAATTTTCCTAACATTTTGATCCCGTCAGATTTAATTACTGAATACAAGCATAAGTTAAATAGTGAGTTGAAATTCGACACCTTCAGAGCATTTTCCCGACAACATCAATTGGTAGTTCGACAAAACCCAAAATACCTCAAGACTAGATGAAACTGATTCTCAATTCTTGAATCGAAAATGCCTCTTCCGACAAATACCATTTCTTCCGACAAAGACAATTTTTCCGACAAAGACTATCTATTCAAAAACATGGAAGATGTCGTCGGATTCAACAAAATGCTGGACGTTGCTGTTAGCAGAGAATCGGTCAATAAAAACAATCTGGTTCTCCTTTTCCCTCAATCTTGTCGGACGATTTTGTAAATCAAAATGAAGATGACTGCTATGTAATCGACCTAACTGATCATAAATAGTACTACTATTCATTGTCGAACACTATTTTATGTCGAAGGTTGCTCATTGTTGGACAAACACTTATCGTCGAATTTTATCTTCAGACCATTTAGGACAATGTTAATATCTCGTCGAATTTGATCCTCTCGATCATTTAAGACAATGTCATATCCATCGAATTTGGACTTCTATCCAAATACGTCAATTTCATCTTTTTACTATTTGGTACCATGTTAAAATCCGTCGAATTGGATCCTTTAATTATTAGGTACCAAGTTAAAATCTTGTAGTGAGATGCTAGTATCAGTTAAGTGAAAATGTCAATATTCGTCGAGTGAGGATGCTCATGTCTGTTGAGTTAGAATGTCAATTTCCGTCGAGTGAGGATACCAATGTCCGTCGAATTTGAATGATAATGTTCGTCGAATTATGGTGCTAACGACCGTCGAGTAAGAATTCCTGATTTCAGTAGAAAAACTTCTCTAATGTCAAAATCCATCGAATTTGATCTTCTGACCATATAATATTTTGTCGATTCGACAATTGGAAGATTTCTTCAACGTTAACACCCGTCCGATTTAATTAGGATTCTCGTTGACCTTTTAAGTTCATTCGACAATTTTGATCTTCGTTCGACATGGAATTCCCATCCGACAGAACTTGATATTTAACCATTCTTGGAAAATAACATTCTCCCATTTTACATCATTCTGTCAGGTTGATTTTCATCGAAAATTACCCTGGAAACTCACGTTCATGCAGCAATTTGGAGGGATTCTACGTCGGCCAGTAGTAGCTTGAAGGAGGTTCTACAAGGTTCTTGAACAATCCAATATCCTTGAAAGTCAAATGAATGACATCATCACCACGTGCATTCAGAATAAGATATTTTACTTCAAGTAAATCCTAATATTCCTATACTTATCCCACTAAGAACCGCCTCATAATTTCACCCTCATAAATTACATTTTCTCTCACATCAAAAATAGTATTCATCTTTTTCTCTCAGAAATCCTACGAACCTGAGCATCATTTTCTTCTTTCTCTCTTCTTTGGTTCGGCCAGGTATCCTACGAACACTATCCATCACCTGTAATTTTCATTCTCACCACTTCCTAAAGCCAAACACCATTCTAAACACTTTCATTTAGAAAGTTTTCACAAAATCCCACTCTAAGTGCTTCAAAATCCAATTTCTATCTTACTTTCTTGGAGGAATTGTTGTGGCTTATATGAAAACAAGGAGAAGGAGAAGAGCTTAAAAAGCTTGAATCATCTATTGTCTATCTTGTTCTTCAAAGCTCAAATTTGAAGACTTGAAGAAGCTCTTGGTGGAGGAAGTCACTTGAAGGAGACATACAAGGAGCTTTGGAGGTTCTTCAAGAGGTAAGAGGGAGATTTAACCTCACCAACCAAGTTTTGGTGGTGTGGAGATGGTTGTGTCGGTGAAAAACCCCTAAGGGTTTATTCACTTATTGTTTAATTACTTCTTTAGTTGTGATTGTGTTGTTGGTGATTTTATGTTTGTGATTGTGGTGTTTATGGCTTTGAAATTATGATTGCATGTGTGATAATATGTTTATTGTTTTGATAAATATTTGGTATGTATGAAACCTGAATGCATGTAAGTGTATGTGTAAATTAGGATGTGAATAATATGATGGATTAAACTGATAATTTAGAATTTGAAAGAAAAGGAATTGAATTTGGAAGAGTCGAATACAAAGAAGATGAAATGATTTTGGAGAAACAATCTGATTATGATTTTATAGGAGCAATATTGTAATTTTTGTGTTTAATGGAGACATGTTGTAACTAGTGATTTTCGAATGGTTATATTGTAAATATAATTTTTATAAGGGACTATTTAGTAAATATGTTTTTGAGGGACTATTTCATAAATATAATTTGTATGAGAAACTATTTCGTAAATGTGATTTTATGAAGGACTATTTCGTCAATAGGATTTTTATGAGGGACTATGTTATAAATTATGAATTTTATGAAAGATTATTTCGTAAAAAGGAATTTTATGAAAAACCATTTTGTAAATATGAATTTTTGAGGGACTATTTTGTAAATATGAATTTTATGAGGGATGATTTCGTAAAATATGAATTTTTCAAGGGACTATTTCGTAAGTGTGACTTTTATGAGGGATTGTTGTGAAAATATTATTTGGATAAGGATTATAATGCAAATATTATGTTTTGAGGAGTTATTATGCAAATATGAAAAATGAAGTTGAGTTTTGGTGTTAACTGACAAAACTAGTATTCTTGATTTAAAACGTGTGAAGAGTATTTTACGTGATTGAGAAATGATGAAAAATTGATACGTGATTTGAGACAATGCGAAAAATATGATTTCGTAATGAAATTATAGTAATAATATTATTGGGCCTATATGAGGACCCCGAATATGAGATAAAGAAAATTGAATTGAGAAGATGAGAGAATGAATGGAATCGACAAAGGTGCATTGGAATGTGCATTGAAAAAGTCCGATGGGTGAATAAGACGATTGTCGAAAGAAGGAAAGAACACACCTCCCGAGTGGGTGCGATGTGCGTAGTGTAGGTCACTCGTTGACCTTGGGGGCATCGGGGTGCGGGTTGCCTACAATGGACAGAGAATAAAGCTTCATCGTAGGTTAGACCGATGCAACACACCGATGATCCGGACCGAGACACTATCCATAATCGAGATCGATAAAGATGTGATGCATATGCTAGATGTGCAAATGCTAAATGAGCAAATGATAAATGAGCAAAGAGAATGAGCACGTGGTCTGAGGCATGTTGTGCAGACAGATTCTTTTCGATCACTCTTTCCGACCTGAGTTTTAGCTCCATGGAGTAGGAAAATTGAGTCTAGGTACATGAGTCTAGATGCATATACAGAGATACTGAGGGTATTATCATAATTATTGATTTTGATAACTGAATTATTGAATAAGTGAATATTGATAAGGACATGGATGTAATTATGAATTATGATGATAAATGATGTTGGTGGCATAATTGTAATTATATATGATGTGTTGATATGAGATATGATGTGTGTTAGATAAAAGATATTGATGATATAATTGTAAATATGTATGATGTATGGTATGAGAATTTGTATGTGTTTATCTTTATTGCTACCATACTGGTATTGGCGTAGGTGATCTCACCTCTTTGTCTGTCTATTTCTGTATTGTATTTATAATTGTAAAGAGATTGAGCAAGACGTTGAGTGAGAACGCAAGAAAGATCAGATTTTCGAGAAGGAAGTTGAGTTCTAAAGAGATGGAGATGCTGAGTTTTCGTAAGGTTTATGGGAACCGGAGGCATAGTGCGTCGAGCTTGCTGGAAAATGTATTTCTCATATAAACAGTAATAGGGAGCTTAGTACCGTACTCTTGGTACGGTTAGTATTGTATATTTTGTGTCAAGTAGGATTCCTCCCTGTTGAGGAGTCTGAGGAGGACCCGTCTGAGGGTTCTGCATGTTTAGAGTTACTTGGGCATTATGTAATTTAATTAATGTGAAAATATTTTTAGAGTCCAATTTGTAAATATTAAAGTGTGACAGTACTACGACTTATGTATATATAATGTAAAATTTTATTGTAATGATGCTGTAATGTTTTAACTTCCGCTAAGTTTATCTTACTATCACCAAGAAATTTTACAACTCGTATTAATATTACAAGCACGATTCATAACGAAGGGGTGATATGTTAATTGAGTAACACGAAGTGTGACGCCCTAAGGAGGGTGTTACAGTTTTCAATTGTCTCGAAGCATATGCTACTACCTTTCTATTCTGTATAAGTACATAGCCTAAACCCTGGTACAACGCATCACAATATACCTCAAAAGGTTCATTGGGATCAAGTAAAACTAATACTGGTGAAGTAGTCAATCATCTTTCAATTCTTGTAAACTCTCCTCACATGCATCAATCCATGCAAAAGTTTGATTCTTTCTTGAAAGCTGGGTAATAGGTCCTGCTATCTTGAAAAATCCTTTAATGAATCTTCGATAATAATTGGCTAACCCCATAAAACTACGGATCTTCGTTACGGCCTTCGGTCTTTCCCATTTAAGAACTATTTCAACTTTCAACGGATCCACCGCAATTCATTCCTTTGGAATTACATGCCCTAAAAATTAAACTTCCTATGACCAAAACTCACACTTTGACAACTTAGCGTACATTGCTTCTCTTTCAAAATCTGGAGAACCATACTAAGATGTTTAGCATGTTCCTCCTGACTTTGAGAATATATCAGAATGTCATCAATAAAGACAATGACAAACGGCATCACTAGGTATTCATAATGCCCATAACGTGTTCGAAATGCCATCTTCAGAACATCCTTGACTTTCACACGAATCTGGCGATAACCAGAACATAAATCAATCTTAGAGAAAACTGCGGCTCCCTTCAGTTGATCCATCAAATCATCTATTCTGGGAAGTGGATACTTATTCTTGATTATGATCTTATTCAACTAGCGATAATCCACACATAAGCGAGAAGTTTCATCCTTCTTCTTCACTAATAGTACTGGAGCTCCCCATGGTGATAGACTAGGTCTCACAAGCTGCTTTCCCAACAGTTCCTCCAACTGCTTCTTTAGCTCAGCTAATTCTGATGCTGACATTTGGTATGGTGCCATAGATATAGGACCAAATCCTGGTACAAGATAGATAGAAAATTTTATCTCTCGTTTCGGTGGTAGTCTAAGTATATCATCAGGAAAAACTTTAGAAAACTCATTGACTACAAGAATAGTATTCACATTGGTCTCGCCCTTGACCCTCACGGAAGACAATAATATGTATCCTTAAGCTCATTCCCTCAAAGAAGCTTTAACTTAGTTAGCCATTAAAAAACCAGAAATCTCAGTTTCAGGGAGCACTAAAGTTTTTATTGGAACAATTTAATAGGATATAGTTAGAAGATAACCAATCCATTCCTAAAATTACATCTATTTGTGAAAGAGGTAAACAAATCAAATCAATAAAAAAGTTTCGATCTCTAACAGTAATAGGACAGTTTAAGCAGACTTGAGTAGTAATAATAGGTTTAGCAGTGGGAGTAGCAATTATCAAGTCAAAAGGTAATGAAGACACAGACAACCTAAATTGATCCACACAGTCATAGGCAATAAAAGAATGGGTCGCCCCTGAGTCATACAGTACAGTTAAAGGCTTACCTCTTATGGTAAATCTCCCTTGATTAGATCTTCAGATTGGGAGGCTTTTCCTCCACTCATAGTATAGACTTTCCCTCATGCTTGAGGCCTTGACACACGTACATTACTAACAGAAGGCTCTGTCTTTGGTTGAGTACAATCTCTAGAAATGTGTCCGGGCTTCCCGCATCTAAAACAGATTATTCCCCTAATCGCACACTCCTTTGTCAAGTGATCTTTTCTACACTTCAAACATTTTGGCAAAGATGTCACGTTCTGACTGAATCTACTGCCACTATTACTTCCTTCAACTGTTTGTTGCTGCTGTTGATTCCCCAGTGGTCATGAATACGATTTTCATTGAAATCGGTTGATATTGCTATTACTTCCCCTTTGGAACCGAGATGGTCCAAAGTTACAATGTCTCATATCCCGAGATTTGATCCAACTCTTCAATTCGGTAACATTTGTCCAACAAAGCTGGGAATTGCCCTATCCCCAAAGGTAGTACTGCTCGCTTCAGATCATGCCTCAAACTTTCTACAAATTTCTGGCATTTCTATTCCTCATCAGGTTGAAGTTGAAAGTATCATGAGAATTTTGATAGGCTTTCAAACCTAGCAGCATATTCACTGACGGTCATTCCACCTTGCTTTAATCCAAGGAACTCCATTTCTTTTGCGTGCCTCGTACTTGCTGGAAAATACTTCTCCAGAAACTTGCTCCAAAAGACTTCCCACGTGATAAATATTCCTTTAGCTTCTAACAACCATTGAGTTCTTGCCCACCGGTCCTCTCCGTCTCCAACGAGCATGAAATTAGCATAAGTTACCTTCCTTTCATTCGTGCATCTCATTCCTCTAAAGATCTTCTTCAATTCCTTGATCCAAAGGTCCACTTTCTCTGGATCAAATTCGCCCTAAAATTGTGGCAGATTGTTGTGGTGAAGCACTAATAGATTCTGAGCCTCAACTGTTGCTTCCTGTTGTTGAGCATCCCTTTGATTTTGTTGTACTATTACATCGGCCATTCTCTGCATTGTTGTTGCCACCACAGCCATACTATCATTGTCACATCTCGTGTCCTCATGCGCACCTCTACCATGAGCCATTGCCTTTCTTCAATGTTAGACTAATCAAAATACAATGAAAACTAAGCATAATCATTCAAGCAATATTGTCTCTTTCGGAAACCAAACACAGAGTAACACACAACACAAATAATACAAGCCTAACCACAAACCCAACATACTTAAACTTGGGCTCTGATACTAACTAATTGTAACACCTTCGCTTGGGAATTACATTTCAGACCAACTCTTTTAAAACTCAACCCAAGTCATAAAAGATTTAATATTATAAAATATGATTTTTAAAATTTCTTTTCGTGGATAACATAAACTTAATGGAATTTAAAGAACACAAGTCATAAAGAACTGAATAATACACTTTACATATATATATATATATATATATATATATATATATATATACATATATTTATCGAAACCATAAATACATCATACTTACATACCAAAAAGCATAAAACATCTATCATAACCAACCTAGACTGGCCCAAGTTCAAAACATCTAATGGGAAGGGTCCTCCACTGGATCCTCCTCCAGATCCTCCTCAGAATCCTCACTAGACAAATTCCCTAGCCGGGGAATGTCTTGACTAACGGGAGTCCAAGCAGAACATACCTCAGAATCCTCCCTAGGAGTATAGTGAAGATCACCCCATAAATCCCTTATAGGTATATAAAATTCTAGATGTACAATAGTATTAAAAGAAAAAGTAGTAACCCCATGGTGGGTCCTACTCATAGATAGAGTAATATCTCCAAAATACTCTATACGCTCCATATCCCAATGGACACGCCAAGCATCAGTGCCTCCAAGAAACTGCACTCTAATGAAAACTAGCAGATCCCTCCTTGTTGCCATCACACTCTTCATAGAGCATAAACATAAAACAGAACAGACATCACAATACCATAAAGAGGTGAAATCCCCTACATCACATACCAGTATGGCAGTAAAGAAATAGTAATAACAATAAAGCCATATAGTGCAGAAATTACAATTTCAATCATGATATTTATCAACAGATAATTTAACAATATGAATATATCACAACAATATATCTACAGACCATGCATATATATATAATGAACTGACCGCTACTCTATGGAGCTAAAACCAAATATCAAAAAGAATGATCGGGAGATATGTCCGTATATCGTCAGCCTCAATTCAAGTGCTTCAAATTATCAGCGTACGCATTATGGCTTATACAAGACATTCTACACCAGATTGGGAATAGGAATAGTATCTCGTCGAGATCTTCGGTGCGTTTACATCAGTCACCACGGGACAGTAGAGTTACTAACTAGCCACTTGTGGGTTACTCGTAGCCCGACACCTCCAAGATCAGTTATAGACCTTCACTACACAATTCGCACCCGCACAAAAGTGTAATTGATCTCCTAGGCATACAACCTTAACAAACAAAGTCATCACGACTTTCACAATGCGTAATCAAATGACTTCATAAATTAATAATAAAAAACCTACGTAACTTTCACATAAAACAAGCCACCACTGGGCTTAAGCCATTAACTGACTTCACTAGGTCCAGTACGTCAACCCGACAGTAAAATACTATTTTTTCTCAAACGTGAAGTATTTTCACTGTGTTTTCACAAACACGTAACACTTTTGGTTACGTCTCTAAACAACGTAACATTTTTACATCGTTTTTCAATCGCGTAAAATCTTTAAAATGTTTTCTTAATCGCGTAGCTAAAAATCAACATTTTTAAATCGCATAAGGGTTTATCTACACTTTTTAATCGCGTAAAATGTTTTGTTGATATTCTAAGCTTAATTTTAAACTTTTCTCATTTAATATAAAAATTAGACTTTAATTCCAACATTTTCTTACTAAACCTCCTCTAAGTGATATTTTCTAGCGTTCTTCATAAAAAGCTATATTATTTTAATTAAATCAAGATATCTCAAAATCTTTCTCCATTACTCTTACTAAAACTCTCTTAAATAAAATACTTTAATTTTCAAAACATCCTTCTAAACTTATTTCCATTACTAAGGCAAAAAATTAATTCTTTTTGAATAATAAAATTTTTGTTCATCTTATTTTTAACTTGTAAATTCTTAAATCATATTCTTATCATCTAATCACCTAGGTTTTCATTTCATAAAACATTTTTGCCTTGGATACCCCTTTTCGGGCTAGATGGCCATGAGCCATATGTGGTCTTTGGGACCCAAAATCTTACCTTTCTCATATGATTCAAAGCATACAAAGCATTTCAATCATCAATTCCTACTATAACAATCTCATGCATACTATAACAATCTTATAAACACATATAACCAAGCAAGCATAAACCACTAAATTCATACAAACAAGTGAATAAATCCTTATATGGATTTTTCACTAATAAACTACAAATTCATTTGTCACCACCAAGATGGTTGATGAGGTTAATCTCCCTCTTACTTTAAGTAATGATCAAGATCTCCTTTGTTGTCTTCTTGAACAACTTCTACTTCCAAAAAGACCCTTAAAACAAATCAAACATAAATTTATTAAAATCTACAGCTTGAAATAAGATGACCATGGATCAAGATTATGGCTTAAGACTTGAGAATAAAATTTAGACATAAAGGTTAAGAACTTCGCCTAGAACCTTGAAACTTTAAGCTTTGAGAAAGTGGTTGAATTTGAAGAAACTCACAACATGAAAGTGTCTCAAAATAGTGTTTAGACGCAAGATATATGATTAGTTTGGACTGAACAATGCTTGACAGTGTTTAGAAGGTGTTTGTAGAAACAAGCAAAGGAGAGAAAAAGAGAGAGTTTTGGTAACTTGCTTCTTGAAAATCAATAAGATAAACACAAAAGAGATTAAGTATCTAATTTAGTCACATAACCTTGTCCTAGAACTCCTCTTGGCCATGAGCTTCTCAAGGGATTGCGTGGTCAAAGCTTCTCCTCCAAGCTTGCCTTCCATTGGTGCAACACTATAAGTCATAGCCACTAAGGTTGACTCCATGCAAACTTCTCATGTAAGCTTCCTTCTCTTTGGCGCAAAACAAGTGAGTCATGAAAAGAAATGATGAAGAGTCATGACTAGACTCATGACTAGTCATCCAACTAGATATTTACCAATAGTTATTAACCAATGGACAAAGGCTATTGCTAGAAAACCAAGGGTTATTGTCCAATGGATAGTAGAACGTACCTAGATTTCATCAGTCAGATAAAATCTTAAAAAAAAAAATTTGAAATTTGTTCCCAGTTTCGAGTTTAGTAAGCTCCCCCGGCCCTGAGTTAATAGTCAAAATTTTTCCAGCCCCGAAATATTTTTTTTTTCCAAGCTTCGCCTCAAACTCACAAAAGTCCAAAAATAATTATAAAATAATCAAAATAAATCAAATAATTCAAAAAAATCACAAAAATCATAAAAACCCATAACAGAGAAACAAAGAAATTTTGGGGTGTTACACATGTGGCCTAAGAATGAGGTGTTAGATCTAATTTCTCCTAGTATTACAATTATGATAGCCAAGGTTACCAGTGTGTCGGGTTAGTATTAGTACTCTTACCTTGGAGAGGGGAAATAGTCTACACATTACCAGTTAGTGTCAGGACTTTTTATGCCTATCCTACCCAGTATATACAAGGGAACGAGGCTCCTGAGAAATAAGTAAGTAACATGTGTTTTCTAAAACCAAAACTTGCAGAAACATTGCATCATTATATTATTAGATGTTATGTGAGCATAATCATATATCATAACGTAAAGCATTACATTTGTTGATGACTGTATGGGCAGTTGTCTTACTTGGTTGCCTCGCTTGTTCGATGATGTCTTAGGATTGTATAGGCGATTCTTTAATATTATTGATTTTCGTATAATCTGTTACACAGTGTGTATGTATGTTTTCATTTGATTTATTTGTTGTAAATAAATAATTACTGATTTTGGTATACTAATATTGAGAAATTTATGATTTCTCACCCCTCTGTGTTTACATGTAAATCCAAGTGAAGACTCTCCAAAGAGAAAGGGTAAAAAGAAGAAACAAAAGACTTAGTTTTAGTTATTTTGTTTCTTTATGTATCAGCTAGTGTGTATTTACTTTGCTTTCTAATTTGTTTACATTTATGTATTACAGTATGGCTTTTTAGCCAATGATGTATATATATGATCTTTTTCATCTTTTGTGACTCCCTATAATGACTGCACAGGTTATTATAGATTTATGTATTATGCATTTTTAGGAAGTGACATACTTGATACAATTTATCTTGAAATATTCTGGTTATTTTATGATAATTCTATTAAGGTGTTACATTCTCCCCCTTTTTTTATGACAATAAATTGTTTTGAAAATTTTGAAATGAGCTTGTAGGGATTAAGAATTATTACCATTTCTACTTCCTTAGGTGAGAGAGCTCAAAAGAACTCCCCCTCAGCACAATACTTATCTCCATTTGTTAGCAGAAAAGTAATCTCAATAATATCTCAATTTTTAAACTAGCATATAGAGAACTGAAGAATGATATTTCATGATAAACATAATTCATTCATTCATTCAAATAACAGTTACATGGTTAGTTCAAGGTTCAAAATAACAAAATCATAAACTTAACACAAACTCCCCCTAAGACCATGCATAATACTTGAAATTAAAAGCTAAAAATCATCATGTTCCTATCTCCCCCTTTTGGCATCCACAAAAATGGGGGTATGGTTAGCAAGCCATCACTGAGTCTTAAATTTGTTAGGATCCAGATTGGTCAGAAGAGGATGAGGAGGAGGTAAAGGCAGGAATTTGGTTGTGTGGGGAATAAGGGTAGTGCTCCTTACTAGTAGTTCTGAGGAGAACTTCTTCGTTCATCTTCTACACCATCCATTCTTCAAACATCAAGAAACTGTCCATGAAGTTGTGCAAGGTGGAGAGGATTTCCTTTTGACCAATATTCAACTTTTGCACACACCTTCGTAGTTTCTTATTTTTA